>CM058040.1:64311887-65054643 GCA_030169165.1 Centaurea solstitialis
TTGCATAAGTAACAAAAAGGAGAAAAAGGTTTTACCCTTTTACCCACAGAATTACTCATAACCTACGTTGGGTTGGATATTTGGTAGATTGTATAATAACTTGATATGATCTTAGTTTGATTAGAATGTGATTTATAGAGCTTAAATGTAAATCACGTTCATGGTAGCTATCCTTGTCTTAACAGATTCTCACTTTTCTATTTTTTTTTGGGAAGGCATATATAGCGGTATCGAACCAACGAACGACTATCACGAGCACACACACGCACGCACGCCTCCCCAGCAGTATCGGGCATCCAAGGGAAGCCGACTAATCCGCCGCTGTCTCGACCCAGCTTAAGCTGAACCTAGAGCCCAACCACAGTCTTTCACTGGGCCGGGGCCGGCCCAGTCTTTGACTGGACCGGCCCAAGGACTGGGCACTCCTCATGCCCTCAATTGACTCCGTTGGGATCGAAGCCGGGTAGACTAGGATCCCAACCACAGCCCCCCAGGATGTTACCGCCCTTGGGAAGACCAACTGAGTTAGACATGATTTGTCTTTTCTATGTGTTGACTATATAAAATCTAAAAGAAGTGATAAAAGAAATCCTAAAATTATTAATACGAACGAAGTACCTTATACCACTGTATCTCGCGTTGCATTTGCAATGCAGCACCAGAAACAAGATTGAGTTTGTGTAGAGGGGCTATTTGTCCAGCCATGTGCATGATATTGTTTCCTAAATTATCGTTTCTTAGATGTAAGCCTTGTTTTGGGTCTCCAATTTGATACACTATATTGAAAACCTTCTCGCAACGATGCACCACTGCCCATTGGAATGGGCCCTTACCTTCTTCTGTACACCAAATTGTAATTGGGAATGCATGAATAATTTCTTCTATCACCTCTGGAATACCATTTTTGGCTGCCAAGATAATTGCATCCTGAGTACAACGAATATAAGTTTCATTGTGCTTGGATAAGCTAATCACCTTGCACAAGATTTTAACAAGTTCACGTGCTTCATAACTAGCCAACTTTTTATCTTTAGTATGTGGTGCTGCAAGTTTAAACAACTCAAATCAGTCACCATTTTGATTTAAAAAGAAGATTTACGATACACACATATAAATAGGAGATGATCAAACGAGAACATAATCATGATAAGAAAAAAAAAGTCAAATCACATGTGATTTTGCATTGAAATCACATGTGATCATCGATGACGGTTAATGCAAGAGTATAATTTTGAGAACCCGTAAAATTGTGATAACTTTAAGAACTGGAGTGTCATATGCTATTTGACATGAAATTGTCCATCTACAGTTGGAATTAATGTAGTGATTAACATATAATTGGTTAAACTCTATTGTGATGACGATATTATAGGGAACGTCCTGCGAAAAAATAGCTCGACACCAGGATGATAAAAAACTTATGCATGGCTCTAGTTTGATCACGGAAACCAACAAACATTTTTTTTATGTATTTGTGCAATAAATATACAACTAAAAAGTTTCACATTGTGAATCAAATACATATGAAACAAACATATTATGAAACAAATATATGTTAATTAATATATTAAGTTCTATAGCCTTAGAAAAAATCATGCTAAAGAATACCTTATAATATTAGTTCTCATGGTTATCAGAATACATAAGGTTCACGAATGACTAATCCCCTATATACAAACATATAGGGTTATGTCCAAACAAGAAGGCAAGAAATTCATATATCCCACACGATTACATGTGATGCAACACATATTGCATTGACCGGGATATAGCCAACGTTTTTTTTATGACCTTTGGTCACATTCACCAAGTCGCCCATGCCCCCCAATCCCCCTGCCCCACCCCCCAAAGTCTAGATGGTGGAGTTTAAATCTTAAATAGAAATGAACCCAAGTTTGACTCCTTAGGCTATCAGTACCCGAGCCCTCCGAGCCCCACTGCCACATCTGTGCCACATCAGTTTTTCCATAAATCCACAATAAGCCCTCTGAAACCCTCCCAACCCTCTCACTTTTTCAATTAATAACACACCACATACACACAACACACAACACACCACACACAACACACACCACACCCACAACACAACGGTGAACAATGGTGTGGGCACACCGCTTGAGCCCGATGCCGCCCATCCCGCCGGCCGCCGTAGCCAAAGCTACCTAACCCAGGCAGCCCGCTAGGCATGAGGACGCCTAGCCCATGCGTCCGCTACGCATAGCCTTAGGTCTTTTTTCAGTCTTCATTATTTCTTCTTCCTCTTTTTATAGTTTTGTCTACATATCATTCTTTCTTTATTTTGTATTTTATTTAATTTCTCAATTTTTACTAATATTAGTGTTTATATGTTAACGGTTAGGTTCCAATAAAAAGTTGAGGTTCACGCCCAAAGTGTGAGAAGTGGTTATCAACTGCTGGATGAGAACTTGGTGCATATTAGGAGATGCATTGGATCAATTCACTTCTAAACACAATATTTCATTAGAGGGCATGGGATTAAAAGTGATCAATGATTTAGGCCCACTTCTCACATTAAACTCAACATTTTACACGATTCTTCGTCTATATGTCAATACCATTACCATCTTTATTATGTTTGTCATTTGCAAACATTTAAAACATTACTATATCTAAAATCAAATTAAGCTAAATCAATATTGATATTATTATACCAAATCCAATAACATATTAAGTCAAAATTTTATATTGTCATTTATTTGACAGATTTTCATAGTGTTCTTTACTTCCCGCAACAAGAAGTATGTTTTTGCCCATGTATTATGACGTTATTTATGCAATATATTTAGGAATTTAGTTGGGGTTCATAGTGTTCATAGTGTTCTTTATACTCTTGTAGGGGTTTTTATTTTGTATGAAATCAATTAGGTATCAAGTGAGGTTTTCAAAGGTTCAATCAATATACATGCTATAAATACAAACCATAAAAGAATTAATGTGGTCTTACCAATGAAACCAAGGCCTTCTGAAAGCACGAAATGGAACCTTTGGAAAACTGCCCAAAAAATAACACACCAGTCAACATTACGATCATCTACCAAATTGAATCCTCGGCGTTCTTATTATTAGAACATAAGTAAGAGGATAGAAACAATTAGATAAAACATTAAAACGTGAACGTAATTATGTCACTATCCTTGAGGAATACAAGGCTCTACTAGGTAGTTCATGGAACTAGGCTAATTTCTTCCCATGATGACCTCCTTGAGTTTCAAGTACCGTAGGCAACGATCCTACAAGTTCTGCTCATTCATGGTTGTGATAATTTGAAGAAGATGGGAAATGGATCAAACCAAAATGAAGGCATAAACCATTTATTTATAATAAAATTCTCAAGAGGTGCAACATTTCATGAAAGGTTGCAACCTTGCATGAAAATGTGCAACCTCATACGAAAAGTTGCAATGGTCCAAAAATAACTAAAAACTACCATTTCAGTTTCCCTCCAAAAATAATAAAAAAAATCAACTGAAAATTAACGGTAAAGCTAAGGGGGTGTTTACTTGCTGCTGACCAGATCTGACTCGGTCAGCAAATCTGACTCGGTCAGCAAATCTGACTCGGTCAGCAGTCAGTGTGTTTACCAAATCTCGAATCTGACCGAAAACTGACCAACATGCTGACCGAGATCTTACCGAGCCAGCAGAAAAATCTTGCTGACCCGAGTCAGTTTTGGAGTTTCCAGTGTCTACCCTTCCGTTCAGGAATCCTCTGGGTGTTCGAAGGTGGCGGCGGCGTTCGGCGTTGGGGTGGCTGGGTGGTGTGGCGGCGTTCGACGTTGGCGGAGTGGTGGTGGCGGTTTCGGCGTTGGTGGTGGCTGGGTGGAGGCGGCCTTCGACGTCGGTGGTGGCGGAGTGGTGTGTGGTGGCGTTCAAAGTTGGTGGTGGTTGGGTGGTGGTTGGGTGGTGGCGGAGTGGTGTGTGGTGGCGTTCGAAGTTGGTGGTGGGTGGTGGTGGCGGAGAAGAAGTCGTGAGAAATAGAGAGGGTGACGATGGGCGGCTGAAAAGATAGAAGATGAGGGAGGCGAAGGATTAGGGTTTGAATTTATGTATTTTTGTTAATTTTAAAATTAATTAATTATTTTAAAATTGATCTTTATTCTGTTAAATGATACATCTAACAAATTATTTATTTAAAAATTAACCAACTATTTTTAAAGTAAAAAATTATACTGTTTTATAATATTTAATTATTTAAAAATATTAAATTATTATATTTTATAATATATAATTGTAAAAAGGTTATAATGGTAATTTTTTGTTCGGTAAGCACTTACCAAAAACATTTTGGTAAACACTCTAACCCAAGTAATGCTTACCCGAGTCGGCACTCTTACCCGAGTTAGCACTTATTCAAATAGAGCAAGTAAATGGCCCCTAAGTTGTAAATGTTGGACCAAAAAAGTAAAGAAATTTTTATCCGCAAATGCTAAGGTGCAAACTTTTTTCACTCTACCTATTTGGAATTAATGTGAAACAGGTAATAAATAATACTTGTTCTAATTAACACTTATATGATTTACCTCTTGGAACCCTCGTTTTCTATGGTTCATATATAAGTTATTGATGCAAACATACTTTCCGACATGTATTAGGTGGATATGTTAATTAAGAATAAAAATGAAAAGATCCCCAAGGGCGTTTGGTTGTGAAAACCTGTTTTCATTTTCCAAGAAGACGTGTTTAGAAAATTGAGTTAAGTTTTCATTTTCTATAAAAAAAATTAGAAAATGCGTTTGGCTAAAATAGTGGATTTTCATTATAGAAAATTTTGGAAAACTATTAAATCAGTTTTCTAGTTTTACATAGAAGTTAGAACTTATAAAACAGGAAGTTTCATTTTCTTGGAAAACTTTTGAAAATTAAATGAACCAAACGCGTTTTTAAATTCTCATTTCTCATCTTATTTGAAATTTTTTCATGGAAAACTGGAAAAATTTCCACAACCAAGGGCACCCCATGATGTGCTTACAATTTGCCACTTGCACTTAGGTTTATGTGTTGGTGTGTACAAATATTACTATGAAATATGAAGTTGGTAGGGAAAGTGTAACTTACTAGCTTTGAAACAAACACCGGCATACACTTGCATTCTGTTTGCTCGAGGATGGCTTGATGTGTTCTGATGAATATCCCCATTGTTATGATTGGTCTTCTCTAACTTTACTTGAAGAACTAGAAGTGAGCATGCAAAACCAACAATAAATAAGAATGAATACATGACTCATGTATCATAATTTTATGAAAAGGCTCGGAAAATCACAATATTAATATTAATTATGGGGTTAAATGAGGACAGTTGGGACTTCTTGTAATTATTGTTGATGTCTTATTAAAGATGTCACTATTAAATAGAAGACATTCAGCTATGTATAGAATTTTCTTTAGAAAATCTATCGCTAAACGGGTGATTAATTCACTACCATGGTAAGGAAAATGGTGTGAGATGTGATGAGCTCAAGTGTTAAGCCTTAATTATACGGCACCGCTAGAACATAATTTTTTAAAGTGTGATGTGATAACTTTAGATGTCATATATACAATTTTAAATTGTTATGCTAAAGAGCTTACATTTGATATAAATTGACTAGATTTATACAAAAAGTTTGTGATCATATATTCAAGATAGAAATGGAAAAGTTTTACAATTTGGTATTAAACGTGAGACCATAAGTTATACTCCCCAAATTACCAAACCTAACCAAAGCCACATCACTTTTCCACTGCTTACCCAAAATTACCCAAAATATATGTTATATCAAACCCAATTTTACCCAAACATTTTATTTATTAAATTAATTAATAAAAAGAGAGAGAGAGAGAGAGAGAGAGAGAGAGAGAGGAGGAGAAGGCGTAATGGGGTGGGATGGGGTGGGAGGGGTGGGGGTGGGGTTGGGGGTGTTGCCAATCGGGCGAGAAAACCCGAACACCACCTACCTGAATAGGGGGGGTGGTGTTCCCGATTGAAGCCGACGAACCCGAGGCGTTCCCTAGCCATTCGGGTGAGGTATAACGCAGGGTCTGAGTAGATGATGCTTACTGTTAAATATTGTATAGTTCAGGGACCCTCTTGTAACCTTTGTATCTATATATTGTTGTCAATACACGCAACCCTAACCACGGGTTTTCCACATATCTCACATGGTATCAGAGCCAACCTAAGAGAAACCCTAGGAAAACCCTAATTTCTTTTTCTCCTTCCCAGCCGCCGTCGCCGGCGTCGGCCAACTTCCGGCAGCCACCAGCCAACTTCCGGCCCATCGGCCCACCTGGTTGCTCTCTCCTTCCCCGCCGCCGCTAACTGCTGCGAACCGTCACCCCTCTACAAACGCCGTCGTTCTTCGCTCCGCGCTGCACAACGCCGTGGTTCGTCGCCGGCGTTCATCGCATCTGCTACCGTCGTGATCGTCCTCACATCTGCTACCAGCCCATGCCGGTTTGCAAACCCTGCTACTACAGAACCCTAGTGCCAGAATCTGCCACCGGAAATCCTATCGACGGAAACCGCCGCCGGATTTGCTCCGATCTGTGGAGTATTGCATAGCCTCCGCCACGTAACTGCTCCGATCTGTGGAGTATTGCGCTACTCCTACACGTTCTGCCACGCCGGAACTCGTACCAGCATCTGAATCTCGCCGGAATCCGACTGCCGAATCTCGCCGGAACTCTTACCGGCGCCTGATTTCGTCTGAACCCTACCGGCGAACTCTTCCAACAGCCGCCTTTGCTTTCTTTTTTTTTGTTCTGCTGTTTGCAGTGAAAAGAAATCAGATATATATCTATATTTCTATTAAAAAAAAAGGTGTTGTTTTTCAGATTACGCGTCGGTACCCTAGCATTGCCGCTGTCTTGCTGCCGGCTACCGTCTCTGCTTATCCGTCGCGTGTAGGATTTGTGGTACATTACTATCCCTCTACCCACGGTTAAGCTTCACGCACATCTATTTTCTTGCCTTTTTTTTAGCTTTATTTTTTGTGTGTTTTCCTTTTGTTGCAATGTCAACCCCCTCACACAACAGTACCCTTACTAGTCCCACTGCGAGCCAACTTGTCTTTGCTCTCACAAATGTCTACTCTCAATTTAGTTTTAAACTATCCATCGACGGTTCCAAATACAAACTTTGGCGTCGAATTTTCCTTGACATGTGTAAGGGTGCCAAAGTCCATGGGTCACATCACTGGCAAGTCTAAACCTGCTGGTGATGATGATGAGGACTGGGAGGCGATTGACTCCCGCATCAAATCTTGGTTTTACTCTACTTGTGATGCAAACCTACTGCAAATAATCTCGAGTGATAACTGTACTGCCAAAGACCTTTGGGATAAACTTGACGTGTTCTTTCTAAATAATAAGATGTCTCGAATGCTTCAGCTACAAGAGCAATTCCGTAACACCAAAAAGGGTGCCTTGTCTATCACTGATTTTTGTCACCAATTAAAAAATCTGGCTGATGCACTTGCTGATTGTGACTCCAAAATCGATGAAATTGAACTTGTCATGCAAATCCTGCGTCAGTTACCTCCCTCTTATCACAGCATTGTTGATGTCATCACCAACACCAAACCCTTTCCCTCTTTTCTAGAAGCGAAAAACATGCTTCTCCTTCATGAGTCTCGTGAAGAATCTCTTGAACCTCATACTGATCCTCCTCTTACCTCTTCCGCTGCCTTGTATTCCTCTGCTCAAAATGGAAAACCGAAAAATAAAACTAATAAAGGGAAAAATAATGGGCGTTTTGCTTCCAAGGGGGGGGGGTCATACTAATGTTTCCGCAAGTTCTCAGTCTTTTGCAGGTAATCAGGGTCACTCTCAGGCCTACTTTGGGGCTTCTCCTCATGCTCCACCAGCTCAGTCAGGCCTTCTTGGTGCACCTCCTGTGCACTCCTTTGGGACAGGGGCTCCTCAGCCATCCCGACGATGTTCAGTGCTCCTCAGCATCCCTCACCGCATACCTTCCATCCATCGCCAGTGCCGTCATCTCGGTACCTTTACGGGCAACATCAATCTCCACACCTAGTGCCCGTTCCGTCTCACTACGGCCAACCCATGCAGCAGTCCACACCTGTGCCACCGCCTCCTCAGCCTTCCTTTGGTGGACATGCCTCTCAGTTCAGTCAGCCGCAGTATACTGATTTATCTTCTGTGTTTCAGGCTATGTCTGTTCAGACACCTCAGGACAACAACTTTTACATGGATTCGGGTGCAACCAGGCATATGACATTCAATCAAGGTACAATGCACTCTCTAACTCCTTGTAACTCTAATTTCATACAGGTTGGTAATGGTGCTATGGTTCCTGCCAGATACATTGGTCACTGTACATTGCCCTATTCCTCTTACCCTCTTCATCTTAACAATGTTTTAGTTTCTGATACACTCATCAAAAACCTTATCTCTATTCGTCGTTTTACCATAGATAATTCTGTTTCTGTTGAGTTTGATCCGTTTGGTTTTACTGTGAAGGATCTTAAAACATGGTCTTTTCTCCAGCGTTGCGACAGTGATCACCATGATCTTTATCCCGTTCTCCCTCCCACACCTCGGTCTGCTCTTGCCTCGGTTAACATTGCTGTTTCCTTTGACGTCTGGCATAGGAGGCTTGGTCATCGGGTGCTGCTATCTTCCAATTTCTTGTTTCACGCAAGTTCATTACTTGTTCCAGTCGAACCTCTACTTTATGTCATGCGTGTCAGTTAGGAAAACATTGTCGTTTACCTTTTTCTTTACCTACTACTAAAACTTCTCGCGTGTTTGAACTTATTCATTCTGATTTATGGACTTCACCTGTCACCAGTTTGAGTGGTTTTAAATATTATGTACTGTTTTTGGATGATTTTTCTCATTTCTTGTGGGTGTTTCCTTTACGTGCAAAATCTGAGGTGTTTTCTGTTTTTAAAACGTTTCGCGCCTATGTTCTAAACCAATTTAAAACGGACATTCAACTTTTCCAATGTGATAACGGTCGTGAGTTTAACAATCAACCCTTCTTGGATTTTTTCAAAACTCATGGCATCAAAATACGCTTTTCTTGTCCCTATACGTCTTCACAAAATGGAAAAACTGAACGTACCATTCGCACTAACAATAACATCCTTCGCACGTCCCTCATCCAAGCATCTCTCCCGCGTAAGTTCTGGGTTGAGGCTCTTCTTTCTTCTGTTCACACCTTCAACCTGCTTCCGTCCACCACCATTCAGTACAAGACTCCTTTTGAGGTGTTGTTTGGTTTCTTTCCTACCTATTCTCATTTGCGAGTATTTGGGTGTTTGTGCTATCCCAACACTTCGCCCACTAGTGCCCACAAGCTTGCTCCTCGATCCTCTGCATGTGTCTACCTCGGTCCCAGCACAGATCATCGTGGGTATCGTTGCTTAGATCTCATCACGCAAAAGGTCATCATCTCCCGTCATGTCAACTTTGATGAAACCCACTTTCCGTTTCCTGAGTTCCAGCCTCGTCCCTCCTCGGAGGACTATGACGCGTTTGATGTTGATGATTCCCTCCCTTCCCTCTCTCCTATGGTCGATACTTCCTCCCCCCGGCCGGCAGCTGGTCCTTCTGCTTCTGCCTCCTCTTCTCAGCCACCACCCGCTGAGACTTCTAGCACCTCTTCTTCTCCTTTAGCTTCTTCTGCTGAGCCTTCTCTGCCTCCTGCTCTGGCTGCTATCTCCGGTCATCCGATGACCACTCGTTCGCACACCGGCTCTCTTAAGCCTAAACAGATCTTCAACCTTTCGGTCACTAGTGACATCTCTCCCATTCCGCGGTCTACTGCTCAGGCTATGTGTGACCCTCATTGGCGGGCCGCCATGGATGCTGAAATGGCTACCATTCTTTCTAACTACACGTGGGATCTTGTTTCTAAACCCTCTGATGCTAACATAGTTGGCAATCATTGGCTGTTTCGCCATAAGTTTGACAGCACTGGACGTCTTGAGCGTTACAAAGCCCGTCTTGTTGCTCAGGGTTTCTCACAGCAACCCGGACTGGACTTTGATGACACTTTTAGTCCCGTTGTCAAGTCTGCCACTATTCGCACGGTTCTTAGCATCTCCATTTCCCGCAACTGGCCTATTCATCAGCTTGATGTTAAAAATGCCTTTCTTAATGGAGATCTCACTGAGACTGTTTACATGCGTCAGCCTCCTGGCTATGTAAACAGTTCTTTTCCTGATCATGTCTGTCGCCTACGCAAGGCTCTTTATGGCCATAAGCAGGCACCCCGTGCGTGGTATCATCGTTTTGCTGTCTACCTCACCTCTTTAGGTTTTCTTAGCAGTAAGACTGACACCTCTCTTTGTTGGGTTTTTGTGGTTCCCTCGGGTCAATCTGACACGAGGATTATCACGGATCTCGAAACCTTACTGGTTTGATAAATCCCATAGGTTTAATAACCAAACTGGTCAAAACCTATATGATCAAAAGCACACTGATTTGATCTTATGCGGAAGCGATTAAGCTACAAAACCCAAAAGAAACTTATTGATCTTTATCGTTGTTTTAATTAATTCTAATAGTTATGGAAGATTTACCTGGATTGCTTGAGAATTGATCCACCAATGAACGACCAACGAATGTCCTCTAGTAGAACTGAAACCCGAAAAACTGAAAACCGAACTGGTATCACGAGGGAGGGGGCGGCGCCGATCAGAGAGGGGAGAGAGAGAGAAAAGAACTGGAAACTGATTGTTAGGTTATGAATTAGTTGATTGATTTTTCCTTAAACCCATAAGGTTTATTTATATGGAGGAAAATACAGTTTTATTCAGATTCAGTTTCCTCTTGGTAATTATCTTTTTCTTTTCTTCCAAGAAAAGAATTACTCTAGATAATTACTTATATATATTTATCTAATATATATAATTCCTTTAATTAATTATTAAATATTTATTTATCAAATAAATATATAATCTACTTAATTAATTAATAACCCTCCAACTTTGGGATTTCTGACTGAAATTACCCAACTGATTTATAATTGACTATTATAAATCCCAACTCTCCATTTCTGGGTTTCATATAACTTATTCGATTTATAGGTCCTCACAGGTGTGACCCTCAAGTGTCTTGTAACATTGGATGTGTAATTACTTGGTTTGTCAACTTTGCACATAATTACTAACACTCTTTTCACGTATCATCGCGGATCTGATACTATCTACCTCCTTCTTTATGTCGATAACATTATTCTCACTGCCTCCTCTCCTACTCTTATATCCATGGTTATCTCTAAGTTATCCTCTGAGTTTCCCATGTCTGATTTGGGTCCGTTATCCTTCTTCTTAGGTATCGCTGCGTCTCGTAGCAAGTCCGAACTCTTTCTTTCTCAATCTGCCTTTGCTCAGGAGATTCTAGCAAGAGCTGACATGGTCTCGTGCAATCCCTGCAGCACACCGGCCGACACCAAAACAAAGCTTGCTGTTGATGGTGAGCCCGTTCCTGATCCCACCTTATATCGAAGCCTTGCTGGTGCCCTGCACTATCTGACATTTACTCGTCCTAATATTGCCTATGCCGTCTATTAGGTCTGTCTGTTTATGCATGACCCGCGTCTTCCGCATCTCAATGCGCTTAAACGCATTTTACGGTATTTAAAGGGTACTCTGTCTCATGGTCTTCATCTTAAGGCGTCAGCCGTTGATCGCTTGGTTGCCTATTCGGATGCCAATTGGGCCGGCTGTCCTAACACACGTCGGTCCACCTCAGGGTTTTGTGTCTATCTGGGTGACAATCTCGTATCTTGGTCCTCCAAACGGCAGCATGTTGTTTCCCGCTCTAGTGCCGAGGCCGAGTACCGGGGGATAGCCAATGTAGTTGCTGAAACTGCTTGGTTGCGAAATCTCCTTCTCGAGTTATGTTGTCATCTCTCTCGTGCCACTATTGTCTTCTGCGATAATGTCAGTGCCATGTATCTAGCATCTAACCCTGTTCAGCAACAGAGAACCAAGCATGTGGAAATAGATTTACATTTTGTTAGGGAGCGTGTTGCGATTGGTCATGTGCGTGTTTTGCATGTTCCATCCGCTTATCAGTATGCTGATATTTTTACAAAGGGTCTACCTACCAGTTTGTTTCTAGATTTTAGAAATAGTTTGAACATTCGTTTACCTCCCGATCAAACTACGGGGGTGTGTTAAATATTGTATAGTTCAGGGACCCTCTTGTAACCTTTGTATCTATATATTGTTGTCAATACACGCAACCCTAACCACGGGTTTTCCACATATCTCACACTTACATTGAAGAAATTGTTAGCGATGCAATTATCTAAATTTGTAGATATAATCGAAAGTTAAAAGTGTACGGAAGTTAAAGTATTAGATTAAAAAAACTGAAAAAAACCACGTCTTGTAAAAAACACGTGGCATGGCGCACCTCAGGATGTCATGGTGTGAACTACGTCTTACACAAATGCTATGAGCATTATTATAATGGTGGAGATATGTATTACGTCATGATGTGCCTTATTTATCGTTGTTGGTCACAAAAGTTGGGGAGTAAATTGTTTAGGGAACTTAAAATCAGTGACAGATTACCCAAGGATTTTGTAGGTGATCTATCTCTCTAAGTAATTTTTGTCTATAAAGTTAAATCTTTTGTTTTGTAGTTTCTCTAGACGTGAGTTTCTTGGAGTATGATGCATCTGATCAATTGTCTTATACATTGGGAAAACGGCAACTAACCAGAATATACAAGACGCTCCAATAAGCCAAGACGATTTCCACTGGGAAATGCTGAAGTTTTTTGAGACATGATGACTAAAGGTGGTGGAAGTCCTTTAACTTGTGTTGTTGCTAATTGAGGATAGCTTGTAACTAGATCTGCTGCTACATCTGTAATTAATTATTGCCAATTAAGATAACCATCCATCTGGGAAACAAATAAAAATTTAACATTATATATATAGTAGCCAGATATATATGCAAACCGTAGAATTCAGCCCTGATCGCGTCAAGAAGAAGTCTAAAACCAACTTCCCCGATATAGGGACAAGGATTGGTGTTAGCATCAGTAACTTCACGAAGATACACAAGCGTCTCCTTGTGTGCAAAAGTAGCTGCTTCATGTAGCGGTAGATGATTGTAGTCATTGAGGATATAGAGCAAACGAGGGTTCTTCCCCACCAGGATTCTGGCGGCTCCGGTGTTTCCACAAATGGCTGCCATGCACAATGCAGTATTGCCATGGCTATCTTTGAGTTCAAGATCATTATCTGTCATAACCTCAACTAACTCCTTCACGAAATGCAGGTGCGATTTTCCAGCCTCTACAGCAATGTGTAGTGCTGTCTGAGAAATATGATTTATTGTAGCAGTGACTGCCTTGTTATCATGCTCTATAATTTCTCTGGCGGTCTCCCAATCGCCATCAACTGTAGCTCTGTACAGTCGCAAGTACGGACTGTATTTCTCTGCTTTTAGTGCTATCGATCGTTCATGAAAACATCAATTGTTGTTAGTAAATACCTACCAAAATTTTAACTTCACTCTAGCTTGAATATTGCAATAAGCAAGTTTATAGTCAAATCCTCACCAATATCTTGTTTGATACATGCACATATATTAAGCAAGTGCAACCTTTCAGTGATCAGGTGACAGCTGGTGCCTGCATCAAGCGAAAGCGATCATACTTCTTTTATTCAGACAACACAAAGAAATTTAAATAATGCTTTAGTTAGGTAGCAACCACTTAATTTTGGATGATTAGCTAGAAGAATGACATGAGGATATATAAGAAACAGTCATGCACACATACATTAAAGCCTCTCATTTTCAAAATCTTACGTATTTTTTCTTGTATCTCGGCCAAATCCGCACGCAGCTGATCTATCGAAGCCTGATCCTCTGCATTATTTTCTGCATCAATTAATCCATCATTTAGTTTGAACTAAACACAAATTAAGTCGTAAGCCAAAATGTTCAGCAAACTGATGGAAATTTCGTTTATGTTCGTTAATTTAATAAATGAATAAATATGGGCAAGTTTTCTTATTCGTTTAGCTGAACTGGACAAAAATGAACAAATATCTTGTTCATTTATTTATGTTTATTCATTTATATTCTTTTATTGATAGATATACATTAACAATTAAAAACTTAGTTGACTAATAATTAAGATAAATATAGTTATAATTAATTATTAATTATAAAGCCTCTCATTTTCAAAATCTTACGTATTTTCTCTTGTAACTTGACCAAATCCGCACGCAGTTGATCTATCAAAGCCTGATCCTCTGCATTAATCCATCATTTAGTTTCAGTTAATTAAACACAAATTGTTTCAGATCCAGAAACTTCAGGTTGAGAAAAACCATGGTAGATGTTTGCAAAAATCCAAAGCATACTAATTGGATATCTAATTGCATATCTATTTGTACCTTCAACCTCTGCTGCTTTGATTTCTGAAGTAGATGAACCACTAGGTCCTGCATATATTGTAGATCTTTCAGCTGAAAGTATGCATCATTTATGGAGTCTTATATTTTTAAAACAAGTAAACAATTATAATAGGACATCATCAACGACACTAATCCGTCCGAAAACAGGAGGGTTAGTCCCATCTCCCACCGTTGTTATGTATTTGAACAAAGTTGCTCCAATCCCTTTGTCAATTTGAAGCTGATTTCCATGGTAATATTTGTTTGCACTAAACCAAATTAAGCATACTTATTGGATATCTAGGTATATGACAAATTAAGGGTGTATTTGATTCATGTATGCAGGGAAATAAAAATAGGAATAAATATGAACATAAGAGACTAAAAATAGGGAAGAGTTTTCTTCCCCCAATTTAAATAAGATTGAAATTTTGGTCTTATAGAGAAATGAACCCATTATATTATAGGATAAAGTTCATGAAAACGTAGTAAGCTTTATCTGTATTTTTAGTGTTGTATCCAACTTTAAAATATGTTATTGAATGTACTATATTTTTAAAAATTGCAATTGTATATATATTTTACTTAAAATTGTGTTGTTTTTTTTTTTTGAACGGCAGAAATTTATTAATACCAACCAAATACAAAACAAGCTTCCTAAGTTGCAAGACACAACCTAAAAGAGCAATAAACAAAACCATTATAAAGAAAACAAAGCCCCACAACCATGAACCACTAGAACAAAAACCAAGAACCAAGAACCACGAGCCATGAACCGCTTGAAACTAAACCCGCAACCACGAGTCCACGAACCACGAACCACTTGAGCAAAGACCAAAATCATAAACCAACGACTCCACGAACCACTTGAACAAGGACCACATCCATAACCAAAACTAAGAGCCCACGAAACCGCAAAAAATTACCCACGTATACCCTAACCACTACACGTAAGAATACCAACAAACGGACAAAATCGACCACCCTAACCAAAAACTCGCAAGCCACTTAAGGGCAGTCACCCGGCGAACTCGAAACAAACCTCGACCAACACACCGAACACGAAACACCCAAAACCACGAACCAATTTACCACTGGCCACAATCATCCAACCAGATGGTGGCAATACGAGTTTATGGGGAAGAATGGGGACAACTGCCACAAATGGCCACAATCGTCCAACCAGATGGTGCCACAATTCAAATTGTGCTATTGCATGTAATATTTTAACCAACATCAACACGTTAATAGCTCCAAACACAACCTCCCTAACACTTAGTCGATTCTATAATTCACGCTAGGCTAGAGTGTTTTTTTCTTTTTTGCCTTCAAAGAAATAAAGTCGTAGAACCAAATGTTCAGCGAACTGATGGGAAATTCGTTTATGTTCGTTAATTTAATAAATGAACAAACATAAACAAGTTTTTTTATTCGTTTAGTTAAAAGGACAAAATGAACAAATATCTCGTTCGTTCATTTATATATATTCTTTTATTGATAGATATACATTGACAATTAGAAACTTTAGTTGATTAACACCTTTTTTCTAGTAGTGATGTGGCATATTCACTACTGAATAATCATGTGTGTTATTCAGAGTGAATAAGACATCATTCAGTGTTATTCAAAGTGAATAATACTTAACAATACATAATGTTGTATTATTCACATTGAATAACACTGAAGCCGTGTTATTCAATCTGAATAATACTACATGATTATTCAGAGTGAATATAGCACATGACGTACTCTCAGCTGTCCTCACGCTCATAAGTTTTCATTCTTTGGTTTGTTTGGTTTAGTTAATGACCAAACAATTTGATGCTCGTGTTTGTTTGTTTGGTTAAGTTAATTAAAGGACCGAACATGAACAAACCTTTGTTCGTGTTGGTTCAGTTTATTATTTACAGGTATATATATACACATATAGGGGTGGGTTCAAATATGAACCACTTTTTGGTTGTGACCGTGAGGACATCCGAGAGCGAGACACGTGACGGATGACTAGGCGGCACGTCAGGTCCACGACGGATGACTAGGCGCGATTCACGGGAGGGCATTGAATTAAAGGGGGGGACCACACTCAAAGCCGCCTTTATTGACTAGTCTCCGCCACGTGTCGTGCTCTCGACTGTCCTCACGTTTACAATCAAAAAGTGGTTCAGATTTGAACTTTCCTATATATATATGTATGGAGTTTCATTTGCATAGTGGTGGGTATAATGGGTTAAAAATAGAAAGATAGGGTTATGATCATGATCTTTAATTTCATTTAATGTTGTCATGTTTTAAAATTTTGATTACTTATTGTCTCTTGTCGAGTGGCTAAATCCGGTTGCAGTTTTGTCAATCCAGCCTTAGCCGCAGTATTTCCTGTAATTAATCAATCATTTAGTTTAAACTAATTGATCAGTAAAAATTATAGTAAAATAAAACCAACTTTGAATCTACTATTTTTTTAAACCAACTTTGAAAACCATTGTTCAGACTTTTGAAGCCATGATAATTCTTAAATTGCACAAAACCAAAGCAACTTTTGATTATTGAATTTGAAATTTTGAATGTCTAAATATGACAAATCAAATCGACTAGGCTATGTTTGGTAAACTAGCTGATAAGCTAGCTGGTGGCTGATAAGCTAGTTGGTAGCTGATAAGCTAGCTTATGAACAAATCATGTTTGGTAAAAACTAGCTTTTGAGTATGTAAAATGACAAAAAAAAACATCTTTAATGAATAAGCAATTATAAGTATTTTATAATATAATTAAGACAAATTTTTAATAATATAATTAAAATAAATTTCTAATAATATGATATGTTAAATAATACAAACAATAAAAAAAATTATATAATATAACATATTGAAATAATATAGAGTTTATCATTATTATTATATATACACACTATAAATTTAGAATTTATTAAAATAAACTTTAAGAAAAATTACATTAACTTATAATTTAAGTTACTATAATAAAATTAAAACTAATAATTTTTAAAAAATAGAATTAAAAATTAAATATAAATATTCTTTATTAAAATATTTAACATATTTTAATTATATAACATTTTAAAAATTATTATATTTATTTTTTTGATAATTAAACATATTAAATAATATATAATATAATTAATAACATTTAAAAACAAATAATATATGATGTATAATTTAATTTAATAATTAATTTTAATTATTAAAAATAAATAATTATTAAAAATCAATAATTAATGATAATTATTTATTAATAATTAATATATAATTTTAATTGATAATAATTAATTATTAATAAGGGGTATAATTAGAAAAAGTCACAAAAAGCTTCTTATAAGCTACTCAAAGTAGCTTATCAAAAAGCTAGTTTATAAGCTACTTTTGGTCTTACCAAACATGTACACAGAAAATAAGCTAGCTTATAAGTCAGTTATAAGCTAACTTATTTTTACCAAAGAATGCCTAAATCTATTTACACCTTCAACATCACCGAAGACGGACAAGGAATTTTTACCTTGGATTTCTAAGATATCCATTTTCACGTAATCGTTTTTTACGTTTAACCCGTCCATGTCAGACTGTATCCCCACCTACACCAAAATGCCTCCCGAAGAAGATGAGCTACTCGCTCCTGCATTATAGATCGATCTTTGAGCTGAAAACTATGTTCCATTTATGGAGTATCATCTTATTAAACAAATAGATAATTATGCTTTTTTTAAGACTTCAAAAGCTTGGGAAAGTTCTCACTACTCCACTATCACTACAAAATAAATGAGCATTTCCAACGGAAAATTCCGTCGGAAAACCTTTAAGAAATGACATTTTGATTTTGGGCAAATTTCTGGTGGATCCCGCCGCCGAAATATCCTCCTCCGGACAATGACACTTCCGATGGATTTTAGTATCCGTTAGATATTTCCGTCACAATATTTTTCCTAATTTTCTTAAGTCAATAATTCTAATTAATTATTTAATTAGTCAACGATCATACTCTACAATAAATTAAGTTGAATTTATTGGACACTAGAAAAAAAAATGTCCTAATAGACCACTTTATAGGACAAAAAAGATAAAATGTTCTATCTAAAGACGTTGTAATAGTTTTAGTATATGCTTATGGACATTTTTTTCGAACGACGCATTTATTAACACAAACCCGAGACTAGCAAGGCGCTAGCCCGGGAAGAAAAAGAGATATGCTTTTGGACATTATTTTAGTTATTTAATAAGACACTATTTGAAAAGTGTTCTATAAAAACAACTGTCATAAAAAAGAAAGGTTTATAGAATACTTTCTCAAAACTCAAAAGTGTACTATAAAATGGTTAATGCGACTTTATATTAAAAGTGTCCTTGATAATTTGTTAAGATGTCTAAAAGCGTCCTATAAACTGTTTACAATTCACTTAGATTGAATGCGTTGTTTTTTGGTCATGTGGTCAATTAGGACACTTTGTTTTTCGGTGTCCTATAAACTCAAATTTGTTCTAGTGCTAATTTTTTTAAGTCAACAATTCCGTCACAAACATTTTCGAGAATATATAATTTATTTATTTTTTAAATTTTAGTGACGGATAACCAAAGGACATAATCATGTGTTGACTTTTGTTGACCTTTCTTCATTCCGATTGATTTCATGACATTGGAGATATTGATGTGACTCGGTAATTCCAATTTGGCATAGCTGATATGGCAATGAGGTGGAAATTTTATAGTTGTTGGCTTGGCAAAAATAAATGGACGTAAAATCCCCACACATCTGTTATAGAATTGAAAATCTCCGACCACTTTTTCTATAAAATTTAAGTTCATTATTATATAAAAACACAACTGGTCAAAGTCGATTCTAGTTTTTTTTCATCATAGACCGAAACCAGTAACATGACGTAACACCTTAAAGTCTAATATCTATGCTATAGACCGTGTTAGACCTTGACAGAAAGTTGTCTAGAAGTCAAATAGCTAACTATGTTAATTTTGTTTTCTTAGATTAAACTTGTAATAGTTTAGTTTTCTTTTTGTAACTTCTTGTAAACCCCAAGGGGGTCTTTTGTAAAAAGAATGTGTGAGGCTACTAGGTTGTATGGAGAATATTCAGTAGTAATTGATACGCCATGAAGTGTCTTTATCAATATATTTTATCCTTTGAGTCGGATATTGAGTTTTTCACCGTTTTCACGTTTCTTAATATTATCGTATGTATATATAATATCTAAATTTTTTCAATAAGATATTGTTATTAAATTGTGTAATGATTTGTTAATTGACGAGTCACGAGTATATTTGAAAGTGGATATTGATTATAGTTAACTAGGTCAAATTTTTATTTATAACAATATTTTTCTTTTTGTTAAAATAAAGCTTTTTCATATATATATATATATAGGGGTGGGTTCAAATGTGAACCACTTTTTGGTTGTGAACGTGAGGACAACCGAGAGTGCGACACGTGGCGGATGACTAGGTGCCACGTCAAGTCCACGGCGAATGACTAGGCGCGATTCATGGAAGGACATTGAATTAAAGAGGGGGACCACACTCAAAGCCGCCACGTGTCGCGCTATCGGTTGTCCTCACGTTCACAACCAAAAAGTGGTTCACATTTGAACTTTCCTCTCTCTCTCTCTCTCTATATATATATATATATATATAGTATTAGGTTCAAATGAGAAGTGCTAAAAAAAATGAGAAGTAGAGAAATGATCTCCACCACTCATCCGGTCAATAAAAGAGGCTTTGATTGGGTCCCCTCCTTTAATAATCTCTACCCTCCCATGAATCGCGTCAATCCCCCGTGATCGCGTCCACCGTAACCGGTCAAAGCCACCTTTAGTGTCCGAATGAGTGGTGGATATCACTTCTCTACTTCGTATTTTTTTAGCACTTCTCATTTGAACCTTTCTCTCTCTCTCTCTATATATATATATCTATATATATATACACACATTAATTAGTAAATTATAAGTAAACGAGCCTTATTTTCTACTTTTGGAAATTCAATAGACCAAGTTCTTTGATTTGTTGTTACACATTACACCATAAAGTAACACCAACATTTCATACCCTTATACCTTTTTGCCATCTCAACGCCACATCAGTTTTTGTCATTTCCTACCATGTGAACCCTAAAGTGGAGTACACAAACATTTCATACCCAAAACCGATAAAGAAACCTGTTCCCAAAACCAGACCGAGCCCCGTCGGGGTCTTATGATTTTTTTTATGATTTTTTTCCATCAAATGTTAGAATTGATATGTTGTTTCACATATATTTTTTTTCATAAGATGAATATCATCCATGAATTTGTTTCATAATATGAATAAAAATGTTGTATATTTTCGATTCATAATATGAATAAAAATTTTATTTTTTCATGGATGATATTCACATTATGAAAAAATATATATGTGTAACAATAGTTAATATCATAGTATTTGATAAAAGAAATCCTAAAAAAATTTAATTTTTAGTTGGTTTTTACGGGTTTTTACAAAAAAAGTGGTTTTTATTTGATTATTCCTCCATTAATTAGTAAATTATAAGTAAACGAGCCTTATTTTCTACTTTTGGAAATTCAATAGACCAAGTTCTTTGATTTGTTGTTACACATTACACCATAAAGTAACACCAACATTTCATACCCTTATACCTTTTTGCCATCTCAACGCCACATCAGTTTTTGTCATTTCCTACCATGTGAACCCTAAAGTGGAGTACACAAACATTTCATACCCAAAACCGATAAAGAAACCTGTTCCCAAAACCAGACCGAGCCCCGTCGGGGTCTTATGGGGATTCCCGTTAGGGAACCCATTAAGAGTAAAGCACACTGGAATTTGGAACAAGAGGAATTTTATAACCTTGCAGAAGTGAAGGTAGTACAGCAAACAGATATAATCCATATAAGGTTAATAAAGTGCTTATCATCTTCACTTGTTAAAGAAAACAGATAGAAAAGTAGAAAACATACCTGCAGCTGCGAGTGACTAAGACGAGAGACTGAGAGACGAGTAAACGACAGAGGACTGAGATTGACGATGGACAGACGATGGATTGACATGGACTTTTAAATTAAGGAAAGGATTGGAATCCATTTTTGGACTTGTAAATTAAGGATAGGATTGGAATCCATTTTTGGACTTGTAAATTAAGGAAAGGATTGTTACGGTGACTTCCCCTACAAAAGTGTGATCGAATAATTTTGTCTTTCCTACAAACTGTAAAGAGAAATAATTGAATTTAATTTCTACATCCAGTTTTGTTGGTCTTTTTTTGGAAAGTTATCTGAGGCTTTGGCCTGACTAATTCCGGCAATGTTCACCGACAAGGAAAACATGTTTTTTTTGGAAGGGTGTCCGGGCCAAAGCCCTACTAATCTCTGACAATTTTGGGGGCTAAACATGGCCCCACTTAAATGTCCCCATACATGCGCACGAGAAAGCTCGAACTCGGTTAGGGGGCTATGAACCCCCCGAGCGATAACCAATCCGCCATAGCACTGTTGACCAGGTAAAACATGTTGCTCTAAGTTAATCCCCAGTGGCCACAATCTAGAAGCGCCTGGATTCGAACCTGGGGTAGAAGGGTTGACTAGCCACTTTTATTGATCTTGGTCTTCTCCTTTATTGATGTAAATTGAAATCAATATCAACAACAGCTAGCAGGCAGCAGCCATTGGTGAAGCTTCAAATAAACAGATTTTCTCAAACACATGCTCTAATTTGAACACGTTTTCGACGTTTTGTTTTCTGTTGTACAAATTTCGACCTCTTGTTTCTGTTGTACAAAGTTCCTTAGCACATAAATTTGTTGATTGTTATCGTAATTTTTCCTACAAATGTGTGGATTATTAAAGTCCAAAAGTCTTTTGAAACCTATTTCAATATATTTGTATTATATTCAATAACAATTGTTCTTTTGACACCACTCGGATGAAATTTCATACCAGCTGATAAAGAGAAATATTTTTATGAAGTATTAATTACCTTGGTTATCTTTGACTTGAAGATCATTATTTGTCATAACCTCAACTAACTCCTTCACGAAATGCAGGTGCGATTATCCACCCTCTACAGCAATGTGTAGTGCTGTCTGAGAAAAATTGATTTATTGCGGGAGTGACTGGCTTTGTCATGCTTTATAATTTGGCTGGCGGTCTCCCAATCGCCTTCAAGTGTAGCTCTGTATAGTCTCAAGTACGGACCGTAATACTTCTCTGTTTCAGTGGATCAGGCATAGGAGTAACTTCCGCAAAAACATAAGCCGGTTGGAATGGTGTTAAGCCGTTGGAATGGTGTTTTAATCACTGACCGGTCTGTTTTGTTTTGTTGTCTAACGTCTCGCTAGGCCATTCCAGAGGGGTGGGAGAGGTTTGGGAGGGTTGGGATACTAACTAGAAAGGGTTCCAGAGGGTTAATGGGAGGGTTGGAAAAAAGCTGATGTGGCAGTTAAGTTGGGAGGGTTGGGGTACTGATAGCCTAAGGCTATGCGTACCGCATGCCCAGGCTGAACGGGCTCGAGCCCGCCGGGCTCAGCGGGCTGCAGTACGCAGTAATGATGCTCGGCGGGCTGGAGGAGATGCGGGTTGGCCACACCGCTTTGGTTGTGTGTGTGTTGTGTGAGATGGTTGGGATACGGGTTGCAGAGGGTTAAGAGAGGGTTGGAGAAAAGCTGATGTGGAGCTTGTTGAGCAATGTCCCACATCGGACACAAAGTGAACTTGTAATGTGCTTATAAGGGTCCTGGGCCACTCCACTTATTGCCAATTGGTTTTGAGTTGGAACCTCACAAACTTACAGAGCTGATGTGGCAATTAGGTTGGGAGGGTTGGGGTACTAATAGCCTAAAGAACATTTTCATTCTTTTGATCATCTGTGATACATTTTTGTTAAAGTAAACTACGATTTTCATTTTCTTAAATATGGTTTGTAATTTATTATCGTTTTCGTGTTTAATACAAGCTCTGTCGATGGTTTACCATAGTGACGAAAAAGCAATGGATTATAAAAAGAGACTAGCGGGAGTTTTGAAAGTATAAGGACTAAAATAACAAATTTCAACAATCTAGAAGAGTGCAAAACATAATTTTTTTAAAAAGGGTAAATTGTATTAGCCAAATCAAAACTAGTTACTAATAATTACATTGGCTCTTGCTTGACGTTCATGAAGTTGGTTTGTAAGTTTTTGTTGTTTTCGATATTAATGCTAACTCTGTAAATGGTGAGGTATAATTACGAAAAAGTAATGAATTGTGAAAAGAAACCAAAAACATACCTTTTAAAAGTACAAGAACGAAATAACAATTTTGAACAAACCAGAGAAGCGTAAAACAGAACTTACTTTTATTTTTCACCAGTAATGACACCTTTATACAATTCTAAGTGCGTCTGTCATCAAGTGATTTTTTTCTGACACCCATCAACATCAAAGCCTGCTATTTTTTAATTCCGAAACCATGAATTAATTTGATTTTTCTTTACAAACCAGAGAAGCGTAAAACATAATTTACTTTTTTTTAGGGCCAAATCAGAAACTACTTGCCAACAATGAGTTTGGCTCTTGCTTGACCTTCATTAATTTGAAACTGATCACCCAATCCCAAATGAGCCATCAACAACCAAACAATCGTAACCAGCTCACCACCTCGGCTCACTTGAGCCGCTTGACTATTGGCTCGTGAATGGCTTGCAGCATAACACAATAACTCAACCCACACTTTACTTATAATCAACCACTTATCCAACCTCTTATTTTTCTTCTCTATACCCATCAAGTCTTTAGCCAAAATACAACCATCAAATAGCAACGACTTACTGCGGTCACCCTTCACCGTCGCCGGCGGCACTTCCGTCTCCACTTTCAAAATCTCCATACACGCATCTATCTGCTTTCGGTTCGATTTCCGGTCCTCGGAAACCGGATTTTCACGCCGCCCTTCCTCCGATTCCCGTCCTTTCCCGGCCTCGAAAAACCGCTTGGCCTCCGCACACGTGTCCCGGAACCGGATTTGCCCGATACCCGCGATTGCCGACATCATGTTTGGCTGCATGATCAGAAGGTACAACATGTAGTCGGATAAAAGTTTCGCGATCTCCTGTTGATCGGTGGGTTCGAGTTTGTCGTTGAGGGCTTTGTTGTAGCAGAGCTCGGTGGCGATGTGCCATAAAAGGAGGCTTTGATCGTAGTCGACATCGATAGTGGATGGAAGCAAAGTCCCCCATCCTTCTTCGACCCGGAGGACCCAATCGCCTCGTGCCGAGCTTATCTCCTTTGCGGTCTCGAGATCGTCTCCGAGGTCGGATTTCGATTTCAGCTCCTCGAAGATGAAGTCTCGGAGTTTGAATGTGAATTCTTTTGGTTGCACGTATTGGATGCCATCGAGGAAGCCGCTGAGGCCGATGTTGTCGAAAACGAATTGTTGGTAGCTCGATCGCGGGTGTAGACAGTAGTCGATGAGGTTGTAGGTCGAGATCGATTCTGACCATCTCCGTTTCAAGAACCGGATCAGCGGTTTACGGGTTTGGCGGACGGTTGGGTTCTGCCGAGGGTTGACGTTCGGGGCTCGAAACGTGCCTTCAGTCATGAATCGGAGGACTCGAGTGAGGGTTCGGGTTTTTATCGACTTGTCGAGCTCGTCATCGGGTGATTTCCGGAGAGAAATGATGGTTAAATCGGAAAAAACGAGCATGAAAAGAGCGGTAACGTCCAATACCAACGCGCCAAAGAGCAGACCGTATGTAATTATGATATCCTCGTGTCTATATTTCGATTTATTCTTGAAAATGAATAAAGCGATTGATGAAGAAATCGTCGCTAAAGAGAAAACCCGACTCATGGCTCCTGAATAGCCGTAAACCACCGGAAGCTTGGTGAAGAGAACTTCATAGATGAAGTTCAATTCGACTTCAACCACATCAAAAGCGTCCTTTGCGGTCCGGTTTAGAAAGAAATCCCGGCTCTGATTCCGTTCCCTTCGACTAAAAATCATATCGACTACGAGCCCTTTAAACTTTTCAAAAAATCCGTAAGCGTACTGCACGACCTCCAATTCCGTCAAATTCCCCTTTTTCGCCTTGTTTGCGGATTTGGCTGCCCGATCGGGTTCCGGGATCATCTGGATTCTCGTCGGTAGCTTTGCGATCTTCTTCGAGTAGTACTCGTCCATGAGTTTTGCGTAATTCGGGCCCGGATCGGCGCTCGTAAGCATCGAATCCTTGAACCTATCGGCACTCGCGAGATAAAGCGCGCGTGTCCTCTCGGCATATTTGATGAACCCGGTAAGAAACATCAACAAAGTCGGAACCCACAGCTGGTTTTGCGGCAATGATTGGATGAAAACGTAGACCGCGGCTAGACACTGGAACACGAGGCCGAGAAGATGACGGAGCCAGAGCTCGTTATCTTCCAAGGCGAAAGCGGTTATGGTGTCGGGCCCGCCGAGGTGGACGAGAAGGAACGGGGCCCAGAAGGCACGAAGGTCTTCGCTTTCGGGGGAGTCACCGTTGGGGTTTCCTTGGCTGTTGGAGATGAGGCCAACCGCAAAGTTAGCAGCCCAATCGGCTAGCAAGTACGCGGACCATAACGGCATGATGATCCAGTTGCTTTTTGTTCGTTTTCTCATGGGGGCGAAGAGGATCAAGAACGTTTGTAGCGAAAGGCTCAAGATTATGAAGCCTCGGAGATCCCATATGTCCCATAGTTGCTTCCATTTCGGAGGAAGATCCACCAGCATTCTCCTCATTCTTCTGTAATCGATCTATCTGCAAGAACGAAAGAGAACGATTTCGAGTGTTTTAGGCATTTAATCGATATCGAAAAATGGCAATAATGATCAATGGTTAACCAACATTAACATTAGTAACAGTATGCTACAAGCATAAAGTCCAAAGTTTTTTAAGTGATATATATCAACAACTATCACAACAAAGTTTATTACCAACAACTATGGATTCTATCCAAAGGCTTTACATTAAGGATGCGTTTGGCAAAAATAAGCTATAGCTGATAAGCGGGTACATGTTTTGATGGGCCATTAGCTGGCTTATAAGCCAGTTTATTAAAACGCTAGTTAGAGTAGCGTTTCAGGAGCTTTTTCCATTTATACCCTTATTAATATTAATTATTTTACCCCAAGATACCCTTTTTGGTCCTTTTTCATATTTAGAAGCTAGTTTTTGCCAAACACAATTTATTTATCAGCTATCATCTAGTTTGTCAAACACAGCATATAAAATAAAAAAACGAAAAAACTTTTCCTTTCTGCTATAAACTCCCCTATAAACTTAGCAAAGAAGTCAATTTTGGTATCATTAAGCCACAATCAAACAGTTTCCAACTTTTCAAATCCTCATTAGTTTCGTTAATAGAACTTTTCAAATCTTTAATAATTTTTTCAGCAACACCCATTTTATTGTAGTGACCACTTCTGCACATATGTCTCTAAGAATGACTTTCTTTTTGCAAAGATCACCCATGGTTTGTTAGCAACTACAATTAATGGTGCAAAAAAGTTTAAACAGCTAATTAATTGACCTGTAGCAGAAACATTTAGAATTCATATATATATATATATATATATATAGGAAAGTTCAAATGTGAACCACTTTTTGGTTGTGAACGTGAGGACAACCAAGAGCGCGACACGTGGCGGATGACTAGGCGCCACGTCGGCTTTGAGTGTGGTCCCCCCCCCTTTAATTCAATGCCCTCCCCATGAATCGCGCCTAGTCATCCACCGTGAACTTGACGTGGCGCCTAGTCATCTGCCACGTGTAGCGCTCTCGGTTGTCCTTACGTTCACAACCAAAAAGTGGTTCACATTTGAACCCATCCCTATATATATATATATATATATATATATATATATGAGCTGATTGATCACAGAAAGCAAATAAAAATGCTACTTCAATTCAAGAAATCTTGTTAAGACTTTTTGTAAAGTCAACCACTACATTTGTCTTTTGGACATCCCAAAAAACCATAACCCAGAACTCAACCACAAGCGCAACAACTCGCCAACAACGACAACAACAATATGCCAAAAAATGGAAATTATTCAACTTCAACAAGGGTAAAATGGTAATAAACATAAAGTTTTACCCTTGATATGAAATTTCTAAATAATGGAAAGTTGTGGGAAAGAGATGTACCTGAAAAAGAAGAAGAAGAAGAAGACCTTTGTTTATGCCACCATTTGAATTTGATAAAAGAGATTTGCAGAGAAGAAAGAAAGAAAGAAAGAGTAGTGTTTTTTGAAGTCAACAAGCTAAGAAATTGAAAGTCTAATATCAAGAAAATGGTGGGTGTAAGTGTAATTAATACTAATACTAATGGGGTACTAATGATACTTTGAACTTCATATGGAATCAGATCTTGAACGAGGTTTTGAAGCTCTCCTGAGATGATTAGATGACTATAGATGTAGAAGAAGACCTTTGAGGAAACAAGATTGGTAATGGATTGGTGGGGTACTTTGTCTGCTTCAATATAAAACTTTTTTTGTATAATTATTTGGGGGTTAAAAGGTTATTATAAAAATAATAATTGAATAGTATACCATTTTTTTTCTTGAATATAAAACTAAGTCAAGATTGACTTACTTTAATATTAGAACATCAATGAATACACGAATTTGTATGGTCTCAACTTATTTCTCGTTCTCAAAATTGGACCCTATATATATAATAGATATGTTCGTACTTCCATTTAACGAAGGTAAAAAAGTTGAGACCCTAATTATAAATGATTTTATATAAGGCTCCATACAGCAATATTTCTCGACCATTTCAAACATTTCATTTCATTTTTTAATGTCACATCAGTGTTTTCTCTCTTTACTCTCCCATAACCCTCTACAACCCTCTCACTTTCTTACCCAACCCTCCCAACCCTCTCACTTTTAAATTTATTTTATTTATTTTATATAAATAAATAATATAATTAAATAAAACATGTAATTAATTAGTAATAAGATTTATAATTAATTAAAATTAAAATTACATAATTAAATAAAATAAACTAAAACACTACATAAACTAAAAATTATAATCCATATTTGGCTCTGATCTTGGTTTTTCGCTTCAAAGCATCTTGGAGTCGTTTACCCCGAAGATGGCCATGCGGGGCGGTGTAAAACTGTATGTCTTGTTCCATCTCGGTCGTTGGTGAAAGTTGCCCCTCATCGGAAGGAAAAATCTCTTCCTCATGTTCCGGGTCATCATCTTGTACGGCTCCAAAATTGGGTGTAGAAAATGGTTGATAAGGAGCACCCCAATCGGGTGGAGGAAATTGTGAATAGGCCATGGGATTAGGAAGTGGTTGATAAGGAGCTTTTGAAGAGCTCCCGGGTTGAGGAGCTTGTGAAGAGCTCCCGAGATGAGTAATTGTGAGACTAAAACCTTTGGGCGAAATTTGGACCTCATAATCGGGTGGATATTGTGAATCGAACCCGGTATGCGAAACGTCGACTTTGAAATGGGGGTTGGAAGGGGTCTCGGGTTCCGCCCGACGTTTAGCTTTTGCGGGCCGGGATGAAGATCCAGGGTTTCGATCGTTTGGATTCAAGAGGTTTGAAGAGTGGGAGGTTTAAAGAGTTGGAGATTTAAAGAGTTGAAGAGAGTTAGAGTTGGTGTGAAAAAATAAGTTGGGTAAACGGGTATTTATATAGGAGTAAAAAATGAAAAAAAAAAAGTAAAAAATAAAATAAAATTTTTAACCGTTGGAGAGCCGTTTGGCAACGGCTAGGAGAAGCCGCCTCCACCCTATCCCGCCGGTAAGCAAAATGGCGCAGCCAACCCACGAGGCCCGACGGGCTCAACCCGCTGCATATTTCCCACCGCTGTGTGTGGCCTAAGTAACTGGTAAAAGAAAACATAGTGTTTACATAAGATGTTTTATATCTATTTAATTTAGTAAATTACGCAGGTCTGGTATTTCTTTAAAAGAAAATTACATTTCCAGTTACTATGGTTATTATTTTGTTTTACTTTTAGTCCATTAAACTAATAAATATGTCCATTAACTTTAAAGGTATTTTGGTTTTTTCTATATTTTATTGTTTTTAATTATTATATTCAAAGATTTAAAAAAGAATATTATAAATACATGAAAAGTAAAGAACTGATCCTAGTTTTTCATAACGTCAAGATCGGATTTGACTGGTCAAAAA
Organism: Centaurea solstitialis; assembly: GCA_030169165.1. NCBI lineage: Eukaryota > Viridiplantae > Streptophyta > Magnoliopsida > Asterales > Asteraceae > Centaurea > Centaurea solstitialis. Next base: position 64,341,445 of record CM058040.1, read on the forward strand.
TTGTTGCTTTCACTGATCAAAAAATTGCACCCATACCTAAATTAGAGAGATAGTGTCGTAACTTTTATAAATAGGTAGAACCGGGTTCATATGTGAACCTATGTATTCACATATGAACTATTTTTTAACTGATTTATACATATATATGAACCATTGTGATTTACATATAAACCATTGTGATTCACATATAACATTAATTCACGTATTCACTTATGAACCCTTGGTTTTATAGGTGAATTAATTACATAGTTATATGTAAACATTTAATATGTTTACATATGAACTTGTTTGTTGTCTATTTGTAAAAGTTATGAAACTACCCTTTTATCTTTTGCATACTCATATGAGGAATTATCCAATGTTTCACAATCAAAGCCGCAAATGTTTACCAGATAAAGGTTATGATCATTTCTCTGGTTCTTGTATATTTAGCATTGCACATTTAAACCTCTCCCTATTACACCACCACCACCACCACCAACAACATATCAAAGCATGATTAGCCCAATGGTAAGGTAACATCCTGGGGGGGGGGGGGGGGTCAGTGGATATCCTTAACTACTTGAATTCGAACCTCATGAGAGCATGTGGCGATATCCAGATCATAGTCAAAGCATGTTTAGCCTAGTAGTAAGGTAACGTCTGCGGGGAGGGGGTCAGTGGATAGTATCCCTAACTACCTAAGGTCGAACCCCGTAGAGAGCATGTGGCGATGTCCTGATCATAAGCCTGCCACATATTGGTACCCCTAATTGGGCTGGGTTGTGGTCGACAAGGATTAGTCGGGTGCCTTTGTGAGCCCAGACACCTCGAGAACGTGTGTATGTTTTTGCTTGTCGTTCAAAAAAATATGAATATATAAGAACAAATGATACAACTTTAGTAAAGAACCAACGTAAATCAAACCTTAAGCAAACCCAAAATCTAAATCAAATGCCAAGAACATTCAACAATCCCAAATATTATCTCAAATCTAAACTTGTTGCAAATCTAAAATCTACATCAAATTTTAAATAGAGAAACATAAAAATATCAATAAACATAGACCAAAAACCAATTCCACATCTAGATCGAAGAATGAAAAACCTTAACTCTAGGTTGCAGGTGAAAATCGAACCCATACCCTAAACAGATAGGGAAACTTTTCGTCCCTGAATCATTTGTTCTTCTCGTCAAGATATGAGTCAACGGGTTGTAGGTGAAAATTGAACCAAATGGTCGATGGGTTCTTAGTCGATGATGGAGTTCCAAATGGTCTATAATGGGTCCTTTCTTGTGATGGAGTTCCAAATGGTCGACAATGGTGTTCTTCCCCATCTTCTCTGACAATGAGTTCCAGACGATAGAGTTTGTGTTGATTTGTCTTTGATGAATTGATGATGATCCTTTTATGTACTTAATGAAAAATACTTAGTTCAATATTTTGTTCAACTTCAGAATCATCACCGAGTCTGTTTAGTAATCGCTGAAAGCATGTACTGTAAACAATTTGCATCAAAAGAACCTTCAGCAATGTCGAAGACGTAGTTGTAGATTGAGTCAAGGTTGATCGTGATCTGAAGCAAAAGTTAGTGATATTAACCTAACTACACACAACATGAAGATTTGAACCAAGACTCAACTACCCGTGTATGTTCAGTAATCGCTGAAAACATGTACTGTAAACTGAAAACCAAGTATTATGAAGGCAAACAATTTGCACCAAAAGAACCTTCAGTGATGTCGAAGAAGTAGTTGCACATTGAGTCAAGGTTGATCGTGATCTAAAACGGAATTTAGTGATATTAACCTAAATACACACAACATGAAGATTTGAACCAAGACTCAGCTATCCGTGAGAACCTCAATCAATGTTCTTAATAGCTTATCAAGAGTCTTGGCTAAGAAGATTCAAAGTTTTATCTTATCACCTTTTGCACAAAGGATACTTTCTGGCCTTAACATAATAAGAAGTACACACATAGTTAATTTACTATCCCTATTATACGAATCAACCTAAAGCATCTGCTTAACAATACGACTAAAAGTATAGGTTGCCAAAAGCACTTACTTACACATCAGATGAATAGTGATATGCAGACCAATCTTTATGTGACACGTGGAAAGTTCTTCTGATTTGCATTAAATTCGGAAAGTACAAATATCATAGAAGATCTCTCTAAACTGAGTATTGACTTCCTTAAGGGTATGTTTTCTATGGCTTAGGAGACACATAGACCACTGATAACTCTAAAATTATACATGTTTTGGTAGTTCTGGTTTACACTGTTTTACCCCGTTTTGACCCATTTCTCGTATGTTTTACTCACGAAAGTTACTAAACTTGAGTTTTGTAGGATTTGGAGGCCACTAAACGGAAAAGTACGAAAAGAGGTGAAAAAGCATGAAAAATGTGCAAATTGGATCCAAAAGCACCTTCGCGTCCACGAAGATTAAAGTCTCGCGCCGCGAGATGGGTGTTTTCTAGAAGATTCTTGCTTTTGCTCGTTTCGCATTGGAGAAGAAAATTTTAGCGCCGCGAAGTTGATGAAGACCCTCTATGGAAGATTCCAGAATGAGCAGAAAAGGAAAGATAGAGCTTCTTTAGTGTTTCGCGCCGTGAGAGTGCAGCCTCGCGATCGCGAAGAGAGCCGTTCACAGCTTTATAAATACCAGCCTCCTCCCATTAATTCAGATCATCCAGAAATCAAATAGTCAATATTCTTTTAGAGTCAGTAGTAGTCAGAGGTGAGGAAGAGAGTAGTTTTATGAGCGTTATACGTGAGCCGATTCTTACCCGGAGTTGTCTATCCGGTGTTCGATTATCTCTCGTTACACGGTCGGTATAATGTCTCTCTTTTTAGCTTTATTTTCTGTTTTAGCTATGATTAGTGAGTAGTTTGTCTTTAGTACTTATTGTGGTTTGATGAACCTTGTTGGATGATATTTTTATTTTAATATATGTTTGTTTGGTTTGGTTTATTGAATGTTTATCTTTGATTCCGAAGTAATGTCTTAACTGTGGCTACTTGAACTTGTTGGTTGGGTGTATCTGTTTTTCTAAAATAGGTATACTTAGTTAGGTTAATCACCCTCTGTTAATGTTAGATTTATAATAGAAGTTGAGGGACCATTTGTGAACATTTTCTATTTCTTAGGAATGAGGTATAAATACCTCATTGCCTTGTATTGTATCTTCAAGTCTTTCATCATTAATGACATATGAGTTTCACATTTTCTCTCTCTACTTTCTCTCTCTACTAGATATCATATCTTTCATGTTAGATTGATTCATCTTGCACTTACAAGTGGTATCAGAGCTGGATTTGCTGATTGTATGAAGATTTATCATGTGAATTTGTTGAAGATTTGAAGAAAATGGAGAAAACTTGAAGAATTCTAGTTTTGGAGCAAATTTGAAGACATATTACTTGATTATTCATGAAATTGTGTGTAATTTCATGAACCTATCAAGGTTTATGCATTAGGAGTGATTTAGGATCATTTGGAAGTGTTCAGATTTGAATTTTTAGTTGAAATTAGCTGAAAATCGTGTTTTGTTCGTAAATGTTCTTATGTCTCGAGTCAATCTTCATATGTCTCGAGTGGTAGGTGAGAAGTAGTTAGAATTCGAGCAGAAGTAGTGTAACTCGAGCAACGTACAAGTTGGCTCGAGTTAGCTCAAGTTAAGTATCTCGAGTGGAAGAAAGTTTGGCTCGAATTGACTCGAGTTGTGTGTCTCGAGCATAGAAGAGCATCTCGAGCCGAAGTTGAATTTGTGACTCGAGTTGAGTCTTGGTAGTATCTCGAGTCAGATTGAAAGTGTATCTCGAGCCATGCCTTGATTGTGTCTCGAGTCAAAGTCTTAGTTGTATCTCGAGCCAAGTCAAAAAGGTGTCTCGAGCCAAGTGTTTTCAAGGGACTTGAGTCAAGTTGTTTGTGAGTCTCGAGCAAAGCATTGTATCTCGAGTTATAAAGTTGGAATTCTTCAAATTCACAAAACTGATATTTTTTTTCATAAAATCAGTAATAAAGATCCGTTTTAAAGATGAGTCTTGCAAATCGAAGAGATGATATGTCAATGGGATCAGAGACCAAAGCACCGGTGCTATTCAAAGATGAGTATGAATTATGGGTCTCGCGATTCAAGCTATACATTAGGAGAAAGAAAGATAGAGATAAAATTCTTCATTCAATTTTACATGGACCTCATCCTATCCCAGTTACCACACTTGATGGAAGATAAGTGCCAAAAGATTTTTCAGAGATGGATGTGGCTGAAAGAGAAAGGTTTATGATTGATGTTGAAGCTCAATACTGTCTAATTCAAGCAATTCCGAAGGAAATCTTTCGCAAGTTAGATAGTTATGATGAGTCAGCAAAATCTATTTGGGATCAGCTACAAAAGATAATGATGGGTTCCAAGGTCGGAAATCAAATGAGGGTAACTAATTTGATGGATAGGTATGAAAATTTTAGAATGAAGGAGGATGAAACACTAGAAGAGACTTATGACAGGTTTGTAGAACTGATGAATGATATGAAGAAAAATAATATCATTCGATCAGAAATGGACTATATTGTGAAGTTCATTAACAATCTGTCTTCTGACTGGAAGCAATTTTCAAGGTTTGTGAAACAACACAAGGTTCTAAATGAGTTGAAAGTTTATGAAATGTACGAGAATCTGTTATTGTTCGAGGAAGAGGTGAATGAAATTGCTACTGAAAGAAAGAAGAAAGAAAAGACTGAAGCTGATAATATGGCATTACTTGCTGAAAAAGAGAAAGCTAAGAAGAAAGTCAGAAAAGGGAAAGCTAAAGTTTTGGAAGTATTTGATGATGAGGAAGAATAGGATGAGGAAGAATATGATGAAGATGAAAGGGATCAAATGTTGCAAAGCTTATTGAGTCTAACTGAGGCTTATAAGAAGAAGTATTATAATAAGTCTGGATCCAACAACAGAAGGTTTTCTACTAGAGGTGGTCGAGGTTTTAACAGAAACTTCATGCAAGGTACTCAAGGATATCCTCCTCGAGTTGAAAATCAGTATGTTGATAGATATGGAGCCAAGAAAGAGGAGGTTGTCAAAGATACTCCAGAAAGAACAGAGGAAAAGAAAGGTCAAGCTGGTATTACATGTTATAAGTGTGGAAAGACAGGACATATTGCTAAAGGATGTACTACCAAAATGTCCAAAGTGGAATTGTTGAGGAAGAAGTTGGAACTAGCAGAGAAACAAGAACAAGGATTGGTTTTGATGGCTGATGATGAAGAATGGCTGGATTATTCTGACAATGATGATCAAACACAGATGTGCTTTATGGGCTTGATGGAGGGAGAATCAGAATCTGATGAAGACATAGAGAGTGATGGAGAAGCTTCAACGGTACGCTCTGTCTCTCTTGATGATCATAATAGAAAAATGCTTGAGGTGACAACGTTAATTCATAACAAGAATAAAGAACTCGAACTTGTCATTTTAAAACAAACTAACGAAATTACTGATTTGTTGCAACAAAAAGAACAATTAAGTTCTCAATGTGCACAATTGCAAAAATCAGTGAATGAGTTTGAGACAATTCGAGCTGAACATAAGTCACAAAAGCTGGAAATTGATTTTTTAACCATCAGCTTGAGTGTGGAAAAAGAAAATGTTTCTAAGCTAAATAAGATGATTTCAGATCTTGATCTTAAACTTCATAAGATAGGTCAAACTGAGCATACAATTTTCTTGAATAAACAAGTTGAGTTTAGAGATTATTACTCCAAAGAAGGTCTTGGATATACAAATCCAAATTATTTGAAAAAGACCCTTGGAGTTAAAAATCCAAATCATTTGCAAAAAGCTCTTAAAGAAAATGCAGCATTTTATGACCTTACAAGCATGTTAATGAGCAAAAGGTTTCCTTCATTAAAAGGTTTTCAAATGAAGGAAGAATTTTCAGAGATGCAACATATGAAACTACATGATCCTCTGTATCATGATTCTAAATATCATAGTGTCAAATTTATATACAATGATGATACTCTGAAGATTAAATCCAATTCACTCAAGGATGATCCAGTGTATTTTGTATACCCAGAATCTTCAAGTAATATTGCAAAACCATATATTTCAACCAAGGCTTTAGAAAGTAAAGTTTTGGATCTTGAAAAACAAATTGAAGATTTGAAAATTCAGAATTCAAATCTTTTAACCAAGTCAAAGAATTTTCTTAATTGGAATACTACTGATGTTGATTCTGAACCAATTTCACTGGTGTCAGAAATTCTAAATGATTTAATTTGTAATGTGTCAAAATCAGTAGAAATCAGCAATTCTTCTCAAGATAATTCTGAGTTAAATCAAAATTTGAAAGAGGGTGTTGATGATGAGCAGGAGAATGTTGTCCGTGTTGTTAATAATAAAGGTTATTTTGAATACAAAGAACCTTCAGCAATGTCAACTGATGATGTTAAAGTTCCTTATGTATTTAATTCTCTTGAATCAAAACAACACATACTTGATGAAATATCTTCTGTTCCATCATCGTCAACAACACATATAAATGGTCAATCTTCAATTGGTTTGTCGAAAAGTAGTAGTGAATTGGGTGAATCTTCACAGGAATCAAAGCAGTCATCTCTGAAAAATTCTGAACCCTTGTATTCATCAACAAGATCAAAAGTGTGTCATTTTCATGATGAAATCTCTTATTTAGAAAAGAAACATGAAAAGGAAAAACTAAGTTTTCAAAACACAATTCAACAGTTAAAGACAAAACTTTCTCGTCAAAAGTGTGATACAATATTTTGGAACAGCAAATGTGTAACCTTAACAAAGAACTATGATAGACTGGTTGAAAGACTGTCTATATATGAAGAAGGTCATCACTATGCTGGGAAAAACCAAAAGATTGCTCATACTCCAGTCACTCATGCATACATTAACAAGGTTCAGTTCACTCAGGGAGTAAAATCTATGTTACGGAAATTTCAGCATTACATTGATTTGAAAAAGCAAAATCCGAACATGGTGTTTCCTGAGGAAACTGAACAATCCATTTCACCTGTTCAAACTAAGTTGAAAGCATTTGATATTTGTGCTAATTGTTAGTAATTATGTGCAGAAGTTGGCAAACCAGTGATTACACATCCAACGTTACTAGACACTCGAGGGTCACACCTGTGAGGACCTGTAAACCGAATAAATAAGATAGTCCCAGTTTGGAGAGATTAAGGTTTATAATAGTTAATTATAAATCAGTTGGGCATTTTCCGTACTAAATCCCAAAGTTAAAGGTTTGTTAGTAATTATATATTTATTAGATAAATAAATATATAAGTTTATTAATTATTGAATTATATATTTATTAGGTAAATAAATATATAATAGGATAATAATTAATAATACAAATAATTATCTAGTTATTTTTCTTTAAGGAAAATAAAAGAATATTTGCCAAAGATAATTATGAAACTAATTATGGAAACTGAGTTGTATGGAAATTCCTCCATATAAAATAAGCCTATGGCTTATCAGTTTTCATAATTCATTCCACCAAGAAAAACAAACCAAAAATTCTCTCCTCCCTCCTCCTTTGAAACCGGCGCCGATCCAAGAGCAAAACCAGTTCGGTTTTTGGTTCTTTGATTAATCCTTAGCTGTTTTTCATCGTATCGGGGACTCATTCCTGCTAGAGGGATCTTCGTTTGGTCGATCACGGGTGGATCTAACTCGAGCATTCCAGGTAACACTCTAACAAATCTATTACTATTATAATTGAAACGAAAAGATCTGTGGATATTTGGGTTTTATATCCAAATCGCTTCCGCACGTATCAAACCAGTTAGGTTTGATTCGATAAACTTATTGATCAGTTTGATCACAAAGTTTTGTCGTGTATCTCATCCAGTTAGGATTGAAATCCACAGTTTTCTTCGTGTCAGTTTGATACGAGGAACGCATAAAAACCCAACAGTGGTATCAGAGCCACAGGTTTATTCGTTTTATTCTTTTTAACTGTTTAAAGATCCGTTAAAAATTGTTTCTTGCGAATAAAGTTTTATTGATAATCGTTTCGTATAAAAATTCAATTTTAATCAGTTTGGGAAAAAATTTGATTTTTATCAGTTTAAAATCTTTTTCAGTTCCGTATAAAGATTTAATGATTATCTATTATAACTTTTCAGTTTTATCGTTTTATGTTTATCGTCGAAAAAGCTATCACGGAAAAACCCCACAGGGTAGTGGGAATCGGTGGCGGAACTGCGGCAGATAGCCGACCGAACCACCCACCGATCGCCGACCGAGGCTAGAGGCGGCGGTACAGCGGCAACAGCCGACCGGACCGCCAGATGGTGGCCGAACCACCACCAGGCCGTGGCCTAGATTGCACTCGGCCGTGGCCTGACTCGCCACTCGGCCGTGGCCTGACTCGCCACTCGGCCGTGGCCTGACTCGCCACTCGGCCGTGGCCTGACTCGCCACTCGGCCGTGGCCTGACTCGCCACTCGGCCGTGGCCTGACTTGCCATCAGACCATGGCTTGATCAGCCATCAGACCTTGGCCTGATCAGAATTCAAGCCGTGGCTTGAGTCGACACTAGGCCGTGGCTTGATCAGAGTTCAAGGCATGGTCCACCAGCTTGGTTGGCCATGGTCTATACCCAAATCAAGCCATGGCCCGATCCCTTAATGCACCAAGGCGGCGCTCGGCCGAACCATCAGTTAGTGGTGGGCCGAGAGGAGTGCGACCACCAGCGGCCGCCACGACGACGATGGTCAGTGATGGCACCGGCGGTCAATCGCCACCAGGCGGTGGTGATCGACGGCGATGTGAGCGGCGATAATATCCCGGTTGATCGTAGGTAGCGGTTGGTTTCAAGCGTTTCTCAAATTTTTTTATCTTTCGGGGCCCAGACTTATCAATTTGGTAATGGGCCGAAACCATGGTATTTTGGACCAAGTTTATGGCCCAAAAGGGTTTATTGGGTTTTAAGCTTTTTGACCCAAATTAATTTTATTTAGATAATATATTTTTATATATATAAATCAGTTACATTATATTATAAAATTATGTTTAAGGGATTTTTAGTTAATAATTATCCCGAGTAAAATTGTGTTTTATCAAACCTGTTATTTGACCCGTTTGGTCAAATAAGTCTAGTATCATGTTTTGACCAGTTGGTCAAACCACGACACAGTTTACGGTCCAATGTTTATTTTTCCGACCAGTTTGTTCGAGGACCGGGTTTTGATATAACTTTTAGATAAAAAGCAAATATTTTAGAAAATCGGTTTTGCTTTATAAATAGATTTATTGATTATAAATCATAGTATTTTTATAATTCAAGTAAAAACCGTTTTCAGTTTAAAATATTAGTTTCGGTTTATAAACAGTTTGTTTTATAAACCAAGTTTTGCGATAAACGGAACAAGATAATTTTTAACGGATCTAGGATTTCTTTATCGCTTTATTATATTGTTTAATATATATAAATGCGTGGTTGCTTGAGTATATATATGCTTTCGTATATATCTATTATAGGGCTTGCCAACTTAGACCTTTTGGATTAAATTTGGGGAGACCTGCGTGCCTTTTACAACCCCTTTGTAATAATGACCATAGGATAGTTATTTTTCCTTTTTTTTTTGGGAGTTCCATCGAGAATGCCGAAGGCCAGTGGAAGCTACGCAAGAAAAACCCAAATTTTCTTTTCTGGAGTACTAACGAAGATACCGGGGAGCCAGTGGGAGCTACGCGAGGTGTTAGAAATCCTTTAGAAAAATAGGTCATTATTGGTCCTTAGGAATAAAAGTTGGCAAACCTATAATTAGTTAGCTCTAACTGCGTGGTTGTTGACATATTAACTGCGTGGTTGTGATTTTATAATTATATCAAAATGTTTTAAAATAAGAGAATTTTTTAAAACTAGATAAAATCACAAGAGCGGACAGGTTTTATAATTAAAATTACCAGTTTTATAAACCTTTTTGAAACGGTAGATTTTATTTAAAACCTCAATAATAAGACTGTTTTGTATGAAAAGGCAAGTTGATAAAACAGTTAGTTTTGGTCAACAAATATGCTATCAAGACAGGTAGTTTTGATTAGCAAGTGTGCTTATTAAAACAGTTAGTTTTTAATTAGCAAGTGCTCTTTAAAACAGTTAGTTTTAAAATAGCAAGCATGTTTAAACAGTTAGTTTAAACATCAGTTACCTTCTAAACAATCAGTTTTTCAAAATTATAGATTTTCAAAAATACTGGAACTAAAAGGTTTTTCAAAATTAATTAAAAACCCCGAAAATCATAGATCAGAGTGCAACCCATCTAGGGGCACCTCCGGCGTAAGGTACGCGGCCGTTGTAAGTGAACACACCTTGAACGACCGCGTTCAAACCGAAGCTGGAGGGGATTAACAAGACTCTGCGAATTATCTCCGGGTGGTACCGGCCAGAGTAAAGTGTCCAAGTCCCAAAATGGTGAGATCTGTTTTGGTTCTGTTAAGTTTACCGGGTGGTACCGGGCCAAAAAGCACTTAGAGGGACTGAAACATGTACGGATAATTACCGTTGTCCCGAAAAGATCTAGGAGTCGTGTCAGTTAGATATGATTGGTAAAAGTCCTTACCTACCTAGTTAGTACGTGGTCCTGGTGAGACGTGAACACACCGGTCATCAGGGCGTATGTAATTAGGATCCTAGTCCAATAATTGATCATTTAAGGGTTTATTGATATTTATTGGAAATAGTCTTTCACAGTTACTAAAACCAAAGTTTTTAAAATGTGTAGATAGCAAACACTATTACCAACACTGATAAACTCCCTCTTCGCTCCATTCTCGAAAGGACAAACTTACTAGGTATAATTTTTCGTATGGGAGCGCAGTCTGATGATTATGCTCAGACACGAGAGAAAGTAGTATGTCCTAGAAAAGCCTCTAGGTGAAGGCCCTTCCAGCAAAAGCTACTGTCACTGTCAGGAACGCTTATAGAAAGCATTCCGATTATTTGCTGGACGTAGGCTATCTTATGCTTGCGACTATGAGCCCAGTTTTTCGTACGAGGCTCATAAACACAAATGCCTATAACATGATCCGCCAGTTGAGGGACATGTTTCAGACGCAAGCACGCACAGAGCGTTATGATGCCAGTAGAGCACTGAACGCGTGCAAGATGGCAAAAGGGGACCTCAGTTAGTGATGATGAAAATAAAGAGGCACATTAATCACCTAGAGAGGCTCAGTCGCCCAGTTTTGTTGCAGTTAGCAACAAATACGATACTCAACTCACTGTCTGAAGATTATAAGTAATTGAGTTGAGGATGGAGACCAAGACCAAAAATGTGCTTATGGTCAAGAATGGTGAAGTAAAGAAGAAGCGTGGGCATGGGAACACCAGTAAGGGAAAGGGCCAAGTTCTGGCTACCCTGAGTGCACCCAATGTTTATGATATAGGCAAAGGCAAGGGTAAAAAGGTTAAGCCTAACAGAATAATAACCGAGAATCAATACTTCAAGTGCCATGAAGTCGGTCATTGAAGGCATAACTGCCCGAAGCGTTACGAAGCAGATATAAACACCTCAGGTATTCGTGACTGCTTCAGATTATCACTTTCGCTTGTTAGTTTACAAGTGTGTTGACACCTAGAAGCAAATGTTTATTTGCAGGTGGTCATTAAAAGTGAAGTGCCCAGATTGCAAGGATCAGCATGCAAGATTACTTTTAGATATTATCAAGACAATTTTAAATTTTTAAAACAATCTTGTCTTTCCAAAATTTGAATTTTTGTTTTTTTGAATTCTTATCGGTTTTAAAATTTAGAACTATTGTCTTGATATCTTTATGCATGATATTTTGAATCTGTATAAGTCAAATTAGACTTGATTCAAAATTAGATCCGAGATGTTGCCTATTACACTAACAGTATTGCTTCAATCAAAATAGTTTGAAGTAATGTATATGAAAACTGTCAAAAACACACGAAGTACTATAATTATAGGAATGTGTTTTTAAATAAAACATTTATGAGTAAAAGATTATGAAAGTATTTTATGATCAAAATTTATTACTCATATGTTTTAAGAAGAATTTAGGATATTATTTCAAATATCATTGATAATATCAGTATTTATAAAACTAGGAAAAATTCCAAGTTTCGGAATTAGGATTTAATATAATCCAGTTAAGTTTTATAAATGTTAAAATTCTCGTGTTTATTACTTGAAATAGAATTGACTAAGTAATCAAGTTTTGACTAAGTCAATAGTTAATTTTAAGTAATAGTTGGTTTTCATATAGGTTAGTGGGAGCCCAGGTTATTCTCTATCTAGTGCATGATAAAGAATAAAAAATAAAATTATTGATTTAGTATATATCTCGGAATTCATGATCCAGAAAGGATGTAAATTCATAAGATATACGAATCTATCTTTTAGTCAAAAGGGTAGAACGAAAGTTTCAAAGTCTTTGAAACTAAATAAGGTCATAATTGACTTCGAGAGAAATCAATAATTAAAATGTGTTGGAATAATTATTAAAGATATTAATTATCTTTCTAAAAGTGTCGTAAACACTAGAATAAATTTCCTGAAATTTGCCAGCTTGGTAAATGGAAATTTTATCTGATTTCAGGTAGAAATCATTCATCTACACAGCAACTAAGGGAAGTTGCAGTTTAAACTTTACATATTCAGGAAAACTAGGAGTTATTCCAGTGTCTCCAAGTTCATGGAATATGGTAAAGAAAAGTCTAATCTTTGTTTAAAAGTGTTTGCAAAACAAAGATTAGTAGAATCAAGTAGATTGTATCAGATGATACAAAACTTGTATTATTTTGGTTGTTACTTTGATTAATACGGTAAACATTAATCAAAGGGTTTAAACTGAAGTTAGGTGATACTTCATTTAAATCAGTATTTTAGTAAAACATTGAATAGACACCGTAAAAGTAATTAAGAAATGCTATTAATTTTGTTATTATTACAGAGTGTAATATGGACTATACAAATTATTTTCTTTATCACTTTTATATTTTGCATGTTTTATGATCCAGGAATGAGACTAGTTTCCAGTCTTTCATTCGAAATTTGTCCGTGACAACTTATCGTGGTGTGAACCCGTTAGGGCGTTAAAGTCATTGTGAGCCTCTGGGTAGTTATGATCAGTGGTTGAATAACAGCTACAAGCGTTGTAGACCAGGAGTTGCACATATATTTGATAGAGTAGCGAATATCGGACGTGATCCGCGGTTGAGACTACTTCTTGGATTTTGTCATAAGTAGAATCTCACAGTGGTTGTCCCTATCACCTGAGGTATCCGGTTTGATATCATGAGGACTGCTGGATACTTAGTGCGTTCAACCGCTACGCCATAACAGGGTGGCTATAAAGGGCGTGACTAGATTCAGCGGAAGCCGTGGTGTTAAATGCAGATATGCAAGATGGGATTTGCACCTCTTCTCCGAAGAGAGATATTTCTGGGCCCCTTGACTGACTGAATATACTGATGAAGTGCATGGCCATGCCCAAACGAACTGATTAGTTCTTTGTCGTTTACCTATCAGTAGAGGTCGGATAGTCGAGAAACAGAATCATGAGTATTTAGAGTTGACTTAATCCATGCTCATACTCATAGATGAAATATCGTGTTGCAAAGGGAAAAGCCAAGATATACCCAATTTATGAACAGTTGTTTCATTAATGTCATTTTCATATGGAAATTTTAAATCACCTATCTGGGTATAAGAGTTCTTGTAACCTGGTTAGCCTAAGCGCCTGTCTAGGGGCCTCCTTAGGTCCGTGTGATCAAGACGGTATTGCCAACTTGCACAAGTGGGAGTCTGTTAGTAATTATGTGCAGAAGTTGGCAAACCAGTGATTACACATCCAACGTTACTAGACACTCGAGGGTCACACCTGTGAGGACCTGTAAACCGAATAAATAAGATAGTCCCATTTTGGAGAGATTAAGGTTTATAATAGTTAATTATAAATCAGTTGGGCATTTTCCGTACTAAATCCCAAAGTTAAAGGTTTGTTAGTAATTATATATTTATTAGATAAATAAATATATAAGTTTATTAATTATTGAATTATATATTTATTAGGTAAATAAATATATAATAGGATAATAATTAATAATACAAATAATTATCTAGTTATTTTTCTTTAAGGAAAAGAAAAGAATATTTGCCAAAGATAATTATGAAACTAATTATGGAAACTGAGTTGTATGGAAATTCCTCCATATAAAATAAGCCTATGGCTTATCAGTTTTCATAATTCATTCCACCAAGAAAAACAAACCAAAAATTCTCTCCTCCCTCCTCCTTTGAAACCGGCGCCGATCCAAGAGCAAAACCAGTTCGGTTTTTGGTTCTTTGATTAATCCTTAGCTGTTTTTCATCGTATCGGGGACTCATTCCTGCTAGAGGGATCTTCGTTTGGTCGATCACGGGTGGATCTAACTCGAGCATTCCAGGTAACACTCTAACAAATCTATTACTATTATAATTGAAACGAAAAGATCTGTGGATATTTGGGTTTTATATCCAAATCGCTTCCGCACGTATCAAACCAGTTAGGTTTGATTCGATAAACTTATTGATCAGTTTGATCACAAAGTTTTGTCGTGTATCTCATCCAGTTAGGATTGAAATCCACAGTTTTCTTCGTGTCAGTTTGATACGAGGAACGCATAAAAACCCAACACTAATACATCTACAGGAAGTTCCAACAGTGTGAGCCTTGAGAAGCCGAGAAAGAAGAAGTCAACGAAGAGACATGTTAAGAAATTAGATTTTAGTATGAAATATGCAAATAGCAAGTTTAGTGTGGGAAACAAACTGAATTCTAAAAATAATGTACCTTCCAAATTCAATTCTATGAATAAAAGGTCTACATCTGTTTCTTCAGTTTCTCATACTTCACGTTCCTCACAGAATATACATCATACTAAATCTAATTTCTCTACTACTCTTCGTTCTTCTGTTCCTACATATGTTCCATATCATGTTTTTAATATGCTTAGAGGAACAAAGTATTACTGGGATTCAATATCTTGTACTTTTAAGAGTAATACACGGAGTGGACCCATTTTAAAATGGGTTCCTAAATTCATCCGATTTCCTCATTGCAGGCGAGTCATAAATGGTACCTCGATTCTGGGTGTTCCAAACATATGACTGGGAGGAAAGAGCTTCTGTCTAATTACAGAGAAGAATATGGAGGCTCAGTCAAATTTGGCAATAATGAACTGTCACCAGTTGTGGGTCATGGAGATATTGTGTGTAAGGATATTACAATCAATAATGTAGCACATGTCGAAGGTTTGAATCATAACCTATTTAGTATTGGCAAATTTTGTGATAAAGATTTAGAGGTAAATTTTAACAAACGTCGATGTGCTGTCAGAACTGAGTGGGGTAGAGAATTATTAGTTGGCACTCGAAAAACTAATCTCTATACGATTAAACTTCGACATATGCTTGCAAAGAAATCTCAGTGTCTGATCACAAAGAAGTCATCTCATCAATCTTTACTCTGGCATCGTCGACTTTCTCATTTGAATTACAGATATCTTGACCGATTGGTAAAAGAAAGGTTAGTATCTGGCATTCCAATGATCAAGTTTGAACCCGATCAACTGTGCTCAGGTTGTGCTCAAGGAAAAATGAAAAGGGCATCTCATCCCCCAAAACCTGAACAAGGGTCCAAATCTCCGTTGAGTTTAATTCACATGGATCTCTGTGGTCCGATGAAAACTGTCAGTCTAGCAGGTAGAAAATATGTCTTAGTCATCGTTGATGATTATTCACGATATACTTGGACAAGGTTTTTAAAAACAAAAGATGAAACATCAAACTTAATAGTAAATTTCATCAAAGCTGTTCAAGTACAACTTAAACTACCTGTTCAGACTGTCAGATCAGATAATGGGACGGAGTTCAAAAATCAAGTGTTAAAAGGTTTTTACAATTCATTAGGAATTACTCAAACTTTTTCTGCAGCACGAACTCCTGAACAAAATGGTGTAGTTGAGCGTCGTAATCGTACGTTAGTTGAAGCAGCTCGGTCAATGTTGGCTCAAAGTCAATTATCTCAGTACCTCTGGGCTGAAGCTGTGAATACTGCGTGTTACACACAAAATAGGTCTATTATACATCGGAGATTTGGAAAAAACACCCTATCATGTTTTGTTTGGCAGAATTCCAAATATTGATTATTTTAAAGTGTTTGGGTGTCCTTGTTTTGTTCTTAATGAAACTGAGAATCGGGGAAAGTTTGGACCTAAGTCTGATGAGATGATTTTTGTGGGATATTCAGATTGTTCAGTTGCTTATCGAGTTTTTAATAAAAAGTCAAGAGTTGTGTACGAAAGTGTAAATGTTAGATTTGATCCATTTGTTGAATTGTCTTCAACTGTATCTTCCAATGCAGATACTGTGTCTAACAATGTTGTGTTTACAGATGCATCTTCATCCACAACTAGCTCCATTGATCCTCCAGCTACATCCACTGAGTTAGACAGTTTGTTTGATTATTTTTATGATGACTTGTACGGTACTAATCAAATATCTTCGTCTAATGTAGGTATCTCATCTACCCCTTCGAGTTCGACTACTCCCTCATCTGAAGTTTCTCCCACATCATCTATACCATGTCCAGATATTCCTAGTCCTGTCTCCTCACCTTCATCATCTCCCATAGTTATGGATACTCTTCATCTAGATATTACAGTAGATTCTCAAGTTCAGTCGTCTTCTCATGCAGTTGGGGATAATGATTCTATTCCTGAAGGGCATGAACCACTTACTACGCATTCTACATCAACTGATAATATCTTGGAACCATCTTCTGTAAATGATCAAACACCTTTACCACATATTGCCAAATGGACAAAAGATCATCCTATTGATCTGATCATTGGTGATCCTACTTCTGGTGTTCAAACACGAGCTGCTTCAGCAAATGAGTGCAACTTCTCCGTATTTTTGAGTAACATTGAACCAACTCGTGTATCTGATGCTTTACAAGACTCTGATTGGGTTACTGCTATGCAAGAGGAGCTCAATCAGTTTGAGGCATTAAAAGTGTGGCGGTTGGTCAAGTTACCTGACTCTAAATCAGTTATTGATACGAAGTGGTTATTCAAAAATAAGAGAGATGCGAATAACATAATTGTTCGTAACAAAGCACGACTTGTGGCCAAAGGTTATCGTCAACAGGAGGGCATTGATTACGATGAAACTTTTGCACCTGTTGCTCGACTCGAAGCTATTCGCATGTTTCTGGCATATGCTGCTTACAAAGATTTCACTGTTTTTCAAATGGATGTCAAAACAGCATTTCTATATGGTCATTTGAAAGAAGAAGTATATGTAGCTCAACCAGAAGGATTTGTAGATAAAGAACATCCAGATTATGTCTATGTTCTAGACAAGGCTTTATATGGCTTAAAGCAGGCACCACGTGCTTGGTATGAGGAATTGTCTAAACATCTACTTTCCAAGGGGTTCAAGAAAGGTTCGGTGGATTCAACATTGTTCTTGATGAAGGAAGGCGAACATATTGTGGTCATTCAGATCTATGTGGATGACATTATCTTTGGCTCAACTAGTCGGGAGTTGTGTAAAAAGTTTGAGACTGTCATGACTGAAGAATTTAAGATGAGTATGATGGGAGAGATCAATTTCTTTCTTGGTCTTCAAGTGCGACAATTTTCAGATGGGATTTTCATAAATCAATCTAAGTGTATCTTTGATTTACTTAAGAAGTATGATATGTCTGGATGTCATTCGATAGGAACTCCAATGGCTACTGGTAATTCAATTGGTCCAGATCATGAAGGAAAGGATGTAGATTTGAGGAATTATAGAAGTATGGTTGGTTCTTTAATGTATCTCACTGCCAGCAGACCAGATATCATGTTTGCAACATGTGTGTGTGCCAGATATCAAGCCAAACCAAAGGAGTCTCATTTAGCTGCAGTTAAGCGTATTTTTTGATACTTAAAGGGGACACCGTACTATGGTATTTGGTATCCAAAAGGTCTTGGATTTGAGCTACAAGCGTATACTGATGCTGATTATGGAGGCTGCAATATGGACCGGAAGAGTACATCAGGTCATTTGCAATTCCTGGGAAATAAGTTGGTTTCATGGGCTTCTAAAAAGCAACAGTGTGTCTCTACCTCTACTGCGGAATCTGAATATGTTGCTGCTGCGAGTTGTTGTTCGCAAGTACTTTGGATGCAGTCGTAACTTCGTGATTATGGTCTTGAATACAAAAAGATTCCCATCTATTGTGATTCTAAGAGTGCAATAGCCATCTCAGCTAATCCGGTTCAACACTCGAAAACCAAACACATTGATATCAGGTATCACTTCTTAAAGGACAATGTGGAAAAAGAAAATATAGAGCTGTATTTTGTTAATACTGAATATCAACTTGCAGATTTGTTTACTAAGGCTTTAGATGAGAAACGATTTAAATTTCTCATCTCTAGACTTGGTATGATTGATAAAAAGATTTAACAGTCTTCTGATTTGTATTTCACTATATACATAGCAGGATAATGAAATACTGAGTTTAGTATGGTCATTGCACTTCTATGTATATATTGAAATATAGTTTATCTGTTACTGTTATCTTTAGTATGTTTCAAGTTGCTTGTTTTTTTGGTATCTTATTATTTTCTTTGTTTCTTTACTAACGTGTTTGTCTTTTGAGTATATGGTTTTATCAAGGTGGAGCTTATCTGGTACAGGTTAGTACATTTGCTGTGGTTTGCTTCGTACAGGTAAATTCAGGTATGCATAGTTTTAGGGGGAGTATTACGGATGCTTTATGGTAGGGGGAGCAATTGACTCGAGACGTGCACGTTATAAGTTACTCGAGTCTTGAGCTTGAGTAGTGCTTCTTGAGTCATGTATCACGAGTGAGTTAACTCGAGTCTGCAATATAACTCGAGTTAGTTATATTAGTTAAGATGCATATGTCTCGAGTCATTATCTCGAGCCATATAGCTCGAGTCAAGTATCTCGAGCCGTTTAAACTCGAGACAACTATCTCGAGCCATATAACTCGAGTCAAGTATCTCGAGCCGTTTAAACTCGAGACAAGTATCTCGAGCCATATACCTCGAGTCAAGTATCTCGAGCCATATAACTCGAGTCAACTATCTCGAGCCGTTTAAACTCGAGTCAAGTATCTCGAGCCGTTTCACTCGAGATAAGTACTCGAGCCTTGTATCTCGAGTCACATAAATTGAGTTCGAGATCTCGAGTGGTTTTGTTGGTTTATATTAAGTTGGATGCATCTCGAGTGGTGACTCGAGACATACACTCGAGACTTGTATCTCGAGTGGGTTATTGTGTCTTGAGTCCTAGGGATTGTGTTGTTTCATATTCAGATGGAAGTATCTCGAGTGATGATTCGAGTCATGTATCTCGAGTGGTTATCTCGAGTCCTTGTGTTTGTGTTGGTAAATATTAAGTTGAAAGTAACTCGAGTGGTGAATCGAGATATGCTGTATCTCGAGTGGTGACTCGAGACATCCACTCGAGACATCCACTCGAGACATCTAACTCGAGCCGATTCATATGTCTCGAGCGAGCGTTTGAATACTCTCCTATTTTCCGCTCGAGACATGAAAGGTCCAATCACAGCATGCCACGTGTCACTGCCATCATGACTTCCTTATCCGTTTTGATGCTCTACTATAAATACATTGCTTCTACTCTCATTTCCAATCTTTCTGGAAATTCATTCTCGTGCGGATTTGTTGAAGTTGTCGCTGCCAAGTTCAAGAACCTGTTTAGTATTGTCCATTGTAGTTCTGATAAGTGTGTGTTTTGTATTCGTATCCCGGTTTCTACGAAGCCTATAGGTATTCATTCGGTCATATACCGATTAGGCTAGTAGTTTAAAATTTTTTGTATCAACTTATCTTAACACACGGGTTAACATCTCGGGATTGTATTCTTGAAATTTTAAACCTCTAAGTGTGAATGACCCGTTGTTCCGGATCATATGGACTTGAGACATTGGACTTCGTATTTTCATGTTTGACCTTAAGATTGTCCTTCAAATCTACAATATAATGAACTAAATAAAAATAATGTATAAGTCTTTTCAGGGATTAAAATGGCTAAAATTGTACTTATAAGTTTTTAGTATCGCTTGAGACATAAGACTTGAGTGTTTCAAAAATAAAAGACTTATATATATTAAAACATTCATAGTTCATTATCTTGATCAATGGTCATTCTTTTGGTGCATTTTTCTCAAGTCCCACACTGTGTGATTTTATTTTTCACACTTAAACACGTTTTTCATAAAAACTTAAACTTAAAAGATAAATCTAATGTTTTTATGAATTACAGACATGGAGGACTATACTTTCCCAGACTCAGATGATATGGCGATTTCAGACATTATCTCAGTGCAATCATCTCCAAGAGTTCCGAATGCTGATGCGGATAGACAGTTGATTCGTCCGTCATTATTTCTACCATCAATATCGAACAATGTTTCGTACAACCAACATGCGAGGTTGAGAGCTCCGGTGATTACTGCCATCTTACGGAATCATCCATTGTACACTGTTCTTACAAAGCTGGTTGAAGTTCCCATGATATACGTACAACAAGTATGGAACACACTGCAATTCCATGCTGATCCGGGTAATCATCACTTTACAGCTAAGCTGGATCACTACGCCATCAGCTTTGGAGTCAACAAATTTCGCCGTATATTGGGATTTCCGGAGGCAAATAGTAGACCAAATGTTAATCAGTTTGAACCATATGCATCATTGGAAGTTGCAATGGCCGGTGTCGAATCCGTTGGTCATCTGGAGGCGATCAATGCACCATCTCAGTTCAACAAATCCAACTTACCTCCAACATACAACACCCTGTTCACGATTCTTAGTAGATGTTTGACTGGGAAGCGGACGGCTCAAGACACGGCGACTCAATCTTTTCTGACTCTTTTCTATGGCGTACTATTCAACAAGCATTATGACTATGCATCGTTGATCTTTTACGATCTAACGGAGCTGCTCGCCAAGAGACAAAAGCATCTACCATACCCGAGATTTCTAAGTATTTTTATTGCTAGTGCAATGCATCATAACCCCGATATTCCACGCCGATCAGATGCGGAAAAGGTCAAGATTCATGATATGCAATCTATTCGATATCCGAAGAAGGTGTTTGCTCCGGAGGTTCCTTTGTTTTCTGAACTGTTAGACTATGCTGATCAAAATGTGGCATGTGTGATAGCGTATAGGGCTAGGTTTCCACCTATGGTCCAACCAGAGCCGGAGGGACCTACCATAGTTCCTAGTAGTGAGGGTATAGTTCCTAGGGACCAAAGATCACGGGATCTTGGTCAGGGTGTGTTGAGGGAAAATACCGAGAGGGGTGCCGGTGGGGTCCATTCTGATCAGCTAGCTCACTCATCTACTATCAATGTAGCAGCTCAACTTGGTCAAATAAGTTCGGCGGTTCAGATGGATGATGTATTTGCTACACTTGAAGATGAGCACGGAGCTACGTCCCCTATTTTGCACACGAATGTGGAGGCTGAGATGGATGATTTTGCTCTATCTCCAGTCAATGAGCAATTTGTGGGTGACTTTCCTGACATAGAGGAGGTTGCGGAATCTTTACTTGAGTTATCTCAACCAATTGTGGATATATCAGATGCACAGTGCTACTCTGCGAATGAGTTGGCACAACGTCTCTACCGTCTTATGGGATATGATTCCTTGTCTGAGGATAGTACTATTGCAAGTGCTGATATGGTAGATGATCTTCCTGGATCAACTGATGCTGATGACCATGATGATGATGACATGCCTGATCAAGGCTCGAGTCGTTTGATGATTCAAGGTGATATAAGGATGGCTGAGGGAGACTTAGTTGAAAATCTGGATGTGAGGTTGAGTGTTGGGGGAGCCAAAAGAATTGATGAGAGTGAGACAGGGGCTAGAAAAGAAGTACAAACCCCTTCCCAAGCCGAGTCTAGCCGGGTAGCCACAACTTCTAGGGGTGAGCATATGTTGCCACCACCTATTGAAAAAGACATGAGATCCCCACTCATGCAATGCACAACCCAACTCACCCACTCTACTGTTTCTCAACAAACGGTAGTTTCATCTTCTCACGGGGTTATACCACAACTTGTACCCATTCCTCAATTGGAGGTTGGTGGTACCGACATAGTGTTTCGCTCGAAATGTACGTGTTTTTAATCGAAAATCAAGCTTTATTTTATAAAACCGCAAGCGTACGGTATCGTAACGTAGCATACGGGTCGAACACGGGGAGAAAACGGACAAATCAAGGTGTTGCATTTCCAATTTGCAAGTTATGTGAAGTTCAAGTTCGGGAATTGGGTTCTAACCTAAAGGAGAAAAACCTACTTAACTAATCTAAAGCTTAGACATCTTGCTACGTGAAAAGGAACGACGAATACATTCGAACGAGTAACAAACATACGGAAAAAAGGGAACGAATACACGAACAAACATGAGACACGAACAAACACGAATAAGGAAATATGGATATCGTATCCCGATCGCTAAGTGGATTCCGTAGAAAACGTCTATTCCTCTTCCGAGATAGCTAGACCATTTCCCTAGAAATATGATTACTTCCGTATCATTTCCTATGAAAACGTCATCCGGAAATGCTCCAATTTACAACCTACATCTATTTCCATGATGTGGTCATAAGCTCTCGATCAATTCATTGAACGTGTTAACGAACTTCCGTCCGGTTAACCGTTGTTAAAAGTTGTTGTAAATCATCGATATCAAAAGATTGCTAACTTCCATTAAACGAATCACATCTCCATCGATGATTCACTTTTGTTATGAAAAACATAAATTGATCGAGACTTATCGATCGTGATTCGATATCGATTTCCTACACACGCACAATTACTTGACCTAGATCTATATTAACACATAAAATCCTAATCAAATGAGATCTAAATCCTAGATTTACAATTGAAATCAACATGCATCAAGATACAAATGAATCATTCAATTAACCTAATCTATTTGCCTAAAACTAACAAAGAGAACTAATCATCATCATCACCATTATCAACACACCACAACTACATGCAATCAATTAATCAAATCACAAACTACCTAATTAAGGAAATCTACTCAAATTGAAGACAAGTATTAAAGCAATTAACCTACAAATGCAGAAATTAAGCAATAGAATCATCAAATTCATAGATCTAAACATTCAATTCAACTATTACACTAATCAAATGCTTAAAGGAAATAGGGAAGGAGATACTAATAGCTCAAGGATGTACTAGGTTCATCAAGGAAGATCAAGCCACCATTGATGAAGGATTTGAAGCTCTCATCCAAGGCTTAGTAGAGCTCCTCCCAAAAGTGAAACCCTAGCTTCTTAGATCCAAAATCCCACCAAAATTCTTTTAAAAAGTTGTTATCAAAAGTGGAACTAAAACTGTCAACTAAAACAGTCAAAACCATCATTTATACTCCAGGAAAAGTCAAAAAGGGCAAAACAGGAAAAACGCGCGGGGTAGTTTGCGATCCTAGCGATCGCTAGCCAGAATAGCTAGCGATCGCTAGCTAGTTGTTCTTTTACTCCTTTTGTTCCATCTTCGCTCCTAACTCCGGTTCACCGCTTCTTTCATCCGTCTTCACTCCATCGCCTTTAGGCTCCGCATCCTCGTTCACCAAATCATCCCGAACCGCCTCTCGATCCTCCTTGGCTCCATCGCGCACATCGTCACCATCTAAACCAAATTCCTATACAAATAAACTCAAACACCCGGTTAATGCACCAATACTATACATTCGCACTTTAAAATGGAAAAATGCAAAATAGATGGAAAATATGCATGAACTAAATAACTAAAAAGGAAAAAGAAACTATCTAATGCATGAAAAATGGTGAAAAATATATGCAAAACAAAATACCCACAAGCGAACCTTCCTTGTCCCCAAGGAAGTCCCGCTAGGATCGACTCAAAAGGAAAACTAATCACACACAATAAAAAAAAACGACACTCTCCACAAAGTTTATACCAAATAGAACTAGTCCTCAATAAACATGCTCAAATAAGTCGGCTTTCCGTATCAAATTACAATAGATTACAACAAGCTAAAATCGTTATTCGAAAGGATTCTCAAGTACCCAAGTGCTCAAACCCTTGCAAACCGAATTAGCAAAACATAAACATATATCACCAAAGATTTCGCTAAACCTCATAGCCACTAGGGAAGGGCGGTGATCAAACTCGGACGGATGCTCACGATATCGCTCTAAACACTCATGTGTATATAGGGTTAGTGTATACTCTCGAAAACCTTCCCAATCAAGTGTACTTTTAACGCGTTTGACATGATTCTCAAATCTAATAATTCTAATAAATCGCATAAAAATGAGGACTTTTGGGTTGGCTAGGGGTTAGGGTGATTCGGGAATGATAAAAGGCTTTATAAAGTGGTTTATGGGTTGATTATTCGAAATTTTTTTTCGGTTTACACACTTAAGTCAACTCCTAAAGCGAATGGATCAAACTTATTAAAATGCAAACTACACTACACTAATCTATCTTTTATTCCATATATTTTTTTCTTTTTCTTTTGCACTTTTTTTTTTCTTTTCTTGCTTTTTTTTTTCTTGTCTTTTTTTTTTTTTTTTTTTTTTTTTCTATTTTGCTTTTTTTTTTCCTTTTCTTTCATATATATATTTTTTCTTTCTCTTTTTTTCACAACCCACAAGCTATGCTTGTTTTAGGGGTTCCTATCTATCTAATACAACTAATGTCCAATCCAAATTGCTTTCCGGAAATCAACTAAGTGTGCATTTCATGGTTAAAAGGGTTTGAAAGGAAAAAGGTTAAGGCTTTGGCTCAAAAGGGGTGACAAAAGGGAAAATTAATCAACTTTTTTTTTTACAAAGGATAAAGAAATGAAGGCCTCTATGCAATCTATAAGAACTTAAATCGAGAACTATGTCAAATGCCTAAAGTTACAACTCAACGGGAAGTACACACAAGAAGTGAAAGTGGGGATTGATTATGAATGTGTCAATCCAAGGCTCAAATCCTCACTAGGTTAGTCCATCCGAGTGTCACAAATTGATGTAGGGGGGCTACGAAAATAAAGCTAGTCCTAGGGTCAATATGAAATGTAAAGCCAATCGGTAAGCGCGAGTGACAAACTAAGGCACAAGAGAAATTCCTAACTAAAACGACCCTCGCAAGTAGTAATGGATTGTAATATCATACAAGAAGGCCTCTTATTCAATTATGTCTAAGACGATAAGCACATATTTGTCAAACGAAGTGGAGAAGTATCAAAAAGAGAATAGAAAATAAAAATAAGGAAAGAAAAATGGAAAATAAAATACAAGCACACACACAAAATAAAAGAAAAATAAGACCTAAAACCTAAGACACCACCCACAAGCAAAACCGAGCATAGTCCTCGATGCTCATGAGTATATGAATGCAATGAATGAACCTAAACCTATATGCAAAGAGAAAATAAAAAAAAAGAAAAAGTGCGAAGATTAAGCCCCACCGGAACCACCGGCTCCGTCGTGACCGGGGTCACGATAACCATGATACCCGTGAAATCCATAATGATCGTAAAAACCATGCAGAGATTGTTGCATGCTTCGGATTAGGGCATTAGTGTCGTTGAGTGCATTGGTGTTCTCGGCGATGGCTTGGGTGTTGTTATCCACCCGAGTGCTAAGATCGTTAAACCGAGCTACAAAATCGAAGTCCTCGGGAAAGTTAGGAACTTGATTTTGTGGTGGAGCTTGGTGTTGTGCGGGAGGAGGAGGAAGTACAACACCATCGTCGGGAGGATAAGACCAATTGGTGTTTTCGACATTGGTGCCTTCGGGATTTGGTAGAAAAGAGTGGTGCTGAAAGGTGTTCCCAAATCGCCAAGAATAACGATTACCTAAGGGACGGACCATGTGCATATTTTGAAGAGCGGCAATAGAAAGAGAAGTTAACCCATGAGCTTGTTCTTGGGTATCATCAACTTCAAGATTGTGTTGACAATGGTCTATGAGGTAAGTGATAAGACCACCGCACACGATGATACCACCGGCTTGTTGCCGCTCAAATTTGTGTGCAATGAACGCTCCTACATCTAAGGTAAGAGTACCCGGGTGAATCATGGCGAAAAGGAAATTGAGCTCACCACTCAAGACGGTGCCGGCATCATGGCGGCCAAGAATGGTGGAGGTCAAAATGCGGTGAGTTATACGAAGAAGCGGATGAAGGACATGTGTAGCCTTAGCGCCTTGCGCGGAATAATGGACAAGTCTACCGGAAATAGTGGCCCAAAAATCGGATTGATTGAAATCAATATCCGGATCATCGGTCGGTACAAGGGCATCCCGGTGAGGCACGCACCCAAAGATACGTGAAATGTCCGCAAAAGTCAAAGTGTAATCTCGGCTATTATGTCGGAAGGAGATGAAACGCCGAGGCACATGAATTCGAAAACTTGAAAGAAATTCAAGTGTAGTGCGTCGGTACGTGTAAGCGAAAACCTCGAAAAGGCCAAGGCAACCTATATTGGCCAAAAGAGTGCGAACACGATCGGTGAGACCGAGGTATTGTAGGGCAAGTTGATCAACAAACTTAGTGGCCTCAATGCCCCATTTCGACAATTTATCATAGTGATCACGTTGGGTAGCATCTTTAAAAGTGAAACCGGGATCAATAGATTGTGATGCGGCGGTACCGGAAGATTGACCCTTTTGGGCCTTTGCGTGTTTACCGCCGGTTGCCGTGGTTTTGAAGCGCTTCATAGTGAGTGTGTGAAAAGTGCGTGAATGTGAGGTGCAAAGATACCGCTAGAACGAACACAAACCACAACCCAAAAGCAATTCCAAACAATAGCAACTAGATTAACAAAGAGAGCAAAATTAACACTAAAAACTAACACAAAAACTAAGATTAATCTACAAAAAGGAAACAAAAATAGCTAATTAAACTAAGAGTATGGAAAGATTATACCAAACACTTTGAGAGAGATGTAAAAGTGGTGAAAGTTGTGTGCTTGATGATAATCCTTGCAAAACTCGTCCTCCAAAACTCAAAGAACCCAAAATCCAAGTGATTGATGGTGAAAATTAAAGCTTTGGTTGGGTTTGAAAAATTGGGGAAAAAGGTTTGAAATTGGAAGAAAATGGGGAAAAGTGATGAAATTGGGGTTTTGGAAGGTGGAGAAGATGAATTATGGAAGATTGGAAGTGGATGGAGGTGAAATCCGGCGAGTTTGGTGGTGAAAAAGGTGGTGGTCGGCGGCTGGTATGGTGGCAGGCGCGAGGGAGAGAAGGGAGAAATAGGCTAGGGTTTGAATGAGGAAGAAAAGAAAAGGGGGTTTAAACCGAAGCTAGCGATCGCTAGCTGTGAGCCCTAGCGATCGCTAGGTGCGCTCACGGTCGAGAATGTGGTCGCGAATCAAAACAGGAACTTGGGTTTTTTTACTCGCGATCGCTAGCCTGATGGCCTAGCGATCGCTAGCACCTGATTTGATTTTTTTTTTTTTTTTAAGCAAGCATGAAAAGGAAAAAGAAAAATGAAAAAGAGAAATAAATAAAGAATTGACGAAAAGGGGAGAATGGCTCGTTTACCGTCTCGAGCTTGACCGAGAATTGTAAAAGAGAGAGAAGAGAGAGTTGCTCGGTGGTGGAAAGTCAAGGGATTGACTTTAAGACCCACCACTTTGCGGAGGTGCGGGAATCGGAATTGAAACGGGACTCGGAATCGGGGTACCGGCTCGATAAAGCTTGAGTCTTTGACCGTTTACCTTAAAAACTCGGGACTCGCACGACACCTCGACGGCTCCGTACGGGAAGACACGGACAACGGTGAACGGACCCGACCATCTAGTACGAAGTTTTCCGGGAAAAAGTTTGACACGCGAATTGTAAAGGAGAACAAGATCTCCTTCCCGGAACTCTCGACGAACGATACGATTATCATGCCACTTTTTGGTTTTTTCTTTGAAAATACGGGAACTCTCGTAGGAATCTAATCTTAACTCATCTAGCTCACTCAATTGCAAAAGACGACGCTCCGCCGCATCTTTATAATCAAAGTTCAAGGCCTTGACCGCCCAAAAAGCGCGGTGTTCGAGTTCGACCGGGAGGTGACACGCTTTGCCGTATACGAGTCGATAAGGAGAAGTACCAATTGGAGTTTTAAACGCCGTTCTATACGCCCAAAGCGCATCATCAAGCTTGATTGACCAATCTTTCCTAGATGAGGCTACAGTTTTCTCGAGAATGGTTTTCAACTCACGATTGGATATTTCAACTTGTCCGCTCGTTTGAGGATGATAAGGAAGACCGACCCGGTGTTGAACACCGTACTTTTTCAATAAAGACTCAAACTTTGACTCGATGAAATGACTTCCACCATCGCTAATGATTATCCTAGGTACACCGAAACGCGGAAAGATGTTACGCTTAAGAAACTTGGAAACAACCCGAGAATCGTTCGTAGGCGAGGCGATGGCCTCGACCCACTTGGATACATAATCAACGGCCACGAGGATATATCGATTTGAATAACTTGACGGAAACGGGCCCATGAAATCGATGCCCCACATGTCAAACAACTCAACCTCAAGGATATAATTGAGGGGCATCTCGTGACGACGCGAGATGTTACCGGTGCGTTGACACCGATCGCATTTCCGAACAAAGATATCGGCATCACGAAAGAGTGTTGGCCAATAGAAACCCGATTGAAGTACCTTAGCCACGGTCTTTCCCGAACCCGCATGTCCACCGCAAGGTAGGGTATGACAATGGGCTAAGATAGAATCGGTTTCTTCAATCGGTACACAACGTCGAATAATGGAATCCGAACAAGAACGATATAAGTGGGGGTCATCCCAAAAATAAAATTTAACACCATGCAAAAACTTCTTTCTTTGGTGCGAACTAAAATCATGCGGGACAATACCACACACAAGATAGTTGACAAAGTCGGCATACCAAGGCGTAACACTAGACGAAACGGATAGGAGTTGGTCTCCGGGAAGTGAATCATCGATAGGAGGATTCGAAGGGGAGGAACCTAGCTCTAATCGAGAGAGATGATCGGCTACGGAGTTCTCGGAGCCGGGTTTATCCTTAATCTCGATATCAAACTCTTGTAAAAGCAAAATCCAACGAATCAACCTAGGTTTAGCATCTTTCTTGTTCATCAAATACCTAAGTGCGGCGTGGTCGGAATAAACAATATCCTTAGATCCTACGAGGTAAGTCCGGAACTTCTCAATGGCATAGACGACCGCTAAAAGTTCTTTTTCGGTAGTCGAGTAATTAAGTTGGGCCGGGTCTAAGGTCTTACTCGCGTAGTGGATTGCATGTACCTTACCATCTTTCCTTTGTCCTAGCACGGCACCTATTGCAAAATCGCTCGCATCACACATTAGTTCAAAAGAAAGGGTCCAATCCGGGGGTTGGATGATCGGGGCCGAAGTTAGCTCTTTTTTAAGTTTTTCAAAAGCCTCAAGACATGAATCGTTAAACGAAAAAGGCGTATCTTTTGCAAGTAATTCGGTTAAAGGTCGGGCAATTTTCGAAAAATCTTTGATAAATCGTCGGTAAAAACCGGCGTGCCCAAGGAAGCTACGCACCCCTTTGACATTTGTCGGGGGTGGTAGTCCTTCAATAACCGCGATTTTCGCTCTATCGACTTCAATGCCACGGTTCGATACAATATGCCCAAGAACAACACCCTCGGTAACCATGAAGTGACATTTCTCCCAATTAAGGACGAGATGCACTTCATGGCACCTTTTCAAAATCGAAGACAAGTTATCGAGACATTCGTCAAAATTCGATCCATGTACCGAGAAATCGTCCATAAAGACTTCCATGGACTTTTCGATAAAATTCGAGAAAATAGCCATCATGCACCTTTGAAAGGTGGCCGGCGCGTTACATAGTCCAAACGGCATACGCCGATAGGCGAATGTGCCGTATGGACATGTAAACGTTGTTTTCTCTTGGTCATTCGGATGGACCGGAATTTGCAAAAATCCCGAATACCCGTCTAAATAGCAAAAATAAGAGTGTTTGGCAAGACGTTCAAGCATTTGATCGATAAAAGGTAAAGGAAAATGGTCCTTCCGGGTGGCCAAATTAATTTCTATAGTCGATGCACATTCGCCATCCGGTGACCGGCCTAGTTGAAATCAATTCGCGACGATCATTCTTAATTACCGTCATACCCCCCTTTTTTGGAACAACTTGAACCGGGCTTACCCATGGACTATCGGAAATAGGATAGATAATACCCGATTTAAGCAATTTTAAAACTTCCTTTTGAACTACTTCTTTCATGTTAGGGTTAAGGCGGCGTTGGTGCTCTATTGAGGAAGCATGTTCGTCATTAAGCAATATCCGATGAGTGCAAAAAGATGGGCTTATGCCCTTGATATCATCTATCGAATACGCTAGGACACTACGATATTTTCTAAGGACATGCAACAATTTATCGAGTTGGGACGATGATAAAGACGAGCTAACAATTACGGGATAAGTACTATCATCTCCTAGAAACGCATACTTTAAATTAGGTGGAAGGGGTTTAAGATCTACCTTCGGTGGAGCCGCGTCGTTTTCCTCCTTCGGAGCCGAGATCGGCTCGATTGCGGCCTTCTTTGTGAACGGCTCGCTAGTATCGAATATCTCCTCGATGACTCGAGCATCCTCTTCATCCACTAAGATTTCCTCCGAAAACACGTTCTCCAATGCATCGGCTATTTGGATGTCGTCCATCGATGGTGGCAATCCCATTGACTTGCGCAATTCAAACTCAACTTTTTCTTTCCCCACATTGAGAGACAACTTGCCGTGTTTAACATCGATGATAGCTCCGGCGGTAGCTAGGAAAGGCCGACCAAGAATGATTGGAGTGTTTACATCCTCGATCATTTCCAAAACCACGAAATCACAAGGCACAATAAAGCTTCCAACTTGAAGCGGTAAATCTTCCAAGACTCCCACCGGGTACTTAATCGATCGGTCCGCAAGTTGAAGCGAGATGTTGGTTGCCTTCAAATCTCCCAAATGAACCCTTCTTGCAATTGCAAGAGGCATGAGACTAACACTAGCGCCCAAATCACATAATGCTTGATGAATTGACAACCCATTTATAGAACACGGAATCGAGAAACTCCCGGGGTCGCCTAACTTCTCGGGAACCACGGTAGTTATGAGCGCGCTACACTCCTCGGACAAAAGGATTCGGCTTCGACGTTTGGTTGAGATAAGATCTTTAAGGAACTTCGCATAAGTTGGAATTTCGGTAATTGCATCCATGAACGGGATGTTGATGTGCAATTGTTTCATCATTTCCAAAAACTTCCCGAGCTTAGCTTCCAACTTAGCCTTAGCCAAACGAGCCGGAAACGGGACATGTGTAGACTTTTTAACCGAACTCTCAACCGGTGGATCATCCGCTTGACCAACATTCCCCCCTTCGTTTGCCTTAGAAACGCCCCCATCACCCCCATGCGAGACCACATTCCTTGTCTTCCTCTCAACTTCCTTAAGAACCTTTCCATCTCGTAACGTGATTGCGTTCATTTGAGCTCGCGGATTGGGCTCCGGTTGATCCGGTAATTGACCTTGAGGTCTCACCGAGTTGGCAATTTGTTGAGCTAATTGCGTAATTTGCGTTTCGAGCATCTTGTTGTGAGTTGACATCGCTTCGAGACGAGTAGTGACTTGCGTCAACGAGTTTTGAAAATAGTCGTTCTTTTGGTTTTGTTGCGCGATTTGAGTCTCGAGAAGGGTTTCTAGATAAGATCTTTGTGGAGGTGGTTGAAGTGGTTGATTAGGAGGAGGTGGAGGTGGTGCACGGGGTTGGTATTGGGGTTGAGGTTGAGGAGGGTAGTATGGTTGTTGTTGCGGAAAAGGTGGTTGAGGTTGGAATTGAGGTTGAGGTTGAAGGACTTGTTGTTGAGGTTGAGGTTGGAATTGAGGTTGAGGGAGTGGTTGTTGCATTGGAGGAGGTTGGTTGTTCTTGTAAGATAACCGAGGATGATCTCTCCAACCGGGGTTGTAGGTGGGCGAGAACGGATCATGAACACGATATTGCCCCCTCGGTTGAACTTGCAAAGCATTTAATTCCTCCAAAGTCAACCCCGCGGTGGACGGACACATGGTCGAGTCATGACCTAAACCACCACAAACCACGCAAATGTTAGGAGCATCTTGTGGTTGTTGAGGCACCTTAGTGATTTGAGATATCTTTTCCTCGAATGTCGCATTT
Source organism: Centaurea solstitialis (assembly GCA_030169165.1). NCBI lineage: Eukaryota > Viridiplantae > Streptophyta > Magnoliopsida > Asterales > Asteraceae > Centaurea > Centaurea solstitialis. The sequence continues at coordinate 64,373,747 of CM058040.1, forward strand.
AAATTCTCAATCTTAGCTACGAGTGTAGCCATAGCGTCCGATTCGGGTGTAGAAGGCATCCTCCCATGTAATGCTCTCTCACTTGGCCATTGATAGTGATTTATGGCCAAATTTTCAATCAAATCTTTGATCGCACCGGGCGTCTTAGTCATGATCGAACCACCGGCGGATGTGTCAATAGCAAAGCGCGTCTCCGGCCTCAAACCATTATAGAAAAGTTGCACTAGCCTCCAATCCTCGATTCCATGATGAGGACAATTACGTTGAAGGTTCTTGAACCGCTCCCATGCTTCATAAAGTTCTTCCATTGGACCTTGCGCGAAATTAGTAATTGCCTTGGTGAGATTCGCCGTCTTCCCCGGTGGGAAGTACCTTGTGATAAAAGCCTTGGCAAGAGCATCCCAAGTCGTGAAAAAGTTCGGCTCATGGCCTTCAAGCCACTCTTTCGCACCGTCCTTCAATGAAAAAGAAAAGAGCTTAAGCCGAATAGCCTCCTCGTCAAGCCCATTGATCCGCAAAGTACTACACTTTTCGATAAAGGAATTGAGGTGCTTCGACGGGTTCTCCATCGGTAAACCGCTAAATCGATCCATCATCACAAAGTTGATCAAACTAGTCTTGATCTCGTAGTTATGTGCGGTTGAAGTTGGCATAGCAATGCTTGACGTGCTACTAAAACGAGGTTGCACAAAGTCTTTGAGAGTTCTTTCGTCCGCCATTCTCGATTCCTTTGCTTTCCTCAAACGTTCCACGTTTTGTCGACGACAAGTAGCTTCAATCTCGGGATCGAAAATCAATTTCTTCTTAGCTTGCGACCTCCTAATCATAAACTCCTTGCTGAGAATCATCAACAAACGCATCAAGAAACGTGTGGATAACAATTAATATAGCAAAGAAGGAGAAAGAAACGAGAAAAACGGACAAAAATTGCACATTTTGGCCAAAACAGGGCTCTAGCGATCGCTAGGGAGCAGGGCCAGCGATCGCTAGACCTCAATAATAACAAAGCTAGCGAGCCTTATGATCGCGAAGGAAAACAGGAATCCATGGAAAAATCCTAGCGACCGCTAGGTACTGTTCTTTTATTAAAAATAATTTTTTTTTAAGACCAAAAATAAGGAAGAAGGGGTGAGAAAACATAAACGTGCAACCTAGAAATCGTACGCCATGTCTATCTAATTTTCTCCCCGGCAGCGGCGCCAAAAACTTGTTTCGCTCGAAATGTACGTGTTTTTAATCGAAAATCAAGCTTTATTTTATAAAACCGCAAGCGTACGGTATCGTAACGTAGCATACGGGTCGAACACGGGGAGAAAACGGACAAATCAAGGTGTTGCATTTCCAATTTGCAAGTTATGTGAAGTTCAAGTTCGGGAATTGGGTTCTAACCTAAAGGAGAAAAACCTACTTAACTAATCTAAAGCTTAGACATCTTGCTACGTGAAAAGGAACGACGAATACATTCGAACGAGTAACAAACATACGGAAAAAAGGGAACGAATACACGAACAAACATGAGACACGAACAAACACGAATAAGGAAATATGGATATCGTATCCCGATCGCTAAGTGGATTCCGTAGAAAACGTCTATTCCTCTTCCGAGATAGCTAGACCATTTCCCTAGAAATATGATTACTTCCGTATCATTTCCTATGAAAACGTCGTCCGGAAATGCTCCAATTTACAACCTACATCTATTTCCATGATGTGGTCATAAGCTCTCGATCAATTCATTGAACGTGTTAACGAACTTCCGTCCGGTTAACCGTTGTTAAAAGTTGTTGTAAATCATCGATATCAAAAGATTGCTAACTTCCATTAAAAGAATCACATCTCCATCGATGATTCACTTTTGTTATGAAAAACATAAATTGATCGAGACTTATCGATCGTGATTCGATATCGATTTCCTACACACGCACAATTACTTGACCTAGATCTATATTAAACACATAAAATCCTAATCAAATGAGATCTAAATCCTAGATTTACAATTGAAATCAACATGCATCAAGATACAAATGAATCATTCAATTAACCTAATCTATTTTCCTAAAACTAACAAAGAGAACTAATCATCATCATCACCATTATCAACACACCACAACTACATGCAATCAATTAATCAAATCACAAACTACCTAATTAAGGAAATCTACTCAAATTGAAGACAAGTATTAAAGCAATTAACCTACAAATGCAGAAATTAAGCAATAGAATCATCAAATTCATAGATCTAAACATTCAATTCAACAATTACACTAATCAAATGCTTAAAGGAAATAGGGAAGGAGATACTAATAGCTCAAGGATGTACTAGGTTCATCAAGGAAGATCAAGCCACCATTGATGAAGGATTTGAAGCTCTCATCCAAGGCTTAGTAGAGCTCCTCCCAAAAGTGAAACCCTAGCTTCTTAGATCCAAAATCCCACCAAAATTCTTTTAAAAAGTTGTTATCAAAAGTGGAACTAAAACTGTCAACTAAAACAGTCAAAACCATCATTTATACTCCAGGAAAAGTCAAAAACGGCCAAAACAGGAAAAACGCGCGGGGTAGTTTGCGATCCTAGCGATCGCTAGCCAGAATAGCTAGCGATCGCTAGCTAGCTGTTCTTTTACTCCTTTTGTTCCATCTTCGCTCCTAACTCCGGTTCACCGCTTCTTTCATCCGTCTTCACTCCATCGCCTTTAGGCTCCGCATCCTCGTTCACCAAATCATCCCGAACCGCCTCTCGATCCTCCTTGGCTCCATCGCGCACATCGTCACCATCTAAACCAAATTCCTATACAAATAAACTCAAACACCCGGTAAATGCACCAATACTAAACATTCGCACTTTAAATTGGAAAAATGCAAAATAGATGGAAAATATGCATGAACTAAATAACTAAAAAGGAAAAAGAAACTATCTAATGCATGAAAAATGGTGAAAAATATATGCAAAACACATAGTGAGGCAGCTGCCCCCGCCCACGACTTCACTTGTTCACTCATTGAGTCTAGATCCCCTTGCTTCAAATGTAAATATTTCTTTGGCTAGGACACAGGTGCAAACCACCTTTGCAGGAGGCTTTAGTAGCCCTGCCGGAACCACCGTAGTGAGTTCTGCATTTGTTGCGGGCTTGCAAGGATCGGAGGGAAATCCCATCAGCGCTAACATCATGCCAACACTGAACATGGGTTCCTTGAGTTCTACTCTTGGATCAACGAGAAGTCTGAGTGACCTCGGAGTTAGTTTACCCGCATCCACCATTCTCACGGAGTTAAGGCAACAGTCTACCATTTTGGGTTCCTCCTCAACACCCATTGGTAGTTTATTGTCTGATTCAGTCCCAGTCTCCACATCTTCCACAGTCTCGGCTTCTTCTGCATCGTCTGCACCATCATCTTCTGCACCACTAGCGACTGGCACGGATTCAACTCCAGATGTTGATCTTTCGCGTATTCATGTTGTAGCAACTGCAAATCAACTGATTACGCGTTCCATGTATCGAGCAAACAATGAACAGATGGCGATTGTTATTCAACAGCAGACGGCTCGTATTTCGGCCTTGGAGAAACAAGTAGCTTTGTTAGCTAAAGGCAAAGCTCCGATGTCTGATCCACCTTCACAACCTTCTCAGTCAGCGGCTGATTCTCTCACTATTCCGGAGTTAAAGGGATTGTTGTTCTCTAAACTCTTGGAGTCTGGTTCAGCTGAAGATAGTGATCTGGTGGGTATTCTGCAACAACAAACTGCTCTGCAACAACGTGCTATTCAAGAGCAACGGTCTCAGGCTCACTTGGTTACACATACGGAATTCCAGCAGTTTCAGGCTACTCTTGATGCTTCTCTCACCAAGACATTCACCGAGATCAACCAGATGTTCACCGATGGCTTATCACAGTTATCGGATCGTATTCGGGGAATTGAGGAAACATGTCAAGTCGCTGCAAGACGACCAACCAGAAGGCATGATGATCATGATGACCATGATCGTCATGAGGGGGAGAGAAAACGTAGAAGGTTGGAAGAGTCGTCATCTAGGGTAGCCAACTTCTCCTAGAGTCAGAGTTGTAGATCGGTTTGAGGAGAGACATCCAAGAGAGAAGCAACATGGCAGACACAGAGATGCCATAGTACTTACAGGAGGTCAAGAGATGGAAACAGAACCAGTTTTGCAGTCTACTCTAGAGTTTTTGGGTTCTGTTCAAGAAGAGAGGCCAGATCAAGGAACTGGAGAAAGAGGAGTTATGTTTTCAGGAGTGTCTAGTTCTACGTCTGAAATAGATAGAGTTCTAGCGCTCCTTGAGAATGTAGCTTCTGAAATCAGAGATTACCAAGTGCCAAACGAGGAGATTCAGGATGCAAGGTGTGCAGAAGATAACAGACTGAAGGATATGTTTGAGGATGTACAATTTGATTTTGAGAAAGAAGAAGCTGTGGATGATGTGGAAGGTCCTCTACTGGAAGAAGTGTTGCCTCAGAATGACTTGATGCCTGTGGATCCAAAGAAAGTTGAGCTATGGGAAAAGATGAAAGCAAGTTCGGGGAAATTTCTAAAGAGAACAGAATGGAATCGGTTTACAAGGGCCACTGGGAAGTATCTGGAAGAAAGGTACAAGAGTAGATTCTGTTATCATGAGCGAAAGCTGAGCTATGTGAAGTTGTACGGGATTGAGAATATGAAAGAGGATCTAAGAAGAGAGTACATATACATGAGGAAGGTGAACAAGCAAAGAAAAGAAGCATTAGTGTCAGACTACAGGTTTGTTGCAGTAAAGAGTTACAAGACTAACAAGCTTAGTGCCTACTTCTATCCAGTGATTACATTCACCAGAGATGATGGGAAGGAATATGGGATTACAGAAGCTGATTTCCAAGATGTGAGCTTTGATGTGATCTTTGGGATTTTATATGATCTCAAAGGAAAAGCTTTTAGATCAGAAGAGGAGATAATTGCTCTAACAGCTATTGTTAGACATGTCAAGGCTTCTATATCATTGGCTCATCTGTATGATTTTCAACTGGGATTGGAGAATTGGTCATCAAAGCTATTCTGTCACAAACCGCAAAGAAGTCTGATTGGTGAAGAAAAGGACTTTGTCTTGTACACGGTGTTCTATGATGCAGATGAAACCAAGATCTCATGTGTATATCCAGATTCTCTAGGCAACAAGAAGAGAATGTACTCTCATGAAGTGATGTTATTTTGTGATGACACATTAAAGATGGTGATGGATGGGTTGAATACAAGATTGCAAATGGATAGGCATAATGTACATGATATCTCAGCTGCAAACAAGGTATTGATCAAACATTTTGTAAAGGAGATAGATAGAAGATTGAAGCTGAGAAATGACATTAGATTTGCAGAAATCAAGTTCAAGTTGAGAAAGCCTGCCGTGAAGCAATCTTAGTCAAGTAGTCGTTTGTTTCTTTTGTATGTCCCTCCTTCTTTTATAAAAGGGGGAGATTGTTAATGTTAGATTTATAATAGAAGTTGAGGGACCATTTGTGAACATTTTCTATTTCTTAGGAATGAGGTATAAATACCTCATTGCCTTGTATTGTATCTTCAAGTCTTTCATCATTAATGACATATGAGTTTCACATTTTCTCTCTCTACTTTCTCTCTCTACTAGATATCATATCTTTCATGTTAGATTGATTCATCTTGCACTTACAACCTCCCTTACCTTTCACTCTGGTGATGCGGAGAGACGTGGTAAGTAGTTTGCTTGGACCGAAAGTAGACTAAACAGTAGGGTCCCACGACTTGGCGTTAATTAGGGCGACTTTTACTAGTCTGCTTGACAACCAGTCCCTGTAATTGGGCCGGGAGACCAACCTTGTTTATAATCTCAGATAATACATGCTAGGGTGCCTTTGGCTTAAATTCTTACAATAACCAACTAAACTATACTTTTGGCTTAATTAAATCATGCACAAGGGGAATCTGCATAACCATAATAAGTACTATATTTTCTCTTATTTGTTTAAATCATCTTTATTTTAAGTCTTAGTTAAAGTAGTAGTCTTTTTAGTCTCTTTAGTTAATTAAAACCGTTTTCCATAAAAATCCCCTTTTTAGATTAATTAAACTCTTATAAGATTTATTTTGAATAACTTGACCGTTCCCAGTGGTAAGAACGATAGTTGGACTTTTCTACATTATATTACTTGCGATCAGGTACGTTTGTCTGTGAATGTGGTAATAGTGGTTAGGCAATTTTGAGTTTAGAACTTGGTTACGATTTTATATATATAATTTACCGCATCATTTACATTTCTGCAATATTTACATTTTCCGCATCATTTACTATAACATCCCGTATTTTTAAGGAATAAATTGTTTAGAATTTAGAAAGCTTAAATACTAAAGAGATTAGTCTTGTCATTAGTGATAAGTTCATAAAATTTGGTAACCCTCATTTGTATATGACGTGCAATAGTTTCCATAAAATTAAGAGTTTGGTTTTAGTAATATTTAACTCTTTAAGTTTGGATAATCTTGACCTTAGGAAATAACACCATAGTGTTGTGCGTTTTTAGAATTATAGATTTAGCTGTTCTTTTGAACTAAGTGGAAAACCTTATGAAAATATAGGGACCAATTATGTTATTAAGCTAAATCTAAAAATCTTGGAGATATACTTCATGTAACTCGACGGCTACTTTCTTAAGTATATTAGGGTTAGGTTTAGCATTGAAAGAAATGCTTAAGATTGAATTCTTAGGTCGCGTTTGGTTTGTTGGAATATTTTTGAAGGAATTGGAATCCAATTCCATAATCTGTTTGGTTGGCAGAAATGTCCCATTCATCTACGGTTGTTCTCGTTCACACTCGTTGGAGAAGCTAAAGCGTGGCTTCGGTCGTTGGAGCCGAGTTTGATTGCCACTTGGGAGGACCTACGTTCCAAATTTTTATCCCAATTCTTCCCGCCATCAAAGATCGAGAAACTTCGAGCCGAAATCTGCTCTTTTCGGCAAGACGATGAGGAGACTATTTCCGAAGCGTGGGAAAGATTCAAACATCTCTTGAATTCGTGCCCGAGTCACGGATTAAACAAGAGTGATCAAGTCTAAACTTTCTATAGTGGGCTTAATTACTCTTCTCGTGGTACTTTGGACTCATCCGCCGGTGGTGTGTTCATGTACAAAACTCCCACACAAGGATACAATCTCCTTGAGGACATGCTGATCCATAACATCGATTGGAAGTCGGACAAGCGCTTACATATCCCGAAAATGGCCGGGAAAATTTCTACCGACTTTGACCCATCCGATGAGTTAGCCGCCATGAAAAACAAACAGGTAAGGTTTGAACGTAAAATTGATGATCTAATTAAAACTATTCATGCCTTACAGGTTGAATGCAAGGAGTGCAGAGGACCTCACCTTACGAAAGATTGCCCGAACAAACCCATGATGACACCTGAAGAGGTCAACTTTCTTAACCGAGGCGACTACCAAGGGAGGTGGAACAATAACCGGAATTTCAATCAAAGACCTCCCGGCTTCTTCGCACAAAACCAACAAAATCAAAGGATGGATGGCGAGCCACGCATGTCTCTCGAGGATTGACTCTTCCAATTCATAAAATCCCAAAAGAAGATCAACGAAGAGGTAATCAACAAAGCGTAATCCAAAACATGGAATTGCAGGTAGGGCGGATCTCTCAAACGTTGAGCAGGAGAACTCAAGGGGAGCTACCTACGCAAACGCAAGTCAACCCTAAGGTGGACGCTTCCAAAACGTTGCTAATGGTGGATGGAGCAACAACAAAAAAGGCATGGACCGACATCTACACCAAGAAGTATGTCCTGTCCGACAGTGAGAGTGAACCGGATTACACTATGGACTATGATTCGGAGGGCATTACTGTCTCTTTTGAGCACCTATTGCTTCGTGACGCAATCTATCTAAGTGATGAAGAGGAGGAAGACAGCAAACAAGGCGGATACACGACATTCATGATTCCGACATCAAGCAAGGAAAAGGAGAAGGTGGATGAGAAGGATACCGAGCTAACTTATGTTGCACCGATAAAGCATGATCCGGGGAGTTATAGATTACCTATTTTTGTTTCTAATAAATTTAAGGGTCTTGCTTTAATTGATTCGGGTGCCGCACTAAACATGATGCCGGTGTCTTATTGCAGGAAAATAGGGATCAAAAAGTTGACACCAACGGCGGGGTATCAACGGGTACATGACAACGCCACTTGGAATAGCGGAAGCCGTCCCGATACGCATCGGAAACTTTATATACCCCACGGACTTTATCATTTCCGACCTCCCGAAGGATACGGAAATTCCTATCATTTTTGGGAGAGCCTTCTTACACACTGCGCAAGTCAACATTGACATGTGTAACAGGTGTCTAGCTTGTGTAATCAGGTGTCTAGCTTGCGGTACGGTGACACATCTTCAAAAACCCTATGTGGATCCATCCCAAACCTTCAAGAAAAAGCTCGTTCGCCCGCTACTTCCACATGAGCACAAGAAGAAGACGGAGGATTATCCCAATCCAATGATGCAAAAAGGAGAAACGTTAAATGAAGCGGGGACCTGCAAGAAAGGGCATAGGAAGAAGAAGGGCTCTTCAGCCCGTCGTGCCAAGAAATGAGCATAACCGGAGTCGAGCTCTAGACTTGTATAAATAATGAAGCGCTTCTCGGGAGGCAACCCGAGCTCTTCTTTTATTTTGAATTAATTTGATTTTCTTGTGTGTTTTTGCTGATATTTTTGTTTGTTTTTGCCTAGACAACCTTTCTGGAAGCTTAAAAGTCGAAGACATGGAAATCCAACCGGAAACGCAAAAAGTGAAAAATGGAGACAGAAGTATCTCCGTGTTCGCGAAATTTCAAGTTTCGCGACGCGGAGTGTATAGTGAGGTGTGCCAGGTTAATTATTCGAGTTTCGCGAAGGCAAGGATAGCAGTTTCATGACGCGAAAGAATAAATTAGGGTATTTTTTTAAAGGAACACTGACTTCACGATCGCGAGGCCCTATACATCTGATAACACCAAAATTATACATGTTTTGGTTGAGCTTAATTGTATGACTTGTTGGGAATCATAGGCTACGAAACATGCACAGCGGAATAAAAGGCCTGATTCCCAATCGAGGATCCAATCCTAAACTCATACAGATACAAACAGAGGGTTACGAAAAATTACCTCGTTATTTGGTTTACGCGAACGAAACTGGATTGCTGGCGGGGAATACACCACTACTGCACCACCGTGAGATTGGTTGCTAGACCACCACCGGGTTGTTGTTGAAATCGATGGAGAGGGAGAGAGAGGAGGGTTTTTGGTTTTTCTCTGGGGTTTCTTTTCAGTTAAGATTGAATTAATTAAAACTGACCAGGGTTTGCCATATTTATAAAACTAAATATGGCAGTACCCAATAAAGAAAGCCCGTTTGATTAAAAGCCCAATAAGGTTATTAAATCAAACTCAAACTCTTTATTTAATTAATAAACCATTAATTAAATAACTTAACCCTTTAATTAATTAATTAACTATTAATTAATCCAATAAAATATCTCAACTGATATTTATATATAACTAAATAATAAATGACTATTTATTATTTATCTCTCACTCAATAACTAATTTGTACTAATTAATTATTCCATCAAACCACTTGATCTCCAATTGGGTGTGTAGCAGTGTGACCCACTAGTGTCTTATAACATTGGACACGGTAAACCCTGTTACTATCTTGCACATAATCCTAACAGACTCCCACTTGTGCCAGACTAGTAACTGTACTGTTACCATTAGCCTAAGGAGGTCCCTAGCCAGACACTTAGGTTAACCAGGTTATAAGATCTCTTACATCCAGAGATACAATTCACGCTTGAATTTGTACACAGGTTGATTCCTTTTGCACACGATATTTCTAAAGTGATTTAAGACATGGAGTGGAGGATTCATTTATTAAAATCAAGTATTTCTTGACTCTGATTTCGATTGCCTGCAGTAACGGATATTACTAAATAACCCCTGTTATTCTATCCGAGCTGGCCACGCGTTTTCTGCCAATCTTAATCGTCAAGGGGCCCGGAAATATCTCTCTTTTGAAAGAGGTGCAAATCCCTTCTTGACTACTTGCATTTGGATCCACGGCTTCCGCTGCATCTAGTCACGTCCCGTATGGCCACCCTGTTACGGTGCAGCGTTAGTACGTGCTAAGAGTACAGTAGTCCTCGCATTCCCAAACCAAGCATCTCAGGTCTAAGGACAACCTATCAAGTCAGTGCCTACTGAGGCTCCATGAAGCAGACTTGATTACTGGTCACTTCCAATACCCAAACACTCTGATGAGTATCTATAAATACTTGGTCACATCACTTGTGCTTTTATTCTTTACTTTGAATAAATCATCAAGTATTTATAATAGCGTTAAACTCCCTATTGAAATTCCCATTTCAATAAGTGGCTACGGAAATTTAGATTTCATACAAAACTTTGTAAAATCACGGATATGTTAAATATGCAAAAAAATAGTTAATTTAGAACAATCATGAAAATAAAACCTCCATTTATTTCCAACACACTGTGAAATAAAAACTTTACATGATTACATTGTTTCTAAATTATACTATAGTATAATAATAAAAAAACTAAGTACTAGCTACTGGCTTCCAGGTACTGCATCCCAATGGAATTCGCATGTGCCTCATGCTTTACCCTTGCTAGTGGCTTTGTCAGCGGATCTGCGACATTGTCTTCTGTTGGAATTTTGCATATTCTCACATCTCCTCTTCCAATGATCTCTCGGATGAGGTGATACTTTCTGAGCACGTGTCTTGACTTGTGATGCTCTCTAGGTTCCTTTGCTTGCGCCACGGTTCCTGAGTTATCACAAAATATATCGATCGGTCTCGAGATACTGGCAACCACTCTGAGATCCGATAGAAAATTCCTTAGCCAGACAGCTTCCTTTGCCGCATCAGATGCTGCAATGTACTCTGCTTCTGTAGTTGAGTCTGCAATCGTGTCCTGCTTCGAGCTCTTCCATGAGATCGCACCTCCGTTTAGGGTAAAGACGTACCCTGACTGTGACCTGAAGTCATCTCTGTCGGTCTAGAAACTAGCGTCAGAGTATCCGGTGACACTAATTTCATCCTCAGTACCTCCAAAGACCAAGAACATTTCTTTCGTTCTTCTCAGATATTTAAGAATGTTCTTGACAGCCACCCAATGGGGTTCACCCGGATTCTGTTGGTATCTGCTCGTAACACTTACTGAGTAAGCAACATCGGGCCTAGTACACAGCATGGCATACATAATCGATCCAATTGCAGAAGCATATGGGACCGATTTCATCTTGTCCTGATCTTGACTAGAAACAGGACACTGTGTTTTACTCAACACTATGCCATGTTGCATCGGGATAAATCCTTTCTTGGATTCATCCATCCTGAATTTCTTCAAGCTTTTATCGATATACGTACTTTGGCTAAGCCCGATAAGCCGCTTAGATCTATTTCTGTAGATCTTTATACCGAGTATATAAGCGGTTTCTCCAAGGTCTTTCATCTGGAAACATTTTCTTAACCAACTCTTAACACTCTGTAAAGTTGGTACATCGTTTCCTATGAGTAGAATGTCGTCTACGTATAAGACCAAGAAGGTTACTATGCTCCCACTGAACTTAGTGTAGACACACGGCTCGAACTCACTTTTGGTAAAACCAAACTCTTTGATTCGCTCATCAAAGTGTAAGTTCCAGCTTCGAGATGCTTGCTTCAATCCATAAATGGATTTTAGCAGCTTACACACCTTATTAGGATTCTTAGGATCTTCAAACCCTTCTGGTTGTTCCATATAGACGTCTTCTGTTAACTTTCCATTCAGAAAGGCTGTCTTGACGTCCATCTGCCAAATCTCGTAATTAAAGTACGCTGAGATGGCCATAAGAATCCTAATTGATTTTAACATGGCCACTGGTGAAAAGGTTTCATCATAGTCAATACCATGAGTTTGCGTGAATCCTTTTGCGACCAGTCTGGCCTTGAAGGTGTGTACATTTCCATCCATGTCGGTTTTCTTCTTGAAAACCCATTTGCGCCCAACAGCCTTACAGTGTTGTGGTAAATCAGTCAACTCCCAAACTTGGTTGTCGTACATGGATTGCATCTCAGCCTTCATGGCTTCCTGCCATTGTTAAGACTCACTGCCTGACACAGCTTCTCCATAGGACGTTGGTTCATTTAAATCTCCGCTATCCTGAGAGACTAGGAACCCAAGATACCTATCTGGTTCTTGTCTTATCCTGCTGGATCTGCGAAGGTCCTGTGTTTGCACTTCCTCAATCGGCTCTGATTGAGGTTCAACATTGTTATGTTGAATTTCTGGCTCAACAACTGGTGTAGTGCTTTCTTCGTCTACTACCTGTAGATCTACATCCTTTCTGGTGTTCTCTAGACTGAGAAACTTTTCTTCCAGAAATTTTCCATTTCGAGCAACAAAAACTTTGTTCTCTTCAGGGTTGTAGAAGTAATATCCCACGGTGGTCTTGGGATATCCAACGAAGAAACACTTGTCGGATTTGGGCTTGAGTTTTTCTGAGGTGGGTCGTTTGACGTAAACCTCACAACCCCAAATTTTCAGAAAAGATATGTTGGGTTTCTTACCCTTCCATAATTCATATGGAGTCTTTTCCACCGACTTTGTTGGCGCTCTGTTCAGTATGTGTGCCGCTGTTTCGAGCGCATGTCCCCAGAATGATATTGGCAGCGAAGAATGACACATCATCGTTCGTACCATGTCAAGCAAAGTACGATTTCTTCTTTCTGATACACCGTTCATCTGAGGTGTATACGGAGGTGTAAGTTGGGATACAATCCCACACTCCATTAGATGATTGTCAAACTCATCACTTAGATATTCGCCACCACGATCCGACCGTAAGAACTTAATTCCTCTTGTCAAGTAGATTCTGTACTTATTCTGATATTCCTTGAATTTCTCAAAGGTTTCAGATTTATGTCTCATCAAGTAGACATAACCATACCTACTGAAGTCGTCAGTAAAGGTAATGAAGTACCGGTATCCTCCTCTTGCTACATGACTGAAAGGTCCACATACATCTGTGTGGATTATTTCAAGCAAGTCAGTAGCCCTTTCATTTTCATTGTTGAAAGGTTGCTTTGTCATTTTACCAGATAAACAAGATTCGCAATTATCAAAAGGTTTATAGTCGAAATTGCCAAGAAAACCTCCTTTTAGGAGTAGTTCAACGCGTTTCTTGTTTATATGGCCCAAACGACAATGCCAGAGGTAAGTCTGATCCTCAATATCCTTGGATCGCTTACTTATATGATAGATTTCACTACTGTTGTCTTGTAGATTTACAGTGTATAGACCATTCACGGGTGTAGCTTTAAAATAGAAAATATTATCTTTAAAGACTGAAATCATTTTATAATCATATTTATAATAAAAACCTTGGTCTACTAATAAATCAAAAGACAAAACATTCTTAATCATATTTGGAATATAATAACAATTATCCAGTTCCAAAACTAGACCCGAGGGTAAACTAAGACTATAAGATCCCACGGCTTCAGCAATCAACGGAGTGCCTTCGCCAACTCGTAGGTTCGAACGGTCCTTCCTCAGAGTCTTTCTTCTAGTGAATCCCTGTAAATGATTACAAATGTGGTTACCACTGCCTGTATCAATTACTCATGATTCATAAGAAGTGATTAAGCAATCTATCATAAAGATACCTGGAGCATCGGGTAAACCGATCTCTATCTGGTCGATATTCATCGAGTGCTCGCAAATATCCTCGCTGCCGCACTCTGGGCAACTCAGATCTCCCAGCTCATCAATTATATCAGTGTCCATGAGATTCGCAGGTTCGGGTGCTGGCTCTAGACTGGCCAGGATATCTTCATGAACTTTATCCACGTCGTTCTTTGGTTCCTTCATGTAGGCACTACTGTGTCCTGAACTTCCTTTTGTGAGGGAGAACACATGAGGTACACTAACTCCTCCTGAGTCATCTTGTACCCCAGACGTGATAAACATTTAAAAAGCCTTCTCATTTCAATAAGATGGTTTTTAAACTGACTGACCCTTTTGTAGCATCAGGGAGAGAATCTCTTGCATGATCAAAAGCTTGCCCGTATGCTTGTAGAAACCTAACTGGTTTTCTACATTTCTCACAACCTCGTGACAGAATTTCACTCTTAAGTCTCCCGTGAACTCGGGTGACATAGAGAAAACTAGAATGGACATTACATCCGATTCATCTGCCATGAATCTGAAATATTCAACAAATTCCTCTTCAGGGGCATTGCTTTTAGGTCTGACATGGGATTGTTGATCACATAAAGCTTACCCTGGGCACTTAAAACATTCTGTAAGTGCAACTTCCAAACTGGAAAGTTCTGGCCCGTAAGCTTCCACTTGCCCGTAATAAGGCGAAGTGATTCCTCAGGTGAATAAAACGGAATGCTAATTGGAGACATATACAGAAGAATATAAATTCCAATTTAGTTTATAATTATATAATTCTAATAAATTATTACCCTTAAAATAAATTTATTAGACTAGAATCCATATTTCACATGTGTCGGGAAGCATGTGATCATGTCAAACCGACTCATGCGATCTATGGTAGGTAAAACTATACCAATCGTATTTCCCATCTGAAAAATACGACTTCTAGATCGTCGGGACATCGGATATTAATAGTCCGTGCATATTTAGTCCCTCTAGTGCATTTTGGCCTGGTACCACCCAGTGAATAAATAATTACCAAAATAGACTGCACCACCCGGGACCTGGACAAACCCTGGCCGGTACCACCCGGAGATAATTCGCAGAGTTTTATCACCTTCCAGTTTCGGTTTGAACACGGGCGTTCATAGTGTGTGCACTTACAACGCCCTATGTACCTTACACCGGAAGTGCCCCTAAAGTGGGTTGCACTTACTAATCTATGATTTTAACAAGGGTCGAAGTTGCCAGTTTCCTTTTCCAAAAATTCTGAAAAACTAGATCCAAACACTAACTGTATTTGTATCCTTTTAATTTTTAAACAATTCGTTCAAAAAGGCAATCTATATTTAATAGTAATTACGTAAATTAAACAACCACGCAATTTAAATATAAAAAGCATAGTCATAGCCTAAACCCTTAAACTAATGTTGTTTTGTGAGCCAACACAAAACAACGGTCTTAACCCTAAGTGACAAAAGTCTTCAACTTCTGGCACTCCCACTGGCTCCGAGATCCATGGCCGTCGTCTTGTCTCCGTCTCGATGTAATTAAAAATAATTATTACAAAAGGGCTTTAAATGGCACGCATGCCTCCCAACTAGTCTAACAAAATAATTAAAATTACAAAAGGGTTGTAAATGGCACGCAGGCCTCCCAACTACTCTAAAACGGATAAATAAAATAAAAAACAACCACGGGTCTAAAAGGGTTCAGCTATGACTCATTATAATTAAACGAATTAAAATACAACTGAATTTTAACCGGATAATTATAAAACCAAAAATTTATTTAAAACAAATAAATCAATTTAATCCTGAATCGTTTTAACCTTATCTGATTAAAAACGATTCTTTTCTCGAAGTCTATCCGGAAGCAAATCCCAACTGAGACTCGTTAAAGATAAACAATCGAAACGAACTACGACATTGAATTACCACCGATCCGCCAAAACGTGGCCGTCGATCGGGGTTTTCTCCATCGTCGGCGACGATGATGACGCAACCGCCACCGCCGCCGCCCGTACCACCATCGAACACCGGCAGCAGCAGTTAGAAAGCCACCACCACCGCCGCCCGTCGTATTGATCTTTTCCGGCGACAGCAGCGGCTCGTGAGCCACCACCGCCGCCCGCCGGTGCTCACCGCATCAAACAACCATTATCACCACCGGCGACAGCAGTGGATCGCCCCACCACTGCCGCCGTGGTCGCACCTCGGACGAGAACAACAATCGATTGCCGCCACCACCGCGACTGGTGGTGCGGCGGATTAAGGGGTCGACGGCAGCAGCTATTACCGCTGCCACCGCCGTTCGTTGCTGCTCGGTCGATCGCCACCGCCTTGGTGGTCGATCACCATTCAATCGACATCACCACCGCAGCCACCAATCGGGTGGCCGGCGGTTTTAGTCCAATCGATACCACCGCCACAGCCACCAAGCGGGTGGGCCAGCGGTTACCGAAGCAGCCGGTGCCGCAACCACCAATCGGGTGGTGCGGCCGGCGGTGTCTATGGTGGTTCGATTCACGGCGATCGGCCTGGAGGTCCGGCCGGCTAACTGCCGCCGTTCCACCGCTGATCGTTGTTTCGCTTGGTTTACTAAAAAGCAGATTTTTAACGCGAAAAAGTAACGATTTTTACAAAACCTAAAAAGCTAATAAGCAGCTTAAACCTGATCTGTTAGGTTTAGGAAGTGGCTCTGATACCACTGTTGGGAATCATAGGCTGCGAAACATGCACAGCGGAATAAAAGGCCTGATTCCCAATCGAGGATCCAATCCTAAACTCATACAGATACAAACAGAGGGTTACGAAAAATTACCTCGTTATTTGGTTTACGCGAACGAAACTGGATTGCTGGCGGGGAATACACCACTACTGCACCACCGTGAGATTGGTTGCTAGACCACCACCGGGTTCTTGTTGAAATCGATGGAGAGGGAGAGAGAGGAGGGTTTTTGGTTTTTCTCTGGGGTTTCTTTTCAGTTAAGATTGAATTAATTAAAACTGACCAGGGTTTGCCATATTTATAAAACTAAATATGGCAGTACCCAATAAAGAAAGCCCGTTTGATTAAAAGCCCAATAAGGTTATTAAATCAAACTCTAACTCTTTATTTAATTAATAAACCATTAATTAAATAACTTAACCCTTTAATTAATTAATTAACTATTAATTAATCCAATAAAATATCTCAACTGATATTTATATATAACTAAATAATAAATGACTATTTATTATTTATCTCTCACTCAATAACTAATTTGTACTAATTAATTATTCCATCAAACCACTTGATCTCCAATTGGGTGTGTAGCAGTGTGACCCACTAGTGTCTTATAACATTGGACACGGTAAACCCTGTTACTATCTTGCACATAATCCTAACAGACTCCCACTTGTGCCAGACTAGTAACTGTACTGTTACCATTAGCCTAAGGAGGTCCCTAGCCAGACACTTAGGTTAACCAGGTTATAAGATCTCTTACATCCAGAGATACAATTCACGCTTGAATTTGTACACAGGTTCATTCCTTTTGCACACGATATTTCTAAAGTGATTTAAGACATGGAGTGGAGGATTCATTTCTTAAAATCAAGTATTTCTTGACTCTGATTTCGATTGCCTGCAGTAACGGATATTACTAAATAACCCCTGTTATTCTATCCGAGCGTGGCCACGCGTTTTCTGCCAATCTTAATCGTCAAGTAGCCATCTGGCGTCCGCGAAATCCAAGATCTTGCGCCGCCAAGTTCGACAAAGATGAAGAGCAGGGTTTGACCTAAGTGCTTGGCGCCGCGAAACTAGCAGTCTGACGATCGCCAAATGGGCCCTGGACGTTTTCTTTTAAATACCAGCCTCCTCCTTCAGTTCAGAACACGCGCATATACGGGGATACGAAGCAGAGACAAGAGTGAAAGTCTGAGTGGTGCCGATACGCTGCGGGGTTCGATCTTTGATCATCCATCGTTGTATTGTCGGTATCATGTCTACTATCATGTTTTCTGTTTACATTATGATTAGTGAGTAGTCTTTTAATAGTGGTACTTGTCATGGTCGATGAACCATTGTGGATGATGATTTTATAATTAATGTTTATTGGTTTGTTTTTGGTTGATTGAATGTGTGTTATGGTTCCGTTCTGATTATTATTGTTTGGTTATTTGAACTCATTGGTTGGGTGTATCTGTTTTGACCAAAGTAGATAGACTCCGATAGGATAATCAACCTACCTTAACCTACCCTTTGACCAAGGGAGTTGTGTTAAGTGGTTACTCGGACCGAGAGTGACCTGAAGGTAGAAAACCATACAATAGAAGTAGGATCGGATTACCGGTACTAGATTGTCTGACAAACGACCTAAGTATTGGAACTAGGAGGACCAAGACCTAGTTAAAGATCATAATCACTACATGTTAGGGTGTCCTAGACTTAAATTCCTACAATAACCAAAACAACCAAACCTTTGGGCTACTTAAATCATCCACTTGGGGATTCACTATACCATGATAAGTGCTACTGTTTTCCTTCATATAGTTCTTAATCAATCTTTTAACTGCTTTCTTAGTTCGTAGTTAATATAGTTGTCTTTTTAGTATTAAAACCTTTTTCATAAAAACCCCCAAAAAGCTTTAGGTTAATTAAACTGATTGAAATTAATAATCTACGATAACTTGACCGTTCCCAGTGGTAGATACGATACCTGGACTTTCCTACACTATATTACTCACGATCAGGTACGCTTGTCTGTATATGTGGTAAGATAGTGGCTAGGCATTAGAGGTTAAAACTTGTTACGCTTTTTATGTATGATAATTACCGCATCATGTTTTTGGCGCCGTTGCCGGGGAACGGTAGTTGTTAGATTTTATTCTTTATTAGTTTTGTTAATAGATCCTTGTGAGGGATTCTTTCCCTTGCAAGTTTTTCGCTTTCTAGTTTAAATTAGTTATTTATATTATTATTTTATCTCTTTGTTTCCCGCAAGTTTCCCATAACCGTTTGTTGTGGTTTCAGTCACGGCAGACTTGTTAGAGCCATTTGAGGAGCCGGAGAGAGAATTCAGAAAAAGAAATAAAAAGAAGTCAAAAGCTAACAAAGTTTGCCCGAGAGCTTTGATTTTTGAGATGGGAGACGCAGCACCGATGTGGACCGCCAGGAGAGCCGCTCCGACCGTACCCACCAATCCGATCACGAAGCCGGACCTAAACAAGGAAATCCCGGGGAAGCTCCTTCACATGATCAAGGACCTTACCTTCGACGGGAAAAACGATAGCAATCCTATCGTTCATATGGAGAACTTCGTGGATATATGCGATCTGTTCAAAACGGAGGAAGGCCGAGATGATGCGATTCGTCTCCGAGTCTTTCCTCTCACACTTACCGGAGAAGCTAGAGCTTGGTTGCGCTCGTTAGAGCCAAGTTCGATCACTACTTGGGAAGGACTTCGCTCAAAGTTCCTCTCCCGATTCCTTCCACCATCCAAAATCGACAAGTTAAGAGCCGAGATCCGATCTTTCCAACAAGATGACGGGGAGACCATATCCGAAGCATGGGAACGTTTCAAGCACCTTCTAAATTCGTGCCCGAGTCACGGATTGAATAAGAGTGAACAAGTCCAAACTTTCTATAGTGGACTTGCTTATTCTTCACGAGCTACATTGGATTCATCCGCCGGAGGTGTCTTTATGTACAAAACGCCCACGGAAGGATACAAGCTCCTCGAAGACATGCTCATACACAACATAGATTGGAGGATGGACAAGCGCTTGCAAATCCCGAGGATGGCCGGGAAAATCTCAACCGACTTCGATCCATCCGATGAACTAGCCGCAATGAAAAACCAACAGGTAAAGTTTGAACGCAAAATCAAAGAACTAATTAAATCTGTTCATGCTTTGCAGGTTGGATGCGAGGAGTGCAATGGACCACACCTGACTAAGGATTGCCCGAATCGACCAATGATGACACCCGAGGAGGTGAACTATATCAACCGAGGCGATTACCAAGGGAGGTGGAACAACAATCATAATTTCATCCCGAGACCTCCCGGTTTCTTTGCACCAAATCAGCAAAACCAAAGACCGGATGGAGAGCCGCGTGTTTCTATCGAGGATCGGATTATCCAATTCATGGATATGCAAAAGAAGCTAAACGATGAGGTAAGTTCATAGTTACGTAACCACCAAAGTACTATCCAGAATTTGGAATTGCAGGTTGGACGTGTTTCGCAAATGCTAAGTGAAAGGACTCAAGGGGAGCTACCAACGCAAACACAAGTCAACCCGAAGGTAGAAAACGTGAAGCCGATGCTCATGATGACCGGAGAACCATCAAAGAAGAAGTGGACGGATATTTACACGAAGAAGTATGTGGGACAGCGATAGTGGAAGTGAGCCCGATTATGCCACGGATTATGACTCGGAAGGGTTCACCATTTCGTTCGAACATCTAGGACTCAAGGGACCCGTTGCTTCAAGTGATGATGAGGAGGAAGATGGAAAGCAAGGCGGATACGCAGAGTTCGTGATACCAAAGAAAGAAGATAAAGGCAAGGAGAAAGAGAAGGAAAAGGCACCGGAGGATGACCTCATCTACATTGCACCTATCAAGCATGATCCGGGGAGTTACAATTTACCTATTTCTTGTCATAAATTTAATGTTGTTGCTTTGGTAGATTCAGGTGCCGCACTTAACATGATGCCTGTTGGTTATTGCAGGAAAATGGGAGTTAAAAAGATCACTCCAACAGACTATCAATACCGAGGAGTGAATGGATACATGACAAAGCCGTTAGGAATAGCGGAAGGAGTCCCAATTCGCATTGGCAACTTTGTTTACTTTATGGACTTCGTCATAGCTAATCTTCCACAGAACACGGAGATCCCGATAATACTCGGGAGATCTTTCTTGCACACCGCTCAAGTGAATACCGATATGCGAAACCAAGTGACGAGCTTGGGATATGGAGAAAATCGGATTTACTTTGATCCTAACGGAGAGCCGGTCACACATCTCGATGAACCGTATGAAGATCCTTCTCTGGCCTACAAGAAGAACACGAACCACTCGTTGCTGCCTCATGAACGTGGAAAGAAGACGGAAGATTATCCAAACCCAATACGTCAAAAGGAGCAAACAACCAATGGGTCGGGACCCTCAAAGAAGGAATATCGGAAGAAGAAGGGCTCGTCATCACGACGTGCCAAGAAATGAGCCGAAAAGGGGTCGAGCTCTAGACCCATTCAAAAACGAAGCGCTTCTCGGGAGGCAACCCGAGCTTTTTCTTTCTTTTTGCATTTTTAGGTTTTTCGTGTGTGTTTTTCGTTAATCTTTTTTTTTTTGATATTGCTTAGGTAACCATGTGGAGGGAATAAGAACCAAAATCGAGCAAATTCGACGTGCGATGGAACTTTTGAAAAGTTGGAAACAGAAGGCATTTTGCGATCGCCAATTTTCAAATTTGGCGACGCGAGGTTGGTAAGTCGTGGTAACAGGTAAAATTTTTGAATCTCGCGACGCGAGGGGGCCGTTTCGCGACGCGAAGCTATAAAAATTAGGGTAAACATTTCAGAAACTGCCTGTGTCGCGACGCAAAACCCTGGGTTTGGCGACGCGAAGTCGGGGCAGACGGGTTTTTAACCCTCTTTTCTCACTTTTTCAAAAGCATACAACCCTAATTTCTCTTAGGCGCCGCGAACTCCTCCCACGTCTTTGCGAAATCCGACCTTCTTGAGATTCAATTTCATCATTCACCATGACTAAGGTATGTTTCCCAACTTTAATTTCATGAGGATAGCTTGATTTGGTAAGTGTAGATCTTGTTTTGGGCATCAATGGTGTTTTTATGCTTATATGGATTTGACATTGTTCTTGATACACCATTGATTGTTTAATGCTTATGAGTTGATGCATGCCCTATATTGTGAATGAAATTTTACTCTAGCATGCTATTTGATTGTTTAATCTAGTGTTTGTGGTTTGATGATAAGTGTGGGGATTTTGATGATATCAAAATCCCCCATTCTTGTTTTAGAGAGCTAGATTAGTTGGACTAAAAGTTCAAGTGTGGGGATGTTCCACATCCCCTTTGATCTTTGTTCTTGGTTTATCATGTATACATTTGCTAGTTGAACTTTTTAGTCATGGAAGTTTTGTCTGGTTGAGCTTTGATATGAATACACCTTGTCTTGCGTTTATTAATCAAAAGTTTCTAAGACAATGGTATTTGAATTTTGTAGAGACAAAGAACCCGCTCGTCAACTTCCACCGCAACCAACTTCCATGCACCGGAAGGGAGCCACGTTTTCACCTATTTCGTGAACGACCCAACTTTGAACGGTCCAAAACGGGAGGAGTACCGGGATACAGTTAACTGGCTTCTCACCCGTCAAGTGCTAGTGCCGAGGAGAGTCGACTGGGGCCTTCTTCGATCGATGAGTGTAGAAAACAACATCAAGGCGATACTCGAGAAGCACGCCTACGATGAGGATGGCACCGAGTACTATATTTGCCATGCATGGGAACGAGTCTTCGACATTTCCGAGACCCTCTATCGCGAGCTTATCGTTGAGTTCGTGGCCACGTTCCGTTTCGACGCAATCAAGGCCCTTGAGGAGTTCTATCAGTCGTGCATGACATTCCGACTTGGTGGAGTGTGGAGATCGCTATCTTTGGTCGACTTTGCCGTTGCCTTGGGGATATATACCCAAGATGAGGTTGATGCTCCCGGATTCGTGGAGTACATGTGGGCGACTTCAAAAAGGCCGTATGGTTTTGATCCTCAGTTGGCTTGGGCAGTTCTAGGTGAAGGTGATTATGGTGGTAATCTCAAGGTGAAAGGTTTTCTTGCTTCTTCGGATCGACTTCTGCACCGTATGCTCATTCAAGCGGTGAATGCTCATTCCTCGAGTGAGGAGAAAGTTTCGGTTTATGATCTATGGCTTCTTGAGCAACTCACAACGGATGACAAATATCCGAATGCTCCGTATCTCATCGCAGTTCAACTCGCTAAGGCGAGTGGTTATCGAGAGGGTAGTCGAATGGTTGGTGGCCAATACATCACGCTTCTCGCCAAGCACTTCGGTATCCTTACCGAGGGTGCCATTGCCTCGATGACGAACCTTGGGGAGATGGGGTTGATCGACATGGACCAACTCCGTGGCATGGGTGTAGCAAGGGTTGAGCATATGACCGAAAGGGATTATAATTCATGGATCCATAATCCTCAAGCTGTTGGGACGAGGAGTCAACCAAGGAGTCAAGCAAGGAGCACGCATGAGACCGGTGGAACAAGTGGGACGAGTGCGGGAGAACAACCGGCGGAATAGACAACATATTCGGGTTACCAAGACTTGAGTAACCGACTCTCGGAGATGTCATTATCTTATGGCCGTCATCATCAACATGTGGAGTACAACACCGTGGAGGCTCTTCACCAAGCCAATTGGCAAAGTGGAGTGATGAACCAGATGGCCTCTCATTTCGGTATTCAACCAAATACCGCGTATGCTCCATCACCTTTTTGGCCATATTCCGAGGATGCACCGCCCGGTTACCCGACATTTGAGGATTGGCAAAACCAACCTCGTGGCCCTTATTGATCTCTCTCTTTTATCTCTCATTCGATATGGTTGTTTAAGACAATTTTATTTTGCTTTGTTTGTGTTTGGTTTGTTTGGAAAACTTTTTATTTTTGTTGGTTTGTTTAGGATTTTAAGTACTCTTTAATTGCTTTAATTTTCTTTAGTTCGTTTTTACTTTTTCTTTTTGGTAGTAGATACAGCGATCTATGATCTATGATCGAGCACGATACTTGGAACACTCTCTCAGATCAGAACAGATTTCGTCACATAACCCGGGAAGTTTCTCTTTTTCCCAATTACTCCATAATTGTTTTGATTGTTGCATTGAGGACACTGCAAATTTTAAGTGTGGGGAGGGGGTTATGTAGACTTATCTGTTTAAATGGGTTCACTTTTTGCTTTGTGGATTGTCGTTTTTCAAATTTTTGAAAGCTTTGAGATTTGACCCCAATTTTTTTTTCGAAATCTGAGATTGTTTTTGAGACTGAGTTGCTTGCATAGGAGAACACTGAATAGGATTAGTTGAGTAAAAGGATACATTGGAATACTGATTGCCATGAGTGCCTCACCCAATTACATTGAGAGATTGAGCCTTAATTGTTATTTATTTCATGAGGAATACCGACTTTGACCCAAGGTAGAACTTGTCATTTGAATGCTTGTCGAGACCACATAAGAGAAGTATTTATCACCATTGCACTGATAGAGGCCTTCGTTTCTAACCCTTTTAGCCTTCGTCAGATAACCTCACCATAAGGTTATTTGATTTGCCTAGCCTTTGATTAAAAAATACTCATCATTAGTACTTCATCCCTTGTAACCATTTTGAGCCTTAGGCTTTTCATTTCTTTACCCACTATACACTTTATTTGATTCTTGACCTAATTGTTTTATCTATCTTTTGGCCGTAACTTAAATTTGAGTCTTGAAATGTTTTGATCCAGTTTTTAAAATCTGACAGTTTTTATGGGATTGAGATTTAAAAGAGCCCAAAAGCAACATAATTGCTGCTCTGAAAAAAAAAGAGGAAAAGAAAAGAAAGAGAAAAATATTTGAGACTCAGAAAAGAAAAAGAAATATCAAAAGAGTCGAGAATGTTGAAGAAAGAAAAGAAAGTGAGCTGAAAAGATTGAAAAAGAATTTGTGCCCCAAATAAGCCATAGGCTTAGGCCAATTCTAAAAAGAAAAGAGAGGAAATGCTCATCCCAAAAGTTTCATTGTTCGAAAGTCAGATTACTTTGCTGTTTGGATCATTACTGATTGAGTTTTCAAGTTTTTGTTGCAAACCCTTAGTCACTTATATATCCTTTATCCTACCCTTAACCCATAGCCTAATGTTACAACCCTAAAGTCCTCTTGACGGTTGACAACTTCTCAATGGTGGAGATTAGATTTGGTGACAAGCTTATGCATGCGGGAATTAGTCGAGTATTGGTGTGATCACTTACATATACACTTTTACCCCCGAGAGATACACTTTATATGATTATTCATACTACGTGAGGGTGAAAGGTTAATCTTGGTATCCGATTGCTTGATGTATCTTGTTTGTGTGTTCGATTGTGTGAGTATACTTTGTTCTCTTGGATGATCTTGGGTGGAGATAATTTTGGAGTTATCTTTTTTATCTTTCAGTCTTTTGATTGAGAACAATCAAAGCTTAAGTATGGGGATTTTGATAACACCAAAATTATACATGTTTTGGTTGAGCTTAATTGTATGACTTTGCCCCATTTCTCACCCGTTTATGATCATTTCTCTCACCAAATGAGCTTATTATTGTTGATGTAGGATTTGGAGGCTGTAGAATGGAAAAGTACGAAAAAAGGCGAAAAAACGTGAAAAATGCACAAGTTCAATCCAGTAGCCATCTGGCGTCCGCGAAATCCAAGATCTGGCGCCGCCAAGTTCGACAAAGATGAAGACCAGGGTTTGACCTAAGTGCTTGGCGCCGCGACCTGGACGTTTTCTTTTAAATACCAGCCTCCTCCTTCAGTTCAGAACACGCGCATATACGGGGTAGGAAGCAGAGACGAGAGTGAAAGTCTAAGTGGTGCCGATACGCTGTGGGGTTTGATCTTTGATCATTCGTCGTTGTATTGTCGGTATCATGTCTACTATCATGTTTTCTGTTTACATTATGATTAGTGAGTAGTCTTTTAATAGTGGTACTTGTCATGGTCGATGAACCATTGTGGATGATGATTTTATAATTAATGTTTATTGGTTTGTTTTTGGTTGATTGAATGTGTGTTATGGTTCCGTTCTGATTATTATTGTTTGGTTATTTGAACTCATTGGCTGGGTGTATCTGTTTTGACCAAAGTAGATAGACTCCGATAGGATAATCAACCTACCTTAACCTACCCTTTGACCAAGAGAGTTGTGTTATGTAACACCCCGCTAAAGCGGAAACACGAGGTGCGACAGTCTCGATTTCAAAGCAATAGGAGATATACACACCAATCATTCATAACATTAATAATTTAAATATGTTTACAAGACATATAAATCCAACCGGAGTTCATAAATTACAAATTCTTTTACAAAATCCGAATAACATCGAAACATGATTGGCGTTCACAAAAAGCTCTAAAAGCCTAAATCAAACCTTCGGGTTTCCTGAAAAGCATGTTTAAACAAGTGTCAACTACGAGAGTTGGTGAGTTCACAGGTTTTTATAAGTACAAAACAGTTATGTACAATATTAATTTCAATAAAACATTTATTCGCAACATTTTTGTAAACGGTTTGGTGAATCAGTTCATTCACCCAATAAACAATTTAGTGAATTAGTTCATTCACTCAATTTTTATAAAAAGTTTGGTGAATCAGTTCATTCACCCCAAAAATAGCAGTTTGGTGAATCAGATCATTCACCTAATAAACAGTTTAGTATCAAGTAGTGAGTAAATTTCCCGGGTGATGTGTTTAATTACATGATATATATCAGTGAGTTACTACAATCCTTCATTTTGTGACATAGCTACGCCCCTATCCAGCCTTGCCGGGGGAAAACAAATTTCCAGCCGGGGTGAATATTTTTTCAATACAGTGCACCTATCACTCGTCAGTTTTAGGTGGGTATGTCAATCCAAGTAGCGCTATCCACGTGTATCATAGGCCCAATTTGTATGGGTTAATAGTAGTGCAGGGGACATTTTCATTTTGTGCTCACGATATCATGCTTCAACATATCAAAATTTAGCTCACAAAACATTTCATTTCATTTTATTTTGAGACTAACCAAAACATTTCATTTCAATTTTGATTCGATGCTCAAAATTCATTTCATTTAATTTCATTTTGATACATGAAGTGCATTCCATTTCAATAGATCATTTCATTTCAATGACCGCATAACAATTCATTTCATTTTATGAAAACATTTCATATCATTTCAATAAAACGTTTCATTTCATTTTGTGTCAATAAATCATTTCATTTCGATAATTCATTTCATTTCAAGAATCACATAACATTTCATTTCATTTAAACATTTCATTTCAATTCCTTTCGGAATTCAAAGTTCATTTCATTTCGCAACATTTTCACAAATAGGCACATTCATTCATACGCATGCTTTTCACCCCAAAAACTTCGTAAAAACGGTAAAATGGGGCTGTGAATACTCACCTCGAGCGATTAATGCGGTTTAGTGAGTGATGGTGCGTGGTCTAATCCCGGCTCCGAACTACACTTGCCCTAACAAACACGTAATTTTTAACGTAAGTTCTAAGTTCAACGGTCCCTAATTCATAAATCGTACCGATATCCAATATAATGCCGTTATGTTGTTTATATAGTCCAATATAGTAAAAGTTCGTTTTATCACATTTTGAAGACCTCCAAACATTTTGGAAAGTTTAAAGTTCATAAAATTGGATTTTGTAAATTTTCAGAATCTGTCCAAAATTTTAAGATGTAAAAATTGCCACTTTGAACTTAGGTCCACCAAATGATAAATCCTTAAATTTTTACCCTCTGATTTAGGGGATGTTAGGAACAATTTCACCAAATTTCACTATTTTTAGAGGTCTTTTACTATTTTTAAACATTTTTGCAAAATCAGTGCACACTTTCATTTTTCAAAGATACATGTCAGTGAAGTTTTGTTCATAGAGAGTTCATTATCCCACCAACTCACGAATTTCAAAAGGGATTTTCTAAATAAAACATATACCAAGCTAATGAGACAAGATTCACATCATTTAGGTGATTTTTGAGAGAGATATGCCTCTTTAAAGTTGTGCATGTGGATCTGCCATCTTGGGACAACTTGCACCATCAACTTGTTTTCATTGGTTAAACTCTCAAAACTCCTCTAAATGACATGATTTTGGACTCATTGGAAAGATAACTCAGAGTACTTGAGTTTAGAATCAAAAAGTTTGTATTTTAGATAAGTTATCAAAGAGTTATACAAGTTTGAAGATGACCCAAATTCCTGACCAAGTGCTGTTGCACACGAAAATGTTTCATGATGGTTTGGGTTCAAATCTTGGTGTTTTTGTACAAATCCAGTGGGGTTTGAACCCTAACACTTTAAATATCAATCCATAAAAATTTCATGAAGAAATGAGTTCGAGAAAACCCTTTTTGGGTCGTGTAAACTACATGCAAAAACATTGACAGAATCTGTCAAGAATCCAACACCATTTTTTTACCACCAAAACACATAAATTCATAAACTTTTGGGGTTTTTCTTGCTATTTTACCCCCAAATCAGATTATACAAGTGAAAAATAAACTAAACATGTTTTAGTACCATCAAGACTCATGCATGAACTATTAGCAAAGTTTAGCCCAAGAATGATGGTCAACAACATCACATAAACGATTTTCAACTCCTATCTTGTGTTCTTATGGGGAAATCATGGATTTTCACCTTCTTAGATTGTTTTCAAACATTTCTAAGGCTAAATCTCCTTCCCAAACACCAAGAGGATTAGTAAGACATAAAAGTAGGTTTAAACCTCAAGAAAACATGAAAAAGAGGCTCAAAATGATTCAAAAATGAGGTTGAACACTTATACAGCATTCTTACCTTGAAGATGATACCACTTTAGAACTTGAAATGGTGTTTAAACCTTTAAAATCAGATTTGAAGATGGAGAGAATGCTGGATTTTAGAGAGAAGGAGGAGAGAAATGAGTTTAGAGAGAGAGTGAAGTTTGAAAAATGTGGGAAAAGAGGTGATGATGATGGTTTTATGGAAAAGAGGAGAAGAGAAAGAGGTAGGGGGGGTGGCCGGCCCCTTGTGGGTCCCACCTCTCTCCTCTAAATTCTTTTTTTTTTCAGAGATTTAATTTAATTTCTACACTGTATTTTCAAACGCAGTATCGGGTTTTTCGCGTTTTCGGTAGGAACCGACTTTTTCGAAAGTAGTTTTGGACTATATGGAACAGTTTATTTATATTTTTAACAAAATTCTTTATTTTATATAATTCGTTTTCAAATTTTTGGCATTATAGGATTTTCGGACGTTTCCGGGCCGGTACGAGCTGATTCGGGCATTTTCCGGGACTTTTAGGATTTTTGCCTAACTTTTTCACGCAACTAACCTAAATTATTCAGGCAACTTAATTTCTACTTTTTCCACTTACGGGAATGCTACTGAGCAAAATAAACAGGTAGCTAACCTGAACGTCAAAAATTGACGGATGTCACATGTTAAGTGGTTACTCGGACCGAGAGTGACCTGAAGGTAGAAAACCATACAATAGAAGTAGGATCGGATTACCGGTACTAGATTGTCTTACAAACGACCTAAGTATTGGAACTAGGAGGACCAAGACCTAGTTAAAGATCATAATCACTACATGTTAGGGTGTCATAGACTTAAATTTCTACAATAACCAAAACAACCAAACCTTTGGCCTATTTAAATCATCCACTTGGGGATTCAGTATACCATGATAAGTTCTACTGTTTTCCTTCATATAGTTCTTAATCAATCTTTTAACTGCTTTCTTAGTTCGTAGTTAATTTAGTTGTCTTTTTAGTATTAAAACCTTTTTCATAAAAACCCCCCAAAAAGCTTTAGGTTAATTAAACTGATTGAGATTAATAATCTACGATAACTTGACCGTTCCCAGTGGTAGATACGATACCTGGAATTTCCTACACTATATTACTCACGATCAGGTACGCTTGCCTGTATATGTGGTAAGACAGTGGTAGGCATTAGAGGTTAAAACTTGTTAAGCTTTTTATGTATGATAATTACCGCATCAACATCGCGACGCGAAATGAGTGCAGACGGGTTTTAAAAAGCCTTTTCTCCCAAAATTTCAACTCACAAACCCTAATTCTCTCTCGGCGCCGCGAAAACTCTCTCCCCCGACGTGAAATCTTGAATTCTTGAGCTTCAATTTCTTGTTTCAATGGCATCCAAGGTATGTTTCCTACACTCTTCTAGTTGGATTTTCTTTTGAGGATGATACATTTGTACAATTGCTTAGATTTTGATTGCTTTATGCTAAGATTGCTAGGTTTGTGCAACTTTGATTGATAATAGCATGAATGCAATTGGATTGGTACTTTAATTGTTGATAGCATGATGGTTGCAATGTACTTAGATTTGGGTAGATTCATGTTTGGATTGTACTTTGACCATGACAAAGTCTTGATGTTGATAGATGATTTCTTTATGGATGTACTTGCATGTTAAGTGTGGGGATTTTTCCAAATTCCCCATTCTTGTTTTTGCCATATTGAATTGAGTTGTGGATGTTTGTAGCTAGACTAGAAATTCAAGTGTGGGGATTTTCCCAAAATTCCTATTTGGTTATTCACATGTGCATATTTGGGTAGCGTTTGGTACGCAGACAGGATTGGACAGGACAGGACAGGACAGGACTGGACAGTACTGAACATGACAAAAGAGTAGAACAGGACTGGACGGGACGGGACGGGACTGGACAGAACAAATGTCTGTTTTGTGTTTGGTACACCTAGGACTGGACTGAACAGAACTAAACAAGTTCCCTCAAAAAATTATTTGATGGTTTTATTTATCACTTACTAGTTATAATTAACACAAATAAACTAAACTAGTAATCTATAAAAAAAATTACACAATTTTAATAAAACATAAACACACACACACACACACATATATACATACATATATGATTTTTATGTAATTAATTTCGATGATTATGGTAGAGGTGTCGGTGGTGGCCGACGGTAATACACTAATACTAGTGATGGTGGTGGTGGGTGGTTATGGAGAACGTGAAGATGGTGGGTAGTGGTGGTGGTGGTTGCGGTGGAGATGGACAGTTGTAAAGGTCGTAGATGGTGGTGGTAGGTAATCGTTGATAGTTGTAGAGGTGGTGGAGGAGGTTGTTGTAGGGGAAGAGGTGGAGGAGGTTGTTGTAGTGGAAGAGGAGGTGGAGGAGGTTGTTGTAGTGGAAGACAAGGTGAAGGTGGCCGATAGTGGCTACCGGTGGCGGCGGCGGCCACGACTAGTGGTGGTAAACATGAAAACAAATACCATATTGAAGTTATATATCAAACAAATGCTAGTTAGTAATATATTAGTTTCTGTCTCATTTCTGTCCCATGTTGTTCCACCTATTTTGGTGGAACAAAAAAAAGTCATTTTTGTCCCATGTTGTCCCACCTTGTCCCAGTTTCTGTTCTGTCCCATGTCGCACCAAACGTGGGACAGTGAATTCCTGTTCTGTCCCATGCTGCGTCAAACGTGGGACAGTGAATTCCTGTTCTGTCCCATGCTGCGCCAAACGTGGGACAGACAGTTTTGTCCCGTCCTGTCCTGTCCTGTCCCACGTACCAAACGCAGCCTTGAGGAACTTGAAAGTTTTGGTCATGCTAGTTTTTGTCTCATAGGATTAATTAGGCTTTAATCATGTCTTGATACTTTCTTTATGCAAATTGGACGAAGACATGGATTTTTTTATTTAGAGTAAATTACGGATTTGGTCCTTAAGGTATGATGAAAATTACGGATTTGGTCCTTAAACTTCATTTATTACATAAATGGTCCTCGAGGTATGTAAAGCGTTATGGATTTGGTCCTTCATACTAACGGTCGTCAACTTCCTCCGTTAAGTACAAGGGTAAATTCGTCTTTTTAGTTTTTAATTTATTTTAAACATTTTTGTTGAAGAATAGGGACCAAAATTGTAAACTTGAAACTCATATAATATCTTCAAAACCTAAACCCAGGTTTATCTTTCTCAGCCTCCCTCCGGCGAGGCCCCACCCTCCAGCGTGCTCCATCCTCCGGCGAGTCCCATCCCCTGTGTTCAAAGACCACTGGAAACGAGGGTTCATCCACCCTTTCAGTGTTCGAGTAGCCATCCTCCGGTCGATGATCTAAACCTTCTGCACCGTCACCGTCTAACGTGAATAGGAACCAAAACAGGTTGCATCTCGTCGGTTGGGGTTCTTGCCTTCTTGCGTCTCAAACCTCCATCTCATCTCCTCCGTCGGTTAGGGTTCTGGGTTTGAAATCAGATTGAAGATTTTCTTCCAGATTGCTCTCTCTTTCAGTTTGCTCAACATTTATGGGTTCTTGGTTCTTGAAATCAGTTGTAGAGATGGTGTTCTTGCAGTCCACGTTTTTTGTATCAAAATACAGGTTTGGATTGGATTGGATTTGATGAGATTGGGTTTGGGTTTTTAAACTTTTTATTTTTTTATGTGGAGATTTGGGATTTGAAATGAATTTGGATTTTAGATTGGAATTGGGATTGGGTTTTCCATTTTAATTTGATTGAAGATTTGATTTAGGGTTTCCATATTAATTTGATTGAAGATTTGATTTAGTTTCCTGAAGATATCTTTATTAATTCCTCTGTTATGGATTTTGTCACTTTGAAGAAACCCACCACCGATGGAGGTGGTGGTGGTTGCGATTTTGGGCAAAAACCCCAAAATCGACAGAAGCAGAGGAGAGCATATTACGAAAAAAGGATTTGTAATAGATTACTAATTGGAATTGGAATTGGGTTTGTTCTTGGATTATAGTGGTGTTGGATTTGTTCTTGGAGAAGATGAAGGTTTAAGAGGAAGAAGAAGATTAAAGAAAAAAAACGGAAAACAAATTAAAAATGATAGAAAAAGTAAAAGGACAAAAATGCCCTTTATTTAACGGAGATATTTGACGGACGTTTGCCGGAGGGACCAAATCCGTAACAAAATGCATACCTGAAGGACCATCTATGTAATTTTTGAAGTTAAAGGACCAAATCCGTAATTTTCGTTATACCTTAAGGACCAAATCTGTAATTTACTCTTTTATTTATGTAGAGACAAAGAGCCACATCCACCTCTACCACCACTTACCGTGCACCTGATGGAAGCCATGCTTTCACCCACTTCATGAATGATCCACAATTGAACGCTTTCAAGAGGACCGAACTCCGGGATACCATGAACCGAATTGCGAGTCGCCAGTTTGTCATTCCAAGGAAGGCCGATTGGACTCTCCTTCAAACCTTGGAAATTGACAATCAGGTGAAGGCTATCCTTGAGAAGCATGCTCTTGGGGAAAATGGAATGGAGTACTATATTTGCAAACCTTGGGAGCGGGTGTTTGAGATCAATGAGTCGCTTTACCAAGAATTGATTCTCGAGTTTGTGGCTATGTTTGTGTTTGATTCCACCAAGGCCACCGAGGATTGCCGCGAGCAATGTATGACTTTTCGACTCGGCAGAATTTGGAGATCTCTTTCTTTGGCCGAATTTGGTGTGGCCTTGGTCATATACACTCAAGCCGAGGTGGACGATCCAAGTTTCAACGAATACATGGTGGCTACGGAAAAGAAGCCCGGTGGTTTTAACCCACGTGAGACTAGGGCTATTTTTGGAGATGGCGCCTATAGCTCGAACATCAAAGTCAAGGGGTTGCTTTCCCCCGTTGACCGACTTCTACACCGCATGTTGGTGCGTGCGGTGAATTCTTGTTCCTCTAGTGAAGAAAATATCTCCACTTATGATCTTTGGCTCCTCGATCGACTCACCACGGATGATCGTTATCCGAATGCACCCTATATCATCGCCGCTGAACTTGCAAAGGCGAGTGGTTATCGAGAGGGAATCAAGATGCTCGGGGGTCATTATGTCACTCGCCTAGCCAAGCATTTCGAGATCCTAACCGCGGGTGCTTTGACTTCCTTGAGCGATTTGGGCGAGATGGGGTTGATTGACATGGATCAACTTCGAGGAATGGGGGTTGTTAAGTCGATTCAGACTAGCTATGGAGTTCGTTATAGGTGGGATGATCGTCCGCAAGCAAACACACCAAGGGGAGCATCAGAGAGAACGTTTGAGCATGGTGGTACTTCGAGTGGGGCGGAGGCGATGGAGCAACCGGAGGAGTGGAATGCTAATGCGAGTTATCAAGGACTTAGTCAACAACTCTCGGACATGTCTTTGTCTTTTGGCCGTCATCAACAATGAATGGAGTACAACTCCATGGAGACGCTTCATCAAGCGAATTGGCAAAGTGGGGTGCTTAACTTGTTGGCGGAACATTCTAGCATACAACCAAACCCTGCTTACGCTCTGTTGATCCAGTCTTCCTAAGACTTAATGAAATATCAATGATCCTTTATCTTATATCCTAGAATACTTAGCAAAATAGAGATGCTTAGGAAGCTACAGCGAGTCTATTCGCTGAAGGTTCATACTGCTAAGCATGGCTCATAAATGATATCAGCAATATCTTGTCACTAACTCCTTTCAGTGACAGCGATAGCTGATAACTGCTGAGTGTTCTCTGAAGACAAATAGTCATGTCTCTAGGAAAACCATCAGCACCATCTATTGATGCAAGCTGATGACAGAGTCAGCGATGCTAATGATCTGAAGTTAAAATTAGTGACAGCTAGCTGACTACTCTTACATGACGTTCGATAAAGACAAGTCACAGTGCCTCCCTGATCCTTCCCAAGGATCAGCGATTCTAAGGCCTGATCAGTGACTTGTACTTTACGAATACTATATTTGTCTTCTTGTCCTATATGCACAAAAAGGATTTGATTTGCCTTTCTGACAAAAGTACAAAAGGGATGTCTCTTTACTGTTCCTCCTTACTTGTCACCCATAAGGCAACTATTTAACATAGGCAATGACCCTACCAAGCATGGGCATTGTTTTTGGTACAATAGTACACCAAACCCAATCTTTACCTAACACGTGTAAAGTTGGGGATGGCATGCATTTAATGCATGGGGTATAAATATGAACATAGTGTGTTCTTCAAACACGAACCTTTGGTCCATCTTCTATACCCCAATCCTTTCTTCTTTCTATCTTCTATCTTCTAATTCTTTCTATCTCTTCTAATTCTTGCTTAGTGCATAAGCAATGGCTGTGTGTCTAAATACTTAAAAGATTGTTTGGATCTTGACAAAGTCTTGATCCTTTTCAACAAACAATCTACTTCAGTTCACACAAAGGCTCCATAGGAGTCGTGAACTGAATTAAGTGGAAGAAACGGTGTTGATTGTAATCAACCCCCCCTTCTACAATACAATTTATCTTATTGGCCATCAATAGAGGACCAACAAGTGGTATCAGAGCGGTTAGAAACCGTCTTCCTCTTAACCGTTCACAAAAGAAACATAGTTTCTAGATCCACCCTATGGTCAATCCTCCTAAAGATACTTATTTCGAATCTGGATCTTTGGCAAAGCCACCCAGATTCGATGCTGATAACTTCCCTCTATGGAAGTCAAGAATGGAACTACTTCTCTCTGGTTCCGATCCTCAAATCCCTTACTTCTTAGAACATGGACCATATGTTCCCACTTCTATAGTACCAGCTGTTGCTGCTACTTCCACCACTCCCGCTGCTCCTGAAAGAACCTTTGTTAAACAGGTGTCCAACTGGACAGACGATAATAACCGCCTGGTGAATGTTGACGCCAAGGAAAGGTCTCTGATATCCATGTCTCTTCCTGATGAAGTATTTCACTCCATCGGTAAGCTTAAGACAGCTAAAGAGATATGGGATACTCTCTGTATCCAATATGAGGGTGCTGATGCTCTCATAGAATCTAGAAAGATTCACCCTATACGTTAGTATGAGAAGTTCATCGCTACTAAAGGTGAAACTTTGGCCCAGACTCATCAGAGGTTTAACTGCCTTCTGATCGATCTAAAGACTTACGGTATTGTTTACTCTAACTCGCCGGTAATCACAAAATTCATGGAGGCCCTCCCTGAATATTGGGAAACTTACACCATGTGTCTGAAAATGTCCAATGACATTAAGACTATAACTCTTAGTGAGTTATATGGTATGATGCTCAACTATGAGCAAACCAAGTCTCTGAAGACGAATCTCATCAGAGACACCAAGGATGCTGCAAAAGGTACCTCTCTTGCCTTAATTTCTGATGCTTCTCAACCCTCTCAAACTCCTGTCTCAACAGTGACTATCATTGAGATAGATGATTCTGACTCTGATCTTGTCTCTGATAATGAGGCAGATTTCAACGAGTCTCTTGCCCTTCTCTCTAAGCATTTTAAAAAGTTTGGCAGAAAAGGAAATTTTCGTAAGCCCAAGCAGCTTTCTCTTACTAACAAGCCTGAGACCCCCTCTGGTGATAAGGCTACCTGTACCTATTTCAAATGCCAGGGCAAAGGACACTTTGCCACTGAGTGCAGGTACAAGAAGAATCAGTTCGCTGAATCCTTACCCAGCTTACAATGACGGAAAGTACCAGAAGCTGAAGTCCAAGTACCGAAAGCTGAAATACTAGCGAAAAGGAAAAGGTCTAATCGCTGAAGGAAAAGGCTGGGATGAATCTTCTGATGAATCCTCTGATGAAGAGAATACCAGCGAGGTTACATGTCTGATGGCCATCGCTGAAGAAACCGAGCCTGCTCTTATGGCACAGCTCGAAGACATCCCTGAAGAAGAAATGACTGCTACTTCTGCCTCGACCTCTGATCTTCCTCAGGTATCTACTCCTTCTCCTTCTGATGCTATGACAGCGATGGATGCTTTAACCATCGATCTGTTCAATACCTTAAATGGCAAGTCCTCTGTTGAAAAGGTCAACTTTGACCTTAGGACTGAGCTCAAAGAGTGTCATGAGAAACTCAAAGAGCTCGCAGTTTATGAGGCTAGCTACAAAGACCAAGTTCATGCAAACGAAGTTCTTTTCATTAAACGAGAACATGCCATCGTTGAAAAAGAAAAAGCTCTAGCTGAGCTACTTTTAGAGAAGGTCACTGTTAAGAGCTGGGCTGATGCCTCTGAGAAGGTGGATGAAATTCTCTCCACCCAGCGTCACCCTATGAACAGAACTTGCTTAGGTTTTGTTAAAGGAAAACGGCATGCTATGGATAAATATGATAAATCTAATTTGAAATTTGGCATGTTTGTTACTTCTAACTCTAACCCTCAGAGTTCTTCTCCCATCTCCAAAAATGAGGCTGCTACTTCTGATCAGCCTCCTAAGAACTCTAATGGCAAGAACCTTCCAAACCATCCTTCAAACCTATAAGTCAACACCACAAGACTTCTAAAGTCTTAGGTGGTGGTCCTACGGGATCTGGGGCTAAGAAATCTGCTCAAAGCCCTACTCCCAGAATCAAGGTTGACTTAATAACCAAACCTCAGGAGAAGACTCCCATTCCTCTTCCGACCAAAGATATAGGAATTATTGGACCTGGACCAGCTAACCTTAAGCTTAAAAATCCTAAGGGTCCCTCTAAATCTAAGACCTATAGAAACTGCTATCATTGTGGTCAAAATGACCATATCGCTAGCAAGTGTCCTCATGCTACCAAGGCTGAAAAAGCAGTCAAGGTAAAGAAACGTCCTAAGGCGAATGAGTCTGCCAAAGAAAATAAACCTTTAGTCGCTGAGACTACCACCATCCCTGACCCTGTTAAAACTGAAACTTCAGTTAAGACAGAAAATGTTGCCTCTACTCCTACTGCTCCAGTAGTCTCTGAGGCCACTGAATATTCATTCATCTATGTCCCTGACGATTCTTCTTTCTTCGCTGACCTTGACGGACCCAACCTCATGTGGCTTCCCAAGACCAATTAACTATTCCTTCTCTTACAGAAAAAGGGCATCTGGTACCTTGACAGCGGATGCTCCAAATACATGACTGGAAACAAACATGTTTTAGTCGACTTCAAGGAAGAAGCAGGCGCTTCAGTCAAATTCGGTGGCGAAGGAAGAGGTATCACTCGTGGCCATGGTACCTTAACCAACGGATATCTTACATTGAAGGACTGACTCACTCTGCTGAGTATCAGTCAACTTTGTGATAAAGATCACAAGGTCTCTTTCTCCAAGAAAAGCTGCAAGGTGAAGAACAGCACAAGAAAATCATTCTCAGAGGACAAAGATCTGATGATGTCTATGTCATCAACATGGACACATCCACTGAAAATGTGTGCTTCATGTCCAGGGCGTCTTCGGAAATCAACTGGCTCTGGCACAAACGTCTCTCCCACCTGAACTTCAAGACCATCAACCAGCTCTCTATCAGCAATCTGGTGAAAGGTCTCCCTGAAAACAGCTTTGCAAAGGAATCTCTTTGTGCTGCTTGTGAAAAAGGAAAGCAGACAAGAGCTTCTTTCAAATCCAAGCAAGTCTCTACCATCAACTCTCCACTTCATTTATTGCACATGGACCTCTTTGGACCTGTCAATATTCAATCTATGGGTGGAAAGCGATTCACTTTGGTGATAGTGGATGAATACTCCAGATACACCTGGGTGTTCTTCCTTAGAGCCAAGAGCGAAACTCCTTAGCTGATCATTTCCTTCATTCTTCGGATGGAGAAGTATAATCAGATCACTGTTCGTTCTATAAGAAGTGATCATGGCACTGGATTCAAAAACAGTGTCCTGGATGTATTCCTTGTCAGCTAGGGAATCTCTCAGAACTTCTCTTCCGTTCAGACTCCTCAGCAAAACGGGGTCGCTGAACGAAGAAATCGCACGCTGATTGAAGCTGCAAGATCAATGCTGATTGAAGCCCATCTTTGTATTCAATTCTGGGCTGAGGCTATCAACACTGCCTGTTACACGCAGAACAGGTCACTGATTGTGAAAAGATTCAAGAAGACAACCTACGAACTTTTCAGAGAAAGGAAGCCGAACATCGAGTACCTCCACATCTTTGGTTGCAATTGTTACATCAAGAACGACCGAGATGCTCTGGGAAAGTTCGATGCCAATGCTGATGATGGTTTCTTGGTTGGATACTCTACTATATCTAAAGCCTATCGTGTCTTCAACAAATGAAGGCAAACCATTGAAGAAACCATTCATGTCAAGTTTGATGAATCTAATCCCTTCTCTTCCTTCTTATTTTCTGATAATAATGATGTAGATCAATGGGCTAACTCTGACTTTCAGGTCCCTGAAAATGAAGCCCCTGATACTAACATCCCTGCTACAAGAACACCATCTCCAATCCCTGATGGATTTGAAGAAATTCCTGAAATTCCTCAGGATCCTCCAGTTTATTCTGCTGTTCCTATATCTCAAGTTGCCCCCACAACTTCTCAGGAGGACATTCCGTCAACTTCAGGATCATCTGAAGCTGCTCATCTTGTCGTTGATCCTCCTCAACTTGATGCAGTCGCTGAAGATTCATCTTCTACAGTCGCTGCTGAGCCTCTTCAGGCTGTCCCTCAGCCACCTGCTCTAAGATGGACTAGAGATCATCCTATTGATCAAGTCCTAGGAGATCCATCTACTGGTGTAAGAACTCGACATCAAACTACTAATCACTGTCTCTTTGTCTATTTCTTATATGAAAATGAGCCTTCTAAAGTAGAAGAAGCACTCGCTGATCCATTTTGGGTTTCAACGATGCAAGAAGAACTTGCTGAGTTCGAAAGAAACCTTGTCTGGACCCTTGTTCACAAGCTATCCAGGAAGACCATCATTGGTCTGAAATGGATTTTTAGAAATAAACTTGATGAACATGGCATTGTGATCCGCAATAAGGCCCGTCTTGTTTCACAAGGGGATAGACAAGAAGAGGGGATAGATTATGATGAAACATTTGCCCCTGTGGCTAGATTAGAAGCCATTAGACTCTTTCTTGCTTATGCAGCTCATATGAAATGTCAGGATCGAAATTCGTAACAAGAAAGAATAAGAACCAAGATATTAAGGAAGTCGCGGAATAACACCTTAATATTTAACAACAAGAAAACAAGAATGAATTGAAATTGAATTGCTTTTGGAATTGCTTTTCTATCGAATGATTACAAACAAAGCCCCAATTTGCTTGAACAAATTCAAATAAACGTACAATACTTCTCTATTGTAGGGATCAAGAATAATCTTGAGGCTAAACTTTTCTATCAAAAGAAAACTAGAACAATTCGTATTTTTAATAGACTAGATGACTAATCTATTTATACAAGACTTGATTACAATGATAATTACAAAAAAAATAAATTGATCTTTTAAATCTTCATTATCTTCAGAATCTTGGTAGATATCTTCATTCCATAAAAGATCAATCTCTTGAATTAATTCCATAA
Source organism: Centaurea solstitialis (assembly GCA_030169165.1). NCBI lineage: Eukaryota > Viridiplantae > Streptophyta > Magnoliopsida > Asterales > Asteraceae > Centaurea > Centaurea solstitialis. The sequence goes on from CM058040.1 coordinate 64,413,580, forward strand.
TTATCTTCAAGTCCTTATCTTTTGTTCCAAGCAATATCCTTTCCTTATTTTGATTCAGCAACGATATCTTCTTTCCTTATTCTCGACGAGCAGTAGTAACGAGCAATGGTAACTAGCAGTGGTAACTAACACCAGCAGTGGTAACTAACACCAGCAGTAGTAACTAACACATGCAGTAGTAACTCACACCAGCAATAGTAATTCTTCTCTAGCAACAGTAACTCCAAAAACCCAACAATCTCCCCCTAACTTAGCTTCTTAAATCAAGGAGTTAAGTTTCTTTAGGTTTTGTTACTATTGCTGTTGGTTCTGTTCCTGCTTCTCTCTGAACCTCTTTCTTACTTTCAAACTCCCCCTTAACTCGAGATCTCATCATATCAGCTTCTGTAGATTTAGAGATTTGATCCTTCCCTTTTTGAGGTACCCATGCTGATGCGGTTTTGAGTTGCCCATTAGCACCAACATATGTAAACTCTTTCAATTTTGAGTTTTTAGGATCAACAGAGTTGGGAATTGTATGGCTTGAATACTTTGTCATAATTATGGGCTTAGCAACATTAACTGGAGTATCAGTACTAACAGTTTTAGTTACTTTTGGCACCCAAACTTTGACAAATTTGTTTGCTTTCTTCACAACCTTTTTGTTTTGAAAACTCTTTTCAGATCTAGCAAACTTATTTTGAATGTGAGGTTTTGAAATATTTTTCTTTTTAAAAACAGGTTTCACATTCCTAGCCATATTATTCATTCTCTGAAATCTGTTACCAAAAGAGTTAAAAATTTTATTTTGAAAGTGTGCTCTTTGGTTAACAGGATTGAAATAACAGTGTTTGGCTAAATGATTCAACTTGCAACAAATAAAACAAGGTTTTGGCCTATTGATTTTTTCTAGATCAATACCTTGTTTTTGAGCCCACTGTTTATTCCAATTTCTTTGATTTCCCCTAATCTTCTCATTGACTTGAGGCTTTTTCTGTTGACAAGTACAAGGATTTTCAACACTGGTTTTTCTTTGCACTTTCTTCTTCTTCTTGGATGGCTTAACCTTTTTACTTTTACTCTCCGGCTCATCTTTTTCAACATCATCTGGGAGATCCGTTTCTGTGGATCTTTTAGGCATCTCTTCGTCTACATGCCTTTCAAGTAGGTCAGTAGTGGGAGGAATGTAGTTGTTGTTGTAGGGTGGTGGAGTGGCGTTGTATCCTATCCCTCTCTTCAGATCATCATAAACTTGAGATTTGAGAAAAGCATCCATTGACTTAGAAGCTTTGGAGAACTTTTCAAGGTCTGACTTGGCCTTTTCTAGTTCACTTCTAACCTTTTCTAGTTCATCCCCAGATTTGGTCAACTTAATCTCATATTGGTTCTTCTCCCACTTCCAATAATTTTGATCATAAGAAAACTGAAGTTCATTAGCCTGATATGCTTTGATCTTTTCTTCAAAATTCTCTACAATCAAAATATAATCTCTTTTGTCCTGTTCTAGTCTTTTCAGTTTATCACACATCCCTTGGGTGTTTTCTCTGTACTTCTTAAAAGTATCAAGACAGGCTTTAGAGCAAAGTTTAGATTGTACCTCAGTTGCAATTTCTGCACCGTTGGTACTCACCATGTTTTTCATTGATGAATAGAGAGAAGCTTTACGAACAAATTGTTTTCTTGTTGAATCTTGGATCTAGAAACCAATAGCTCTGATACCACTTGTCAGGATCGAAATTCGTAACAAGAAAGAATAAGAACCAAGATATTAAGGAAGTCACGGAATAACACCTTAATATTTAACAACAAGAAAACAAGAATGAATTGAAATTGAATTGCTTTTGGAATTGCTTTTCTATCGAATGATTACAAACAAAGCCCCAATTTGCTTGAACAAATTCAAACAAACGTACAATACTTCTCTATTGTAGGGATCAAGAATAATCTTGAGGCTAAACTTTTCTATCAAAAGAAAACTAGAACAACTCGTATTTTTAATAGACTAGATGACTAATCTATTTATACAAGACTTGATTACAATGATAATTACAAAAAAAATAAATTGATCTTTTAAATCTTCATTATCTTCAGAATCTTGGTAGATATCTTCATTCCATAAAAGATCAATCTCTTGAATTAATTCCATAATTATCTTCAAGTCCTTATCTTTTGTTCCAAGCAATATCCTTTCCTTATTTTGATTCAGCAACGATATCTTCTTTCCTTATTCTCGACGAGCAGTAGTAACGAGCAATGGTAACTAGCAGTGGTAACTAACACCAGCAGTGGTAACTAACACCAGCAGTAGTAACTAACACATGCAGTAGTAACTCACACCAGCAATAGTAATTCTTCTCTAGCAACAGTAACTCCAAAAACCCAACATGAAATTTCAAGTGTTTCAGATGGATGTCAAGAGTGCGTTTCTCAATGGGAAACTCACTAAAGAAGTCTATGTTGCTCAACCTCCAGGCTTCACTGATCCTAAACATCCTAATCATGTTTACAAGCTAAACAAGGCTCTGAATGGATTAAAGCAGGCTCCTAGAGCCTGGTATGAAACCTTATCTACTTATCTAATTGTTAGACCTCTTGTTGGGAAGAGTCAGAAAATCTATCTTTATATGCTTTCTTTAGTTAACTGTTAGTTTGTCTGAACAATTTATCTTTTGTATTGCCCTTGTTTAGAGGTTTGGAACCTCGGGGGCCGTTTGTGACAATCTTGTATTTTTCCTCATTCGTATTTAAGGAATGAGATGGCTAGGGTTTATATGGATGAATGCTTAATCATTGGGAAAAAGTTACTCTTTATTGCAATATTCTATACATCACCATTGATGCTTATTTGAAGCTTTGTGTTCATCATTTTCCATTGATTTCAATCCATTTCTCCTCCTTTTTCTTGATTATTGGGACAACAATTGGTATCAGAGCTGATCCTTGTTGATTCCTTGGCTTGTTTTATTGATTAAAAAGGGTTTTTCAAAGTTTTGTTTTTCAAAACTTTTTGGGTTTTCAATCCAAAAAGGGTTTTAAAAGGGGTGTGTATAAGTGTTAAGTGTTTTCCCCTTGTTTTCCTACTGATTTCTCACAAATTGGGGGTCTTAACACTTATTGTTTAAGTGTTTTTGAGGGTTTTTGAGTGATTTTTCGGAGTTCCTATACAGGTTTTCCGAATCGGAAAACAAGGACTGAAATTTCAGTTCAAAATTTCCGAATCGAAAATTGTACTTTCTCCGAATCGGAATTTATACCTTTTCCGAATCGGAAAACATTGTTTTCCGAATCGGAATTTGGTCTTCTGATTTGGGGTTTTGCTCCTTGAATTCTCATTTTCCGAATCCAAATAGCCTTTTTCCGCACTCAGCATTTTCCGAATCGGAAAACACTCTTTTCCGAATTGGAAAACTGCCTTTTCCGAACCCTGTATTTTTTAGCCAAATCCTATTCGGAAAACGTCAGTTTCCAGATCGGATTTCGCCTCTTCGAGCCAGAACTCTTGCAAAATTGTTCCTCGAATTCGACACTTAGCTACTTTTCAAAAAAATTTAAATCTCAAAGCTATATGTGTCCCGAGGCGCTCAAAATATCTGTTTTTCAAAAAACCTTTCTTTAAGCCAAGTGAGTCATACTAGGAGATCCTCTTTAAGAGTGAGAGATGTCGAAAGAAATTATCGGAATCGGATCCGAATCTCGCCCTCCCGTCCTGGTGATGGGCGAGTATCAGCAATGGAAGCGCAGGATGATACATTTCCTTGATCTGTTGGATGAGAACCTGATGAAATCCATCCGAGAAGGCCCAGTCAGACCAACGGTTACCGTAGCTGCAGTCCCGAGAACTGACACATGTCCAGAATTACCATCATACGTCGTTGACAAACCCGTTGAGATGTACAACCTGGAACAGAGAGCACGTCACCTCGTCGACAAACGAGCACTTACCCTCCTAATCATGGCTCTCCCAAACGACATGTACGCACGAGTCGACAGTCTAACCAACGCACGAGACGTCTGGCTGGAGATTGAGCAACAGATGCAAGGGGGTGACACTGCTCTAGAGAGCCAGAAAGATAGCGCGCTAAATGCCTACGAAGGTTTCAAGACCCGGGAGAACAAACCCCTCACAGAATCCTATCAAAGACTGAATTCCTTCGTCAATGATCTAAGAAGGCTTGGGTTTGAGAAGACCAAGTATGAGGTGAATGTGAAGTTTCTGAAGAATCTCACTGCGGAATGGCAAAACCTGGCCATCAACATTCAGTTAAGTAGAAACCTGGGAGTTATGGGTCTTCACGACCTCTTCAGCATGATGGTCCAGCATGAGGAATTTATCACCGGGGGAAGAGCCAAGAAAGCAGTTGATCCTCTGGCACTAGCGGCAGTGCCCTTTGGAGGACCGAACTCTGCTCCAATCCAACCCTCACAATACAATAATATCCCTCCCCAGTATCATCAAGAGGATTACTACCAAGAGTTCAACCCGAACCTTGGATCGAGCGTGCAACATCCCGATGATCCTTTGATCATTACCATTTCTGATGAAGAACTCTTCAATGTGAATGAGTCGCTTGCTCTCATTTCCCACAACGTGCAAAAGTTGAACGGAAACCGTGGATTTAACAGATCACGGGGATCTGGATTTCCAAGTGGAGGCAGAATGGGGCAAGGCAGGGGAGGACAGTATCACATGGATAGATCTCAGTTCGGTAACCAAGGCAGAGGAAACTATCATCAAGGGGAGAGATTTCAAGCATACGATCAGGGAAGGTTTCGCAATGAGCAGGGACGGTACAGAGGAGACCAAGGGAGATTTAGAGATCAACCCAGAAGTGATAACACTTACCTGGACTATCAAGGAGGTCCAGGGTATCAAGGAGACTGGAGAGGTCAGGTCTCCGACCTTAACTACCGAAGAAGCTTGAGGCAATACACTCCTGAGTCTCGGTATATCGACCGTCAAGGGTATGAAGGCGGATACGGAGGAACATATGATGGAGGAAGACGTGATCAAGGACCGGGTTATGGATTCGAGCAAGAAAGGAATGATCGCTAGTCTGATGAGAGAATGGATCGCGGCAAAGGAAGCTACAATGGAGATGATCAAAGGGGAAGCAGTTCAAGACAAGCCCTGAGAGAAGTTCAACAAGCCCCAGCTGAGCAAGGTGGTCAAAGGTCAACTCAACCTCCGATTCCTTTGAACCAGAACCCCGCTCCTCAACAAGCTGCCAGTCCCACTACCACTTGCTACAAATGTGGTAAATTGGGACACTATGCCAGAGATTGCTCAGTAAAGTACAAGGATGCTGCCTACTTTGAGAAAAAGGCTGCTTTGATGAGGAAGAAGGAGAAAAGGGTTGCCTTGCTGGTGGATGAGGAGAATTGGGTGTGCGAGGAAGAGAGCTCGGATGAGGATGACCATATGGTGAAGGGTTTGTGCTTGATGGCTGACTTCGAGGGTCAAGAAGTTGTTGGTCCTAGCACTTACCAAGACATCGATCCATCTGAGGTATCTACTATACCCGATATTACTGATTCCATGGCAATGTTAGAAGCTAAAATTTGTGACTTAGAGAGTAGTCTCCAATCGGAAAGGAACCTCGTCACGAAATTTAGAACTGACAATGCCATTTACAAACGCTTTCTCGAGGATTTGACCATAGACTATAACCGAGAGATACTTGAGTCTAGTATTAGAGAGTCCAACCTTTCAAACAAACTTTTATGTCTTCAAAAATCCCATGAGGAACTTAACAGTGACCATGGAGAGCTCACAATCAAATTTCAGTTGCTTTCGGAAGAAAGAACTAGATTGTTTTCTAAAATTCAAGAGCTTGAAGATAACAATTTCAAAAGAGGACAATCAGAACAGACTCTGAGTATTCTCACTCAGCATGCCAACAAGAATCCTTTTTATAAAGCTAAGCCCGGCCTTGGACTTTCCGAAAATCATGTTTTAGAAAAGGCGCCTTCACATCTATACAACTTTGAGGACATGGCCGCCTCCAAGCCCAAGCCTGTTTTTGTAGGAGGACACATAACTGAGGAATATGTTAGACCGACTGTCACTTACACTGAAGTAATCAATGGTGAGAGCATCACTAGAACCACTAGTCCGTCAAACAGTACCTCTAGCAGTCCACCCACTAGTCCTGCTCAGAACAAACCGATATTCGTTCCTGCTAGTGATCCGACCAACACCCAGCCTACATGGGAAGGCATTAAGGCTAGAACCCCTCGGGTAGCTATGCCTCCCATCAATTACACCGACCTGAACACTAGTTACAACACTAGGGAAATGGAATTTTCTGAAGAGACCTTAGTTATCCCACCCAAGGATATTTCCGCAACTAAGTGTCCTGACCTAGTCAAACTAGAGAAGGAGGTGTTCGAACTTAGATTGAAAGCCATGGACTTAGATGCATGTCAACATCAGATTCTGAATCTAAGAGCGATTGTTTTGGAAAAAGACACATTGGTTCACACCCTTGAAAATGACTTACTTGATGCTAACGCCGAAAGAATTAGGCTTTCTTCAGAGTGTGAGACCGCAACCTCGGCCTTTTCAGATTTCAAAATCAAGGTTGCGGATCTTCAAAAACGATACATTCTCCAAGATATTCAACTTGACTTAACTAAAGAGCTTTTTCATGATGAAAGGATAATGCATCGCCAATCTTTAACTAACCAACGTGTGTCTAATTCCCTTTTGAAACGAAAAGTTATGGATTTTGAAAACTTTTACTCTTTGGATTCTGATGATGATACGACTTATCCGGTTCTCAACCATAGTTTACCTAACCCAAAGCCCAAACCAGTCCTGGATCCCAATGTTGAATATGATGTGAAAGTATTTTTAGACGAGGGTGATGATCCTTCTAGTTTGGTTCCCAAGAAAGAAAAGTCTGTTGTTTTAAAACTTGAGAAGCCTGCTGAGCCACAAGCTTCTGGTTCTGAGAAAAGTAACCCCAAGGGTGCAAACCGTGTTGGTACTAACAGGGAAAAGTCAGTTAAGCCTCACACACCCAAGGGACTCCAGAACAAGAAATCCAACTCTAACGATGCTTGTGCCTCAGTCAAACCCATCAAAGGTCTTGACTTTAATTCAAGTACTTTTGTCGTGGGTGAGACATCTCGTGTAAAACCTAATCAACCTTTCAGTTCCACTAAACCTAAATTTTCAAAACCGTCATCTGGAAAAGGTGGCAAATCCATTTCTGATAAACCGTCCTCTAACTCACACCATGCGTTGAATGCAGATGCGAGGAGGAAAGATGGTGGAAAGAATGTGAAGCCACCGAGAAAGGATCATCTGGAGAGGAACAAGTCTTTTTATGCTTTCCCTAAGAAGCGTAGTCCTGGCCGTGCGGGTTTAGGCTATGCTCCACCTAGTGTAGGATTGTCTGTAAACCGTAATCGTAACTTAAACAATGCTTTTGATAAGTTTCGCAATGACATGTGCTTTATGTTTGATAATTTCCTGCGCTATGGTGTGTCTAACTCTTTCAATGCCTCTCAATCTAATGTCAAATGCCGAAAGAGAAGGGGAAGAAAAAGAGGAAAAGCTAAATCCTCTACGTCAGTGGAGTCCCCTCCGCCTAAGGAGAAATCCGAAAAGGGGACTGCACCGACTGATTTATCTGTCTCTAACCCAAAGGAACCCATTTGGCAATGGGTCCCTAAACAAGCTTAATCTGTCTTGCAGGTCAGTCATGTGTGGTACTTCGACTCCGGCGCATATAGACACATGACTGGTCAGAGATTCTTCCTTTTCGACTATGTTGAAAGGTTTGAGGGATATGTTAAAACAGCCGACAAGACACCGAAGACGATGGTGGGTTATGGAAAAATCACGGACAGGAGATACATCATCAAAGATGTAAGGTATGTCGAGGGGTTAGGGTACAACATGTTTAGCTCCAGTCAGTTCTGCGACAACGGATACTGGGTGAAGCAATTTCAATACGGAAGCGATGTAAATGATGAAGACAACAACGTCGTCCTTAGTGCACGGAGGAACGGCAATCTTTACTCCACCGTCTTCCGTTCAATCCCTCAGACACACCCTCATTTTGAAGCACTTTCTAATCCGAGGAATGCAATCTGTTTGCTCGCTAAAGCGTCAAAGGAGGATAGTTGGTTGTGGCATCGAAGACTTTGCCATCAGAACTTTAAAGACATGAACAAGATGGTTTCAAAACGCCTCGTCAAGGGATTACCTGAGACTCGTCTTTTCAAGGATACACTTTGTCCTGCTTGTGAGCAAGGAAAGATGAAGAGAAGCTCCCATCCACCAAAAATGGATTCAAACAGCAAAAATCCCCTTGACATGATACACATGGATCTGTGTGGACCTACAAGAACTGAGAGCCTAGCCAGAAAGAAGTACATGTTAGTTCTCGTTGATGAGTTCTCTAGGTTCACCTGGCTCGAATTTCTACGAGCCAAATCTGATGCTGCCGATCGTATCATTGCCTTCATCAAACGGATTCAAGTTCTCTTGGATCGCCGGGTGAAGAAGTTAAGAAGTGACAACGGAACCGAGTTTCGCAATGCAAAGCTACAATCCTTTCTTGAAGATGTGAGAATCTCTCACAACTTCTCTGCCGTGCGCACTCCTCAACAGAATAGAGTTGTAGAAAGGAAGAACCGGACGCTAGTCGAAGCAGCGAGATCCATGATGGCTCATTCTGGCGTTCCTCAATCATTTTGGGCTGAAGCAGTCTCAACAGCATGCTACACGCAGAATCGGACTTTGATCGTTGAGCGGACCGGTAAAACCGCCTACGAGATGGTCAAACAGCGTAAGCCAAACATCGATTACTTTAGAGTTTTTGGATGTAAATGCTATGTTTTAAATGACCGGGATGATTTGGGAAAGTTTGAACCCAAGTCTGATGAGTCTATCTTCATCGGATACTCACATAACTCAAAGGCGTATAGGGTTTTCAACAAACGGACCCGAACCATCCTGGAAAGCTCAAATGTTGATTTTTCTGAAACCGAAACCTATTCTGTTGCAAGTCCGAGTAATGTAGATGCCTCATTCCCTGAACTGTTCACCGCACCACCGAGCACAGATTCTTCCACTAACTCTTTTGCTTTAGACTTCATAGACCTCGCAGATTACGATCTTCCAACTCTCACGAATCCGATTGTAGTTACTAGTCATGCTGGTTCAACCTCTACTTCCATAACATCTGATGCCTTCATCACTGAGCCTTCTTCAAGCACTTCTACAAACTCAGTGACACCAGAGTTGGCGGTCTCTCCCCTGAAACCTCATCCGCTCCCTCACTGGAACCCGTCCGAGAACAGACCCCACACCCTGTTCTTGCACCAATCCCAGAAGAAGCTCCGCTACCCTCACCTAGTTCAGCTCAACGAACTTATGCTCAGGTAGTACGTGAGCCCCGGTTAGAGGCAGCACCGCAGACTAATCTGGAAGCGGGATCATCAAGTAGAAACCAGCGAGAGGTCTTTGCAGTGCAAGATGAGAACGACGCATCCAACAACCAACAAACCTATGTCACTCTTCCACACACTCGAAAGTGGACACGAGATCATCCCCTCTCCCAGATCATCGGGAGTCCCTCACAACCTGTCAAGACTAGATCTTCAAAGAACGTGGAGAACCTGATTCTATTCGGAGGGTTCTTAAGTGAATTTGAACCTTCGGATGTTTCCCAAGCTCTTACCGATCCTGATTGGGTTTTAGCGATGCAAGAAGAGCTTGCGGAATTCGAGAGAAACAAAGTATGGCGTTTGGTAACCAGATCGTGGGGAAAGTCCATAATCGGGCTGAAGTGGATATTCCGGAACAAGAAAGACGAGAACGACCTCATCATCCGGAACAAGGCTCGATTGGTTGCCAAAGGTTATCGCCAACAAGAGGGTATTGATTACGATGAGACGTTTGCGCCCGTGGCTCGGATCGAGGCTATTCGGATCTTCCATGCATACGCCGCACACAAGAACATGACGGTCTATCAAATGGACGTCAAGTGTGCCTTCTTGAACGGAGTTTTTCAAGAAGAGGTGTACGTCGAACAACCAGAAGGATTCGTCGATCCCAGATATCCAAACCACGTGTACGTGTTGGACAAGGCGCTTTACGATCTCAAGCAAGCTCCTAGGGCATGGTACGAAACTCTCACTGATTACTTGCTAGGAGTTGGCTACAAGAAAGGTACAATCGATCCCACTTTGTTTCTCAAGAGATCAGGTAGTGACTTAATCATAGTTCAGATATACGTGGATGATATTATCTTTGCATCTACGAAGCCTGAGATGTGCCAAGAGTTTGAAAACACCATGAAATCCCAATTTAAAATGAGCATGATGGGCGAGTTGACGTTCTTTTTAGGACTTCAAGTTCGACAACGCCCTGATGGCATTTTTATAAATCAAGCTAATGTACAAGATCTTTTAAAACGCTTTGATTTCGGTGGTTCAAACTCGGCGGCAACACCAATGCCCAGAAATTTTCAACTAAACGCTGATTCTTATGGTAAACCGGTTGACCAGAAGACTTATCGGGCAATCATTGGTTCCCTCTTATATCTCACGGCTAGTAGACCCGACATTGTCTTCTCCACGGGTGTCTGCGCTTGTTTCCAGTGTGATCCTCGAGATTCACACTTGTCTGCAGTCAAAAGAATCCTTAGGTATCTCAAAGGCACACCGGATTTTGGCCTTTGGTACCCAAAGGATTCTGGTTTTGAACTAATCGCATATACAGACTCAGACCATGCAGGTTGTAAGCTAAACAGGAAAAGCACATCTGGTGCTTGCCAATTCCTTGGAGACAAGTCGGTGAGTTGGTCATCCAGGAAGCAGAATTGCGTATCTCTATCCACTGCGGAGGCTGAATATGTGGCCGCCGCCTGCTGCTGCTCGCAAGTTCTGTGGATGAAAACTCAACTTGCCGACTTTGGATACACAATGCAGAGGATTCCCATTTACTGCGACTCCAAAAGTGCAATTCAAATCACGGCGAATCCGGTTCAGCATTCTCGAACGAAGCATATCGACATCCGATATCATTTCATCAAGGACCACGTCGAGAAAGGTAATGTTGAACTTTACTTTGTTGAGAGTGACTATCAGCTTGCTGATTTGTTCACAAAGCCGTTTGATGAGAAGCGTCACTTCTTTCTCCTGAGCAAATTGGGAATGCTAGACCTCCCTGCCTGAGGTCTAGGGGGAGTCGGGAATTCATTATATGTATGCATGTGTGTAGGGGGACTCTTTAGGAATCTTTGAATGTCTGCATGAATCGAGGGGGAGTGTCATATCTTTATCTGCGTGTTTTTCTAACGTTCTCGGATCCACACTTCAATGGATACCCTTCTAGACTTTATTTTGTAGGTCTGGAACCTCACAACGACTTCTGGTTAATTCGAATCAGAACTCGCACAAAACCCAGTTGAGACGTACCAGGTAAGTCTCCTTATTCAGGGGGTGGGAGCTGAACTTGTAAATTTTTGCGACCTTGAAAGTTCAGGGGGCGGTAGACTACATGTTTTGAACTTACAAGTTCGGGGACTAACTTTGCCACTTCCTGAATCTTATGTTCAGGGACTCGTTTTGCACTTTTGTGAAACTTGTAGTCCAGGGTCTGTTTTGAAATTTTCTTTAAACTACAAGTTCAGGGTCTTGTTTGTAAGTTTCTTGAAACTTCAAGTCCAGGGGTTATTTTTGCCGTTTGGTGAAAGTCGGGTTAAGAGAGCCAAAAGGAGAGCCAAACGCAGTGTTTTCGAGCCAAACGCAGTGTAAAACGGTAAAAATATAAATATCGGTTTTCAAGATTAACTTTTCACATTTTTCAAATTTTTCACTTTTTCTCTCTGAATTCTCACCCGATAACCACTCTCGCAACCGATCCCGTTTTCGCTCGTTCTTGCTCCAATCGTCGATCCGATTACGTTTCTGCATTTCTGGTAAGTTCACGATCAACCCTTACGTAGTTATAACGTTTAAATCAATCGTTTTAAGGTCCGGATCGTAGCCTAAAGTTTTAAAAACTTACCCGAAACCCAAACTTCTTGGAATGGGTTTTCGGGACGTTAAATCAACCCTTAAGTGTATCTTTTCCGATTCGGAAAACGTGGAATTACCCTTGCGGGTTTCCGAGGTTTTCCGAATCGCGTGTGAGGACAAGTTTTGCTCGTTTATTTTTCTAAGTGTTTTGTTTTCCGAATCGGAAAACCCATCTGTTTGAGCATGCTTTATTTTCTAAGTACCATGTTTTCCGAATCGGAAAACATTGTTTTCCGAATCGGAAAACCCCTCATGTTTATGTGCCTTTATTTTTACTAAGTATTGTGTTTCCCGATTCGGAAAACCATGTTTTCCGAATCGGAAAACTTATCTCTTTATTGGCCTAAAATTTTCAAGTGCTGAGCATTTCGATTCGGATAACCCTCTTTTCCTAATCGGAAAATGCTCCCCTCGTGTGTTTGTTCGTTTTCTACTCGGAAAATACGAAACACTCATTTTTGGGTTTTCGAGGTTTTCCGACTCGCGCCTAGTCGAGGGTATAGTCTTTTCACTTAGCATCTTTCAAAGCACTCACAAATGCAAGTTTGTTTTCCTTGACAGAAATGGCTCGTCAACAAAACTCACCACCATCGCCAATCAACAACGTCGCTGACCGAGCGCTCATCTCTCCGGACGACATTCGTCAGATTAACCAGAACAACGAGTATGTCGACCTGGCTCACTTCGTTGTTCAAGACGAGGTGGTACTCGAGATCCTCAAGGCGCATCCGTTAGCGTACGCGATGCAGACCATCGTCGACATCCCAGTGTTGTACCTTCAGTAATTCTGGAGGACGTCCCGAGATGAAACCAGAAACGGCGTGCAAACCATCGTGGGACGCGTCGATCACACCGACCTGACAATCACCCTGGAGGATCTCCGGCGAATCCTTCATCTGCCTGCCGCCACTCCCGAGGCCCCGTTCGAGCCTTTAGTTTCCGGAACCGAACTTTTCAGCTAGGTTCTCGCGCTCGGGGTCCATGCTACTCCTAGTCAGAGACTGAACGGGATCTCTCATGTCACCCAGGGGATGCTGCCCCTATCTGGTTCTCCGTCTTCAACATCCTGAACCGTACTCTATCCTCGAAGACTCATGGAGTGGACCGAGCATCCACCTACCTTTGGCATGTCATTCATGCTGTCGCCTACGGAAGGCGAATTGACTTTGCTCAACAACTCTGGTTGGACATTGTCAACGACGTCAGGGCAGGGCCTGCAAGGAACCGTCACACATCCATCCCTTGGATGCGGTTCTTCAGCATCATCATCCGTGATCACATGGATCGCCACCCGAAGGTCCGACGCAGATCAGGCCACCAGCGCTTCCAGAGCCAGCAGATCGGAAGGATGAACAAGAGGACTCTGAAGCGCGGCCAGGTAGAAATGCCCATCCCTGAAAATGTGTTGAGTATGGCGGACCATAGGGCTGAGAGTGTTAGGCTTTACCGCGTGTCTATAGGCTTAGAAGCCGCGTCCACGGATTCCTCAGAGCCGAGGAGCCCTACCCCGGACGCGCAACTTGTCCCTCGTAGAAGCCGTGCCACCGGCACGGCGGGCCAAAGCTGCAGTGGGGGAGCTTCTGGCTCGGGAGTTATGAGCGTAGACGTAAGGGGAGAAGCGGGTAGAATTGTTCGTACGTCCGCCACTCCTCACATCGACGGAGCCGAGGCCTATCTGAGAGCCATCGAGACTCGGGCTAGCCGTGCCCGCACACGCACATACGTTGAAGAAACGACACAAGTTGCCGTAGAACGTGATATCATGCGCGGCTACCGGGTAAAGCAATACACCGGGATACTTCAGCAATCCCCCGTTCACTCGTCATCCGAGGATCACCGCACGCCGTCGCCGCCGCAACATGACGAACCTATGGAGGTGGAAGTGGAAGCTTCCCCACAAGAACAAGCACAGTTCCCCTCCCCACCACTTACGAGCGCGGCCCCACAACGACAAGGAGAACCATCCGGTGATCCCTCCGGCGATGACTCCGACGGTCATGAGTGTTCTGATCACACTCATTCTGACCGTCGTGAGGAAGATGACGAGGCAACTGAATTCGAGAAGCTTGACTACGGATCTGATGAGGAATTCCAAGAGCCGGAACCAGCTAAGGACGGGAAAGCCCTCGAGAGAGATGACGACGAGGTAACTTCCTCGTTCAATGATGATGGTGTTTCTGATGATGTCAATCTTGGCGGAGATCAGATGTCGGATGACCGAACCGTCGGTCGTGAGGAGGAAGGAGTTGCTGAAGTTGCTACCGGCTGGGAAAGATTAGATAGTGAAGAGGAAGAAGAGAGAGAGAGATTAGAAAAAGAGACCGAAGAGGCAGAAGTCCAGTTGGACGAGCCGTGGGCTCAAATTTAGGAAGGAGGCGGAGAAGAAGAGCCGCATAGGTTAGTAACGGAAGTCCCCCCTACCCAGAGTCAAACCAACAGAGAGGCAACCCACATCGAGACCGGGCACCCTATGGTGTCTGGTCAAGACGCTAGCAGCCAACTAGCGCATTTGCACACCTCAACCAGCCACTCGACCATCTCTCAATAGATGGTCGTTTCAGTTTCTCACGGGGATGTAGCACAACTTCCACCGGCCACTCAATCGGAGTCTGCCGGTGTTGAGATAAGTGAGGAACTGCCCCACCTCTCGACTTCTTTCAGTGCACATAGAGTCGTAGAGTCACTTCCCGGGACATTTATGATCCCTTCTATCATTAGGCCACGATATTCGGTGACACAAGCGGAGATCCCTCGGGACTCCGCCGGAACGGGGAGAGTTGGTGCGTTAGAAGACGCCCTTCGAGGATCCGCCGGAAGCCCTGACACCGTCAACATTACACCAGCGGTGACATCAGGCCGAGAGAGCACCTCAGTAGGACTCTTCTCGACAACCGGAGCTCAAGCAGCTCTGGGTTTAGTAACATCGGGACCGGGTCCGACAGACTCGAGCGAAGCCTCTAAAGACGCTCACGCAACAACGGGGCTTTTAGCCCTGACGGATTCGGGTGGAATCCGTAAAACCACCCCAGTACCAACGGGACTTCAAGGTTCGACGGATTTGGACGACATCCTAAAAGTCGTCCACTCACGAATGCTAGCTATGGAGGAAGCCAACAAGGATAGGGATGCACGGGTTGAGGCGTTGGAGCGAGCCTTGGCCGAAACAGAGAGGAAGAGGTTGGCAGACTTTAAGGCTTCCAGAAAGCGTAAAGAAGACCGGGATGAGGAACTTTTCGAGCTCAAACGCCAGATGAAGGGTAAACACGTGGTGGATGCCCCGACTACCGAAGCCCCGATTCCCCGACAGTCAGAAGACGTACTCAGACTTCCACCTCCTACCTCGGGCAACCTTCCTGACATCCCTGGATATGTCACGCAGGCGGAGCACGCGATCATGATTTCATCCTATACGACGCAGAATGATCGCCTCTCCGCCCAGCTTCGCGAACGAGACGCCAGATAGAACTCCTTCAGCAGCGCATACGGGAACTAGAGGCCACGTGTTGGTCTCAAGCTCAGCCTTCTAAACGGAGGCATGACGACCCTGATGACTCGACACCGGGTCCTCATGAGGGGGAGGTGTAGGCTTCCAAACGGCTTCGCATCGACCTCCAATCAGCCTCTGGTTCCGGCTCGTCATCCGCTCCAGCTTCATCCACCGCTCCGTCAAGCGCTCCATCAGAGTCGGTCATCGATACTCCGTACGTAGATTCAGACACGGAAACTCTTGATGTGTCGGATTGGCAATACGAGCCAGTCCCACTAGATGAGGTGATACAATTCCCTCATCTAACTGAGACAGCTGACATCGATGTCGTTCCCCCGGAAGCAGCACTGACAGACCTCTCAAAGATCCAGATTCCGGAAGAAGCCCGGAGAATCCTTCGGTCGCTTGCTCAAAGCCTTCGAATTTATCTGAAGGGGACGACATCCTTCGGAGCACAGATTACGACAACCTCCTTTCCACGATTGAGTTCCCCACTCTAGAAGCTCCGGAAACGATCTCCACAACAACTCCAGAATCCTCCGCTCCTACCATCATCCAGTTAAACTGGAACCATACGGTCATCTTCAGGCCGTTCCTCGAGGAGTCTTTCACCCAGATCTTCCAGCAAGAGAAACTACATGTATGGTCTCGAAAGGTATTCTTCGGGATCTCCCACATCAAGAAGCTGCGAAGAAGAACTGCATACGTCCACCAAAGGAAGTGCAACTGGGCGACCCACGGACGTCAAAGAATCCGACGTCGATTCACGAAGGTAACTGGTGTTCGTCCTTACAAACACGGACATCAGTTATTCCTCGAGTTCGATGTTCGCATGTTCGGGACCGGCATTCCTGCGGGAGAGTTGCAGAACTGGACGTTCACTGAAGCAGATCTAGACCGGGTTCACCTTGAAGACCTCCTCTCGATCATCAAGTATCTGGAAGGCCCAATCCTTCGATTCGACTACTACCGTGATGGCACCGAGATCCTGAAGAAGTATGTTCGTCATGCGGTCACTCTTGCATGCGTGACAGACTACCAACTTGCCATAGAGAGCCGCCAGCCGAAAGTCAACCTTCTCCATCCAAACTTGCAAGTGTCTGCAATTGGCGCTTACCTTCCCTACATGCCGTCCAGGATACCAGAACACGGGGTTGTCTACGTCACCAGGAAGAAGAAAGAACCCAAGTTTATGCGTTTTAGCGAGCTTGCCAAATTTTGCGACGGCACCCTACTCTACGTCTACAACGGCATGCAGAGCAGACTTCTGGCGGATCAAGTTCCTGGGTCGAAGATCATTGATGGGAAGGGCAAGATTTTGGAAGCAATGAACCTAATCGAGTGCAAACTGAAGGAGAGGCTGATGTATCGCCGGGTCGAAGCCGCGATGAAGATGAGGACAAGGATTATAGGAGATTGGGACGAGTTCGTGCAGATGTCCAAGTGGGAACCGGGATTGGAGCTACCGCCACCTTTCTGACTTCTTCCCAAAGGGGGAGATTGTTAGACCTCTTGTTGGGAAGAGTTAGAAAATCTATCTTTATATGCTTTCTTTAGTTAACTGTTAGTTTGTCTGAACAATTTATCTTTTGTATTGCCCTTGTTTAGAGGTTTGGAACCTCGGGGGCCATATGTGACAATCTTCTATTTTGCCTCATTCCTATTTAAGGAATGAGATGGCTAGGGTTTATATGGATGAATGCTTAATCATTGGGAAAAAGTTACTCTTTATTGCAATATTCTATACATCACCATTGATGCTTATTTGAAGCTTTGTGTTCATCATTTTCCATTGATTTCAATCCATTTCTCCTCCTTTTTCTTGATTATTGGGACAACACTCATCAAAGAAGATTTCACTCCTGGAAAGATCGACAGCACGCTGTTCGTCAAGACTTACAAGGATCATGTTTTCCTTGCCCAAATTTATGTTGATGACATCATCTTTAGGTCCACGAAAGCCAAACTTTGTAAAAAGTTTGAAGCACTCATGCAGGCTGAATACAAGATGTCAGTGATGGGTGAACTGACCTACTTCTTAGGTCTTCAGGTTAAGCAATATGAAAAGGCTATTTTCATCTCCCAAGGTAAGTATGTTCGTGAAATGCTTGCTGAATTTGAACTTACTACCTGCTCTGCTATGAAAACACCAATGGCACCTCCTCTAAAACTCGACAAGGATTCCGAAGGGAAATCTGTTGATGTTACTCTCTACAAAGGAATGATTGGCTCACTGCTGTACCTTACAGCGAGCCGACCTGATATCATGTATGCTACCTGTCTTTGCGCACGATATCAAGCTAATCCTAAGGAGTCCCATATGAAGGCTGTAAAGCGCATCTTCAGGTATCTGAAGGGGACTCCCAACCTTGGTCTTTGGTACCCCAGGGACTCAGGGTTCGATCTAACTGCTTTTTCAGATAGTGATTTTGTAGGCTGTAAAATAGATCGAAAGAGCACCACTGGTGGCTGTCAGCTACTTGGTGGTAAGTTGGTGAGCTGGACAAGCAAGAAGCAAAATTCAGTGTCCACATCAACCGCTGAAGCAGAGTACGTCGCTGCTGGTAGCTGCTGCGCTCAAGTCCTTTGGATGTGAAACCAACTTTTGGACTATGGGTCTCAGCTATCAAAGATACCCATCTACTGCGACAACACTTCAGCGATCGCCATCGCCAATAATCTTGTCCTTCACTCGAAGACAAAGCATATTGAGATCCGATATCACTTTATCAGAGATCATGTGATGAATGGCGATGTTGAACTTCATTTTGTTCCCACTGAATATCAACTCGCTGATCTCTTCACTAAACCGCTGGACGAGAAATGGTTCAACCAACTCATCAGCGAGCTAGGAATGCTGAATCCTGATGTCTGATCTTCAGGATACTTCCTTTCTAGTTTTCTCTGTACATACTCTATCTAGTTGATTTGACTTTTTGGTACCATACGTTACGTCCCAATGTGTGTCAGGCACGTGACAGTAAGTGAAAAGACACTTTCGGGAGCGTAAAAATGAACAGTTACGTTTTTACGGCATGATTTAAATAACCATCATAATTACTTCTTGTAAGTTGTTCCACGTCCCATCATCTTTTGAGCGCCAAAATCGCACCTTCCTATATCCTCCACCTCTATATAATCCACTCTTGAATTACTCCTTTCTTCACACTTACCACTTTTCTCTATATCTCCAAGATTTGCATTACGCTATGAGATCAAATCTTCACTCTTCCTTAGAAGATCTTCTTCCTCGACTGGTAAGAATCGTTATCGAATCTTTTCTCAACAACCTTAATTTAAGGTTGTTTTCTCACCTTCAATCTTGAAAGAAAACCACTTTTCTGGTTCATCTTTTTCAAGCATAATAACTTAAAACAATAAAATACTCCTCTTATCTTTAGTTATTTGTTTTATACTTATGTTCTCTTTCTCTTTTGCAGAATATCTCTTACTCTCAAATTTCTGCAGCCATGCTATATGCTCTTCTGGAAAACCCCAGAGAAAAACCTGAACCCTTGCAGCTCTCTCTCTCTCCATCGATTTTGTGAGGTAACCCACGGCGGTCTAGCAGCCAATCTCCTGGTGGTGCAGTAGTGGTGTATCCCTCACCAGCTTTCCGGAGTTTTTCGCTTGCATAAACTGTTTCGAGGTAACTTTTCGGAAACCCTCTTTAATTGTATCTGAACTATTTTGGATGGATCTACGATTGGGGATTTGTTTGTTTTATTCCGCTGCGTATATTTATTGTACCCGTTAATCCCCAACAGTGGTATCAGAGCCACTTTCATAATATTTCAGATTAGTTTATGTTTTGATAAAAAGGATTTCGTTTCTTTAAAACTTCTGAAACTTATTCGTTATAAAAATCGGATTTTTATTATCGTTTGATCGTGGCAATCGGCGGCGGAACGGCGGTAGTTAGCCGACCGAACCACCGGCCGATCGCCAGACGATAAAACCACACCACGATCGACCACCGAGAGACGGTGGCCGTGCGATGGGATTCGATCGACCAAGCCACGGCAGCAAAGGCCGATTGCCGCTGCTGTCCGTGGCGGCCGGTGATGGTGGTGACGAGTTAGTTGCCGCCGTTGCCGGTCAACGGTGGCCGTGCGCGATGGAACAGCCACCAAATCCGCAAGGCGATGGTAGTGTTGATTGTTGATCGACCAAACCACGGTGGCGGCGGCTGATTGCTGTTGCCGCCTGTGGTGGCTGGTGATGGTGGTGACGTTTTTCGCCGCTGCTGTTGCCGGTCGATGGTGGCGGTGATCGACAGCTATGAAATCAAATCAGCCACCAAAGCCGTTGATCGGCAATGGTGGTATGTGTGGTGGCAGCGGCCGTAGCCGCACAGGTGATCAAACGCCACCCTTGATGGTGGCGTCGTCCACCGTTCCTGTTGTCGCCGGTTGGCGATGGCGGTGGCGGTGGTGGATTCCGCTGTTCTCAATCGCCAGCGAAAGCCAGATGGTGGCGGTGGTGTTTGTTGTTTGCGATGGCTGTACACCGCCGATCGACGGCCTCGATTAGGCGGATCGGCAGCGGCGATTGATAGTGGCAGCTTTGCGGTTGCCGTCATCGTCGTGTGCCGTCCGTGATGGCGGAGATACTTCGGTGTTGTTGTCATCACCGAAAAAGGCGATGTGGGTGACACGGTGGACCGTTCGAACCTACAAGTTGGCGAAGGCACTCCGCTGATAGTTGAAGCTGTAGGATCTTATAGTCTTAGTTTACCCTCGGGTCTAGTTTTGGAACTGGATAATTGTTATTATATTCCAAACATGATTAAGAATGTTTTGTCTTTTGATTTGTTGGTAGACCAAGGTGTTTATTACAAATATGATTATAAAATGTTTTCTGTCTTTAAAAATAATATTTTCTATTTTAAAGAAACACGTGTGAATGGTCTATATACAGTAAATCTACAAGACAATAATAGTGAAATTTATCATATAAGTAAACGATCCAAAGACATTGAGGATCAGACTTACCTCTGGCATTGTCGTTTGGGCCACATAAACAAGAAACGCGTTGAACTACTCCTAAAAGGAGGTTTTCTTGGCACTTTCGTTTATAAACCTTTTGATAATTGCGAGTCTTGTTTATCTGGTAAAATGACAAAGCAACCTTTCAACAAAGAAAATGAAAGGGCCACCGACTTGTTAGAAATAATTCACACAGATGTGTGTGGACCATTTAGTCATGTGGCAATAGGAGGATACTGGTACTTCATTACCTTCACTGACGATTTCAGTAAGTATGGTTATGTCTACCTTATGAGACATAAATCTGAAAGCTTTGAAAGATTCAGAGAATTTCAAAATGAAGTACAAAATCAACTTGGTAGAAAGATCAAGTTTTTACGGTCAGATCGTGGAGGCGAATATCTTAGTGATGAGTTTGACAATCATCTGATGGAGTGTGGGATTGTATCCCAACTCACACCTCCGTATACACCTCAGATGAATGGTGTGTCAGAAAGGAGGAATCGTACTTTACTTGACATGGTACGATCGATGATGTGTCGCTCTACGCTACCAATGTCGTTCTGGGGACATGCGCTCGAAACAGCAGCACATATACTGAACAGAGCGCCAACAAAGTCAGTAGAAAAGACACCATACGAGCTATGGAAGGGTAAGAAACCCAATATATCTTTTCTAAGGATTTGGGGTTGTGAGGTTTACGTCAAACGACCTACCTCAGAAAAACTCAAGCCCAAATCCGACAAGTGTTTCTTCGTTGGATATCCCAAGACCACCGTGGGATATTACTTCTACAACCCTGAAGAGAACAAAGTTTTTGTTGCTCGAAATGGAAAACTTCTGGAAGAAAAGTTTCTCAGTTCCGGGAACACCAGAAAGGATGTAGATCTACAGGTAGTAGACGAAGAGAACACTACACCAACTGTTGAGCAAGAAATTCAACATGAAAATGTTGAATCTCAATCAGAACCGATTGAGGAAGTGCAAACACAGGACCTTCGCAGATCCAGTAGGGTAAGACAAGAACCAGATAGGTATCTTGGGTTTCTAGTCTCTCAAGACAGCGGAGACTTGAATGAACCAACATCCCATGGAGAAGTTGTATCAGGCAATGAATCTGAACAATGGCAGGAAGCCATGAAGGCCGAGATGCAGTCCATGTACGACAACCAAATATGGGAGTTGGCTGATTTGCCCCAGCACTGTAGAGCTGTTGGACGCAAGTGGGTTTTCAAGAATAAAACAGACATGGATGGGAATGTGCACACTTTTAAGGCCAAACTGGTCGCAAAAGGATTCACGCAAACTCATGGTATCGACTATGATGAAACCTTTTCGCCAGTGGCCATGTTGAAATCAATTAGGATTCTGATGGCCATTTCAGCGTATTTTGATTATGAGATCTGGCAAATGGACGTCAAGACAGCCTTTCTAAACGGAAGGTTAACAAAAGACCTCTATATGGAACAACCAGAGGGGTTTGAAGATCCTAAGAATCCTGATAAAGTGTGCAAGTCGCTAAAATCCATTTATGGATTAAAGCAAGCATCTCGAAGCTGGAACTTACACTTTGATGAGCGAATCAAAGAATTTGGTTTCGCTAAAAGTGAGTTCGAGCCGTGTATTTACACTAAGTTCAGTGGGAGCATGTTGATCCAGCTCTCCTAAGACCTGATGAAATGATAAGTGATAATTCCTCAAGTTATAACAGAACTAAAAACCTATTCACTAAGTAAAGATTCAGGATCATTATCATTTCATCAGGTCTTAGGAGAGCTGGATCAACAATCTCCCCCTAAATGATAATGATAAGACAACAGAGTAATTGTCTTAATCTAGAAAAGTTAGAAATAAATCTAAGTCTAGAACTAAACAGTAGGAAATAGAACTCATAAAGGTACATGTCCCATTTACTGTTTTGAGGGATCTTTTTCAGTACTATGATGGAATGAAGTACAATGCACTGAATTGCATTCTCATTAATCTCATTTAAATATTACAAGAGTAAGGAAAATACAAGAGTACATGATAGAAGTACTGAAAGAAAAAAATACAAGATATCTAACTATCAGATTCTTCGCTAATGTATTCAGTCTTGACGCAAACAGGAACAGGAGTGTCGCTGAAGGCAAGTCTGTGATCAAGTATAGCTCTGACAGTGCGAATGATCTCTTTGTTGTCTGGATTTTTCTTATCTTGTTGTGTAGTGAAGAGAACTGTCAAAAGATGTTCATAGGGCGCTATGTGTAGCTCACTGAAGCGCTAAAAGCGTAGGATTGAGTTATTGCTAACACAAATGCCATGAACAGGTTCTCTGATTACTTGTCCTTCAGATAGAGAGATTCCAGGAGGGAATGAAAGATCAAGCATCGAGAGGTCCAGAGGTTTAACAACCATTCTGGGAAGACAGGGAGTTGGTCTTCTTGTAGAGGTGCCTGCAGATCTTCGAACAGGCTGCTGAGATAGGACTGAGGAGTGTTGGAGCAGGTCATCAGGTATTTCAGTTGTCCTTCTGATGCGAGCAATAAGTCCTTCGATGACTTCTTCTACTTCAGCCCGATAGTTCTTGTTGGCTTTGGGAAGTAGGGATCTGATTTCGTTCCACTCTGACAAGTTGTAGCGATCTAACTTGTCCAGAGTGTGCTCTACGTCCTTTACTCCAGAGCGTTTGACTGTGATCCAGGTTTTACCAGGATTACCTTTCTTGCCTCTAGATCGGCGAAGATGGATTCCTGAGATGGCAGCACCATGCTTTCGGAGGTGTAACCGATCTCTGCACCAGTCAAGCTCAGCATTTACTTCTCCAGTCTGTATCTCTGCATTTTTGTTGAAGACCTTCAGAACAGCCTTCTGTGCAAGGATAGGATCTGCACTTATTTCTGCATCTTCATCTACAAAATCCGATGCAAGCCTTCGAGCGGCTTGAGCAGAGAGGAAAGCTTCCTTCTGCTTTTTATTGTGCTCTAGTTGAGCCTGTACAGCCTCGTTGTACTCCTCCTGCGAGAGATAGGCGAACTCGGAGTCACAAGAGGTACGAAGAGGGATTTTTACTCTTGTACTCTCGAGTCGCTCTATCACGGCGTCTAAGCGCCCATCCCTGTCAATGGCAAAGGAAGTGTCAGGGTAATTTTCACCTTCAGATCTAGGAGAGTTTGAGGGAGGTGATCTGGGTGAAGAAGCAGGGGTAGAGAAGTCATCAGAGATGAATTCATCATCTGATGAAAGGCATATTGTTTCAGGGGTGGCTCGGATTTCAGGGGTTCTGGATGAAGAGGCTTCTTGGTTGAAACCGGTTGCAGGACGGGTAGAAATGGTTTCTTGGTTGAGGGGTGTGATCCTGAAGGTCATTCTAGATAATTCAGCCCTGGTCTGTTCATTGGGACTATTCTCCATTAGGCGAATAATGTCACCAGTGACAGAGCCAAAGTTGACATCTTGAGTTTCAGGATCGGCTTGGGTATTAGGTTCAGGTTCAGGGTGAGAGGTGAGTTTAGGAGTTGGTTCAGGAGAAGGTAGTTTAGGAGGTTGGTAGATAACCATTTGAAGGTTATTAGGAGGGGAGTCTTCAGGTGAGGAGTCTAGGGTGATGGTTTCAGGGGTAGGTTTGGTTTTAAGAAGAGTAGATATAGGTTGATTATCAGAGGTAGAGGGAGAGGATGGTAGTGGAGACATACCAGAGGCATCAGGGTTCTCCCCCTGAGGTTGTGCGAGCCCTGGAATGGGCGCTGAGGCAGCAGGAACCTTTTCGACGAAGATGTCATCGTCTATATCATCATCATCATCTTCATCATCATCATCGTCGTTTTCATTATTCCCCCCGTCTTCAGTGGTTCTCCAGTTTGTGGAGGGGGAATATGCTGAATGGTCTCGGGGCTGTCTCTCCCCCTCAGCAGGTGCCTGTACTAAGGCAGCTGTTGACACACTCCTTTGGAGGAGAGAGGCCATGTCACTGAGGACGTTGCGCTGGATGAAGGATGATGAGATCAGGGACTGCAACACCTCCCTGTCCGCCGTGGTGAAGGATGGAGGCGGCGCAGGAGCAGAGGTGAGGGCGTTGACAGCAGAGGAGAGCCCTGTCACCTGCTCCTGGATGGCGCGGAGAGCGGCTTCCTGAGCATCCAATCTCTGAACCACCGTTGATTGGAAGGTGGTGAGAGAGTTGGTGCTGCTGTTGATCTCTGTGGAGAGCGCAGGGAGAGCCGTTGCCTTCAGGTCATCAATAGATGCCTGAAGGTTGGTGGAAGAGGAGGCAACTTGTGACACCTTGTCATGGATATTATCCAGACAAGGGATGGAGAGGGTGACGGCCGTGGGCGGCGGAGTCGCGGCGATGGCGGCGGTAGTGGCACTGGCGGCGGCGGCTTCAGCAGCGGCTGCAGCAGCTTTGGCAGCAACAAGCTCCTGTTGTAAAGACTGGAGTTGTGCTGAATGCTCTTCCTCCTTCTGCTGGAGGGCAGTGCGGGCCTCATGCAGGTTCCTTTCAGCGGACTGCCTGCGGAGTTCAGCTGTGTTCAGCTGATGCTCGGCATCCGTGAGAATGAAGTCGTTGAAGGGGTCATCCTGATGAAGATGCCCTTCAGAACCTGCTCCTAAAGAACCTGTAGACAGAGTAGCTAAGTGAGCACTAGAAGACTCATTAGCTTTCATAGAAGAAGTAACAGTAATAGATTGCTTAGAAATATTACCTGAGGCTTGGAGGGTATCAGAATGATTACCCACCACATTCTCTGAGGGTTCGAGTTGAACCACCTCAGGTTCTTGTGTAACAGGAGCAGATATAGGAGTATCTGCAGTGGAAGAATGTTTAGACAAAGGGGATGGTTTATTAAAGTACTGGGGCAGGGTAATGTAATATTTCTTACCAGCCGCCTGTTTCTTTTTCTTTTGCGCCTTAGCCTTGGCGCGTTTTGGAGGAGGTGGAGGAGTGGCAGAAGATGGTTGGGGGCGCTTCTGGAGCGCAGAAGTTGTGGTTGCAGCTGGGGAAGTCAGTATGGGGTTAGCTACTGACATAGCATGCATAGAAGTAGAAGAATGTGGTTTGGAAGAGATGATAGAAAACGTACCTGTGGTGGGAGAGGTGGATTGTTCAGCATCCTGATCCTGAAGAGGTTCAGGAACGACCAGGACGTCGGAGAGAGGGACGTCGTCAGGATGATAAGCAACCTGGTCCAGGAACCTAGGCCCGAGGGCGTAGTTGTTGGAGTTCCCGACCTTGGGGTAGTTTTCCCCCATATGTAGCTCCAGGATGGCCGAGAAAAACCTGGTGAAGGCAACGTTGACGACCCGGTTCTTGTTTCGGACCTTCTTCACCATGTCGTCCCAGATGGAGCGAGCATAGTCAAACTCGCGATTTTTGATCGCAGAGTAGACCATGTGCTGGATGACTGTAGGGAACTGCTCCGTGCTCCCCGTCTTGCCCGATAAGCACAGGCCAAACGTGTTCCATATATAATAGAACGTAGCGTTTAGTCCTGACTTATGGACAGTGGCACCCGTCTTAGGTAGCAGGACGCCTTCCTTGTTCACAGGCCATCTGTAGCCTATGGCGTCCAGGAACTCTACTATTTCGTCAGCGGTGGATCAATCCAGCTCTCCTAAGACCTGATGAAATGATAATGATCCTGAATCTTTACTTAGTGAATAGGTTTTTAGTTCTGTTATAGCTTGAGGAATTATCACTGAGTCTGTTCAGTGTCATTCCATGTTACTTATGCTGTAACTTAACTTTATAGATCAGGATCAGGATCAGGAGACTAACGAGCCTGTTCTACAGTCTACTGATCCTGTCCACTGAAGTGAAGACCTCCTCCTGAAGACATTAAGATCATACACAAAGAACCATCAGCGACGTCGAAGAAATAGCTGATGACAGGAACAGCATGCTCGTGATCTGAAGACGGAACTCAGTGATAGCAGTCTGTTCACTATCGTATGACATCCTGAAGATTCATCAGGATACACGTGACCCTGAACTTCCTCAGTTTCAGGACTCTAGTCACTGATCAGTATCCTGATCCTGAAGGATTAGAATAATGTCTTAGTCTAATGCACAAAAGGATTATCCGCCTTTTCTGACACAATAGTACATAAGGGCAGTTACTTTACTGTTCCCTCCGTACTTATCAGACCATAAGGCAACTGTTTACAAACATCCTCTTTTGCACACCATGCTAAGAGTATTTGTTTATAGTAAATAGTACAACAGACCACTCACATTGTGACACGTCACAATAGTAGGTCTGCATGCATTTAATGCATGGAGTATAAATAGGACGTGAAGAGATGTTCTCCATACTTCTTCTTCATCCTAAAATACTCAAGTCCTTTCTCTCTTATTCCCTCTATCTTCTTTCTTTATTCTCTTCTCACTTAGTGCATAGTGAAGGAACTTAGATTGTTTAGTTTAGACTAATTGTCTTTTCTATTTCCGCAACAATCTGTAAATTCATATTGTTTATAAAACAAGAATTTAAAAGTGAGAAAATTGTGTGATTATATTCAACCCCCCCTTCTATAATCCCATACACTATCCTTACTTGAAGGTCACCTACTTGGGACCAACAGAGCATAGTAACCTTCTTGGTCTTATACGTAGACGATATTCTACTCATAGGAAACTATGTACCAACTTTACAGAGTGTAAAGAATTGGTTGAGTAAATGTTTCCAAATGAAAGACCTTGGAGAAGCCGCTTATATACTTGGTATAAAGATTTATAGAAATAGATCCAAGCGGCTTATCGGACTTAGTCAAAGTACATATATTGTCAAAGTACATATATCAACATGGCATAGTGTTAAGTAAAACACAATGTCCTGTTTCTAGTCAAGATCAGGACAAAATGAAATCGGTTCCATATGCTTCAGCAATTGGATCGATTATGTATGCCATGTTGTGTACCAGGCCCGATGTTGCTTACTCAGTAAGTGTTACGAGCAGGTGTCAAGAACATTCTCAAGTACCTGAGAAGGACGAAAGATATGTTCTTGGTCTTTGGAGGATCTGAGGATGAAATCAGCGTCACCGGATATTCTGACGCTAGTTTCCAGACCGACAGAGATGATTTTAGATCACAGTCGGGGTATGTTTTCACGCTAAACGGAGGCGCGATCTCTTGGAAGAGCTCGAAGCAGGACACGATTACAGATTCAACTACAGAAGCAGAGTACATTGCAGCATCTGATGCGGCAAAGGAAGTTGTCTGGCTAAGGAATTTTCTATCGGATCTAAGAGTCGTTGCTGTTGGGGTTTAACTGTGATCCACGAACCGTAACTGATCCGAGAAACACGAAAACATTGCGGAAGCGATTTGTGGTTTAAACCCGGAATCCATGATCTTTCGTTTTATAGGTTTTTAATCAATAACATTAACCTAAAGTTACCTGGATTTCTTGAGTTTTGATCCACCTATGAACGACCGACGAATGCTCCTCTAGTAGAGCTGAAAAACCCGAAAAGCTGAAAAAAACGAACTGGTATTACGAGGGAGGAGGGGGCGGCGCCGAGTAAGAGAGAAGAGGGAGAGAAACCGGAAACTGATTATCAGATTGAATGAATTAACCTTAAACCTATAAGGCTTATTTATATGAAGGTAAACACAATTTTATTCAGATTCAGTTTCCATTTGCAATTATCCAATTTCTTTTCTTTCAAGAAAATAATTTACTTAAGATAATTACCTATATATATTTATCTAATATATATAATTCTTTTTAATTAATTATTATATATTTATTCATCAAATAAATATATAATCTACTTAATTAATTAATATCCCTCCAACTTTGGGATTTCTGACTGAAATTACCCAAACTGATTTATAAATGACTATTTATAAATCTAATCCCTCCATTTTGATTTATAACTGACTGTTATAAATTCAGTTTTTCCATTTCTGGGTTTTTCTCAACTTATTCGATTTATAGGTCCTCATAAGTGTGACCCTCAAGTGTCTTGTAACATTGGATGCGCAATCACTGGTTTGTCAACTTATGCACACAATTACTAACAGACTCCCACTTGTGCAAGTTGGCAATACCGCCTTGATTACACTGACCTAAGGAGGCCCCTAGACAGGCACTTAGGCTAACCAGGTTACAAGAACTCTTATACCCAGACAGGTGATATAAACTTTCTATAAGGAAATAGTATCTATGAAACTACTGTTTATAGATCGGGTATAACTTGGCTTTTCCCTTTGCATCCCGATATTTCATCCGTGAGTATGATCTTGGAAAGTGTCAACTCTAAATACTCAAGATTCTGTTTTCTCGACTATCCGACTTTTACTGATAGGTAAACGACAAAGAACTAATCAGTTCGTTTGGGCATGGCCATGCACTTCATCAGTATATTCAGTCAGTCAAGAAGGGCCCAGAAATATCTCTCTTCAAAGAAGAGGTGCAAATCCCATCTTGCATATCTGCATTCAACACCACGGCTTCTGCTGAATCTAGTTGCGCTCTTTATAGCCACCCTGTTACGGTGCAACGGTTGAACGCACTAAGTATCCAGCAGTCCTGATGATATTAAACCAGATACCTCAGGTGATAAGGACAACCACTGTGAGATTCACTTATGACTGATTCCAAGAAGTAATCTCATATGCGGATCACGTCCGATATTTGCTACTCTACCAAATATCTGTGCAACTTTTAGTCTACAACACATGTAGCTGTTATTCAGTAACTGATCATAACTATCTAAAAGTTCACAATGACTTTAGCACCTTATCGGGTTCCCACCATGATAAGTTGTCACGGACAAATTTTGAATGAAAAACTGTAAACTAGTTTCACTCCTGGATTATAAAACATGCAAAATTGTAAAAATGATAAAGAAATTAATTTTGTATAGTCCATATTACACTGTAATAATAACAAAATTAATAACTTTTCTTAATAACTTTTATAATATCTATTTAACGTTTGTTAAATACTGATCTAAAATGAAGTATCACCTATCTTCAGTTTAAATCCTTTGATTAAAGTTTACCATTTCAATCAAAGTGATAACCAAATAATATAAGTTTGTATTTACTGATACAAACCACCTGATTATGCTAATTATTGTTTTGCAAGTATTTTAAACAAAAATTAGACTTCTATTTTATCATATTCCATGAACCTGGAGACCTGGAATAACTCCCAGTTCCTGAATATGTAAAATTAAACTGCAACTTTCCTTAGTTGCTGTGTAGATGAATGATTTCTATCCGAAATCAGATTCCATTTACTGTGCTGGCAAATTTACTGGAACTCTATTTTTAATTCAACACTTTAATTATTGATTTTACAGTCACTTAAGACTTTAAGTTCCAAAGACTTTGAAACTTCTGTTCTACCTTTTTAACTAAAAGGTGAATCATATCTTATGAATTCTCATCCTACCTGGATTATGAATTCCGAGATATATTGATTCAATAATTATTTATTCATTCTTTATCTTAAACTAGATAGAGAATAAGTTGGGCTCCCAATTACTTATATGAAAACTAGTTATTACTCAAAATTCACTATTGACTTAGTCAAAACTTTGAATAGTCAATTCTATTTTAAGTAATACACTTGAGAATTCTAACATTTATGAAACTTAATCGGATTATGTTAAATCCTAATTCCAAATCTTGGAATTTTCTTAGTTTTATAAATACTGTTATTAACGCTGTCTGAGTTAATATCCTAGATTCTCTGCTAAACTTTTGAATAATTAAACTTGATTACAAAAATATTATTCATAAATGTTTTTATTCCCAAAAACACATTCCTATAGAATTTTTGTGTGTTTTTGTTAGTTCTCATATAAATTACTTCAATTTTAACCAAAAATATTGAAGTATCTACAATAGGCAATATCTAGGATCTAATTAAGTCAAAACTTGACTTTGTCAAAGTTTAAAACTTCATGCATAACAGATATTTATTCAAGACAATAACTTATAAAGTTTAAAAACCATTTAATAAATCATAAGTATTTAAAACAACCATAGATAAAAACAACTGTTTCATAAATAAAATTGTCTTGAAAAATAAATATCTAAAATGAACTTTCATCTGGATCCTTGCAATTCTTGGGCGTATCACTTCTGGCCACCTGCAATAGTCATTTGCTCTAGGTATCAGTATACTAACAAGTAAAAAGTGACAAATTAAAGCAATCATAAATATCTGAGGTTTACATACCTGCTTCATGACGCTTTGGGCAGTTTTGCCTCCAGTGACCGACCTCATTGCATGTGAAGTAGCGGTTCTCGGTCCTAGCTTTATTTGGCTTAACCTTCTTACCCTTGCCCTTGCCTTTGCCTTTCTTGGGTGCACTCTGGACGGCCTGGACTGGTCCCTTTCCTTTGCTGGTGCTAGTATGCCCATTCTTCTTTTTCACCCCTCCATCTCTTACCATCAGGATGTCCTTGGTTTTGTTCTTGGTCCCCATATTCAATTCAGCTGTCTTAAGCATGGAGTGTAATTCTACTATTGACTTCTCCATGTTATTCATGTTGTAATTGACTACAAAGGGCTTGTAGTCATCTGACAGTGAATTGAGTATAGTATCCATTGCTAGCTGCAACGGAACTGGGTGACCAAGCCTCTCCAGATGATCCAAGTGCCATTTCATTTTCATGACGTGGTCACTTACTGATGTCCCTTTTATCATTTTGCATTCATTAAATGCTTTTGTGGCGTTCTGTACGAGCCTGTGTCTGGAACATGTCCCTTAGCTGGCGGATCATGTCATAAGCATTTGTATTTATGAGCCCTGCTTGTAGATCTGGGCTCATAGTTGCAAGCATGAGACAGGCGACATCTAGCAGATCATCTGAATGCTTCTTATGAGCATTCCTAGCAGCAGCCGGAGCAGTTACCGGAGGAGCCTCCCCAAGAGGCTCTTCAAGGACATATCATTTCCTTTCGTGTCTGAGCACAATCATCAGATTGCGCTCCCAGTCAAGGAAATTGGGGCCGGTTAACTTGTCCTTTTCAAGGATAGAGCGGAGGGAAAGATTATTAGTGCTGGTAACAGTGCTTGCCATCTACACATTTAAAACTTTTGGTTTTTAGCAACTGTAAATAGATTAATTTCCAATAAATATCAATAAACCCTTAAATGATCAATTTATTGGACTAGGATCCTTATTTCATACGTCCTGATGTGCGGTATGTTCTTGCTCCACCAGGCCCGTATTTATTTTGGTAGGTAAGGACTTTTACCAATCATATCTAACTGATATGACTCCTAGATCTTTTCGGAACCACGGTAATTATCCGTACATGTTTCGGTCCCTCTTAGTGCATTTTGGTCCGGTACCTCCCGGTGAACTTAACAGCACCAAAATAGATCTTACCATTTTGGGAACCTGATCACTTTACCCTGGCCGGTACCACCCGGAGATAATTCGCAGAGTTATGTAACCCCTCCAGTTTCGGTTTGAACGTGGACATTTAAGGTGTGTTCACTCAAAATGCCCACGTACCTTATGCCGGAGGTGCCCCTAGATGGATTGCACCATTGATCTATGATTTTTCGGGGTTTTATTTTATAGTCCAGTTTTAAAGAAAATTGTAATTTTTTTTTTGAAAAACTGATTGTTTAATCTGATGCTTTAAACTAACTGTTTCAAACATGCGCTTGTTTTTTGAGTAACTGTTTCAAAGATTCTTGCTAATTAAAACTAACTGTTTTAAAAGCATCTTGTTTGATCAAAACTATCTGTTTTAATGGGATTCTAGTTGATAAAACTAACTGTTTTGTCAACTTGTCTTTAAACAATCTATTTACAATTTTCCCGGTTTTAAATAAAATCTACCGTTCAAAACCCTTTTAGAAAAACTGGTGATTTTCAAAATTTAAAACCATTTCCTTTTGTGATATAATCTAGTTTTAAAAAAACTTACAATTCTAAAACTACTAATCATGCAATATATCACAAATAAACAACCACGCAGTTAAAAGGCTATAACTACACAGTAACTAATTATAGGTTTGCCAACTTTTGTTCCTAAGGACCAATAATGACTTATCTCCTAGATAATTCTAACACCTTGCGTAGCTCCCACTGGCTCCGACATCCTTGTTAGAACTCCGGGAAAAAGGAAAGAGGTTTTTCTCGCATAGTTCCGACTGATCTCCTTGTTCGTTGGTAAAATAAAGAACCTATTATCCTATGGTTATTATTACAAAAAGGGGTTGTAAATGGCACGCAGGCCTCCCCATAGAATTCCAAAAGGGTCTAAGATGACAAAACCTATAATAGGCAATTATGTACAAAACATGTATATACAATCAAGCAATCATGCATTTATAAGCAATAAATATAAATGTGACAAACTGTCTTATAAACGACGGCCTTAAATCTTATGGAATATCTTGAACGCGTTTTTCGAAAACACAATCTTGACTGATTAGTAAAAACAAGTTTGTTTTATTAATCTCAGTCTAATATTTTAAAAGTCGAAAGATCGTAAAATTTTAAAAACAAATAAATCAGTTTTATACCGGAATTAGTTGGATTTTATATAAAAGCCATTTGATCGTACGAAAAGAAAATTTTGGATAAAACTTTCAGAAAACTAGGTCCAAAATTTGGGCTTTTTAAGCCCTTTACCAAACTGGTAATATCCGGGCCTTGGTTTTATGACCCGTTTGAAAAAAAAATATCGTATATCGAAAAACCCTATCAGAAGACCTGGTGACCATTGCTCGCGGCTCGAGTCTGCTGTTCGCAGCGCGAACTAGCATTGATCATCACAACCATCACTTATCGCCGTTCGCGGCGCGAACCAGTATGCTCACGGCGCGAACCTAGGTTAGATTACCACCACTAGGCTTGGCCAGCGGTGGTCGGTCTTACCTATCGACACCGTTCACCACCGCCACCGTGGCGGCTTCTGGTGGTTGCCACTCGATCGAGAACCGCCACCATCGACGCTTTATACCGCCACCACCAAGGTGGTTTCTGGCGGTCGTGGTCTGGATTCGCCGATCACCACCACCGCTAGGCGCGGCCGTGAGGCAGCCAGCGGTGGTTGGTCTGGCGATGGCGGCCAACGCCACCGTCTCTTGCGATCACCGTCATCATCATTGTTTTATCGATTGCCACCATCCACCACCGTGGTGGCTTCTGTGGCCGGTGATCAATCGGCTGCCGCCACCGCTTGGCGTGACCGTTAGGCAGCCAGCGGTGGCCGGTTTGCCACTAGGCGACGTCGCACACCACCATCACCGAAGTAGTTTTTGGCGGTTGCGATTCGGTCACCGCAGCCATGGTGGCTGTTCGTCTTCTCGATAATACCCGTGTAAGTGCAAGAAACAATGGATTCAACAATCAAATCTTCATTCCATGATTGAATCTTTACAATATGAACTTTCTCTCAACAGAATCTCTCTCTAAACACACACATATGAATATTACAAATGAGCTCCTTCTCTCAAGTCTCTCAACACTAACTCCTTCTAACACACTATATATATACCCTTGACCTCAACACTTACTAACATTGACTTTTCCAACTAATACTTTGACTTTACATATTAATGCTTTGACTTTGACTTTGATGCTTGACTTTCTTCTTTGACTTCCATCCTTTGACTTTGTTTGACTTGAATATTGTTTCCTCATCTTGAGATCTCGGATACAATAATATTTGCTCTAACAATCTCCCCCTTTGTATTCGAGATCGCTCTTCAAAATGAGCTTCAGCTTTAACGATCTTCTATCTTCAAGTTAAACAAACTTTTTCCAATTACAAAAGTCATACAACAAACAATCTCCCCATTTATGCAAGCATCATCTTCAGAACAAAATCTTCAATCTTGAAATCAGATCATCACAATCAACCAGATAAGCTCAACACATAACAATCTCCCCATTTTTCAAATAAACATCTTTGAATCAACACTCTTCAACTTGAAGCAGTCTTCATCAAACCCAGAATTCCCTCTTGAGGTCAAATTCAGAAACCCTTCTTGAGGTAACCAAAGCCAATGGTCAAGGATATTTAGGTTCTGAGCTTTGACACTACGTGTACTAAGCTCTTCACCTTCTCAATATAAATCCATCATATCTTCAAACTCTTCAAACCACTTTCTCAACTTCAGCAAATCAAACCATTCTTTCATCAACCTTCATAACTCAAACTCAATCTTTAAATCTAAAGGCTTTTCAACCTTAGATTCAAAAGATTTAAACTTTGATCTCTCTTTAGCTCCCCCTTAATACTTGCTTTCTTCCCTTAACTGTTACTTCACAACACATTTCTTCACATAAACCCTCAAAACTTGAATGAACCAACATCATGAAATCTTCAATCGACCATACTTGTTATCTTGAACTCTTCAAATCAACGATACTTGATGTCTTGAAATCTTCAACACATATCATCCTGAACTCTTGCACATATATCCCATATCATCATCATGCTTTTGCAAATGTCTTTGATGAAACTTCTCCCCCTCATGATGATTAGGAGAATTCTGAGCATCATGAACAATCAAAGACATCATCATCAAATAGCTCATTCATAGGAACTGCTCCCCTCAAAAGTTGGTTTACCATTCAAAGAACCATATGTCCCCCTCAATCAAACAGCTCATCCATATCAGAGTGCTCCCCCTCAAATCCAGCTCAATTTGCTCCCCCTCAAATGATGGGTAATCAGCTAACATAGAAGCACATTTAGCAACTATTGACACAACAACTCATAGAATTGTGTGGCCTATTTTCAGTGTTGGCAACAGGGTAGCACTGATAGGACTTCCAGTCATCACTGAAACAAAGTTATAAAACTAAGTTCTCAGACTGTTCCGGCAATATCACAAAGATATGCAATTGGAATCACAAAGACTCGTGCAAGTGTCAAAGAAATATCATCATATCAATTAGGCTCAAATATTGAATCAACCTGGGACGCAGATTGAAAATCAATGACTCTTGTGCATAGAATATGAAGTTCGGAGACCGGAGAGGATGTCTTCCTTGTTTCAATACCTAAATCTTCCGAGTGAAGATTAGATAGATGATGTGCTAATTCTCCGTGAGAATTGAAACAAACATCTTTTAAGAGATATTTGAGTAGCTTGGTGGGGTGACACGAGTTATCGACACTGGGTCCATGTCTTGTTTCAATATTCATCTCCAAAGAATCGAGAATGAATAGATGATGTGGTTACCCGGATAACTGTATAGGTTTGGGAAGGATCTTCTTTTATTCTTTTTGATCCTGTCTCACACTCACCATTTTCTTTTAACTCCCCCTACACTCAAGCTCTCGGACATTTTACCTCAATCACACCCTCACACACTAGGTCTAACCTAGGGTTGTGTTTCTTGGGTAGATCCTCCGGCTCTGGATTGATCATAGAAACTTCTATATCCTATCACACATAGTTTAATGAAATGATATTCTTTGAAGCGTTGAGTATATTCATACCAGAACGTGATATGATGGTGATTCATATGTGATACAATATGTATATGGGAAACATATGTTGAACAGAAATAGGAACATTTGTTGATGAGATCATATGTTAAAGAAATTCATTCAAATGCTCTAACAAGTGATGATTGATTGTAGAAATTAAAAATCTTGATCGTGAATTCCAAAGAACAAAATTCAAACGCAAACAGATAGACTCAGTAAGCACAGTGTATTCAATAAATGAATCAATGATTAGAAAGTTTAATTGTGAAGAACAATTCACAATTAATAATCTGAATAAGAATTGAATCATTGAAATGAAATAACGGGCATCGAAATCAAATTGGAATTCAAGCGAGGTATTTCCACCGAATAATTTCAACGAATATATGAGATGTGGAAATAACTATGTCAAGAAAATTATAACGCGTGGAAATTCGTGAAATGATGTAAATCGAAAGAAACTAACACAAGTAAGTTCCTTATGATGAATCCCACGGTTAACGCAGTTAAGCACAAGTTCTAAGCTAAGGGTTTAGAGGGATACTTACCTTGAAGCGCATAAATGAAGTACGGGTCCTAAACTGAATGTTTAGAAGCCACCAATCATTGAAGATCGGGTCCTGAACTGAATTATTCAGGAGCCACTAACCTGCAAAATCAAACAGATTTTGGTATCCACTTGGATGTGGATCCTCTTTTGTTAGAGAAATTGGGTTATAAGATGAAATCTTGTAAATCCCAAATCGTTCATCTATATAATCGTCACTTACAAAATCATTTCTTAGAAGTAAGAACCAGATGATTTCTTTGATAGACTAAGAAGTTTATTTGTAGAATAAACTAACTGAGACTTACCAAAAGACGGTCATGGAAAAATTTGTTCTTTTGAACTTTCGGTTCTGAAGCAAATGATTTTGTATGAGCTACCTTTGTACTAGATCCCTTAACTTGCCAAATGAACTTACTATTTGAAAAACGATGATTACCTGAATAATCAACACGACGATCATAGAAGAGATTTGAAGTACGAATCTGACCACTTGAGTTGAATTACTCAGTGAAGCACTACCCACATTGCTTGAATTATGAGCTTTGAAAGTTGTCTTCTCAAGTTCTTTCAATTTGGAAGAAAATTTGGTTCTCTCTTCAAGAAGATCATCAAGCTTCTTCTGCTGATCAGATCGCATTCGTTGCTCATTCATGATATTAGTCGATAATTCAGATAACTTGCTTGTAAGCTTCCTTATTTCAGCCTTAAACACTTCCTTTTGATCCTCAAAATCTGCTTCCACAAGACTTGGCTTCTTAGGTTCAGCGATTATCTGTTCTAAGACACTCTTTTCATGTCGAAGAACCTTCTCTTTTTGTTTAAATTGATGTCTTACATCAGATAACTGATTCTGTAAGTCAACAATTTGTTTTTGAAGCTCAATACATTTCTTGTCATCAACTTTCCTCACTGAATGAACACCTTGGATTTCTTCTTCAAATTCATGCATCATGTTCTGATATTTCCCGGCACGTAGACTTGGTTTCTTCAAAGAATTCTTCTTATCTAGAATAATCTTCCTCTCTAACTCAGATATTTTCTTTGAAAGATTAATACTTGTCAAATCAAATACCTTTCTTTCTTCTAATAAAGTATTTTGAAGATCAGAAACAGTCTTTGTAAGCTTCTCAATTTCTGTTTCAAACATATGTCTTTCTTGCGCAACCTCTAGTTCCACATTTTGCTTTTCCTGTCCAGCTTTGTCTTCTAATGATTTCTGAAGATCAGCCACTGTCCTTTGAAGCTCTAAAATCTCTTGAAATATTCTTCTCTGTCTTTTCCAAACCTGCTTCTTTCATTCACCAGATCATGTTCACTTTCACACACAACTTGTTGTAGAATCTGGATTTGCTCAAGAAGCATCTCTCTTTCAGCATTGTGCTCATTCTGCTCTTTGAATTTAAGAGATTCATACTCAGATTGAGTCTTTTTGAGAAGATTTTCAAGATCCACAATCTTTTCTTCTAAAACCAATGTAGGAACATAAGGTTTGGCTTCGACATCTGAATCTTGAGAAGAATTAATATCAGGATAAACCAGAAAATCAGAAGAATTAGATGAGTCTTTTGATTTGATTCTCAGAGTGTCTGAATTATAAACAAACTTGACCCTATGATATTTAGGTTCATAATATACAGGATCATGTTGTTCAATCTCTTGCATATCTGAGAAATCTTCCTTCATTTCAAAACCTTTTAAAGAAGGAAATCTGGTGCTCATTAACATACTTGTAAAATCATAAAATGCAGATTTCTCTTTAAGAGCGTTTTTCAACACATTTGGATTCTCATAACCTAAACCCCATTTAACATCAAGAAAATCTCTGAGTGCACAGGGTTTGTTTAGAAAAATTGTCCGTTCAGAAACACCTATTTTGTGAAGCTTCTCATCTAAAAATTGAATGATCTTGCTTGATTCCTTAATTTGCTTTTTACATTGAAGCTTTGTCTCTGCAATTTGTTTTTCAAAATCAAGCTCTTTTTCTCTGATCTGATTTTTCATTTGAAGCTCTTTCTCTTTAATTTGATTTTTCATTTGAAGCTCTTGTTCTTTGATATGATTTTTCATATGAAGCTCTTTTTCTTTAAATTGAGCAACTGCTTTTGCAAGCTGTGTTGTAAGACTGGCCTTTTCACGTTCAAGTCTCTTCGTTATATCCCAATCTCGTTCATACTGAATCTCATCATCAGAATCCATTGTTATCTGCACAAAAGATAATAAGGATCGTCAACAGAAACTTCGATTAGAAGTGTAAGTAGTGCACAAATGATTTATTTCAAACAAATCAAAAATTCTGAAGAAAAATGGGTAAAAAATAAACTTGAAGTACTAAAAAATGATAACACCAAGGAACTTAAACGACTCACAAACGTGAAAACACACGTACAAGGACTGAAAATGAAAATAGAATGAAAAGAAAACAAAAACACAACTATTTAAGAAAAGAAAAAGAAAGAAATAAAAGAAAAGAAAAAACAAACAAACTTGCAAGTACACAAGCTCAAAAATAGCTCAAACACATTCAAAAACACTCAAAAATAAGCCCAAGACTCGAGTTACATCACTTGGCTCGAGTTAGGGAAGAAAATGGCTCGAAATACGAAAAAATTGGCTCGAAATACAAAAAATATGGCTCGAATTACGGATTTCACGCGCTCACACGCGCTAAGCATGCGATCACACGCGCCACACGCGCACTACACGCGCCATACGTGCGCTCCACGCGCTGGCTGTCTCGAGCAGGGCTGACGTCAGCGTGACGTCAGCAAGCGGTCAGATGCGCTGACCGAGCGCTGACCGGGCGCTGACTGAGGCGCTGATTGCTGACCGGTCTCTTACTGAACGTCTGACCGAGAAATGACCTCTGACCGAGCTCTTACTCGAGCTCTGACTGAGTATTTTTCATCTGACCGAGCTTCTGATTGAATTTATGATCTGACTCGAGCTCTGACTCGAGTTGTGACCTCTGACTCGAGCTGAATTCTTGAAATATGGCTTGATTTGACTAAAATGGCTCGAGTTAACAAAAAAATGGCTCGAGATATCAATAAAATGGCTTGAAAATTCAAAAAGTAAACCCACAAACACCTTTTTTCAAAAAAATCTAAACCAAAATGGATCTAAAACTCAAATTTTCATCTTCTTTCTCAAGAAAACTTCAAGAACATGAAGAACACCTTCAACCCAAAAATTTTAAAAACACAAATTTAACCTCTAAACCTAAAAACAAATGATAGATTCATGTCCAAAAACACTTTTTAGAAACAAATCCACTCAAAAACGAATCAAAAACTCACTAAATCTCACAATCACTCATGACCTCCATTGATGAACTTTGAAGAACTTCAAAAATCAAAACTCAAATTTTGAAGCAAATTTGATCTAGAATGATTAGAGATGATTAAAAAACACACTAGAAACACAAAAATACACACAAATCTACAAGATCTACAACAAAATCTACAAATCTACACAAAAAATCTATAAAACCCATTTCTTCAAAATTTCTTCAATTTTCTTCAAATTTCTTCAAATCTTCAATCCAATTGTGCACCAAATCTTCTGCCAAAGCTCTGATACCACTTGTAAGTGCAAGAAACAATGGATTCAACAATCAAATCTTCATTCCATGATTGAATCTTTACAATATGAACTTTCTCTCAACAGAATCTCTCTCTAAACACACACATATGAATATTACAAATGAGCTCCTTCTCTCAAGTCTCTCAACACTAACTCCTTCTAACACACTATATATATACCCTTGACCTCAACACTTACTAACATTGACTTTTCCAACTAATACTTTGACTTTACATATTAATGCTTTGACTTTGACTTTGATGCTTGACTTTCTTCTTTGACTTCCATCCTTTGACTTTGTTTGACTTGAATATTGTTTCCTCATCTTGAGATCTCGGATACAATAATATTTGCTCTAACAACCCGCCACCACCGTACTGGGGATTGTGGTTGTGTGGTGAGTGAACGCCGTGGCCACCACCAATCTGGTCATACGGCTCGCGGTGGTTCGTTGTTGTGATGGCTTTCGGCTACTATCACCACCATCAATCGACGGCGATGAGGCCAAACATGCCCCCCCTTCCGCCGCTGCTCAATTTGAAGAACTAAAACAACCCACCACCACCGCACAGTTGGTTGTGATGCCGTGGCCACCACCTGGTGGTTGCGGCTATGAGTACGTGACCGCCGTAGCCACCGTCAATCTGGGTGGTTGTGGTTCAGTGGTCTTACGAACAACGGCCGACGCCGCCACCAGCGACTGTGGTGCGGTCTGGTTGTTTTACAGTAGCGACGGGATCGGCCGCCACCACAAACGGTGGTGATCGATTAGGGTTTATATGAAAAACGATGTAACGATGACTAAAATCAGATTTTTTATACGAAAAGCTTAAAACTTTTAACGGAACTATAAATTTAAACGAATAAAACGAAAAACGTGGCTCTGATACCACTGTTGGGGTTTAACTGTGATCCACGAACCGTAACTGATCCGAGAAACACGAAAACATTGCGGAAGCGATTTGTGGTTTAAACCCGGAAACCACGATCTTTCGTTTTATAGGTTTTTAATCAATAACATTAACCTAAAGTTACCTGGATTGCTTGAGTTTTGATCCACCTATGAACGACCGACGAAT
This sequence comes from Centaurea solstitialis, assembly GCA_030169165.1. Taxonomy (NCBI): domain Eukaryota; kingdom Viridiplantae; phylum Streptophyta; class Magnoliopsida; order Asterales; family Asteraceae; genus Centaurea; species Centaurea solstitialis. The sequence goes on from CM058040.1 coordinate 64,454,700, forward strand.
GCTCCTCTAGTAGAGCTGAAAAATCCGAAAAGCTAAAAAAAATGAACTGGTATTACGAGGGAGGAGGGGGCGGCGCCGAGTAAGAGAGAAGAGAGAGAGAAACCGGAAACTGATTATCAGATTGAATGAATTAACCTTAAACCTATAAGGCTTATTTATATGAAGGTAAACACAATTTTATTCAGACTCAGTTTCCTTTTGCAATTATCCAATTTCTTTTCTTTCAAGAAAATAATTTACTTAAGATAATTACCTATATATATTTATCTAATATATATAATTCTTTTTAATTAATTATTATATATTTATTCATCAAATAAATATATAATCTACTTAATTAATTAATATCCCTCCAACTTTGGGATTTCTGACTGAAATTACCCAAACTGATTTATAAATGACTATTTATAAATCTAATCCCTCCATTTTGATTTATAACTGACTCTTATAAATTCGATTTTTCCATTTCTGGGTTTTTCTCAACTTATTCGATTTATAGGTCCTCATAAGTGTGACCCTCAAGTGTCTTGTAACATTGGACGCGCAATCACTGGTTTGTCAACTTATGCACACAATTACTAACAGTTGCCAGCATCTCTAGACCGATCGATATATTCTGTGACAACTCGGGAGCCGTAGCGCAAGCAAAGGAACCCAGGGAGCATCACAAGTCAAGACATGTGCTCAGAAAATATCACCTCATCCGAGAGATCATTGGAAGAGGAGATGTAAAGATATGCAAGATTCCAACAGAAGAAAATGTCGCAGATCCGCTGACAAAGCCACTAGCAATGGTGAAGCATGAGGCACATGCAAATTCCATTGGGATGCAGTACCTGGACGCCAGTAGCTAGTTTTAGTTTATTAATTATTACTATAGTTTAATTTTGAACAATTCAATCATGTAAAGTTTTATTTTACAGTATGATGGAAATAAATGGAGGTTTTAATTCATGATTGTTTTAAATTAACTATTTTTCGCATATTTAACATATCCATGATTTTACAAAGTTTTGTATGAAATCTAAATTTCCACAGCCACTTATTGAAATGGGAATTTCAATAGGAAGTTTAACGCTATTATAAATACTTGATGATTTATTCAAAGTAAAGAATAAAAGCACAAGTGATGTGACCATGTATTTATAGATACTCATCAGAGTGTTTGAGTATTGGAGGTGACCAGTTTCAAGTCTGCTTCATGGAGCCTCAGTCATAAGCATCGACTTGATAGGTTGTCCTAAGACCTGAGATACTTGGTTTGGAAACATGAGGACTACTGTACTCTTAGCATGTTCTAACGCTGCACCGTAACAGGGCGGCCATACGGAACGTGACTAGATGCAGCGGAAGCCGTAGATCCAAATACAAGTAGTCAAGAAGGGATTTACACCTCTTTACAAAAGAGAGATATTTCTTTTTTGACGAAGGAGGTTCCTTTCTCCTCCCTCCTCAACCCATGTCTCGGGTTTAGAAAGGTTATCATCCTGAGGGGGAGAACTGCAAGTCCTTTGATATGTAGGCTTTGCATCATTCCAAGTAAACCTCATGTTTCTTGGATGTGCACCTACTGAGGGGGAGAAACATCAGTGATCAGAACCTCAAAAGGGTGATGATTGGTGATGTTTCGTGCGTCATCAAGACAAGATCTAAGATCCATCTATACAAGATCTGTATTCAACATAGGGGATGAATGTCTCCTGGTTGAATGGCTTTGTCTCGTTGATATGCCTCTTTCTCGTCTTCACTGCAAATAAAGAGAAGACTCTCCAAGGAAGAGAAGACTCGCTGGAAAGGACATTGCAAAGCTTCGCTGAAGAAGTTTGATCAGCGACTTAGTATGTCCTCCCTGCCTCTCTCATTCAGTTTTCTGGATGGATGCCTCTTTTGTTAGGATTGTGTGCAAGACAGTAACAAGGTTTACCGTGTCCAATGTTATAAGACACTAGTGGGTCACACTGCTACACACCCAATTTGAGATCAAGTGGATTTACCAGTTTGATGGAATAATTAATTAGTACAAATTAATTATTGAGTAAGAATTAAATAATAAAGAGTTATTTATTATTTAGTTATATAAAATATCAGTTGGAATATTTTATATTGTTAATTAATAGTTGATTAATTAATTAAAGGGTTTAAGATATTTAATTAATAATTTATTAATTAAATAAAGAGTTTTAGTTTGATTAAAAGCTTTAATGGGCTTTTAAATTGAACGGACTTTCTTATTTGGGTATTACCATATTTATGGATATAAATATGGTAAACCCTGGTTAGTTTATTCATTCGATCAATCTTGACTAAAAGAAAACCCCAGAGAAAAACCTGAACCCTTGCATCTCTCTCTCTCCATCGATTTTGTGAGGTAACCCACGGCGGTCTAGCAGCCAATCTCCTGGTGGTGCAGTAGTGGTGTATCCCTCACCAGCTTTCCGGAGTTTTTTCGCTTGCATAAACTGTTTCGAGGTAATTTTTCGGAAACCCTCTTTAATTGTATCTGAATTATTTTGGATGGATCTACGATTGGGGATTTGTTTGTTTTATTCCGCTACGTATATTTATTGTACCCGTTAATCCCCAACATCTTTCACACTTATCAGCGGAGTTCTCAACTTTGCTTCCAGTGACTAGCTGAGAAAGAGAAGACAATGAAGAAGAAAACTTGGATCAATGCCTAGTTAAAGAAGAACTTCTAGACTAGTTTGATCTGTGTATTTTTTTTTTTTTGTTGTTTCTTTCAGTGACTTGTAATCTTATTTCTTTCTGTATTGTAATTCTTACTTTGAAATGAAATGAAATACAAGTGTTTCTCTATCCATGATACTCATCACTGAAAAATATCTCTTCTAATAGTTAAATAGAACAAGTACCTTTAACATGTTTTATTTCCTAACTGTTGATTCTAGACTTAGAAAATTTCTAAGTTACTAGAAACAGACAACCTCCCTGTTGTCTTATCATTGATATTTAGGGGGAGATTGTTGATCCAGTCTTCCTAAGACTTAATGAAATATCAATGATCCTTTATCTTATATCCTAGAATACTTAGCAAAATACAGATGCTTAGGAAGCTACAACGAGTCTGTTCGCTGAAGGTTCATACTGCTAAGCATGGCTCATAAATGATATCAGCAATAGCATGTCACTGACTCCTTTCAGTGACAGCGATAGCTGATAACTGCTGAGTGTTCTCTGAAGACAAATAGTCATGTCTCTAGGAAAACCATCAGCACCATATATTGATGCAAGTTGATGATAGAGTCAGCGATGCTAATGATTTGAAGTTGAAATCAATGACAGCTAGGTGACTACTCTTACATGACGTTTGATAAAAACAGGTCACAGTGCCTCCCTGATCCTTCCCGAGGATCAGCGATTCTAAGGCCTGATCAGTGACTTGTACTTTAAGAATACTATATTTGTCTTCTTGTCCTATATGCACAAAAAGGATTTGATTTGCCTTTTTGACAAAAGTACAAAAGGGATGTCTCTTTACTGTTCTCTCCTTACTTGTCACCCATAAGGCAACTATTTACCATAGGCCATGACCCTACCAAGCATGGGCATTACTTTATGGTACAATAGTACACCAAACCCAATCTTTACCTAACACATGTAAAGTTGGGGATGGCATGCATTTAATGCATGGGGTATATATATTCTATACCCCAATCCTTTCTTCTTTCTATCTTCTATCTTCTAATTCTTTCTATCTCTTCTAATTCTTGCTTAGTGCATAAGCAAAGCCTGTGTGTCTAAATACTTAAAAGATTGTTTGGATCTTGACAAAGTGTTGATCCTTTTCAACAAACAATCTACTTCAGTTCACACAAAGGCTCCATAGGAGTCGTGAACTGAATTAAGTGGAAGAAACAGTGTTGATTGTATTCAACCCCCCTTCTACAATACAATTTATCTTATTGGCCATCAATAGAGGACCAACACGCTCCGTCTCCGTTGTGACCATTCAATGAGCAAAATCCGCCCGGTTACCCATCTTTCGAGGATTGGAGGAATCATCCTCGTGGCCCCTATTGATTTCGATCTTTTATCTCTTTAGTTTTCGATTGGGTTGTTTAGACAATTTTATTTCGTGTTTGTTTGGTTTGTTTTAGACTTCTTTAATTGTTTGCATGCTTTAGGATCTTTGACTTTTAATTGTTTGGATGTTAGTTTTATTTTCTTTTGTTCTTTTTACTTTTGTTTGTTTTTCTTTGGTAATAGATGCAACGTGTTATGATCACGCACCACTTACGATTTCGGAACTCACTCTGATGGACATAAACATAAGTCACATAACCCGGGAAGTTTCTCTTTTTCCCAATCCTCCTTATTTGTTATAACTATTGCATTGAGGACACTAAAAATTTTAAGTGTGGGGAGGGGGTTAAGTAGACTTAACTGTTTTAATATCGGGTTATCTTATGTTTTTGGTTGTCGTTTTTCGAATTATTTGAAAGCTTTGAAATTTGGCCCCAATTTTTTCAAAACTTGAGATTGTTTTTGGAGACTTAGATGCTTGCATAGGAGAACAGTAAATAAGGTTAATTGAGTAGAGTAATGCCTTGGAATACCAATTACCATGATTGCCTCACCCTATTCCTTTGAGAGTTTGAGCCTTTATTGAATATTCATTTTGTGAGGATTTACCGAATTTGACCCAAGGTAGAACTTGTATTTAAATGCTTGTCGAAACCACATAAGAGAAGTATTTATCACCATTGCACTGATAGAGGCCTTCGTTCAACCCTTTTTAGCCTTCGTTAAGTAACCTCACTATAAGGTTATTTAATTTGCCTAGCCCAATTTTTTAAAGTGTTCAATTTAAACACTTTACCGCTTGAAACCCATTTTTGAGCCTTAGCCTTTCATTTTTTTACCCAATATCACCATATATCCTTTAGCTGGTTATCTTTTATCTATCTTTTGGCCGTGACTTAAATTTGAGAATTTAAGAAGTTTTGATCCATATTTTTCAATATCTGACAAATAAAAAGAAAGGGATTGAGAAAGAGCTTGAAAGAGAAAAGACATAAAAAGAAAAAAAAGAAAAAATAGTGACTCAAAGAAGAGAAAAGAAAATATCAAAAGAGTCGGAAAAAAGAGAAGAAAAGAAAAAGAATTTGAGCCCTAAATAAGCAATATGCTTAGGCCGATTCTATGAAAAAGAAAAAGAAAATAAATGCTCATCCCAAAGAGCCCGTGGTTCTCAAAGTCAGATAATTCTAAAAAGTGTTTGGATCATTACTGATTAAGTTTTTCAAGTTTTTGTTGCAACCTTTAGTCACTTATACATCCTTTTTCCTACCCTTACCCTTAGCCTAACATTACAACCCTAAAGTCCTCTTGACGGTTGACAACTTCTCAGTGGTGGAGATTAGATTTGATGACACGCTTATGCAAGTGGGAATTAGTCGAGTATTGGTGTGATCACTTCATATATACACTCTTTCCCCCCGAGAGATACACTTGATATTTATATACTTTGTGAGGGTAAAAGGTTGATCTTTGGTGTTCGTTTACTCATTGTACCTTGTGGTGTGTTCGATTGTGTTTGTTATCCTTGTGTTCTTAAATGATGTTGAATGGAGATAATTTTGGTGTTATTTATCTTATCTTTCAGTCTTTTGATTGATGACAATCAAAGCTTAAGTGTGGGGATTTTGATAACTCAAAAATTATACATGTTTTGGTAGTTCTGGTTTACACTGTTTTACCCCGTTTTGACCCATTTCTCGTATTTTTACTCACGAAAGCTACTAAATCTGAGTTTTGTAGGATTTGGAGGCCACTGAACGGAAAAGTACGAAAAGAGGTGAAAAAGCATGAAAAATGTGCAAATTGGATCCAGAAGCACCTTCGCGTCCGCGAAGATTAAAGTCTCCCGCCGAGAGATGGGTGTTTTCTAGAAGATTCTTGCTTTTGCTCGTTTCGCGTTGGAAAAGAAAAGTTTAGCACCACGAAGTTGATGAAGACCCTCTACGGAAGATTCCAGAATGAGCAGAAAAGGAAAGATAGGGCTTCTTTAGTGTTTCGCGCCGCGAGAGTGCAGCCTCGCGATCGCGAAGTGAGTCGTTCACAGCTTTATAAATACCAGCCTCCTCCCATTAACTCAGATCATTCAGAAATCAAATAGTCAATATTCTTTTAGAGTCAGTAGTATTCAGAGGTGAAGAAGAGAGTAGTTTTATGAGCGTTATATGTGAGCCAATTCTTACCCGGAGTTGTCTATCCGGTGTTCGATCATCTCTCGTTACACGGTCGGTATAATGTCTCTCTTTTTAGCTTTATTTTCTGTTTTAGCTATGATTAGTGAGTAGTTTGTCTTTAGTACTTATTATGGTTTGATGAACCTTGTTGGATGATATTTTGATTTTGATATATATATGTTTGGTTTGGTTTATTGAATGTTTATCTTTGATTCCGAAGTAATGTCTTAACTGTGGCTACTTGAACTTGTTGGTTGGGTGTATCTGTTTTCTAAAATAGGTACACTCCGTTAGATTAATCAACCTCCCTTACCTTTCACTCTAGTGACGCGAAGAGACGTGGTAAGTAGTTTGCTTGGACCGAGAGTAGACTAAACAGTAGGGTCCCACGACTTGGCATTAATTAGGGCGACTTTTACTAGACTGTTTGACAACCAGTCCCTGTAATTGGGCCGGGAGACCAACCTGGTTTATAATCTCAGATAATACATGCTAGGGTGCCTTTGGCTTAAATTCTTACAATAACCAACTAAACTATACTTTTGGCTTAATTGAATCATGCACAAGAGGAATCTCCATAACCATAATAAGTACTATCTTTTCTCTTGTTTGTTTAAATCATCTTTATTTTAAGTCTTAGTTAAAGTAGTAGTCTTTTTAGTCTCTTTAGTTAATTAAAACCGTTTTCCATAAAAATCCCCTTTTTAGATTAATTAAACTCTTATAAGATTTATTTTGAATAACTTGACCGTTCCCAGTGGTAAGAACGATACTTGGACTTTCCTACACTATATTACTTGCGATCATGTACGCTTGCATGTGAGTGTGGTAATAGTGGTTCGGCAATTTTGAGGTTAAAACTTGGTTACGATTTTATATATATAATTTACCGCATCATTTACATTGCTGCAATATTTACATTTTCCGCATCATTTACTATAACATCCCGTATTTTTAAGGAATAATTTGTTTAGAATTTAGAAAGCCTAAATACTAAAGAGATTAGTCTTGTCATTAGTGATAAGTTTATAAAATTTGGTAACCCTCATTTGTATATGACGTGCAATAGTTTTCATAAAATTAAGAGTTTGGTTTTATTAATATTGAACTCTTTAAGTTTGGATAATCTTGCCTTAGGAAATAATACCATAGTGTTGTGCGTTTTTAGATTATAGATTTAGCTATTCTTTTGAACTAAGTGGAAAACCTTATCAAAATATAGGGACCAATTATGTTATTAAGCCAAACGTGAAAATCTTGGAGATATACTTCATGTAACTCGACGGCCACTTTCTTAAGTATATTAGGGTTAGGGTTTAGCATTACAAGAAATGCTTAAGATTGAATTCTTAGGTCGCGTTTGGTTTGCTGGAATCTTTTTGAAGGAATTGGAATCCTGAAGGAATTGGACTCCAATTCCATAATTTGTTTGGTTGGCAGAAATGTCCGATGGAATTGGAATTTAAATATGCAAAATGACAGAATTACCCTCCTTTTGTTCTTATGTTTTTTTCTTACTTTTTCATACTTTTTTTTCTTACCACCATCACAACCACCGACAGCCCTATCACCCCCACCATCACCATCACCACCACCACCGTCATCAAATATCCCCTTTTTATCATCCACCCCCTTAACCCCACCACCATCCAATGACGACCACCCATTCTAACAATCTTTTTTGGTCGGCGGTGGGTTGACGCGGTAGCGGCGGTTGGCGATGGATGGAAGCGGTAGCGGCAGTGGGGGAAGCGGTAGCAGCGGTGGGTAGTAGCGGCGGTCGGCGGTGGGTTGAAGCGGTAGCGGCGGTCGACAATGGATTGAAGCGGTAGCGGAGATCGACGGTGGGTTGAAGCGAATTAGTAAGTTAGGGCATCTAATTGAAGGGTAATCTGGTAATTTGGCAATTCCCATGTCAAGGGATTTTAAAATCTTTCCATGTACCCAAGGATTTCAAATCCCTTCTCTAAATCTTACCAAACGCAGGAATCCTTGGGAGTTGGATTCCAATTCCTTCAGATTCCCAAGGAATCCTGCATACCAAACGCGCCCTTAGAGTTTTAAGCATCTAAATAAGGCTCAAGGTTGGATTTGCGTTTGAAGATTTGGTCGTGATTAGAAACCTCATTGAAGAATTATTGATGGAGTCTTTATTAGCGGTTCTAGCCATTAACTAAGGTATGGATTCCTTGTTCCTCCGTTGTGTATATTAGATCGTTGAATTATGTATGCGTTTATGTGATATGTTACGTGAACGGATTTCTTATTCCTCTCTTGTATAGATTTGATCGTTAATTCTGGTTGCGTTTATTTGATACGATTCGTATGTGTACGGACTCTATAGATTCTTTCGTGTCATTCGATCTATTCCTTCATGCTTAATGTGCTTTATGCATTGTGTTTATGTTTATTTAGTTTCTCTGCAATGAATTTAGTTGTTCGTTCGGTTAGACGTCTTCTTTTGATTTTATATTTAGAAACATCTTATTATAGTTATAAGCTGCAGAAATACTTTTTGAAAATTACGTCTTACTTGTAAAAATCATAACTTGTCGCTCGTTTATCGGATTTACTTATACGGTACGTTTTTAAAAACACCAAGACGTCTACTACAATTTAATGTAACACGAACAACCTGTGATTTTTAGGCTAAAGTGTCCAAAATCTAAGTTTTCTGAAATAGCTCCTATTTTAGACGAAAACAGCGCAACCGTTTTCCAAAATTTTTATCTGATTCATTTTAAACCCGATTCAGTCCGTTCTTGATTCTTTGGAATCCTAAGATGTTGATCTAAAACTTCTGTTTAGATATGTTTTTCTAAAACCTATTGTAAATATGTTAAACTATTCAATCTCTAAACCTGTCAAATGCTGAAAATCGTACGTCTCGATTTCTAATAGTCGTGTTCATAGTTTTCATTGGATTTGATTCACTATGCATTTTCCTTATGAATATTTGTGTTTGTTCATACCTAAGTTTATGTTAACGATTTACGATACTTGATCATTTTAAAATTCTTTTCGATTCGTAATCTGTTCGATTGAGTGTATTCGAATTTATGAACATTTTATGGGATTTCGTTCATATATTTTTGTATGGTTGCATAATTAGTATGACTTGTTATTCATTTGATGTGATCACATGGATTGTGATATACTTTGAGAATTTATGTGTTTTGCTAACCACCTATGGGGGTACCATAGGCACGTCATTGTGGCACCGATGGCGTGACAGCACCCGTGGCGGTGTGATCAGTCAACGGGGTCTCCTCTTTTGTGTGTGCTCATGTGAGAGCTATTTATATGTTACCGATAAGAAGGCGTATGGGTCGACCCTAGAATGTAGGGTGAGAGTCGGTGTGTGCCCAACACCACCTCTCACAATTAGTACTGTTGGATGTGTATGATACAGATTAGAACAGAAATATGGAATTCACAATGAGATGAATATGGCTGAAGGTTTAATTTGATTCAATCGTAAAGGAAATTACAGGATTGGAAACGAAAAAACATAAACAAACCAGGGACGAAACCCTCTCTCCAAGCAACTCGCTAGAGCCCTAATCGACTGAAAGAATCTTCCCAAAACTCCATTCCCCCTCCCAAATACCTTTTTCCTAATTAATAGACAATTACGTAAAAGAAAAGAAATCCTAAATTGGATAACTAAAACTTCCACCTTCACTTAATGGGCCTTGGGTCATTTACCCAAATTAAGATCAATTCGTAAGAATACTTTCCCCTGCAATTAAAGTCTTGTCCTCAAGACTTGTATCAGGAACCCGAATCTTGGACGTCTCTGCCTCCTCCCAAGCATCCATTGCTCAAATTGCTCCTTCCGCATCGAGATGTTCATCATCAGCCAATAATAGACCTCACATTGAACCTTCTAGACATTTATGTGCGGGTCCAAAGTGTTAAGATTGTGTGCGAGACAGTAACAGGGTCACCGTGTCCAGTGTTATAAGACACTAGTAGGTCACACCGCTGCACACTAAATTGAGAATATTTGGAATATGTGTGAAATAATTAATTGATTATTAATTATTGGAAAAGGGAAAAAGATAAATAATTAGTAAAGTTGTTTATCAGTTAATTAATCAGTTGGATTAATTAAAGAGGAAAATTAAAAAGGGGAATTATATAATTAATTAATCAGTTTGATTAATAAATTATATAAGATAATTATAATAGGAATTATAATTGGTATCCAACACTGCCAATTTTAATCCTATAAATAAAAGGCTTTGTGTTATCAAATCTAAAAAAATGTAACACCCAAAATCCTTTAACCATTAAAAAAAAAAAAAAACAAAGAACTTTTATAACTAAAATACTTAATAAATCATTCACATGGTTTAAATAATAAATCATCCAAAATCCCCAATAAATCAATAAAAGTTAACTAAGTAATAACGTCAATCGCAATGCCATTCGCCGAATACGTCAAGCCGGAGCCTTGCCTTTATCCACGCTCGAACTCGTACCTAAAAAAAAATAATAGAATTCGTGGAATAAGCACAACCGCTTAGTGAGCAAATAATCACATGCATTATATTGAACAATCATATATATCACCACATAAACATCTTAGCGGTTTCCCGCTCTTCGGACCGCCCCGCAGTCCGGCCTTAGTGGTAACCCACTCTTCGGATCGCCCCGCAACCCGGCCCTAGTGGTTACCCACTCTTCGGATCGTCCCACGACCCGACCTTAGCGATTACTCGCTCTTCGGATCGTCCCACGACCCAGCCTCAACTAGCACATATACAACAGTCACAACACAAGACATGTAAAAATCCACTCACCTCGATTACGTAGTACACGCGCAATAATAAGTATCCCGCTCACACAAACAACCCACGAAACAAATCTGAAAAATAAGTTATCGAAATAAATCCTACGAACCATTACTTTACACTACTCATCGTCCTAACACGCGAGAGAACTCATACATACCAGCTTAGTGGATTGGTGCCTTTACGACGCACAGGTCGAAACCCGAGTGTCAGTTTGATCTGCTAAACCGTTACCGGACAGCCGTGGCTTACCGGACAACTACCCCCTTCCCTAACCATCCAATTTATACCACACAATTGAACTATACTAAAAGACCCTAGCTTTTGTACATCTAAGTGATATCGTGAAAACACATGGTTTTTAGATTAATACCGACTTATTCCGATGCCGGACCGTCCTCACAATGGCAGCAGCGGCGAGAACCCGCCACCACCGTCGGCTAGCACTACGATCACCTAGCGGCAGCAGCGGTGGTTTACACCACCACCACCACCGATCACAACAAAATTCAGCGGCTACGGTGGCGTCGGTCGCCACCGCCACCTGGCCGGATCACCGCAGCGGCAACGGTGGCTCAACAGCCACAGCTGCTTGACCCCTATTGCCGCCCGGTGCTACAATACAGCAGCAGCGGCAAGAGAACTTGTTGCCGCCACTAGACCTCTGCCACGACCGATGCAGCGTTGTTCAACCACCACCACCGTCCGCCGGTAACGAAACAACAGCAACAACAATCGTAGCGGCAGCAACTAGGCTACCACCGCCGCCGGTGAAAACAACACACACAACTAGCGGCGGCGGCGGCTGTGGTTTGCCACCACCGCCCACCGGTCGTCTAAAATCAACAAATAGCCGCGTCGGTGGCCACCAAGTCGACCCACCGTCGCCAGAGAGATGATCGACAACAGCAGCGGTGATATCCATCGCTATCACCGCCGGTCTCATAGCAGCGCACGGCGGTTGAGCCGCCACCAGCCAAGGCCGGCGACAACCCCACCCCCTTGATAAATCGGCGAGAAAGAAAACGGAAACCGCTAAACCACTTACCGACGAGATTGCTCCGAATGGTTTCTCCGGCAACTGGTTTCTTTTCTTCTTTTTTTTTTTTTTCGTAACCCTCTCTCTCTCAATCTGAATCTATCTCTCTCTCTAATTTTCTTTTTTTCTCAAGACACAAAAAGACAAGAGGTCTTAAATAACCTGACATCCCCTTTTGCTTCCTATTCAAGTCAACCAATGGGCCTACAATCCTAATTGATGTCAATCACCCCTATATTTATCTTTTTTTTTAAAAGACAATTATCATAAAAACTTAAGAAATTAAATAAATAAAATACTTAATAGTTAAATAAAATAAAAAGAGAAATTAACTGGTTTGGGGTATTACAAGTCTCCCCCACTTACCGGGATTTCGTCCCCGAAATCAATCGGAGAAAAGCTCCGGGTAATGCTCTCGCATCTCCGCTTCCGGTTCCCAAGTCCACTCGGAACCCTTACGATGCTGCCACTGCACCTTAACGATTCCGACTTCTTTGTTTCGCAACCTCCTCACCTTACGATCTAACACTGCTACAGGCCTCTCGACGTAGTTCAGGCTCTCATCTATCTGAATGTCGTCTAAAGGAATGTGCGTCGTCTCATCGACGAGACACTTGCGCAACTGAGATATGTGAAACGTGCTGTGGATCTGACCCAAAACCGCTGGCAGCTCCAACCGGTAGGCCACTTTCCCAACACGTGCGAGGATCGTGAACGGTCCGATGTAACGAGGCCCCAGCTTGCCCCGCTTACGGAACCGAATCACGCCCTTCCAAGGGGAAACCTTAAGCAGAACACGGTCTCCTACCTGGAACTCTAGGTCCGATCTATGCCGATCTGCGTAGCTCTTTTGTCGGCTTTGAGCCGTCCGCAACCGCTCTCGAATCTTCTGAATATCCTCAGTGGTCCTCTGAACCACCTCGGTACTCCCTAGAACGCGTTTTCCTACCTCCCCCCAACAGATTGGGGTCCGACACCTCCTCCCATACAGCATCTCGAACGGTGGCATCCCGATACTCGAGTGGTAGCTGTTGTTATATGAGAACTCGGCTAAAGGCGGATACGTATCCCAACTGCCTCCGAAATCTAGTACACAAGCTCGGAGCATATCTTCCAAAGTCTGGATCGTACGCTCGCTCTGGCCGTCCGTCTGCGGGTGATACGCGGTGCTGAAATGCAGTCTGGTACCCAACTCTGAATGAAACCGCTCCCAGAAGCGTGAAGTAAACCGTACGTCCCTGTCTGAAATAATTGATACTGGTACTCCATGCCTCGATACCACCTTCTTCACGTAAATCTCCGCTAGCTGCTCTGCGGTCGAACTCTCTCGAATAGCAAGAAACAAAGCACTCTTAGTCAACCGATCCACTATTACCCAGATCGCATCAAACTTTCGAGGGGTTTTCAGAAGCTTAGTGATCAGGTCCATAGTGATGTTCTCCCACTTCCACTCGGGAATTTCCAAAGGCTGCATCTTGCCATGAGGCCTCTGATGCTCAACCTTAACCTTCAAGCAAGTGAGACACGACTCTACATAACGAGCTACGTCTCTCTTCATTCCGGGCCACCAATAGCCGGTCCACAAATCCCGGTACATCTTAGTAGCCCCCGGATGGATAGAAAATCTAGACTTGTGGGCCTCCTCCAATAAGGTCTGTCGAGCCGCACCCACACGAGGAACCCACACTCGACCGTATCTAGTAAGTAGTCCACGAGTATCTCTGACTAGAGCGGACAACTGGCCACGAATCCGCTCTCCGTTCTGATTTTCCTCCCGACTCGCCTCCTCCTGCGCTCGTCTAACCACATCCACAAAAGAGGTAGTCACTGCCATCTTCAGATGGGATATCCGAAGTGATGTGTGATCTGTCTTCCTACTCAGAGCATCCGCGACCACATTAGCTTTGCCCGGATGATAGAGTATCTCACAGTCGTAGTCCTTGACTACATCTAGCCACCTTCGCTGCCGCATGTTGAGGTTCGGTTGCTCCAAGAAGTATCTCAAGCTCCGATGGTCCGTATAAATGGTGCATTTCACCCCATAAAGGTAATGCCGCCAGATCTTAAGAGCGAAGACCACCGCTGCAAGCTCAAGATCATGCGTGGGTTAATTTGCCTCGTGAGGCTTCAACTGCCTCGACGCGTAGGCTATTACCCGCCCCCTCTGCATCAACACGCATCCTAGACCAAGACGCGAAGCATCGCAATAGACCGTCATGTCTTCCACTCCCTTTGGTAGCGTCAAAACTGGCGCCTCACACAACTTCTGTCTTAAAGTCTCGAATGCCGTCTGTTGCTCAGAACCCCACACAAACGGTTCGCTCTTCTTCGTCAGTCGTGTCAATGGTACCGCGATCTTAGAGAAATCCTGGATGAACCGTCGATAGTAGCCGGCCAAACCCAGGAAACTACGAATCTCAGTTGGTGAGGTCGGAACCTCCTAACTCATCACCGCCTCGATCTTTGACGGGTCCACCTTAATGCCTTCCCGGTTTACAACGTGGCCTAAGAATTGAACCTCCTCCAACCAGAAAGCACACTTCGAGAATTTTGCGTAGAGACGCTCCTTTCTCGGAACCTCGAGCACCTCCCGCAAGTGAACCACATGATCCTCCTTCGTCTTCGAGTAAACCAAAATATCATCAATGAATACGATCACAGACCTATCGAGCATTGGTCTGCAAACCCGATTCATAAGGTCCATGAACGCAGCTGGAGCATTGGTAAGACCGAAAGGCATCACCAAAAACTCGAAATGTCCGTAACGGGTTCGGAAAGCGGTCTTGTGAATGTCCGCTTCCTTCACTCTCAGCTGGTGATACCCCGACCGGAGATCGATCTTAGAAAACCACGATGCTCCCTGAAGCTGGTCAAACAGATCATCAATCCTAGGTAAAGGGTACCTATTCTTGATGGTTACCTTGTTGAGCCCCCGATAGTCGATGCACATGCGATGACTACCATCCTTCTTCTTCACGAACAGTATCGGTGCTCCCCAAGGTGAACTACTCGGACGGATGAAACCTTTGCCCGAGAGCTCTTGCAACTGGTCTGACAACTCCTGAAGCTCCGGTGGTGCCAAACGATAAGGAGCTCGCGCGATTGGAGCCGCCCCTGGCACCAGATCAATACCGAACTCAACCTGCCTATCTGGCGGTAGGCCTGGCAGATCTTCCGGAAATACCTCCGGGTACTCGCTAACAACCGGTACCTCCGCTATCGTCAGCTTTCTTTCTTCCGTCTGGTCCGCCATCGCATAAGCCAAGAAACCCGAACCTCCCCGCTGGAAGTACTTCTGTGCCTTCGCGACGGAACAGAACAACGTACTCATCCTTCTTCCCTTGCCATACACTATCAGCTCTCCCCCACTCGGATTCTGGATCCGCACCAACTGGCCTGCAACATCTGTCGTCGCCCGATTTGGAAACATCCAATCAATCCCAACAACCACGTCTATTCCGTTCATGGGGACGGGTATGAGATTGATGTTGAACTGTACTCTGAAGATGTCGATGGTACACCCACGATACACGCGCTCGACTACATGCACCTCCTCCGCGGCTACGTCAATTTTCACAGGTCTGTCTAGCTTGCCTAACTCTATTTGGAAATCCTTACAAAACCTATGCGACACATAAGACCAAGTGGCCCCCGTGTCGAAGAGTACTAACGCAGGCTTTGAGTTAACAGGAAAGATGCCTAAATTACACATACAGTAAGTTACTATCTATCTACACAAGGCAAGAGTTAAATAACTAAACTTAACAAGGGAAATACCTGTAATCACATAAGGTGCAGTCTGTGCCTCCTCAGCAGTCAACTGGAACGCCCGTCCTCGTGTAGTAGGTCTGCTCCTCCCCGTAGTAGTACCGTCAGTAATCCTAAGCGTCATTGGGGCCGGGGCCTGAACTGGTGCTCCCTTCAGCTGGGGGCAATTGGGCTTGATATGCCCGGACTGGTAGCAGTGAAAGCAGATCTTCGTCGTCTCTTTGCATTCGCGACTAAAATGGCCCTGCTTGCCACACTTAAAGCATGCCGTCTCCTGAGCCCTACACTCACCTCTGTGCTTTCGCCCACACTTGCTGCAAGCTGCAGGTCCACTCCTAGTATCACTCTTGGCTCCCTTGTACTTCTTAACTGGCGGATACTTTGGATAAATAACGTTCGTTCTCTTAATTGAATTTCAATTAAACTCGGCTCCCCGACTGATCATCCGCCTTGCGCTTTCCCTGCCGTCGCTCTTCCAGGTGTATCTCCTGGGCTCTCGCTGTCTCCACCATATCGCTGAATGTTTTGCACCTTTTCGTAGTCACCGCCCCCTTGATTTTCGTCTTCAGAACCCCGGATATCGAGCCATCTTCAGGGACTCATCGTTCGCATAGCCCGGCACGAACAACAGCTTCTCTAAAAATTTCGCGGTGATCTCATTCACCGTCTCTGTCGTCTGAGTTAGGTTCAGGAACTCGGCTGCGATCCGCACTCTCTCAATGCTAGGAGCGAATTCCTCATCAAACATAACCTTAAACTCCTCCCAAGTCAGTGCAGTGATCTGTGCCTCCGTAAGTCTCTTCAGAACCAAGTCCCACCAATCCTTAGCCGCATTTCGAAGTAGGTTCACCGCAAAAAGAACCTTTGAGCCCGCCGGGCATCCGCTGGTGCGGAAAGCCCCCTCCACAGCCGAATACCAACGATAGCAGGCAATGGGGTCCTTCTGCCCCTCGAAGAACGGCGGTTTGCATGTCATGAAATCCTTATAGGTGACCGCACGGCTCTGAGACTGCGCCGTGCTCCCGCTTCCCGAACTCCGTGCTGTAAGAGCCGCATCGATACGCTGATCCAGGGTCTGAACCAGCTCCTCCCTCATCTGGTCGAATAGCCCAGGCAGTGTTTGTTGCAGAATCGCAGTAATTTGAGCAGCAAGCTGGTCTGCCTGCTCGGCCTCACTCCCACTGGGATTATTCCTAGTTTGCACCATTCTGAGGGTGCAAGAAGATCTTAGGTCTTAACTACGATAAGGCAGTTTAAAGTACATCGGATGCCTAATCGTACCTTTAAGCTACTAGTGCTCATGCAAGTATCTACCTCTAGTCTTAGTGCGCATGCAAAATCACAGATAAGTTCACACCTTATACATAAGCACTACACATATTAGCTATCCACATAAATGCTCATCCCTAACTGTCATCAATGAGTTAAAGTCTCCAGGACTTAATCAATCCCAACACTACACAGGTGTTTATAGTAACACTATTATTGGCGCCGTATTACTATAACCATCCCTTCATGATAGTCAAATCAGGATCACCAGGCACCAATCAAACAAGAACATGCCCAATAACCCATCCTCAACATACCAAGGTGTCTACGTTTGGGTTTGATACCATCCTACCTAAACCTTAACTTATCGACTAAGCAGGTACTGGAAAACATAACACTATCCCACATAGCTCATTTTATCAATCCACATAATACTATGCATAATAACATGTGTACACAATTCACTTCTATATCATGCGTGTATATATATATATATCAAAAACTCAACTATTGCTCACCTCCGTCTTGACGGTTTCGCTGGCAATTCCGATCCTAACTAATCGCAAAATCTCCTAGTTTAAGTCCAACCACACACACACCCACTAGTGTGTATGCTGATTCTCTTAAACCTAGGCTCTGATACCAAGTTTGTAACACCCAAAAACCTTTAACCATTTTTTTTAAAAGCGAAAGAACTTTTATAACTAAAATACATAAGAAATCATTCACATGGTTTAAATAATAAATCATCCAAAATCCCCAATAAATCAATAAAAGTTAACTAAGTAATAACGTCAATCGGAATGCCATTCGCCGAATACGTCAAGTCGGAGCCTTGCCTTTATCCACGCTCGAACTCGTACCTAAAAAAAATAATAGAATTCGTGGAATAAGCACAACCGCTTAGTGAGCAAATAATCACATGCATCATATTGAACAATCATATATATCACCACATAAACATCTTAGCGGTTTCCCGCTCTTCGGAGCGCCCCGCAGTCCGGCCTTAGTGGTTACCCACTCTTCGGATCGCCTCGCAACCCGGCCCTAGTAGTTACCCACTCTTTGGATCGTCCCACGACCCGGCCTTAGCGATTACTCGCTCTTCGGATTGTCCCACGACCCAGCCTCAACTAGCACATATACAACAGTCACAACACAAGACATGTAAAAATCCACTCACCTCGATTACGTAGTACACGCGCAATAATAAGTATCCCGCTCACAGAAACAACCCACGAAACAAATCTGAAAAATAAGTTATCGAAATAAATCCTACGAACCATTACTTTACACTACTCGTCGTCCTAACACGCGAGAGAACTCATACATACCAGCTTAGTGGATTGGTGCCTATACGACGCACGGGTCGAAACCCGAGTGTCAGTTTGATCTGCTAAACCGTTACCGGACAGCCGTGGCTTACCGGACAACTACCCCCTTCCCTAACCATCCAATTTATACCACACAATTGAACTATACTAAAAGACCCTAGCTTTTGTACATCTAAGTGATATCGTGAAAACACATGGTTTTTAGATTAATACCGACTTATTCCGACACCAGACAGTCCTAACAATGGCAGCAGCGGCGAGAACCCGCCACCACCGTCGGCTAGCACTACGATCACCTAGCGGCAGCAGTGGTGGTTTACACCACCACCACCACCGATCACAACAAAATTCAGTGGCTACGGTGGCGTCGGTCGCCACCGCCACCTGGCCGGATCACCGCAGCGGCAACGGTGGCTCAACAGCCACAGCCGCTTGACCCCTATTGCCGCCCGGCGCTACAACACAGCAGCAGCGGCAAGAGAACCTGCTGCCGCCACTAGACCTCTGCCACGACCGATGCAGCGGTGTTCAACCACCACCATCGTCCGCCGGTAACGAAACAAAAGCAACAACAATCGTAGCGGCAGCAGCTAGGCTACCACCGCCGCCGGTGAAAACAACATACACAACTAGCAGCGGCGGCGGCTGTGGTTTGCCACCACCGCCCGCCGGTCGTCTAAAATCAACAAACAGCCGCATCGGTGGCCACCAAGTCGACCCACCGTCGCCGGAGAGATGATCGACAACAGCAGCGGTGATAGCCATCGCTATCACCGCCGGTCTCATAGCAGCGCACGGCGGTTGAGACGCCACCAGCCAAGGGCAGCGACAACCCCACCCCCTTGATAAACCGCCGAGAAAGAAAACGGAAACTGCTAAACCACTTACCGACGAGATTGCTCCGAATGGTTTCTCCGGCAACTGGCTTTCTTCTCTTCTTTCTTCTTCTTTTTTTTCGTAACCCTCTCTCTCTCAATCTGAATCTATCTCTCTCTCTCTAATTTTCTTTTTTTCTCAAGACACAAAAAGACAAGAGGTTTTAAATAACCTGACATCCCCTTTTGCTTCCTATTCAAGTCAACCAATGGGCCTACAATCCTAATTGATGTCAATCACCCCTATATTTATCATAAAAACTTAAGAAATTAAATAAATAAAATACTTAATAGTTAAATAAAATAAAAAGAGAAATTAACTAGTTTGGGGTATTACAAAAAAAACCTAATTATTGCTTAAACCTCAAGAAACTATTTTCCTCTCTCTCTCTCTCCCCTCCTTGTCGACGGCATACACACAAAAACGAAAAACCAGTTGGTTTTGTTCTTCCAATCGTGGTGGTCTAGCAACCTTTCTCGCCAAGTGTCAGTAGCGGTGTAACCCCTACCAGCAGTTCAGATTATTATCTCGCGCAAAGGTAATCCTTAAAAATACCCTATAATTGTATCTGTAGTCGATTGGGATTGGATCCGTTTTTGGGGATCTAGGTTTTGTTTTTCCGCTGCGTGTATGTAGCCTACGATTCCCAACAGTGGTATCAGAGCCACTTCCCAAAAACTGCAGATCAGGTTTATCTGTGTATTAGTTTGTGTTAAAAATTCGATTTTTACGTGTTTATGTTTAAAAAAAATTTGGATTTTTATGTGGCGGTGGAACGGCGGCAGTTAGCCAAACCGAGCCACCGCAGCCACCGGAAAACCACCGCCGGCGAAACCACAGATTGTGGTGGCCGGCGGCTGTCCATCGAAACAACCACCACGCCGCACCATATTTGGTGGTCGCGGCTGTGGTCAACAAGTACCACCGCACCACCGATTGTGGTGGCGGTGGCGATCGGCCACTATGGCGGCGATGAAAGCAAATCGAAACCAGCACACCACCGTACGTGGTGGTGGTGACGATCGCCGTCTAATCAACCGTCGGGAGGCGGCGGTGGTGATGGCGTCGCGCCGTTGCTGTCGTCGTACTCCCAATCGGCCACCTCACCACCGTTTGTGGTGGTGGTGGCGATGATGTTTTTTTGATACGCACCGCCGGAGGCGGCGGTAGTGGTGGCAGCAGCCGCTGCTGCCGTCGTTCTCCGAATCGGCCGCCACACCACCGATTGTGGTGGTGGCGGCGATGATTATTGTTGTTATACGCCGCAGTCGGCGGCGGTGGTGGTGTATTGCTGCTGCCGTCGTCGATCTCCGACCACGGCGATGATGGTGGTGGTTCGCCGCTATTATCGCCGATGGTAACGGTGGCGTTGGTGGGTTTGTTGAACGGCGGCGGTGATGGCATTGATTTTGCCATTGTCGTCGCCGGTAACGGTGACTGATGTTGGCGGTGGTCGATTGCCGCCGCAAAGGGGCAT
Organism: Centaurea solstitialis; assembly: GCA_030169165.1. Lineage (NCBI taxonomy): Eukaryota > Viridiplantae > Streptophyta > Magnoliopsida > Asterales > Asteraceae > Centaurea > Centaurea solstitialis. The sequence continues at coordinate 64,475,474 of CM058040.1, forward strand.
CGGCTGCTGCCGATTCCGATCGAAACACGGCGGCGGTAGTGACTCTAGGGTTGCTGTCATCACCAGTGATCTCGAAACACCAGCTCGCGTCGCGAGCAGTGGCTGACAGTGGTTGTTATTTTGTTTCTTGCGAGACAAATTTTGTGTGATAAGTTTTAATCAGATAAGGTTAAAATCTTAGTATCAAATTATTTTAATTAATTTAGTTAAAATTAAAATTAGTTTTTTTTGTCGTCATAGTCAAACCCTTTTGACCCATAGTTATTTTTCTTTTTTGGTTGTGCGAATGTTTTATCTATTAATTTATTATTGGTCACGGGAGGCCTGCGTGCCATTTACAACCCGCTTTAATTGTAATAATTTTAATAAATATTATAACCGAAGAATTGAAGACGGAGTCAAGGAGACAACCATGGAGCTTGGAGCCAGTGGGAGTATCGAGAAGATCAAGTTTTATGTTGTCACCTAGGGATAAAACCGTCGTTTTGTGTTGGCTCACAAAACGACATAGTTTAAGGGTTTTTTACTATGACATGTTTTAATTATATGCTTGTTTATATTTAATGGTTATATGAATTGCGTGGTTGTTTATTTACGTAATTTCCTTTTAAACAAAATATAAACGGTTTTAAAATTTAATGTTTTAAAGAAAAAATTGGATACGAATACAGTTTGTGTTTAGATCCAAGTTTTGAAAACTGGCATTTATAACCCTTGTTAAAATCATAGATTAGTAAGCGCAACCCACTTTAGGGGCACCTCCGGTGTAAGGTACATAGGGCGTTGTAAGTGAACACACTATGAACGTCCGTGTTCAAACCGAAACTAGAGGGTGATAAAACTCTGCGAATTATCTCCGGGTGGTACCGGCCAGAGTTTGTCCAGGTCCCGGGTGGTGCAGTCTATTTTGGTAATTATTTATTCACTAGGTGGTACCAGGCCAAAATGCACTAGAGGGACTAAATATGCACGGATTAAATATCCGATGTCCCGACGACCTAGAAGTCGTGTTTTCGAATTAAAAATGCGATTGGTATAGTTTTTTCCTACCATAGATCACACGAGTCGGTTTGACATGATCACATGCTTCCCGACACATGTGAAAAATGGATTCTAGTCTGATAAATTTATTTTAAGGGTAATAATTTATTAGAAGATTTTTATAATTATAAACTAAGCTTGGAATTTTATTCTTTATTGTAGATGTCTTTTTCTGTAATCCCGTTTTATACCCCTGAGGAATCACTGAGACTCATCAATGGAAAATGGAAACTTACAGGACAAAATTTTCCAGTTTGGAAAATGCACCTTGATAATAAGTTGCGTGCACAGGGTAAGTTTTACGTTTTAGATAAACCTGTATCACGACCTAAGAGTAATTCCCCTGAAGAGGAGTTTACTCAGTACTTCAAGTACATGGCAGATAAATCGGATGTCATGTCAATTCTGATTTTCTCTATATCATCCGAGTTTGAGGATAGATTAAGAGATAAATCCTGCCACGAGGTCGTGAAAGATATAGAAAGCCAGCTGGGATTCTATAAACATACAGGTAAGCTTTTGATCATGAAAGAGATACTTTCACTGAAGCTGAAAAAGGACCAGTCAGTTAAAGACCATCTTATGGAAATGAGGAGGCTCTTTAAATGCTTGACACGTTTAGGGTACAAGATGACTCAGGAAGAGTTAGTGAATCTCATGTGGTACTCACTCCCGAAGGAGATATGTGACACAACTAGTGCCTACATGAAAGAACCAAAGACTGATGTGGCAGCACTGCATGAGAACATTCTGGCCAGTCTAGAGCCGAAGCCAGCACCTGCTGATCTCATGGATACTAATTGGATTGATGAGCTGGGGGATCTGAGTTGCCCAGAATGCGGTAGCAAGGATATTTGCGAGCACTCGATGAATATCGACCAGATAGAGATCGGTTTACCCGATGCTCCAGGTATCTTTATGATAGATTGCTTAATCACTTCTTATGAATCATGGGTAATTGATACAGGCAGTGGTAACCACATTTGTAATCATTTACAGGGATTCACTAGAAGGAAGACTTTGAGGAAGGACCGTTCGAACCTACAAGTTGGCGAAGGCACTCCGTTGATAGCTGAAGCTGTAGGATCTTATAGTCTTAGTTTACCCTCGGGTCTAGTTTTGGAACTGGATAATTGTTATTATATTCCAAACATGATTAAGAACGTTTTGTCTTTTGATTTGTTAGTAGAACAAGGTTTTTATTACAAATACGATTATAAAATGATTTCAGTCTTTAAAAATATAATATTTTCTATTTTAAAGCAACACCTGTGAATGGTCTATATACAGTAAATCTACAAGACAACAGTAGTGAGATCTATCATATAAGTAAACGATCCAAAGACATTTGAGGATCAGACTTACCTCTGGCATTGTCGTTTGGGCCACATAAACAAGAAACGTGTTGAACTACTCCTAAAAGGAGGTTTTCTTGGCACTTTTAATTATAAACCTTTTGATAATTGCGAGTCTTGTTTATCTGGCAAAATGACAAAGCAACCTTTCAAGAAAGAAAATGAAAGGGCTACTGACTTGTTAGAAATACTTCACACAGATGTGTGTGGACCTTTTAGTCATGTGGCAAGAGGAGGATACCGGTACTTCATTACCTTTACTGACGATTTCAGTAGGTATGGTTATGTCTATCTTATGAGACATAAATCTGAAAGCTTTGAAGGATTCAGAGAATTTCAAAATGAACTACAGATTCAACTTGGCAGAAAGATCAAGTTTTTACGGTCGGATCGCGGAGGCGAATATCTTAGTGATGAGTTTGATAATCATCTGATGGAGTGTGGGATTGTATCCCAACTCACACCTTCGTATACACCTCAGATGAATGGTGTCTCAGAATGGAGGAATCGTACTTTACTAGACATGGTACGATCGATGATGTGTCACTCTACGCTACCAATATCATTCTGGGGACATGCGCTCGAAACAGCAGCACATATACTGAACAGAGCGCCAACAAAGTCAGTAGAAAAGACACCATACGAGCTATGGAAGGGTAAGAAACCCAATATATCTTTTCTAAGGATTTGGGGTTGTGAGGTTTACGTCAAGCGACCTACCTCAGAAAACCTCAAGCCCAAATCAGACAAGTGTTTCTTCGTTGGATATCCTAGGACCATCGTGGGATATTACTTCTACAACCCTGAAGAGAACAAAGTTTTTGTTGCTCGAAATGGAAAATTTCTGGAAGAAAAGTTTCTCAGTTCTGGGAACACCAGAAAGGATGTAGATCTACAGGTAGTAGACGAAGAAAACACTACACCAATTGTTGAGCCAGAAATTCAACTTGAAAATGTTGAACCTCAATCAGAACCGATTGAGGAAGTTCAAACACAGAACCTTCGCAGATCCAGTAGGGTGAGACAAGAACCAGATAGGTATCTTGGGTTTCTAGTCTCTAAAGACAGCGGAGACTTGAATGAACCAACATCCTATGGAGAAGCTATGTCAGGCAGTAAGTCTGAACACTGGCAAGAAGCCATGAAGGCCGAGATGCAATCCATGTACGACAACCAAGTATGGGAGTTGACTGATTTTCCCCAACACAGTAGAGCTGTTGGACGCAAATGGGTTTTCAAGAAGAAAACCGACATGGATGGGAATGTACACACCTTCAAGGCCAGACTGGTCGCAAAAGGATTCATGCAAACTCATGGTATCGACTATGATGAAACCTTTTCGCCAGTGGCCATGTTGAAATCAATTAGGATCCTGATGGCCATTTCAGCGTATTTCAATTACGAGATCTGGCAAATGGACGTCAAGACAGCCTTTCTGAACGGAAAGTTAACAGAAGACGTCTATATGGAACAACCAAGAGGGATTTATAGATCCTAAGAATCCTAATAAGGTGTGTAAACTGCTAAAATCCATTTATGGATTAAAACAAGCATCTCGAAGCTGGAACTTACACTTTGATGAGCGAATCAAAGAATTTGGTTTCGCCAAAAGTGAGTTCGAGCCGTGTGTTTACACTAAGTTCAGTGGGAGCATAGTAACCTTCTTGGTCTTGTACGTAGATGACATTCTACTCATAGGAAATGATGTACCGACTTTACAGAGTGTAAAGAGTTGGTTAAGCAAATGTTTCCAGATGAAAGCCCTTGGAGAACCCGCTTATATACTTGGCATAAAGATCTACAGAAATAGATCTAAGCGGCTTATCGGACTTAGCCAAAGTACATACATTGATAAAATCCTGAAGAAATTCAGGATGGATGAGTCCAAGAAAGGATTTTGTTGTTCCAGATTCAAGTTCTAATCAACATGCAATCAAGTAGAGAATGATTTGAAAGCCATATGTCATTGATTCTTGATGAATTGATTACACACTATCCACACCAAGAACACACACACTTAAGAACTATAACTCTCAATTCACTCTCAATCTACACAATGATACGTATGCATGTTACCTCCTTCCAAACTAACTCACTTTGGGTATTTATACCCAAACATCTAAACCCTCAAGGTTTACAAGAATTACACAAACTACCCTATTATTACAAATCTATTACAAAGTACATATAAAAGGACTAAAACTATAAAGCAAGGTTTGACTTCTTTGACCATATTGACTTTGCCTTTGTCTTCACTTTTAGCACCATCTTGTGATCTCGGATACAATCCGATTTTGCACCCAACAATCTCCCCCTTTGGATTCGAGATCACAAAAAGAATTAGGCAAACGTCTTCAAGAAAGCATCAACACTTTAAGCATCAATGATAAGCTTCCTTGAACGATAAGCTTCCGTAATAATCTTCAAGAATCATCCACATCTTCATGAAGCTTTAACAAACTTTGAACAAGAAGCTTTAACAAATCAAGATATCTTCAAATAATCACCAATCTTCAAACATCTCTCGCAAACATCTCTTGTCATATCTCGTAATCTTCTCTTTGACTTGACATTTCAAAACCATCTCCCCAAAGTATCTTCAAAAACATTTCTAAACTTTACATTTCTAAACCATCTCCCCCTTTTTGATGAAATATGAAATAATCATCAAAACTATAGAAATGTATGATCAGAACAACTCGTCTCTGAAAGATACAAACATATGAACAAACCACCATAGATATCAAAAACCATCTCACATAACCATCTCCTCCTTGTTACTCCAGAATTCCCCCTTTTTACTCCAAAGAAATACCGTCAATTCCAAAAAGTAATCCGAATCTTTTCAAATTCAGATTTAAGTGGGAAAATCCTGAAACAACACATGAATCAGTTGGAATGCCTGTGAGAAGCACAAAGCAACTCAGTACAACAAATGCACTATATAAGGAGCTTTATTGATGATCACTCCCCAGGGCTTCCGTTCAATCATCGCAAACACTAAGAGTATTCCTATGAACGTTCCGACAAAGAAACAAATTCCTTGTGTGTATTTGTGATGAAAGAAAATAGCATCAAGTGCTTTCATAAGGCTCAAAATGTGAAAACATTTCACGACTCGATGTGTAGAAATGAAGTTCGAAGGCAGGGCAGCTTCCTTCTGTTTCAATATCGATTTTCCAAATGAAAACCTGATAGATTATGTGCTGCATCCCCGTGATGAAATGAAACATCTCCTTGTTAAGAAGGAAATGAGTAGCTATTGGGGTAAAAACGAGAGTCGGCATTGGGCTTTGCCTTGTTTCAATATCGGTCACCAAAGAATGTGAACCAATAGATGATGTGGTTGCCCGGCTTAGAAAAGGTTGGTGCAGAGTTTTATGTTTCTTTTAACTCTGTTCTCACACCCTCCAATTCTTTTAAGCATCCTCTCTTCTAACCAATCTCTCTTTTTACATTTTTCCGCTCAATCACTATGAGAATAACTCGACCACCTGAGTTATCTCCCCCACTCTTTGATGTAGACCCCTCACTCATTTCTCAAGGATAACTTCTTTGGTAGGATTGCCGGTTCTGGAAATCCATAGAAGTTCTGTTAAGCTCACACATCCCATGAAAAAAGTTTCCTTAACATGAAAGTACAATGATTCATCGGGTGAATCAATGAGCCAATATGAAGTATGCTCGAACAAATATATATAGACAATATATAAGCATAAGAATTTCTTCAAACAAGTATATGAAATGAAGAACATGAATGATGTAAACTGGTTTTAAAAAAAAACTGATTCATCATATGATGTGAGATATATTCTTGAAAAACTTTGGTGTACACAAAATGAATGAATGTTATCTATACGAACAAGACATAGATATAGCAATGAAGAACGTATCTGATCAAATAAACGATGAAGTACAATGAGGAAATATCAAACGAGCGTATTACCACCGAAAAATATGGTCATATAGAGACGTGGTAATAACGAAGACAAAAGAAGCTAAACCGGTGTGTATGAATACTTGAAAAGTATATGAAAAGATAATACGCAAGTATTAAACTTGGGAAACACACGGTTTAGAAAATAACCGTCAACTCATCATGATATGAAAACATTTAAAATCACACTTCTAATTCGAAAAATCATTTGAGAATCGAGAAGTGAGTTTGAACATTTAAAAAAAATTTTCATACCTGAAAGTTGTTCGTCTTTCAGATATGTAAGCATTAAAGCATATTATAACACTCCCCCTAAAAATAATATCTCTTTTTAAGTACTCCCCCTCAAATGGATAACCAATTATTTCTATTTAAAACTCCCCCTCAAAGTAAGAATAGTACCTTGAAGTATACAATGATGATCGGGTCTTGAACTGTTTTATTCAAGAGCCACTTTCGCATTGAAGATCGGATCCTAAACTGAATGTTTAGAAACCACTTGTACATTGAAGGTCGGGTCCTAAACTGAGATATTTAGGAACCACTTGTCATTGAGAAACGGGTCCTAAACTGATATATTTAGGAGCCTCAAGCTTGCAGAAACTCCCCCTTGAATAATGCATTAAAGATATGGGGACCTGCAACAACAAAATCATACAGATTTTGGTATCCACTTGAAAGTGGATCCTCTTTTGTTAAAAGAAGTTGGTTTATAGTTCGGAATACTGTAAGTACCATACCAACTTTCTGACTTTTCTTTTCGAACAAACTTATTTGTTCCACAGTAAGAACAACATATTTTCTTTTGAGATAATCTGATCATATGATTTACAGAATAAATTGGATCAGATTTATCAAAAGATTTAACTTTAAAACCATTGTTCTTTTGAACATTTTGTTTGGGAACAAATAACTTTGGTTTATCTACATTTGGTGTAGACCCTTTAACTCTCCAAACAAACTTACCTTTCTTCGAATGATTTTTACCTGAACCATCAATCTGATGATCATAGAAAAGATTAGAAGGACGAATCTGATTAGTTGGTGTAAAACTTTTTGTTAAAGAAACATCTGCATGAATAGAACTTGGAGCAGTTTTGAATGAACACTCAGAATCAGCATAATCAACATATGGTGATTGTACTATAACATCGGGACTCTTTGGTTCATTCAAATTGACTTTAAAAACAATATCTTCAAGATCTTTCACCATTGCAGATAAAAGATTCTTTTCTTCAACTACTTCATCAAGTTTCTTTTTCAGATTAGAACTTATAATCTGTTCTTTCATGATATCAGAAGACAATTCAGATAATCTTAATGTAAGCTTCCTTACTTCTGTCTCAAAAACCCTCTTTTCCTCTTCAAAATCATTTTTCTCAAAGGTTGGTTTCTTTAGTTCAGCAATCAGTTGCTCAAAACCTTTTATCTCACACTTTAAAAGGTGTTCTTTTCTTTTAAAAGCACTTCTTTCATCCGAAAGTTGCACTTCTAAATTAGCAATCTTTTTCCTAAACAGAACACTCTTTTCTTCAAAAGATTTTCTTTCTTTTTCAAAACCTTTACTCTCTTCCTCAAACTCAAACTCAACACATCTATCTTTTTCAACACGAACATTCTTTTTCTTCAAACCTTTCTTCTTACTTTCAAGAACATTCTTCTTTTTCTCAAAATCTTTTCTTTCATCCACAATCTGTCTCTCTAAATCAGAAATCTTCTTCGAAAGTTTATCACTTTTCAACTCAAAAGATTTTCTCTCTTTCTCAAAAACCTTTCTTTCTTCTTCAAAAACCTTTCTTTCATCTTGTAACATCTTTTCAATCTTAACCAACTCACTATCCACAACACTCTTCTTGTTGGTACAAGAATCGGTACAAGACTCAAGAGAATCAAACACATTCATTCCATCATAAGAGTTGGAATCATCATCATCATAACAACAATTAACATAACATGTTGATTCAGAAAACTCTCTGAAAATCTTGTTTTCTTTTTGCTCATCAAAAACTGATATCTTCAAAGAAAGTTCGTTAATCTTTGCTTCAAAAGCTCGTCTTTCTTTCTCAAAGTTACTTCTCTCGATGATCACGATTTTCTCAAAATCATTTACTTGGTTTGAAAGTTCTATCACTCTCGAATGAGAAGATATAAGTTTGTTCTCAAAAACTTTCTTATCTTCATCTAATTCATGAACTTTCTTTTGCAAACATTCATTTTCTTTCCTCAAAGAAGTTACAAGTTTTAGGTTTTGAGCATTTCCAAAAGAATGTTTTAACAATTCATCATGCTCATTTTGCAAATCAATTTTCAAACTTGTAATTAAACTTCTTTCATTAGAAAGTGACTCTTCAAGATTAGTAACTTTAATAAGAAGATCAGCCTTTTCAGCATTTGATATAGATAAATTTTGCTGAAGCTCAGTTATCTGTTTTGACAATTCTGAATTCTCCGATTCTTGCCCTTTTTCACTCTGTAATAACTTCTCTAAATCCACAATCTTCATTTCTAACAAAGATTTGTCAGAACTCAACTTTAGATTTTCCTGGTTTAGCTCAAAAACACGATGACTGTATGTCATATAATTCTTCCATAATGTATGATGGTCAACTAGCTCCGTCATCTTGACTAATACGAAAATAGAACTTGAAAATGATCGATAATTCACTGAAACTGATAGATTTCTTCTAAACTGCTGGAGGTATTCAAATCGGAACACTTCTTTTGATCAAAGCTAAGGTTAGTGACAAAAGTCAAAAAGTCAACTAAAAAGTCAACCGGTGATTTGTGAAATCCCGAGAAAAAATATTTTTCAAAAATTTGAAAGTTGATTTTGACCGCGAAATTGAAATCTTAGTCCAAAAATACAACCTCTCGGAAATCACCAAAATCTCGGAAAAACCGGCATTTTTCGGGAAAAAATGATCTTAAAAATGACTGAACTTTTTCACCGTAAAATCAGATAAGAACTTTTTCACCTTTTTTTTTTTTTTTTTTTTGCTTAAACTAATCCGATTCGGAAAACACTATATTCCGATTCGGATTTTTCAGTTTTCCGAATCGGAAAATGTAGTTTTCCGAATCGGAAAAACACAACTGATAGAGTTCCGAGAAAAATTTCGAGTTGGTATTTGGGCAAATTCCGAATCGGAAAATGATGTTTTCCGAATCGGAGTTTGACTAATACCAAGTCGGAAAACGAGTAAGATCAGATCTAGACAACAAAACGAGTCCAAAAAAAAATTTTCCGATTCGGAAAATTTCAAAAATTTTCCGATTCGGAAAACTTGTATTTTCCGATTCGGAATTTATGAATATTCCGATTCGGAAAATATGAACACCAGTTCGGAAAACCGAACAAAAACCGAGCAGAAGGTAAAAAAACTCAAAAATTACTGCTCAAAACACCAAATTTTGACTCTAAATCACTTCCTAACACAGTAAAAACATCATTTTAACCACAAACAATCAAATTCAGATCCAAATCATGATCAAATGAAGAAAATCAAAACTCAAACCTCCATTTTCGAAAAAAACCATAAAAAGTCAAGAAATCATACCAAATTCAAGTGAATTTCCAGCTCTGATACCACTTGTTGTTCCAGATTCAAGTTCTAATCAACATGCAATCAAGTAGAGAATGATTTGAAAGCCATATGTCATTGATTCTTGATGAATTGATTACACACACTATCCACACCAAGAACACACACACTTAAGAACTATAACTCTAAATTCACTCTCAATCTACACAATGATACGTATGCATGTTACCTCCTTCCAAACTAACTCACTTTGGGTATTTATACCCAAACATCTAAACCCTCAAGGTTTACAAGAATTACACAAACTACCCTATTATTACAAATCTATTACAAAGTACATATAAAAGGACTAAAACTATAAAGCAAGGTTTGACTTCTTTGACCATATTGACTTTGCCTTTGTCTTCACTTTTAGCACCATCTTGTGATCTCGGATACAATCCGATTTTGCACCCAACAGATTTATCCCGATGCAACATGGCATAGTGTTAAGTAAAACACAATGTCCTGTTTCTAGTCAAGATCAGGACAAAATGAAATCAGTTCCATATGCTTCAGCAATTGGATCGATTATGTATGCCATGTTATGTACCAGGCCCGATGTTGCTTACTCAGTAAGTGTTACGAGCAGATATCAACAGAATCCAGGAGAACCTCACTGGGTGGCTGTCAAGAACATTCTTAAGTACCTGAGAAGAACGAAAGAAATGTTCTTGGTCTTTGGAGGATCTGAGGATGAAATTAGTGTCAACGGCTATTCTGATGCTAGTTTCCAGACCGACAGAGATGATTTTAGATCACAGTCAGGGTACGTTTTCACCTTAAACGGAGGCGCGATCTCATGGAAGAGCTCGAAGCAGGACACGATTGCAGACTCAACTACAGAAGCGGAGTACATTGCAGCATCTGATGCTGCAAAAGAAGCTGTCTGGCTAAGGAATTTTCTGTCGGATCTCAGAGTGGTTGCCAGTATCTCTAGACCGATCGATATATTTTGTGATAACTCGGGAGCCGTGGCGCAAGCAAAGGAACCTAGAGAACATCACAAGTCAAGACACGTGCTCAGAAAATATTGTTGGGAATCATAGGCAACGAAACATGCACAGCGGAATAAAAGGCCTGATTCCCAATCAAGGATCCAATCCTAAACTCATACAGATACAAAAAGAGGGTTACGAAAAATTACCTCGTTATTTGATTTATGCAAACGAAACTGGACTGCTGGCGGGGAATACACCACTACTGCACCACCGTGAGATCGGTTGCTAGACCACCACCGGGTTTTTCTCTGAATCCGAGCGTGGCCACGCGTTTTCTGCCAATCTTAATCGTCAAGGGGCCCGGAAATATCTCTCTTTTGAAAGAGGTGCAAATCCCTTCTTGACTACTTGCATTTGGATCCACGGCTTCCGCTGCATCTAGTCACGTCCCGTATGGCCACCCTGTTACGGTGCAGCGTTAGTACGTGCTAAGAGTACAGTAGTCCTCGCGTTCCCAAACCAAGTATCTCAGGTCTAAGGACAACCTATCAAGTCAGTGCTTATGACTGAGGCTCCATGAAGCAGACTTGATTACTGGTCACTTCCAATACCCAAACACTCTGATGAGTATCTATAAATACTTGGTCACATCACTTGTGCTTTTATTCTCTACTTTGAATAAATCATCAAGTATTTATAATAGCGTTAAACTTCCTATTGAAATTCCCATTTCAATAAGTGGCTACGGAAATTTAGATTTCATACAAAACTTTGTAAAATCACGGATACGTTAAATATGCAAAAAATAGTTAATTTAGAACAATCATGAAAATAAAACCTCCATTTATTTCCAACACACTGTGAAATAAAACTTTACATGATTACATTGTTTCCAAATTAGACTATAGTAATAATTAATAAACTAACAACTAGCTACTAGCTTCCAGGTACTGCATCCCAATGGAATTCGCATGTGCCTCATGCTTTACCCTTGCTAGTGGCTTTGTCAGCGGATCTGCAACATTGTCTTCTGTTGGAATCTTGCATATTCTCACATCTCCTCTTCCAATGATCTCTCGGATGAGGTGATACTTTCTGAGCACGTGTCTTGACTTGTGATGCTCTCTAGGTTCCTTTGCTTGCGCCACGGCTCCTGAGTTATCACAGAATATATCGATCGGTCTCGAGATACTGGCAACCACTCTGAGATCCGATAGAAAATTCCTTAGCCAGACAGCCTCCTTTGCCGCATCAGATGCTGCAATGTACTCTGCCTCTGTAGTTTGAGTCTGCAATTGTGTCCTGCTTCGAGCTCTTCCATGAGATCGCACCTCCGTTTGGGGTAAAGACGTACCCTGACTGTGACCTGAAGTCATCTCTGTCGGTCTGGAAACTAGCGTCAGAGTATCCGGTGACACTAATTTCATCCTCAGTACCTCCAAAGACCAAGAACATTTCTTTCGTTCTTCTCAGATATTTAAGAATGTTCTTGACAGCCACCCAGTGGGGTTCACCCGGATTCTGTTGGTATCTGCTCGTAACACTTACTGAGTAAGCAACATCGGGCCTAGTACATAGCATGGCATACATAATCGATCCAATTGCAGAAGCATATGGGACCGATTTCATCTTGTCCTGATCTTGACTAGAAACAGGACACTGTGTTTTACTTAACACTATGCCATGTTGCATCGGGATAAATCCTTTCTTGGATTCATCCATCCTGAATTTCTTCAGAACTTTATCGATATACGTACTCTGACTAAGTCCGATAAGCCGCTTGGATCTATTTCTGTAGATCTTTATACCAAGTATATAAGCGGCTTCTCCTAGGTCTTTCATCTGGAAACATTTGCTTAACCAACTCTTAACACTCTGTAAAGTTGGTACATCGTTTCCTATGAGTAGAATGTCATCTACGTATAAGACCAAGAAGGTTACTATGCTCCCACTGAACTTAGTGTAGACACACGGCTCATCAAAGTGTAAGTTCCAGCTTCGAGATGCTTGCTTCAATCCATAAATGGATTTTAGCAGCTTACACACCTTATTAGGATTCTTAGGATCTTCAAACCCTTCTGGTTGTTCCATATAGACGTCTTCTGTTAACTTTCCATTCAGAAAGGCTGTTTTGACTTCCATTTGCCAAATCTCGTAGTTAAAATACGCTGAGATGGCCATAAGAATCCTAATTGACTTTAACATGGCCACTGGTGAAAAGGTTTCATCATAGTCAATACCATGAGTTTGCGTGAATCCTTTTGCGACTAGTCTGGCCTTGAAGGTGTGTACATTTCCAACCATGTCGGTTTTCTTCTTGAAAACCCATTTGCGCCCAACAGCCTTACAGTGTTGTGGCAAATCAGTCAACTCCCAAACTTGGTTGTCGTACATGGATTGCATCTCGGCCTTCATGGCTTCCTGCCATTGTTCAGACTCACTGCCTGACACAGCTTCTCCATAGGATGTTGGTTCATTCAAGTCTCCGCTATCCTGAGAGACTAGAAACCCAAGATACCTATCCGGTTCTTGTCTTACCCTACTGGATCTGCGAAGGTCCTGTGTTTGCACTTCCTCAATCGGCTCTGATTGAGGTTCAACATTGTTATGTTGAATTTCTGGCTCAACAACTGGTGTAGTGTTTTCTTCGTCTACTACCTGTAGATCTACATCCTTTCTGGTGTTCTCCAGACTGAGAAACTTTTCTTCCAGAAATTTTCCATTTCGAGCAACAAAAACTTTGTTCTCTTCAGGGTTGTAGAAATAATATCCCACGGTGGTCTTGGGATATCCAACGAAGAAACACTTGTCGGGTTTGGGTTTGAGTTTTTCTGAGGTGGGTCGTTTGACGTAAACCTCACAACCCCAAATTTTTAGAAAAGATATGTTGGGTTTCTTACCCTTCCATAGTTCATATGGAGTCTTTTCCACCGACTTTGTTGGCGCTCTGTTCAGTATGTGTGCTGCTGTTTCGAGCGCATGTCCCCAGAATGATATTGACAGCGAGGAATGACACATCATCGTTCGTACCATGCCAAGCAAAGTACGATTTCTCCTTTCTGATACACCGTTCATCTGAGGCGTATACGGAGGTGTAAGTTGGGATACAATCCCACACTCCATCAGATGATTGTCAAACTCGTCACTTAGATATTCGCCACCACGATCCGACCGTAAGAACTTGATCCTCTTGTCAAGTAGATTTTGTACTTCATTCTGATATTCCTTGAATTTCTCAAAGGTTTCAGATTTATGTCTCATCAAGTAGACATAACCATACCTACTGAAGTCGTCAGTAAAGGTAATGAAGTATCGGTATCCTCCTCTTGCCACATGACTGAAAGGTCCACATACATCTGTGTGGATTATTTCAAGCAAGTCAGTAGCCCTTTCATTTTCATTGTTGAAAGGTTGCTTTGTCATTTTGCCAGATAAACAAGATTCGCAATTATCAAAAGGTTTATATTCGAAGTCGCCAAGAAAACCTCCTTTTAGGAGTAGTTCAACGTGTTTCTTGTTTATATGGCCCAAACGACAATGCCAGAGGTAAGTCTGATCCTCAATATCCTTGGATCGCTTACTTATATGATAGATTTCACTACTGTTGTCTTGTAGATTTACAGTGTATAGACCATTCACGGGTGTAGCTTTAAAATAGAAAATATTATCTTTAAAGACTGAAATCATTTTATAATCATATTTATAATAAAAACCTTGGTCTACTAATAAATCAAAAGACAAAACATTCTTAATCATGTTTGGAATATAATAACAATTATCCAGTTCCAAAACTAGACCCGAGGGTAAACTAAGACTATAAGATCCCACGGCTTCAGCAATCAACGGAGTGCCTTCGCCAACTCGTAGGTTCGAACGGTCCTTCCTCAGAGTCTTTCTTCTAGTGAATCCCTGTAAATGATTACAAATGTGGTTACCACTGCCTGTATCAATTACCCATGATTCATAAGAAGTGATTAAGCAATCTATCATAAAGATACCTGGAGCATCGGGCAAACCGATCTCTATCTGGTCGATATTCATTGAGTGCTCGCAAATATCTTCGCTGCCGCACTCTGGGCAACTCAGATCTCCCAGCTCATCAATTATATCAGTGTCCATGAGATTTGCAGGTTCGGGTACTGGCTCTAGACTGGCCAGAATATCTTCATGAACTTTATCTACGTCGTTCTTTGGTTCCTTCATGTAGGCACTAGCTGTGTCCTGAACTTCCTTTGTGAGGGAGAACCACATGAGGTACAATAACTCCTCCTGAGTCATCTTGTACCCCAGACGTGATAAACATTTAAAAAGCATTCTCATTTCAATAAGATGGTTTTTAACTGACTGACCCTTTTGCAGCTTCAGGGAGAGAATCTCTTGCATGATCAAAAGCTTGCCCGTGTGCTTGTAGAAACCTAGCTGGTTCTCTACATTTCTCACAACCTCGTGACAGAATTTCACTCTTAAGTCTCCCGTGAACTCGGGTGACATAGAGAAAACTAGAATGGACATTACATCCGATTCATCTGCCATGAATCTGAAATATTCAGCAAATTCCTCTTCAGGGGCATTGCTTTTAGGTCGTGACATGGGCTTATTGATCACATAAAGCTTACCCTGGGCACTCAAAACATTCTGTAAGTGCAACTTCCAAACTAGAAAGTTCTGGCCCGTAAGCTTCCACTTGCCCGTAATAAGGCGAAGTGATTCCTCAGGTGAATAAAACGGAATGCTAATTGGAGACATCTACAGAAGAATATAAATTCCAATTTAGTTTATAATTATATAATTCTAATAAATTATTACCCTTAAAATGAATTTATTAGACTAGAATCCATATTTCACATGTGTCGGGAAGCATGTGATCATGTCAAACCGACTCATGCGATCTATGGTAGGTAAAACTATACCAATCGTATTCCTATCTGGAAAAACACGACTTCTAGATCGTCGGGACATCGGATATTAATAGTCCGTGCATATTTAGTCCCTCTAGTGCATTTTGGCCTGGTACCACCCAGTGAATAAATAATTACCAAAATAGATTGCACCACCCGGGACCTGGACGAACTCTGGCCGGTACCACCCGGAGATAATTCGCAGAGTTTTATCACCTTCCAGTTTCGGTTTGAACACGGGCGTTCATAGTGTGTGCACTTACAACGCCCTATGTACCTTACACCGGAAGTGCCCCTAAGGTGGGTTGCACTTGCTAATCTATGATTTGAACAAGGGTCAAAAATTGCCAGTTTCCTTTTTCAAAAACTTTGAAAAAAACTAGATCCAAACACTAACTGTATTTGTATCCTTTTAATTTTTAAACAATGTGTTCAAAAGGCAATTTATATTTAATAGCAATTACGTAAATTAAACAACCACGCAATTTTAAATAAAAAAAACACAGTCATAGCCTAAACCCTTAAACTAATGTTGTTTTGTGAGCCAACACAAAACAACGGTCTCAACCCTAAGTGACAAAAGTCTCCAACTTCTGGCACTCCCACTGGCTCCGAGATCCATGGCCGTCGTCTTGTCTCCGTCTCGATGTAATTAAAATAATTATTACAAATGGGCTTAAATGGCACGCAGGCCTCCCAACTAGTCTAATAAAAATAATTAAAATTACAAAAAGGGTTGTAAATGGCACGCAGGCCTCCCAACTAGTCAAAACGAAATAAATAAAACACAACCACGGGTCTAGAAAGGGTTTAGCCATGACTCGATATAATTAAATAAATTAAAATACAACTGAATTTTAATTTGATAAATATAAAACCAATAATTAATTTAAAACAAATTAATTAAATAAAATCCTGAATCGTTTTAACCTTATCTGATTAAAAACGATTCCTAACTCGAAGTTTATCCGGAAACGAATTCCACACGAAACTCGCTAACGATAATCAATCGAAACGAACTACGACTTCGAATTACCACCGATCCGCCAAAACGTGGCCGTCGATCGGCGGTTTCTCCAACGCCGGCGACGATGATGACACAACTGCCACCGCCGCCGCCCGTACCACCATCGAACATCGGTGACAGCAGTGGCTTGAAAAACACCACTGCCGCCCGTCGTGAACAACCGGCAACGGCCGACGCCACCAAACGGCAGCCATCGACCGCCGCCCGTAGCTGCCGATTTCGATTGCGACGACGACAGCAGCAATTGCCGCCATCGCCGCCGCTATTCCGGTGAAAACAACACCTCGCCATCGCCACCGCTGGACCATCAACGACGGCAACAGCCTAGCGCTACCACCATCGCCGTGATCGCGAAAAACCATCGACGCCACCACCACCACATACGGTGGTGCGGTGGCCGTCCTTCGATCGAACCGGCGCCGCCGTACGGCGGCTGTGATTTCTAATCGACACCACCGCCACCACAATCGGTGGTGCGGTGGTGGTTTCTGTTTCCGATCGACGCTGGCCGACGCCACAACCACCAAGCGGGTGGTGTGGCCGGCGGTTACCGAAACAGCCGGTGCCGCAGCCACCAATCGGGTGGTGCGGCCGGCGGTGGTTATGGTGGTACGATTCACGGCGATCGGCCTGGAGGTCCGGCCGGCTAACTGCCGCCGTTCCACCGCCGATCGTTGTTTCGCTAGGTTTACTAAAAATCAGATTTTTAACGTGAAAAAGTAACGATTTTTACAAAACCTAAATAGCTAACAAGCAGCTTAAACCTGATCTGTTAGGTTTAGGAAGTGGCTCTGATACCACTGTTGGGAATCATAGGCAACGAAACATGCACAGCGGAATAAAAGGCCTGATTCCCAATCAAGGATCCAATCCTAAACTCATACAGATACAAAAAGAGGGTTACGAAAAATTACCTCGTTATTTGATTTATGCAAACGAAACTGGACTGCTGGCGGGGAATACACCACTACTGCACCACCGTGAGATCGGTTGCTAGACCACCACCGGGTTTTTCTCTGAATCGATGGAGAGGGTGAGAGAGGAGGGTTTTTGGTTTTTCTCTGGGGTTTCTTTTCAGTTAAGATTGATTCAATGAATAAACTGGCCAGGGTTTGCCATATTTATAAAACTAAATATGGCAGTACCCAATAAAGAAAGCCCGTTTGATTAAAAGCCCATTAAGGTTATTTAATCAAACTCAAACTCTTTATTTAATTAATAAACCATTAATTAAATAACTTAAACCTTTAATTAATTAATTAACTATTAATTAATCCAATAAAATATCTCAACTGATATTTTATATAACTAAATAATAAATGACTATTTATTATTTATTTCTCACTCAATAATTAATTTATACTAATTAATTATTCCATCAAACCACTTGATCTCCAATTGGGTGTGTAGCAGTGTGACCCACTAGTGTCTTATAACATTGGACACGGTAAACCCTGTTACTATCTTGCACATAATCCTAACAAATATCACCTTATCCGAGAGATCATTGGAAGAGGAGATGTGAGAATATGCAAGATTCCAACAGAAGAAAATGTCGCAGATCCGCTGACAAAGCCACTAGCAAGGGTGAAGCATGAGGCACATGCAAATTCCATAGGGATGCAGTACCTGGACGCCAGTAGCTAGTTTTTAGTTTATTAATTATTACTATAGTTTAATTTACAACAATTCAATCATATAAAGTTCTTAATGTAATGGAGGTTTTAATTCATGATTGTTTTAAATTAACTATTTTTCGCATATTTAACATATCCATGATTTTACAAAGTTTTGTATGAAATCTAAATTTCCGTAGCCACTTATTGAAATGGGAATTTCAATAGGGAGTTTAACGCTATTATAAATACTTGATGATTTATTCGAAGTAGAGAATAAAAGCACAAGTGATGTGACCAAGTATTTATAGATACTCATCAGGGTGCTTGGGTATTGGAAGTGACCAGTATCAAGTCTGTTTCATGGAGCCTCAGTCATAAGCATTGACTTGATAGGTTGTCCTTAGACCTGAGATACTTGGTTTGGGAACATGAGGACTGTTGTACTCTTAGCACGTCCTAACGATGCACCGTAACAGGGCGGCCATACGGGACGTGACTAGATGCAGCGGAAGCCGTGGATCCAAATGCAAGTAGTCAAGAAGGGATTTGCATCTCTTTACAAAAAAGAGATATTTCCGAGCCCCTTGACGATTTAGATTGGCAGAAAACGCATGGCCACGCTCGGATAGAATAACAGGTGTTATTTAGTAATATCCGTTACTGCAGGCAATCGAAATCAAAGTCAAGAAATACTTGAATTTGAGAAATGAATTCTCCACTCCATGTCTCAAATCCATTTCAGAAATATCGCGTGCAAAAGGAATGAACCTGTGTACGAATTCAAGCATGAATTGTATCTCTGGATATAAGAGATCTTATAACCTGGTTAACCTAAGTGTCTGGCTAGGGACCTCCTTAGGCTAATGGTGACAGTACAGTTACATGTCTAGCACAAGTGGGAGTCTGTTAAGATTGTGTGCGAGACAATAACAGGGTCACCGTGTCCAGTGTTATAAGACACTAGTAGGTCACACCGCTGCACACTAAATTGAGAATATTTGGAATATGTGTGAAATAATTAATTGATTATTAATTATTGGAAAAGGGAAAAGGATAAATAATTAGTAAAGTTGTTTATCAGTTAATTAATCAGTTGGATTAATTAAAGAGGAAAATTAAAAAGGGGAATTATATAATTAATTAATCAGTTTGATTAATAAATTATATAAGATAATTATAATAGGAATTATAATTGGTATCCAACACTGCCAATTTTAATCCTATAAATAAAAGGCTTTGGGTTATCAAATCTAAAAAAAAAACCTAATTATTGCTTAAACCTCAAGAAACTATTTTCCTCTCTCTCTCTCTCCCTCCTTGTCGACGGCATACACACAAAGACGAAAAACCAGTTGGTTTTGTTCTTCCAATCGTGGTGGTCTAGCAACCTTTCTCGCGAAGTGTCAGTAGCGGTGTAACCCTACCAGCAGTTCAGATTATTTTCTCGCGCAAAGGTAATCCTTAAAAATAACCTATAATTGTATCTGTCGTCGTTTGGGATTAGATCCGTTCTTGGGGATCTAGGTTTTGTTTTTCCGCTGCGTGTATGTAGCCTTCGATTCCCAACACAAGATCTAACCGCATCGGAAGCATAACCCCTTTTTACGTCGCTCCTCCCATTCAATACGAGTCAATGATCGAAAACCTCGATTGCAACCTCCCACCGAAGATGAGTCGACTGACATGAGTGAAGGAGATCGAGACATAGACGGCGAGCGACTAGACTCCCGGATGCATCCCTGGTTTGTTTATCCTTTGTCAATAGAAATTGAGCCAGGAAGGTCTGTAAATCCTTCAAATCGGTTCTGACCACTTCCTGAAACAAGTAGGCGACGATCGATAGTGGAATAAGGATTTTGGTTAGTACTAACATGTTGACCTCCCGGATGCATAAGAGAACCAGGCAAAGAAGCAGCAGAAATATGAGAAGGGAAATGATAACGATAGCGTGCTGTTAAAGCCGAATGATCCGATGGATTAAGCATTTCTTCGACATCCTTGGCGAGATACATCGCATCCAGACGTGTCTGTGGATGATGAAGTCTTACCCACTGTTTAACTTCTGGCCGTAAACCCGCTAGAAAGTAACCCAACGCTTGTGATTCAGGAAGACGAGGAACCAGAGAGAGAAGACACTCAAAATCATCGATATAATCGTAAATCATGGAAACTTGTTGAATTGTGGATAATTGTTCATAAGGATTTTGAATTTCGAGACCACTGAAACGTTGTAGGAGTTCCTGCTTCAATTGATCCCAACTCAGCGGATCGTAGATCGCCTTGACCACCGAAAACCAGTGTTAAGCGACTCCGGAGATGCTCAATTGAGGCAAACCAATTCGTAACGCAGGATGATTACCATGAATTTCAAAAAATAACTCTGCCTTTGTTATCCATCCTCTCGGATCAAAACCAGAGAATTCCGGAAGTTTTACCTTCTTAGCCGCCCAAGGAAACCCATGTGATATTCCTAATTGCGGTCCAAAAACAAAGGCACCACCATGTTGTGGTGTCGCACCACTGTGGTAATGTGGAAATTGAATCAAAACGTCGTTCCCAACGAGGGGAGTTTGAACGCTGCTGAT
Source organism: Centaurea solstitialis (assembly GCA_030169165.1). Taxonomy (NCBI): domain Eukaryota; kingdom Viridiplantae; phylum Streptophyta; class Magnoliopsida; order Asterales; family Asteraceae; genus Centaurea; species Centaurea solstitialis. Next base: position 64,496,458 of record CM058040.1, read on the forward strand.
GCGGTAAATATCAAATATAAAAAGCGACACAAGTTTTAACCTCTAAAGCCTAACCACTGTTACCACATTCACAGGCAAGCGTACCTGATCGTGAGTAATATACTGTTGGAAAGTCCAGGTATCGTATCTACCACTGGGAACGGTCAAGTTATGTAGACTAATAATCTTATCTAGTTTAATTAATCTAAAGCTATGGGGGGTTTTTATGAAAATGGTTTGAGTAATTAAAAGACAACTAATTAAATAACTAATTAACTAAAAGGTAATAAGAAAACGATTTAAACTTTATAAAAGAAAACAGTAGTACTTATCATGGTAATATCGACCCCAAAGTGGATGATTTAACTTTGCCAAAGGTATGGTTGTATTGGTTATTGTAGGAATTTAAGTCTGGGACACCCTAACATGCGATGATTACGGTTGTCAACTAGGTTGGTCTTCGTAGTCCTAATACATAGACTGATTGTCAGACAATCTAGTACCAGTCACCCAATTCTATCACTATTGCACGGAATTCTACTATCTGGCTGCTCTCGGTCCGAGCTAACCTCCAAACACAACTCTCCGGGTTTCCGAAGGGAAGGTCAAGAAAGGTTGATTAATCTATCGGAGTCTATCTATCTAGGTCAAACAGATACACCCAACCAACGAATTCAAATATCCATACAATACGAATCAAACCGGAACCAGAAACCACATTCAACAAACCAATAACAAACCAATAAACAATTAAATCGTAAAAATATCATCCACAAGGTTCATCTACCACAATAAGTACCACAAAGTAAACTACTCACTAAGCATTACGAAAACAGCAAAAACAAGGATAGTGACAAACATTATACCGACCATACTGCAACAGATGATCGAGAACCAAACTGGTAGCGTATCGGCACAACTCTCTCTCTCTCTCACTAATCAATCCTAAGAATACGAAAAGGTGTAACTAATGGATGACTAGTGATGGTTGACTGCATATGAAAGATGAAAGCTTGATTATGTCATGATTTCTGGACTGAAGGAGGAGATCAGTATTTAAAAGGCAATTCGGAGCTCGTTTCGCGATCGCGAGGCGGCAGTCTCGCGGCGCGAGACACTTAAAACAACCCTAATTTTCCTTTTTTGGCAAGTTCTGGAATCTCCCGTCAAGGGTCATTGCCTACTTCGCGGCGCGAAAATCTCCAGAGTCGACACGAAGTCAATGAAAAGCATGAATCTTTTAAAAATTACACACTTCGCGGCGCCAAACTTAATAACTCACGGTCGCGAAATGCCCACTGAGTTGAGTTTGTCCAATTTCCACGCTTTTTCGCCTTTTCATACTTTTCCATTCCACGGCCTCCTAAACCTACAAAAGTGAGAATCAGCCCAAAATATGAGTAATCGGATCAGAAATGGATGAGAAACGGGATAAAATCAGACAATTAAGTACGACCAAAACTTGTATAATTTTGGTGTTATCAAAATCCCCACACTTAAGCTTTGATTGTCCTCAATCAAAAGACTGAAAGATAAGAAAGTAACGCCAAAATTATCTCCACCCAAGATCATCCAAGAAAACAAAGAATACTCACACAGTCGAACACAAGAACAAGATATATCAAGCAATCGGATACCAAGATCAACCTTTTACCCTCACAAAGTATGAATGACAATTTAAAGTGTATCTCTCGGGGGGTAAAAGTGTATGTATGATAAGTGATCACACCAATACTCGACTAATCCCCGCATGCATAAGCTTGTCACCAAATCTCATCTCCACCACTGAGAAGTTGTCAACCATCAAGAGGACTTTAGGGTTGTAATGTTAGGCTAAGGGTAAAGGGTGGGATAAAGGATATATAAGTGACTAAGATTGCAACAAAAACTCAAGAAACTCAATCAGTAATGATCCAACACTTCTAAGAAAAAATCTGACTTTTGGAATTATGCACTTTTTAGGGATGAGCTTTTTCTTTCTTTTAGCATCGGCCTAAGCATATTACTTATTTGTGGCTCGAATTTTTTTTTCTTTTCTTTTCTTTAACTTTGACTCTTTTCTTTTGATATTTCTTTCTTTCTTTTTTTTGAGTCATCACTTTCTTTCTTTTTCTTTTTCCACTCAAAATCAATCCCTCTTTATTTGTCATATATGAAAAATATGGATCACAACATCTCAAGTTCACAAATTTAAGTCACAGCCAAAAGATAGATAAAAAGATAGGCTAAGGGATATATGGTAATGTGGTTAAAGAAATGAAAGGCTAAGGCTCAAAATGGTTTCAAGGGTTAAAGTACTAAAGGTGAGTACTTTCAAAAGTTTGGCTAGGCAAATTAAATAACCTTAAGATGAGGTTATCTAACGAAGGCTAAAAGGGTAAGAAACGAAGGCCTCTATCAGTGCAATGGTGATAAATACTTCTCTCAAGTGGTGTCAACAAGCATTCAAAGTGACAAGTTCTACCTTGGGTCAAAGTCGGTATTCCTCACAAAATGAATAAACAATTTGGCTCAAACTCTCAAAGGAATAGGGTGAGACACTCATGGTAATTGGTATTCCAAGGCATCCTTTTACTCAAATAATCTCATTAGTGTTCTCCTATGCAAGCAACTAAGTTCCAAAAACAATCTCAGGTTTCGAAAAAAATTGGGGTCAAATCTCAAAGCTTTCAAAAATTTGAAAAACGACAATTCAAAAAGCAAAAAGTGAACCCATTTAAATAGATAAGTCTACATAACCCCCTCCCCACACTTAAAATTTGCAGTGTCCTCAATGCAACAATCAAAACAATTAAGGAGTAATTGGGAAAAAGAGAAACTTCCCGGGTTATGTGACGTGATCTGATCTGAGAGGGAGTATTCCAGAATCATGCTCGGTGCAAGATCATAAACGGTTGTATCTATTACCAAAAAGAAAAAGAAAAAGTAAAAAGAACAAAATAAAAATAAAACCAATCTAAGCAAACAATTAAAAGTTTAACCTAAGCAATCCAAACAAACAAAATAAGAAGTTCAACTAAACCAAACCAAACAGTTAACAGTGCAAAGTAAAGTACAACCCAATCGAATCGAATAAAATCGATCAGTTACGGTTTTTGAAAGCCCATTCATCATAGGACGAGTAACCAGCTGGAGCATCGTCACCATCACGCCATACGGAATGAGGTTCAAGAGGAGCCGAGGGAGCATGTCCCACACTCTCAAAATACTCGTTCATTGACGCGGTAACCCACGACAATTCCCAGCGAACACCGTACATGTCATATGATAGCCGATCGAGTCGCTCCATGATATCATGATGTTCGCTTCCCAACTGTTCCGATAACTCTTGAATAGCTACGCGAATAGACCCCGATCCTTGCGGTTCACTAGACTCGCTTCGTTGAATTTGTTGACTTGGCGGCGGTGGGTTGCTCGATTGCCCCGGGAAGGTTGGCTGAGGTGGTAAAGTAGCCATACCGATCGGTCCCTCATGAGATGTGGTATCCCCGATCCAAACAAAAGTACCCCTTTGTGGCCCCGGTGCTAGTAGCTTCATCGAACGAAAGAGAACCTTATCGAGAATTCCCAAAGGAGACAACTTGGTGAGAGTCGCACAAACTTCCGGTGTAAGGGCTCCTAATTTTTCCGCTATAACCGTAATGAAATGTCCTCCACAAAGACCTGTTCCGTCCTTATCATGCACCTCGGTGGTGTTTAAGAACATTTGTGCCATTACAAAAGCAAGATTCGTGATTGCATTTCGATCAACCAACCGTGAAAGAAGCCAAAGGTCACCCTCCGGTACCTTCTCCTTGATAGCCTTTCGGTAAGCAAGTGAATGAACTAACATTCGATGGGGAAGACGATATTCGGGTAGGATGATAGAACTCTCCTTGGTGTTGGATTGTTGATAAGATCCCAATCCAGTAGTCGACCAAAACTCCGCACCCGAGAATTCGGCGCTAGGCTCACAAACACCGTTAAGGAAGTAGTGACAAAAGTAGTCCGATCTTGCCTGAGAAGCGGTGAAGAGACCGAGCTAAACCCCAAATCATGGAAGTGTAACAAAGTGCCATTCCCCAAGTAGGCGGAATTTTACACACATACCATCGAATTTGTCTTCATTGAAAGCCTCCAAATCGAACTCAAATGTGGCCAAAAACTCCAACACGAGCTCAAAGTAAACCGGTTCGTTAGTTTTTAGGACTTTCTCCCAATCATTGCTTACGAAACGAACAACGCCAAATTGATCGCGAAACTCTCTTCTCAAAAGGTCCGAAAGCCGATCTCCAAACCCAATTTCATCAACAAAGCTCAAATCCACTACCGAGCCAATTTCAATTTCTCGCTTCTTTAATCGGCCAAGCTCAATCATCAAGGACATCTTCTCGCTTTGTGGGATGTTATCGGAATCAAACGACAAGCAAGGATGGTCCCGAACATTGCGAGAAGAGGAAGCTCTCTACAAAAGCAAAATCAATGTATATCATTCAAAACAATGCTTATAATCTCCCTTCCCCACACTTGAGTTAAAACATATCACATAATCATAAAGCTAAAAACAACTCAAGTGTGTATATTCAAATAAGTCAAGGCAAGAAACATTCCTCTCATACAAATTAAAGAAACCCTAACCAAAGAATCCCCTTTTTGGGTACATTCACAATTTAACCAACTAGAGCTTGCAAAGATCTTCAAATTAAAGCATTTAGAGAGAAATCACATACCTTTCACGCCATGGAATCATAGGATGGGAAGAGGATTGCAGGGAAAAACCAAAGGGGAGGGGAGAAAAACTGAAAATAGGGTTTTAGAATTTGAATTTAAACCTCTCGTTCCGAACTTCGCGTCGCAAAGTGAAAGATCTCGCGTCGCGAAGTCGAAATTACTGCACTATTTTCAGATTTTCGCTCCTTCACGATCGCGAAAACTGAAATTTGGCGATCGCGAAAATACCTTGACAAAGAGAACTTACCTTGCTCCGTAACTTCGCTCCGCGAAAGTTATATTTCGCGATCGCGAAAATGCTTCTGTTTAGCATTTTCCGAATTTTGATCGGGTTGTGAATTCCTTTGACTAATACTGCAAAACAAACAAAAACAAAAATAACTAAGAAAAACACGGGTTGCCTCCCGAGAAGCGCTTGTTTTTGTAACGAGTCTCGAGCCTGACTCGAGAGAACAACTAGGTAATCGGCTTCTCAGAAAGATGACAAACCTCGTCATTTCTTACGGGGTCGTCTTTATGGTAGAGTTTTAATCTATGGCCATTTACCTTGAATTGTCCTCTTTCGGTCATTAGGTCCACATACCCGGAGGGATACGCTTTTAAAACAACATATGGACCTATCCACCGTGAATTTAACTTACCGGGGGAGGATTTGAAACGAGTTTGATACATTAGTACCTTGTCTCCCTCTTTGAACACCTTTACCTCCTTTAGATGCGCATCGATATCGTGCCATTTCTTTCGCTGTTCCTTGTAGATCTTCGAGTTCTCATACGCAAGAGATCTGAGTTCCTCCAACTCATTCAAGTTTATTAATCGTTCCTTCCCACTTGCGATGTCATCCAAATGAACATTTTTTAATGTCACAATGCTTTGTACTCGAATTCGAATGGCAGGTGACATGCTTTTCCGTAAAGCATCCGGTATGGGGTGCTTCTAATCGGCGTCTTGTAAGCCGTACGATATGCCCATAGTGGTCTTCGAGCTTTTGCGACCATATCTTCGGGTTGTTATCAACCGTCTTTTCCAAGATCCGTTTCAAGGCCCGATTGGTGTTTTCCGCTTGTTCGTTTGCTTGCGGATGATAAGCGGTTAAGAACCGATGATGTACCCCATACCTTTTGAGGGTCTTCTCCAAGAGGTAATTTGCAAAGTGAGTTCCTCTATCGCTTATGATCGCCTTTGGACACCCGTACCTACACACAAGAGATTTCACGAAGTCAACGACTACCCGGGCATCATTTGTGGGTGAAGCTTTTGCTTCGGCCCATTTGGAAACATAGTCAACTGCCATAAGGATGTATTTGTTTCCTTTGGAATCGGGGAAGGGTCCCATGAAATCGATTCCCCAAACATCAAACACTTCGATAACGGAGATGCTCTGTTGAGGCATCTCATCTTTCTTTGTGATATTGCCCGCCCTTTGACAGGCATCACAAGATTTTATTAGCGCGTGAGCATCCTTGAAAATCATAGGCCAATAAAATCCTGATTCGATGACTTTCCTGGCAGTGAGATTGGCTCCAAAATGGCCTCCCGTGGGGCCTTTGTGACAATTATCAAGAATGTCCCAAGCAGCAGGGCCTGAGACACATCGACGGGGCATCCTATCGAGTCCTATTCTAAATAAGTGGGGCTTGAACCAAAAGTAATGCTTTAGGTCTGAGAAAAACTTACCTTTTTGCTGATGAGTCATACCTTTAACGAGAACACCGACGGCAAGATAGTTTGCGAAATCTGCATACCAAGGTATAGTGTCCTCTCCTACAGTCTTAATCATGTTGAGGTCCTCATCGGGGAATTTATCCCTAATGACTTATATGCCCCCGGAATCCATGTCTGGATTCTCCAAGCGAGACAGATGATCAGCAGCCAAATTTTCGGCGCCGTTCTTATCTCTTACTTCTATATCAAACTCTTGTAACAAAAGTATCCATCGTATGAGTCTGGGCTTAGCATCCGGCTTAGCAAAAAGGTACTTAAGGGCAGAATGATCGGTATACACTATGATTTTGGAGAACACAAGATAGGATCGGAACTTCTCAATGGTGAAGACGACCGCTAGAAGTTCTTTTTCAGTCGTGGTGTAGTTTTCTTGGGCATCAATAAGAGTTTGACTCGCATAGCAAATCGGTTGAAAATGATTGTTTATACGCTGCCCAAGAACTGCACCTACGGCATAATCACTCGCATCGCACATAATCTCAAAAGGTTGATCCCAATTAGGTGGAACCATAATAGGGGCGTTCGTGAAATGATGTTTTGAGGTTTCAAACGCACATATGCAATTTTCATCAAAGATGAAAGGTGCATCTTTTTCAAGAAGTTTCGTTAGAGGTCGGGTTATTTTTGAAAAATATTTAATAAATCTTCTATAAAACCCGGCATGACCTAAGAAACTCCGAACCCCTTTTATGTTTGTAGGTGGAGGAAACTTCGATATGGTGTCTACCTTGGCTTTACCCACCTCCAAACCGTCTTTTAAGATTTTGTGCCCAAGAACTATACCTTCTCTTACCATAAAGTGGCATTTCTCCCAGTTGAGAACCAAATGAGACTCCTCGCAACGAGCTAAGACCCTGTCTAAGCTGTTTAAACAATCATCAAAAGAGTTACCGAAAACAGAGAAGTCATCCATAAAGACCTCCATACAATCCTCTATCATATCCCGAAAAATGGTAGTCATGCATCGCTGAAAAGTTGCGGGTGCATTGCACAACCCAAAAACCATACGCCTATAAGCAAATGTTCCAAATGGACGGGTAAAGGTTGTTTTCTCTTGGTCCTTATGATCAATGGGAATTTGAAAATATCCCGAAAATCCATCCAGGAAGCAATAGTACTCATTTCCCGCCAATCGTTCAAGCATTTGGTCTATGAAGGGTAGAGAGAAATGGTCTTTTCTAGTGGCATCATTCAGCTTCCTATAATCTATGCAAACTCTCCACCCGGTGACAGTACGGGTGGGCACTAACTCATTGTTATCGTTTGTGACAACGGTGAGTCCTCCTTTTTTGGGAACCACCTGAACAGGGCTCACCCATGGGCTATCAGAAATAGGGTAGATGATCCCGGTATCAAGTAGCTTGATAACCTCCTTTTTTACAACCTCTTGCATTTTCGGATTAAGCCTTCTTTGTTTTTGCACACACGATTTAAAATTATCTTCCATTAAAATTTTATGCGTACAAAAAGAAGGGATTATTCCGGGAATGTCCGAGATTTTCCAAGCTAAAGCCTTTTTGTGTTTTTTCGAAACCGCAATAAGCTTTTCTTTTTCATTGGCTGGTAGCAAGGCAGAAATGATTACGGGAAGAGAATTGTTACCTTCAAGAAATTGGTACTCGAGGTGCTCGGGAAGGTCTTTTAATTCCAAATTTGGCGGTTCCTCCAAAGATGTTTTCACCCTAACTTTATCTTCTTGCCTTATCTCCTCGAATTCCTCTTCTTCTCCCCCCATGGCTTCATCCTTTCCTTTCTCGATGGAGAAGCTTTCTTCCAATTCACCTGGTTCAAAAAGATGATCATTAAGCTCTATTTCAAAAGGTTCGGTGAAGTCATCCACATTGTCTAGGTTATTTATAGATTCATCACAGTCTAGGGTCCCATCAATGGAGAAGGTGATTCGGTCTTTGCCAATTCCTAGACTGAGTTCTCTTTCAGCGACATGGATAACGGCACTAGCCGTATTGAGAAACGGACGGCCAGGGATTAGAGGTACTTTGACCTCGTCTTTTATGTCCAAGATTACAAAGTCCACGGGAAAAACAAACTTGTCTACCCGTACTATGACATCTTCAGCCACTCCTACAGGGTATTTTATGGATCTATCGGCTAGTTGTATAGTCATTCGTGTGCTTTTTAGATCCTTTAATCCAAGTCTTTGGTAGAAAGACAAAGGCATTAGATTTATACTAGCTCCTAGATCCGCTAAGGCTCTACACGAAACACTTTTACCAAAATAACAAGGAATAGTAAAACTCCCTGGATCACCCTTTTTGGGGTCTCGGAAAGTACTGCTGAGCACTGTGCATTTAGAAAGGCTATTTCTTCTACTCCCGTTTTTGCTTTGTTAGCCACCAACTCTTTGAGAAACTTTACATAATCCGGCACCCCTGCAATCAACTCCACAAGAGGCACATTAATATCCACTTTTTTTATCAATTCAATAAACTTACGATACTGGGCCTCTTTATTCTCTTTTCGCAATCGTGCAGGATATGGTACTCGTGTGGGCACATGTGGTGTTGCAGACTCCTTTGGCCTGACTGTTTACTCCCTGACTTCTTTTGTCGGGTGTGATGATAATTCGACCTCCGGCTCGACAACCTGCAAATTAGGGATTTGGTCAGTTTGGGGCATAGGTGGCCCTACAACTACTTTACCTCCTCTCGTGGTGGTAAACACTTCAGCCTGTTCGTCTATTTCCACATGGGGGAATGCTCCCTTGACTTCTCGGAGGAACTGGTATGTGCTCTTATGTATTCCTACAACTAAATTTACGAACTCTTGGATTTGTTGTTCGACGTCCGTACTCATCTTTCCTTGTTCTGGTGAAAACTAACGGAACAATTGTTCGATTATTCCACTACTTGGCTCAGATCGTGAAAGAGAAGTTGGCTCCCAAGTACAGTGTTCCGTTGGGTGAGCGTGCCCGCATTTTGTGCATTTGATTGGCGGCTCACCGGATGATGAAATCCCATTTAGCTGCGCCGATTGGTTCTCCTCCTGTATATCTTCCTCATCAGTAGACCAATCCAGATAGTGTGCTTCCATATCATCCAAGAGTTTACGTGCTTCCTTAGCTGACTTATAAGGAAAAATACCTCCACAAGATGAGTCTAACCTTAATCGAGAATCATTAGTCAATCCAGCGTAAAAAATATTCATCATCTCATCGTCATCAATACCATGGTTTGGAAGTTTTAAGAATAAATTCTTATACCTTTCCCAAGCTTTCACAAGGTTGTCTTTTCCTTGTTTAAAGTTTCGAATTTCAGTTTTTATTTTATTTACCTTAGAAATGGGAAAGTACCTTGACAAAAAGGCGGATTTTAAATCGTACCAGGTCGTGATGGATCCTGGGTTAATCTTTTAAACCAGTCTTTTGCCTTATTTGTCAAGGTAAAGGAAAATATTCGAAGTTTTACCTCATCTTTCTTAGTATTGAATAGATCACAGATGTCCTCGAATGCTTCAAGATGTTGATATGGATTTCCGCTTGGTTCTCAGTCAAATGATATGGTGTCGATCATTTGATTAGTCCTTTGTTGATCTCCACCATCTTATCACCTGTCTTTTTGATTGCGGATCTCGAGGTGAATTGCACCTTAGATCGCTTTCCCCACATGGGTTGGTCGTCTGCCATCCTGACAACTCAACAAACAATTACGGGCAACTTGCGGGAAACAAAGAGATAAAAACAATTAACTAAAAACTAAAAAGCGAAAAACTTGCAAGGGATGGAATCCCTCACAAGGATCGATTAACAAAACTAATAAAGACTAAAAATCTAACAACTACCGTTCCCCGGCAACGGCGCCAAAAACTTGATGCGGTAAATATCAAATATAAAAAGCGACACAAGTTTTAACCTCTAAAGCCTAACCACTGCTACCACATTCACAGGCAAGCATACCTGATCGTGAGTAATATACTGTAGGAAAGTCCAGGTATCGTATCTACCACTGGGAACGGTCAAGTTATGTAGACTAATAATCTTAGCTAGTTTAATTAATCTAAAGCTATGGGGGGTTTTTATGAAAATGGTTTGAGTAATTAAAAGACAACTAATTAAATAACTAATTAACTAAGAGGTAAAAAGAAAACGATTTAAACTTTATAAAAGAAAACAGTAGTACTTAACATGGTAATACCAACTCCCCAAGTGGATGATTTAACTTTGCCAAAGGTATGGTTGTATTGGTTATTGTAGAAATTTAAGTCCGGGACACCCTAACATGCGATGATTACGGTTGTCAACTAGGTTGGTCTTCCTAGTCCTAATACATAGACTGATTGTCAGGCAATCTAGTACCAGTCACCCAATTCTATCACTATTACACGGAATTCTACTATCTGGCTGCTCTCGGTCCGAGCTAACCACCTAACACAACTCTCTGGGTTTCCGAAGGGAAGGTCAAGAAAGGTTGATTAACGTATCGGAGTCTATCTATCTAGGTCAAACAGATACACCCAACCAACGAATTCAAATATCCATACAATACAAATCAAACCGGAACCATAAACCACATTCAACAAACCAATAAACAATTAAATCATAAAAATATCATCCACAAGGTTCATCTACCACAATAAGTACCACAAAGTAAACTACTCACTAAGCATTACGAAAACAGCAAAAACAACGATAAAGACAAACATTATACCAACCGTACAGCAACAGATGATTGAGAACCAAACTGGTAGCGTATCGGCACAACTCTCTCTCTCTCTCTCTCTCTCTCTCACTAATCAATCCTAAGAATATGAAAAAGGTGTAACTAATGGATGACTAGTGATGGTTGACTGCATATGAAAGATGAAAGCTTGATTATGTCATGATTTCTGGACTGAAGGAGGAGATCAGTATTTAAAAGGCAATTCGGAGCTCGTTTCGCAATCGCGAGGCGGCAGTCTCGCGGCGCGAGACACTTAAAACAACCCTAATTTTCCTTTTCTGGCAAGTTCTGGAATCTTCCGTCAAGGGTCATTGCCTACTTCGCACTTCGCGGCGCCAAACTTAATAACTCATGGTCGCGAAATGCCCACTTAGTTGAGTTTGTCCAATTTCCATGCTTTTTCGCCTTTTTCGTACTTTTCCATTCCACGGCCTCCAAAACCTACAAAAGTGAGAATCAGCCCAAAATATGAGTAATCAGATCAGAAATGGGTGAGAAACGGGATAAAATCAGATAATTAAGTACGACCAAAACATGTATAATTTTGGTGTTATCAGTCGCCCATTAGAGGAGTTGGAAAAATTGGAGTTGGAAAAATTGGAGTTGGAAAAATTGGAGTCGGAATAACGGGGGGGTTACCTGAAACCATCGATGATCCTCCTGACTCAGTGGTCGGTTGTTTGCCTTGTTGTTTTGCCTAGGACATAACCAGCTTACGAAATTCCTCTTCCTCCACACGGTCTCCTTCCAACGTCTTCAGCACAGATTTGATCTCAGAGACATCGGCTTGAAGCTGTTGGAGTTGTTCCTCATGTTGATCGAGACGAGCTTGCTGGCCCCGTGTTTCCATCGGCGCAACCATAGTTCAGAGTGGTAGGTTGGACCAATGATACAGATTAGAACAGAAATATGGAACTCACAATGAGATGAATAAGGCTGAAGGTTTAATTTGATTCAATCGTAAAGGAAATTACAGGATTGGAAACGAAAAAAGGTAAACAAACCAGGGATGAAACCCTCTCTCCAAGCAACTCGCTAGAGCCCTAATCGACTGAAAGAATCTGCCCAAAACTCCATTCCCCCTCCCAAAAACCTTTTTCTTAATTAATAGACACTTACGTAGAAGAAAAGAAATCCTAAATTGGGCCCAATAACTAAAACTTCCACCTTCACTTAATGGGCCTTGGGTCATTTACCCAAATTAAGATCAATTCGTAACAGTGTATGATCAACGTATAGGCCTTTGTGGGCAGATGTCTGACACTTGTCACATCGGTTGATATGCAAGTGTATGCGTTCGAGCCTGATATTTGTGATATGATGTGATGATTTTGATATTGGATATTTGATGTGTAATCATATGATATAAGTTTGATTTAAGCTTTTCATATTCGTTTAGTATTTAATTAGTGCTATGTTTTATGTGATAGCTTACGTCTTTGACAAGATTCACTGATTTTGATATAATTAGTTTTGATATTATCATTTCGTTTCGACTTTTGATTTAACATCTATATTAAGTTATTGGTTCAATTTCTCATACTTTCGTTCCATCCTTTTGTGGGTATCTTGATATGTTATGTTTACTTCAGATGGGATGTGTCATTTACTCGTGCTAGTTCTCACGAGACCCTAGAATTTGTGTTTTTTATTTGTTTGTATCCACCCACTGAGCGTTTGGCTCAGCCGCGTTTCTTTCTTCGCGGTAGGTATTTGAAGGGAAGCTAAGGAGTTTATGATCTGAAGAGTCGGCATCCTTAAGAGGTACATAATTAGATTTTTAGTAGGTTTATTATCATTGTAAAGAATGTATTAGAAGAACATAATTTGTATCGTTGTGATAACGGTTATCTTTGACGATTATTTTTGTAATTATGGATATTAGTGCTCTGTTTGTTTTCGGTTAATGGTTGGTATAAGTTTGAAAGTGACCTCCCCTTCCGTCTCGGGAGGGGGGTGTTACATTTACAGCTTTCATTTGCTGCTTTCATTTACCGCTTTCATTTACTTTTATAAATCTTTTATTTTAAGAAACCTAGCAATGACAAACTGACAACCTGGCTAGGGGTGTAAAATAAAGTTGAGGATCATACGATAAAAAGTAAAATGATATAATTATAGTTTTCGTCGTTAAAATCTTAATTCTAAGGTTTCATTGAAGATTATATATAATTATTATATTTTTACATCGACGTATTAAAATGGATCAGTCTCTCAGAGATTGCCTTTAAGGGGAGTTTTGACCCGGATGAGATTTGAGTCCAAATCTCCCCACCATAGACTATTCAAAATGTCTAAAAGTGGTTGTTTACGAAACAACCGTTACATTGAAGATTACGTCGATTTAATTATATAATTTTATATATATGAAAATAAGTTAGCTTTTCAGAAGTCACTATTAACCTCAATCTTAAGATATTATCGATGATATCATTATTTTGGATTTAGATATTTCATTAAAGATTATATATGAACGTGAAATTTTTACGTCGACGCATGAAAATGAGTCAATCTTTCAGAGGTTGCTACTAACGGGAGTTTTGACCCGGATGAGATTTAAATCCAAATCTCCCCACTATAGACTATTCAAAATCTCTACAAGTGGCTGTTTACAAAACAATTGTTGCATTAAAGATTGCGTCGACTTAATTATTTAATATTCATATATATATGAAAATGTGTTAATCTTTCAGAGGTTACGCTTAATATTAAATTCAAAATACATGGTGCTATTTTTACCATCATTTTACCTACTAACTTATTTTTCCCAACCGAGTTTTATACCTTTGCTTCTTATCATAACTGATTTATGTTAATTTACTTTTCATGCAACCAAACAAATTAACTTATTTCTTCCAAAACCTCATGGAAATCTTTTTATAACTGGACATCATCGAAAGACTGTTTTCACACACGCCTCCCTGTGGGATCGATATATGGTACTTGTACCACTTTTATTACTTGCTAGATTTTTATCTCAAAACGAAAGCAGACCGAGGTTTATACTTGGGCTGGGGTCTGTTTGTTTGCATTTTTCCTTAAAATCCTATCAGTATTTTTGGTGCCGTTGCATTAGATCGGACGATTGAGATCGGTTGACTTTTTTTCGTTCCTTTGATAGTCCGAGACAAATACAGAGTGTCGTAGAAAATACCGGTGGACAAAGATAAAGATTAAAAGAGATCCTGTATATCTCCCTTGACAATGACCATTAAATATAAATATATCCATGGTTAATATCATTATTTACTTGATTTTTTTAGTAAATTTGATGAAATTTAGATATAGGAACAATAATTGACTATGATAATGCTAAAATCTAGATATTTTACATTTATATATATATATAAATTAAATCAACTTATAAATTCCTATAGGATTTATAAAATTATATGCAATAAATATTTGTTGCACACAAAAGATGTTTAATAAAAAAGAAGTAAAATAGTAATACCTGGCAATTAAAAATACAAGTACCATAACAAGCTTGAAGAAAGATTCATATAAATGATGCTTGTTTTATAACAATAGGGTCTTAAATACAGCTAAACCAAACGAAATAGATAATTAAAAAGACTCTTGATGGTCTAGATCAGAAAGTATGCTATAAAGGTGATCAGAAAACATGATCATTTCTCCATGGCTTGCAATACCCAAGTTAATTTGTTTCTTTCCTCCGCAAGTTGATATCATCATAGGCGCAAGGAATTTTGCTTGCCGAATATTCCTCGTCCATACGTCGAAGTAATGATGTCGACCAATAGAGGAAACTGTAACAACATGAAGGAGGTGACCGGTAGACACGCCAATCCCACTGTCGGAATAATCGACCATTTATTCCCTTTGCCAAAAAGAAGATATAACGTCGAACTAAAAGATATCATCATAGATGTCATTGAAACAAATAAACTAACCAAACCGATTATTAACCTGTTGGGCAACCTAAAGAGAAAATCTTGTTGAGCGTAGCGTGCAGTCAAGATTGACAAGAACATTAATAATGAGGTGGTTGATGTGAATAAGGAGATGGCATTAGAGATAAAAAATAGTTTGAAAGCGGTTTCTCCTGAAAAAACTGGGTTGCCGTTATCTTGATGAACACCGCCTGGCACAGTAATGGCGGCTGCAAATACCATGGTGACGATGAGTGCAGCTGCAATGGTACATGAAGTTGCTGTGTCTTTCATCCATTTCTCTCCGTCGATCACTAGTTGCTTGTGCTCCCTAAAGAATACCATACCAGGAGTCTGATGTGAAGAGTTGACTTCGAGTCTATGAGCATCTGGTATATGTTTTGCAACCTCCTGTATTGAGGTTTAACTTGCATACGTTACAAAAAGGAGTAAAAAGTTCTTTACCTATTTCATAGCATGCTTTTATGGACAGATTTTAGTTAAGCAGAGCATCCGTAAGTAATTTTCGACAAAAAAAGTGACCAACCTCGACATATTAGAAACCAAAGAATATTCCAAACCCGAATGAAATTCCCACATATAAGCGACAAATTAGGAACCGCTTCCAATACACTCATATTATGTAACATTCATCGTTATAATGTCCACGTAGTTTATCAACAGAGAGTTTATAGGGAAAAAAGTTATTGAATTTTTGCTGTTGTAGTTGGAGATTTTGAATTGCATTGTATTGGGTCATACACTCATACTATGTGTAGTGGGTCATATTTAGTTGTAGTTTGTGATAATGCTGGATTGAGGTTTAGCTTGCATATATCATCACATATTACAAATTTGTAATGACCAATAATGATGCAGATCAGTTTCAACCCATGTTGGAGTTTTTTACGGACTTTCTGAAACCCGACAGATACGCTCGAAAAAGGAAGAAAATTCAATGTCGGAACAGCGCCGACTTCGCGGCGCGAAGAAGCAGCTCGCGGCGCGAGCTTCTTGCTGGTCGTTTTGCGCGTCTGATCAATCCGGAAAAGATAGCCATGATCTGTCTATTTAAGTATTTTATTACCTGATTAGTTTAGGGTTATAATTATCTAGTTTCTTTATTGTTTACTTTCCTTTTCTTAATTTTCTTATTTACCAAGTTAGAATAATTATTAGAATAAATTTAGTTTATTTAGTTTCTCTATTTATCTCTTTTTGTTTAGGATGTAAATATGGATTAATGCTTTCAATTGTAATTCAGTTCAGATTATTCATTCAATCTTAATACAATTAAAGCTTTTGCTTGTTTATCAATTACGAATTTATTTCGTTTCTTGGCGTTTCACGCTTGTGAGCGTCGTTTGTTTTCCGGGTTGACGTTTGTCGATCCGTTCCACGTTTCCCACTGCGTCAGTTGGTATCAGAGCCAGAATTGCTGTCTCTTTTCCTTCCGATGGCATCTCCACTACTCCGGATTCACCCCGCAGACATCGAGGCAATTGCCGCGGCCGTTTCCGCGTCTCTAGCCACGACTGTCGACACCCCCCACGCCAACCTCACCACTCGAATCACCACCACACTCCACACCAACTCCGCCCATCTCACCACTCTCATCACCGGGCGTTCAAAGAGAGACAGACCCGTCAAACCGCCATCCCGTAACCGACCCATGTCGTACCACCGTCACTATTCCGATCCGATCAAAGTTCCCACCTTCAAGCCTATCAAAATCAACCTCGATCCTAAGTCCATCTGGGAATCATACCTCGAAGCTAGAAAATCTTTTATTCCGGAAGAAGTGGTCGAGATCTTGCCGGAAAAAGAAGAACAATTACCGGAGGTAGTCGACGAGGAAATTCTCCCCGTTGTAGCCGAACCACCACCCGTCCCGATCGAGCCGCTACACGACGAAGCAATTATCGAACCGGCAAAATCATTGGAGGTTGAGAACATCGATGTTAAAGATGATATTTCAATCAAGACTCCAATTAAAACAGTAACAACTCCCGTCGCGTATTATCCATTCGAACTCGATGAAGTGTCCCTTACATGGAAATGATCGCAACAATATCTTTTCGACTTTGGAGTGAACTCGGGGTTGAGTTCTTTTCAAGTGGGGGTGACTGATGCAGATCAGTTTCGACCCATGTTGGAGTTTTTTACGAACTTTTCGAAACCCGACAGATACGCTCGAAAAAGGAAGAAAATTCAATGTCGGAATAGCGCCGACTTCGCGGCGCGAAGAAGCAGCTCGCGGCGCGAGCTTCTTGCTGGTCGTTTTGCGCGTCTGATCAATTCGGAAAAGATAGCCATGATCTGTCTATTTAAGTATTTTATTACCTGATTAGTTTAGGGTTATAATTATCTAGTTTCTTTATTGTTTACTTTCCTTTTCTTAGTTTTCTTATTTACCAAGTTAGAATAATTATTAGAATAGATTTAGTTTATTTAGTTTCTCTATTTATCTCTTTTTGTTTAAGATATAAATATGGATTAATGCTTTCAATTGTAATTCAGTTCAGATTATTCATTCAATCTTAATACAATTAAAGCTTTTGCTTGTTTATCAATTACGAATTTATTTCGTTTCTTGGCGTTTCACGCTTGTGAGCGTCGTTTGTTTTCCGGGTTGACGTTTGTCGATCCGTTCCACGTTTCCCACTGCGTCAAATAATATTTTTGTTATATTCGATTTGTAATGTGTGATGATATATGGATCGATCATATTCAATTGTAGTCATTGATAACGGGTTACATGCATGATAATAGATGTATCACTGAAATGGGTCATTATTACCCCTTACAACCTACTATGAATATATGATCCATATATATTATAGATATAGAGGCTATGTATACATTTACTGTATTAGGGGGACGAATAAGGGAAAACATTAACAAATTAAAAAATCGAGGAACACCCTCGTAGTCCTCTATGTGGACTATATATATGCATTTGTTCATAGAAGTAAATTAAGTTGGTCTTTTGGTTTTTATGCACAAGTGTATTATGCACCTTTGCTTAAACACACATGCATATTACAAATTACATCTATGTACAAGTGCATACGGTCAAGATGGAGGGCTATGAAGATGTTCTTTGGTGTTTCGTTTTCTTTTATTTTTGAGGTTTTCCCTTGAACTTAACCCCAATATACTATTCATATGTGTGTGTGTGTGTGTGTGAGTGTTGAGTTCTTTTACTAACCGAATAATTTGTGTTAACTGTGTTAACCAATCTCAAATTTCATTGCGAATGTGAGGACCGCTGAGAGCGCGTCACGTGACATATTCATTCTGAATAATCATGTATTATTCAGAGTAAATAACACAACATTCATTGTTATTCAAAGTGAATAATACTTTGTTTCTATAAGTCGATATTTCCATAAAGGATTGTGTCCAAAATATATGTTCCTTTAAAGACATGAGTTAGCCATTAATTATTCTGTTGCTAATCTATTAGAAAAACGTCGTTGAGTTGCCATTGCTAATCCAATAGTACTTTGTCAATGAACATTAGCCATATACAGACTATAGATAGTTGGTTATGTCGTTGAGTATATAATCTAGTAATCTACATATTAGATCTTTGATTAAATTTTGAGGATTAGTCTTCCAGTGATGTGGCGGATTGGTTATCACTCGGGAGGTTCATAGCGCCCTAACCGAGTTCGAGCCTTTCCGTGCGCATGCCTGGGGACATTTAAGTAGGGCCATGTTTAGCCCCCAAAATTTCCAGGGATTAGTCAGGCTTTGGCCGAGACACCCTTCCAAAAAAAATTTTGAGGATTAATGTACGTACCGTATACCATTGTAGCTCGCGTTGCATTTGTAATGCAGCACCCGAAACAAGATTGAGTTTGTATGGAGGAGCTAATTTACCAGCCAAGTGCAAGATATTATTCCCTAAAAGATCTCGGTGGTTTAATATGAGTTGCTTGTGGTCGCCCATCTGATATATTAGATTGAAAACCTTCTCGGAACGACTCACCACCGCCATTTGCAATATGTAATGACCATCACATGTAAACCAAAGTGCAAGTGGTAATGCATCAACAATCTCCTCTATCACCTCCGGAATACCATTTATAGCTGCCTCGATAATTGGCCTTCGAGTACAACGGAAATGAGCAGATTTGTCTTCGGATAATCTAATGGCCATGCACAAGTTTTTAACGAGTTGAAGTGCTTGATAATTAACCACCTTTTTATCTTTAGCATGAGGTGCTGCAAGCCAGAAAACTCAAATATGTGATTACTTTGATCTAAAATGAATCAATACATAGAAAGAAACAAAGTATAATTGGATATTTTAAATGTTCTTAATTATTGCCTAAAATACAAAAGGCTTGTTCACATGAGTATTTGAGTCCAAAAAATATTAATCCAAATTAGGTAACTCCCAATTAGCATAGGCCATCTGCTGTGGCTTCAATAGGTACTACCCGGGTAGTTGGTACCCAATGGGTACCTTGGTGAACACCACCGTGGGTGTGAGCGGGTAGCTCCCCATCGGTTTGGTGAAGCCGATGACTCCCACCCACCCCACCCCCCTCTCTCTCTCTCTCTCTCTCTCTCCCTCTCTCTCTCTCTCTCTTCTTTCTCTCTATCTCTCTCTTCTTTCTCTCTCTTATTTATTTATTTATTTTAAATGATTTTGGGTTGATAGTGGATGGATTGGGTTGTTTTGGGTAGTTTTTGGTAAAATAATGGAAAGCTGATGTGACGCTGATGTGGCAGTTGAAATCATTGGGTAGTAGTGGGTCGACGGTAGATGGCCTTATTCACATGGCCACATCTTATCCTACACCTCTTGACATGCCTTCCCCCACCATCACCACCTTCCAATCTCCTCCCTTCTCCTCATCTCCGCCGTCAAATCCAGAGAATTCTTCGACTCTTTTGTTTATTTCAATTCCAGAAAACTCCACTACAAGGATTATTTCTCACTATCGATCTATCAGACTTCTCTGAGATTTCACCATCGGATCTTCGTATTATTTGAGTTTCTATCGGCGAACTAATCTGGCCGTCTTTTAGGTACAGTGTGTGTGCGCCCTCTTATTTATGTGATTTCCTATGATTGATATGTTCTTCATGGTCCAATAATATTATGCTTCGTTTCATAAGTTGGAATAGTTTTTATTGTGTGCATCGGTCAGTCTCCGTGCATATATGCATTTGGGAAATGTAAAGTTCATATTTTTAAAGTGCATATGTGCACTAATACACAATGTTAATGTATATGTGCATTTTGGGTACACAAATAACACACATAAAGTGTGCATATGTGTATTCACAATTAATATATAATGTATGCATTTGTGCCTTTTAGCAGTTGTGCAAAATGAGTCTATGTGCATATGTGCAAAACTTAGTATCCATTAAATTACAATGATTCAAGTCTCTTATATTTAAGGAAACCGAATCCCATTGGAAAACCGAATAAAATAACTAACATAAATAGTTTTGAAAATAATGAAAAGTTCCAACTTCCCCTATATTTAAGAAAATGGTATATCATTTAAATGTGTAAAACAAAATACCCAATGTACTCTTGGGTTAACATGGTTAACACTAATACTAATTACTAGGTAAACAAAGGAACTCAACTCTATATAGGTAAACGTAAAAATGTACAAATTTCAAAGGTCTTCTTACCGAAAAAACCAAGGATTTTAGATAACATGTATTGCAACCTTCGGTAGACTGTCAAGAAAAACAACACATCGGTCAGTACTAACTACTAGGATGAAATTAGATCCTCATTGTTGTTATGACTCTCCTTTTGGCAGCCTCTATACATGCAAAGGCAATAATGCAATCATATATATCTTCCTACATGTATTAGATGGATATGCAAACAAAGTGCAAAATTAACATACCATTGTTGTGAAATATGAAAATCATAGCAGGGAATATGCAACATACCAACTTTGAAACAAATACCGACATACGCTTGCATTATGTGTCCCCGAGGATGGCTAAACGCTTTCTCAATATCCCTGTTGTTAGGGTTATGCCATCGCTTCTCCAACTTTTCATCAAGTCCTATAACTGAGCATCAAAACCAACAACAATTTAAGAGCATCATTTACTTGACGATATCACTTTTTATATAGTTAAGACTTGGAATCAAAAGATTTTTCGCTAACCTGAATATACAAGGCGTTCCCATAAGGTAAGACGAGTTCCGCTAGGAAATGCTGAAGGTTTTTTAGACATGATGGTTAAAGGAGACTCAAATCCATTCACTTCCATTGTTGCTAAGCCAGGATTATTTTTAATCAGGTCCAATGCTACATCTGTAATCAAGACATGCTCATCAATAAGTCAATATGTATAATCTTGCATGTAAAAGCTAGTAGTGTTTGTATAATATATGTTAGTAATGATTGATCTATTCCGTTATATGCCCTGCTAATTGCTTCATTATACATCAAGCGTTTAGTACGTAAGTATCATCATTTGTGCATCTTAGTATATATGGTATATACAAACCATAGCATTCAGCAGCAAGCACATCAATAAGATGTGTAAAATCAGTATGCCCAAGATTGTCACTAGCATCCGTAACTTGGCGAAGATACAGAAGAATGTTTTTATGTGCACAACGAGCTGCTTCATGGACTGGTAGATATCGTTGCTCGTTTGATATATAGAGCAAACCAGGATTCTTGCGCACTAGGATCTTGGCAGCTGCAGTGTTTCCCACGATGGCTGCCATGGACAATGCAGTGTTGCCCGTCACATTTTTTACTTCAAGATCCTTCTTTGACATAACTGCAACTAACTTCTCGACGAAAGGGACATGCAATTTTCCAGCCACTACAGCAATATGTAGTATTGTATCGGAGCTAGGAGTTATTGCATCAGTGAGTACCCCGTTATTGCTCTCTATAAATTGTCGGGTTGTGTCCCAATCGCCAGCAAGTGTAGCTCTGTACAGTGGCAAGTGCTGAGCATATTGCCTTGTTAGAAGTTCTGTTGTTGATATACAAAACATCAACTGTTAATTAACCAGAATGCGATATATAATGAAGTGTGTGTATATATATAGAGAGAGAAAGAGTCAAGTTCATTAAGAAACCAAAACATTAGTAAAAACCGTAAAAACTCATGGTTTCATAGCTTAAATCAACGAAAACTTTTCACGAATTTGTTTTATATGTGGCAAATGTTTCATATAATTCATTTTTTTGATGTTCTTTTTTGTAAAAATAACAAGGTTTCATAGGATTAGAAAAAATACTTAAATCAGTTTCATAAGAATGAAAAAATGTATGAAACCTTTTCATTTTTACATAAAAAACACCGAAATATGACACAATTTTATCAAAAATTGAATTATATGAAACATTTGCATCTTATTAAACAACTCCACTAAGAATTTTTGTTGATTTAAGCCAAAAAACCATCGGTTTGTACGGTTTTTACTAATGTTTTGGTTTTTAAATGAACTTCCTATATATATATCTCTCTCTCTCTATATATATATATAGAGAGAGAGAGAGATAGGTGGGTTCATAAGAGAACGACGTCAATTTAAGAAAACGAGAGGACGATTCTCAGCCACACATTTTCGGTTACGGTAGACATGATCAAGGAGGATTGACGCGATTCATGGAAGGTGGAGATGATTAAAGGAGGGTGACATGGTCAAAGCTGCATTTTTGACCGAATGAGTGGTTGAGAATCGTCCTTGACCGGATGTGAACCACATTTTCATTGTGAACGTGAGGACAGCCGAGAACGCGCCACGTGGAAATTTGACTTGCACGGCTTAGCTTTATTCAATCTGCATAAACCTGCGGGTTAGCTTTATTTAGTCTGAATAAAGCTAATATGCAAACCGAATAAAGTTTGAATAAAGCTAACTCGCGCGCTAAGTCGCCCGCGTGAGAGTGTGACTAAGCTTTATTTATACTGCATAAAGGTTTATTCAATCTGTATAATAGCTTTATACGATATGAATAAAGCTTAGTCAAGCGCGTTTCAGATTGCCATGTGGCGCGCTCTCGGTTGTCCTCACGTTCACAATGAAAAAGTGGTTCACATTTGAGCTTTCCTCTCTCTCTCTCTCTATATATATATATATATAGAGAGAGAGAGAGAGAGAGAGAGGGAGGTTCATTTGTAAACCTCAAATATCTTGTAAACTTTGTGAACCCATCGTGGCCCTTGATCAAAAAAATCAAAGGAGGATATGGATTCATAGAAAATATGGAAATGTGAAATATATGGTAAGTCAATGATTATGGAAATATGTAAATGTGAATATGGAAACGTTTTTGAAAATCAATGGTGTGGATTAGTTTACACGGTTTACAAGATATTTGAGGTTTACAAATGAACCTCCCTCTATATATATATATATATATATATACAGATTGCCATGTGGCGCGCTCTCGGTTGTCCTTACGTTCACAATGAAAAACTGGTTCACATTTGAGCTTTCCTCTCTCTCTCTATATATATATATATATGTGGTTAGGTTCAAATGTGAACTCAATTTTGGTTGTGAACGTGAGAACGAATCTTAGCCACACATCTTCGGTTACGGTGGATGGGATCATGGAGGATTGACACGATTCATGGGAGGGTAGCGATTATTAAAAGGGGGGACCGGTCAAAGCCGCCATTATTGACCGGATGAGTGGCTGAGATTCGTCCTCATGTTCACAACCAAAATTGAGCTCACATTTGAACTTTCCTATATATATATATATATATATATAGGGGTGGGTTCAAATATGAACCACTTTTTGGTTACGTACGTGAGGACAACCCAGAGCGCGATACGTGGCAATCTGACATCCACGGGTCAAGGCTTATTCAGTCTGAATAAATCCGCGGGTTAGTGTTATTCATACTGAATAAAGCGTTATTCATGCTGAATAAAGCATTATTCAAACTGAATAAGCCTTGACCCGCGAATGACCCGCGGTTGACCTGCCCGGATCCGAGTGCATTAGAGTGCGAGTTAGTGTTATTCATACTGAATAACGTTTTATTCAGTCTGAATGATAGCGTTATTCAGTATGAATAACACTAAGTCGAAAATTTTTCAGATTGCCACGTGGCACGCTCTGGGCTGTCCTCACTTTCACAACCAAAAAATGGTTCACATTTGAACTTTCCTCTCTCTCTCTCTCTCTATATATATATATATATGATCATGCGAGGATGAAATCATTTTAAGAGAATACGAGAATGATTCTTACCCATCCATTTTTATATTTCAAATACATTACCTACACCACCTACATGGCCACCCACTTTCCCCACCTCCCCCACCACCTCCACCTCCGCTTCCGCCGCCACCACTGCCAGCACCGCCTCTGCCACCAGCAGTACCACCACCACCACCCACACCACATACGCCACCACCACCACCACCAACACCATCGCCACCGACACCACCACGAGCACCATCGACACCACTAAGAGCACCACCGGGACTACCACGAGCACCACCGGCACCATCATGAAACCACCGGCACCACGAGTACCTCCGACACCACCGGCACCACCACGAGTACCTCCAACACCACCACCAATACCTCCGGCACCGCCACCACCACCACGAGTACCTCCGACACCACCGGCACCACCACGAGTACCTGTGACACCACCACGAGTACTCGCTAGTGGTGGTTGCCATAGAGGTGATATGGGTAATGTATTTGAAGAGAAGAATTGGTGGCTAAGAATCATTCTCTTATTCTCTTAAATTGATGTCGTTCTCGTTTGAATCCACCCCTATATATATATATAGAGAGAGAGAGAGGGGGAGGGAGGGAGGTTCAAACAAGAAACATATCAATTTAAGAAAACATGAGGAGCAATCTCAGCCACTCATCTCGCGGTTACGGTGGACGTGATCACGGAGGATTGACGCGATTCATGGGAGGGTAGAGATTATTAAAGGGGGACCGACCGAGATGAGTGGCTGAGATTGCTCCTCGCATTTTCTTAAAAAGTTATATTTTTCGTATGAACCTCCCTATATATATATATATAGAGAGAGAGAGAGAGAGAGAGAAACGTTCAAATGAGAAGTGCTAAAAAATACGAAGTAGAGAAGTAATCTCCACCACTCATCCGGTCAATAAAGGTGGTTTTGACCGGTTATGGTGGACACGATCACGGGGGGATTGACGCGATTCATGGAAGGGTATAGATTATTAAAGGAGGGGACCGGTCAAAGTTGCATTTATTGACCGGATGAGTGGTGTGGATCACTTCTCTACTTCTCACTTTTTTAGCACTTCTCATTTCAACCTAATACTATGTATATATATATTCTACCTGGCCTCACCTATAAATGATTCCAAATTATTCTGACATGGTGGCTCGTATGAGGGCTCCATCCGAATGGATCCTGCATCAAGAAATCTTTTTTTCTTTAACACAAACAATTTATCAATCATCTAGTTTTGATTGCAAACAAATAGTTTAAGATCTTTAGTAACTTAGGTTACGTTTGGTTATGGAAAAATTTCCAATTCTTTTATTTTTTAAGAAAAATAAAAAATTTAAAAATATGTTTGATTCATTCACTTTTTAAAAGTTTTTAAAAAAATAAAAATTTCTCTTTTCTAACTTCTATGTAAATTAAAAAGGTGATTTTAATAGTTTTTCATAATTTTCTAAAATGGGGAATGAAAACTCCACTATTTCAACTAAACGCGTTTTCTAAACTTTTTAAAGAAAATTGAACATGAAAACTCAACTACATTTTCTGAAAAAGGTTTCCTAGGGGAATAGAAACAGTTTTCAACAACCAAACTTGTCGAGTCATGAATTACTTGTAAAAAAGTCAAGGGGTCGTTTATGTAATTTCCTATTTCTAGTTTAGCTAGTTAGTTTGTTTGTGGTCCCTTTTGTAAGAAGTCATAGACTTTAGGGACCGTTTGTGAAACTTTTGTTTGTACTAGGTATAAAAACCCCATTATAGTAAGTAGGGTTTCAAGGGTGTTCATTCCAATTAAAGTAAGAAGTGTTTTGGCAGCTAGCATTTTCTCTCTTCATCTTCTTCACAAAACTCCAAGAACTTCTTCAACAACACACCACATTTTAGAAGCTTTCATGTTTATTTCTCTTACAATGTTCATCTTACATCTTTACTCACTTGTTTTGGACTCACAAATGGTATCAGAGCTCTTGTTTTGGTAGATTATCTCTTGTTTTGTTCAAGTTTTTAAAAGTTTTCAAAAGTTTTAAAAAGTCAAGTTTTGAGTGAAAAATTGCTTGTTTTTTAGTCATTAAGTGATAAGAGGTTCTCAAAAAGATTTCCTTGTAGTTTGTAGCTTTTTTACTAAACTTATCACTGATTTTAAGTGCTTTTAAGAGGTTTTTGAGCAAATTTTAAGTGGTTTTGAGGGTCAGCTTTTTGGGTCGGACTTGTAGCTTCTGGATCTCCTCCAGAGCTGTTCTTCACGAAATCCGAGTCGGACTATATCCCCATAGTCCGAGTCAGACTTTTGTCTCCCAAATCTCATATCCCGAGTCGGGAAAGGTGTTATCCGAGTCGGACTCCACATAGTCCGAGTCGGACTACACGAGCCTCCGGGTCGGACTCTCTATTGTCCAAGTCGGACTACCAAACTTATCCGGGTCGGACTTTTCAATAGTCCGAGTCAGATTACTCTTTTGGTTCGGACTCTCCCTGATTTGTACCCTTAGCCTTTTTACCTTCTCCGGGTCGGACTCTATATAGTCTTAGTCGGACTATACCCAATTCGGGTCGGACTTCTCAATAGTCCGGGTCGGATTTTCAGTGGCCATTTTCCAAAAATCAGTATTTCAACAGGCTACTGTATTTGGGTATTCTACCTCAAAACTTTAACTTTTTCAAGAATATTCTTCAAACTTGAGATTTTTCTACTCGGAACAGATCTTTTAGTGAGAAAAAGATGTCGAAAAAAATTATCGGCATAGGTTCAAAATCTCGACCTCCCGTCCTTGTCATGGGAGAATGTCAGCAGTAGAAAAGACAAATGATCCACTTTCTTGATCTCCTTGATGAAAACCTCATGATATCCATTCGTGAGGGTCCAGTCAAACCCACTATCACGGTAGCTGAAGTACCTCGAACAAAGACTTGTCCACATTTACCTGCCTATGTCGTGGAAAAGCCTTATGACATGTACTCATCTGAGCAAAGGGAACGATGATAACTTCAAAGTTATACATGTTTTGGTCGTTTCGATTTATATTGTTTTACCCCATTTTAGCTCATTTATTGGTTGTTTTACTCACGAAAGCTATTGAATCCGTGTTTTGTAGGTTTTAGAGGCCATTGAACGGAAAAGTACGAAAAGTTGTGAAAAAGTGGGAAAAAGTGCAAATTAGATCCAGAGAGGTTTTGCGTCCGTGAAGCTTATAGTTCCGCGCCGCGAGATGTGCAGATTCTAGAAGATTCCTACTTTTGGCTGATTTTGCGTTGGAGTTCAGAAGTTTAGCGCCGCGAAGTAAGTGAAAAACCTTTACGGAAGATTCCAGAATGAATAGAAAAGGAAAATTAGGGTGTTTTAAGTGATTCGCACCGCGAAGCTGCAGCTCCGCGATCGCGAAATGGGCCGGGCACACTTTTATAAATACAAGCTTCCACCCTTTTTATGAAGAGCATCCAGAAATTAATTAGTATTATTCTTTAGAGTCAGTAGTACTTAATAGTCAGAAAGAGAGAGTCTTTTATGAGATTTGAGCGCGAGCGGATTGTTACCCGGAGCTGTTTATCCGGCGTTCGATCATCTCCCGTTTCACGGTCGGTATAAAGTCTCTATCTTTTCATTATGTTTATACTGTTTTAGTCATGTTTAGGGAGTAGTTCTTTTTAGTACTTATTGTGGTTTCGATGAACCTTGTTGGATGATGTTTTGGTTTTGAATATTAAATAGTTTTGTTTGGTTTATTGAATGTTTGTCTTTGATCCCGAAGTTAATGTTTAAACTGTGGCTATCTGAACTTGTTGGTTGTGTGTATCTATTTTTCTGACAATAAGACAGATAGACTCCGTTAGGTTAATCAACCTTCTTTACCTTTCACTCTGGTGAGACGGAGAAACGTGGTAAGTGGTTTATGTAACATCCCGTTTTTGATATTGTTATTATATCTATTATTATTAATATTATTGTTATTGTTATTATTATTATTATTAGTGATTAGGGTTAGGGTTTAGATTAGTGGGTTATTTCTTGCGGGCTAAGCAAAGAGGGAGGGAAGCCCGTTATTCTTTTGTTAAAACCCTAGGGTTGGCACTCCTTTCCTCATTGCTTTGCTTGGAGTTCAAGGTGTAGAGAACGAGAGAGAGAGAGAGCCGGGAGCGAGGGAGAGAGGACCGCCGGAGTTCGGGGTGGTGTCGTGTTCATCGTAAGGTAACTAAGTTACCGTTTTTCTCGTTTAAGGTTATCATTGTCTCCGCCTCGGTCCGGCAGCAGGTACGGCGGTCAACGGCTTTGGCCGGCGATGATCCGCCGGATGTACGGATTCCCTCCACGCCGGCGATGGCCGGTGGTGGTCTAGGTGGTGGTTCGGCGACGGTGGCCCCAAGGTGGCTGCTGTGCTGCCGTTTTCTTTTGTGCGGCTGTCATCCGGTGGTGGTGGTAACACCGCAGCCACCGTTGTCTTTTCTTTCTTGGTCGACGACGGCGGTGGGAAGCCTCGCCGCCGCTGTGATGTTGCTGTCGTTGTTCTATCCCGGCCGGCGGTGGTAGTGGTAAACCACGGCTGCCGCCGTTGCTGTGGTTCTGTTACGCGTCGGCTTTCGATGGTGGTGGCAAACCACAGCCGTCGAGGTGTTGGTGATCTATGGCAGCCGTGGCTGCCATCTTGTGTGTGAGTATTGACCGGCGGGGGGGGGGGGGGGGGGGTGTGGCCGGATTCCATGGCTGCCGCCGCCGTTTGATCGGCCGGTGGCTGTGGTGGTTCGCCCTCGCCGCTAAAAGCAAACGTCGGCCGGCCGAGGTGATGTGTAACGCCGCCGTTGCGGCTGAGCTTCGTGGGGGCTGCATCTGTGCGGCCTTCGCGCCGCGAGGCAGGTGTGAGGGGGAACCCTCGCGCCGCGAGGGTGGCCTGGGTTTGAGTGTTCGTCGCCGTTGCGGTCTCGACATGCGAGGCGGTAACCGGTCTGAACTCAGTAGCTGTCGCGAAAGTGTCTAGAGTGACACCAATAGGATTTATGTGTATTATTGGATGAAATTTTTATAGGATGTATTATAATTTTCAGAGTTGCGGGAAAGATTCGAGTTGTTATTTCGTTGTGACTTATTCGAGACAGGTGAGTGGGTTTTATATGCGATATATTATGGTTGATATGTATTTTATGATGATGTGATGTGATCGGGTTGCGGGATGACCCGAATGATGGGAAACCATCAAGGTCGGATTGCGGGATGATTCGACGAACGGGAAACCGTTGAGATGTGATTGATGTAATTATATTTATATTAATTGTAATGTGTTGTATGTAAAACGTGCTCACTAAGCGGTTGTGCTTACCCCTCATTATTTATGTCTTTTTAGGTACGAGTTCGGGGGTCGACAAGGGCAAAGCTCCGGCTTGAGGGTTTCCGGCTAGACGGCGTTCCGATCCGAATATTGATTCTTTATCACGTTGATTTTATTTGCTTGTGGGATGCTATTTGTTTAACTTGGGAATTTTTAGACAATAATTTTATTTAATAATTTACGCCAGGGTTTTATTTCTAATTTATCTTTTAAAATTTAAAAATGGGTCTTGGGTGTTACAACTTGGTATCAGAGCCTAGGTTTAAGAGAATCAGCACGCACACTTGCGAGTGTGTGTGTGGTTGGACTTAAACTAGGCGATTTTGGGAAAATCGGGTAAGATCGGAATGGCCAGCGGAACCGTCAAGACGGAGGTGAGCATTAGTACCTTTAATTATTAAATTATTATATGCATGCATGTTGTAGTTTTAATTGTTGACACATGCATAATTGTACGTGGATTTTATGAGGATGGAATACATGTGATGATAAACTATATTTGTGATTTTATGTGTCCGTTTAGTCAGTAGGTTGAAGTCTAGATAGAATGGTATCAAAACCAAACGTAAACACCTTGGTACGTCGGGGATGGGTTATCGAGCATGTTCTTGTTTGATTGTTGCTCGGTGATCTTGATCCGGCTATCTTGAATGGTTGGTTATAGTAATACGGCGCCAATAATAGTGTTACTATAAACACATGTGTAGTGTTGGATTTGATTAAGTTCTGGAGGCTTCAACTCATTGACCACGGTTAGGGATGAGCATGCTTAGGGTGTTATGATGATATGTGGTTAAAGTGTTGTGACGCTTATATACGTGAACTAGTCTGTACTTAGCATGCGCGATAGGGACTAACAGTAGGGCTGGCATGAGCACTATTAGTAGGGATGTGTGTGAGCACCTTAGTAGTATATAGTAATGCTTCGTTGAGCTGTAAACTAAGATGTTTTAAACCTTCAGAATGGTGCTAACCCGAAGCCAGACTGATGATGGTGAGGCCGGGCAGTCGGATCAGAATGCTGCGCAGATCACCGAAGCCCTGCAGCAAATGCTGCCGGGGCTATTTAACCAAATGAGGGACGAACTGATTCAGACTGTGGACCAGCGCATTGACGCGGCCCTTACGGCCCGTAGCACGGGGTCGGGGAGCACGGGTCAGTCTCAGACTCGCGGGATTACTTTCAAGGACTTTATGGCATGCCAACCGCCACTCTTTGATGGGAAGAAGGACCCTGTGGCTTGCTACCGCTGGTACTCGGCGGTCGAGGGGGCGTTTCGTACGTGCGGGTGCCCGGAGGGATCGAAGGTTTTGTTCGCGGTGAACCTTCTCCGCGGAGCGGGAAAGGACTGGTGGAATTTGACTCTCAAGAAATACACGGAGGCGTAGATCGCGGCATTGACCTGGGAGGAATTTCGGGCCTTGTTCGACGAGGAGTTCGCTCCTCGCATCGAAAAGGAGCGAATAGCAGCTGAGTTTCTAAAGCTGACTCAGACGACAGAGTCAGTGAACGAGATTACCGCGCAGTTTCTGGAGAAGCTGTTGTTCGTGCCAGGCTACGCGAATGACGAGTCGCTAAAGATGGCCGGCTATTTAAGAGTGCTGAAGCTAGAGATCAAGGGAGCGGTGGCTACGGGAAGGTGTAAGACCTTCAGCGAGATGCAGGAAGTAGCAAGGGCTCAGGAGCTGATTCTGGAGGAGCGCCAGCAAGGAAAGAGAAAGGCAGAGGACCAGCCGGCGCCAACAAAGAAGTTCAAGGGGGCACGGAGCGATAGCAGGAGTGGGACCCCGAGCTGTCCCAAGTGCGGGCGGTACCATCGGGGCGAGTGTAGGCCGCGGGAGTTGTCATGCTATAAGTGTGGCAAGGCAGGTCATCTGAGTCGAGACTGCAAGGAGACGGCGAAGATCTGCTTTCACTGTTACCAGCCTGGGCATATCAAGCCCGACTGCCCTCAGCTGAAGAAGGCGCCAGCTTTGGCCCCTGCACCGGCGACACTTATGATTACTGACGGTACCACCAAAGGGAAGAGTGGAGCTACTACCCGCGGGCGAGCCTTTCAGATGACTGCTGAGGAGGCGCAGACGGCACCTGACGTGATTACAGGTTTTTCCTTGTTACGTTTTTACGAAGTTTCAATTGCAATATACTTTGTTAGTAACATAAATAGTATGTATGTTGTTAAATGTATACTTTAGGCGTTTTTCCTGTCAACTCGAAACCAGCTTTAGTGCTTTTCGACACGAGGGCCACGTGGTCCTATGTGTCGCGTAGGTTCTGTAAGGATTTCCAGATCGAGCCCGGCAATCTGGAAAGTCCTTTAGCGATTGATGTAGCTGCGGAGGAAGTGCAGGTGGTCGAGCATGTGTACCGGGGGTGTAGCATTGATATCTTCGGAGTTCGATTCAGCATCAATCTCATCCCCATTCCCATGAACGGAGTGGACGTGGTGGTCGGGATCGACTGGATGTTTCCAAACCGGGCGACAACGGACGTTGCAGGGCAGCTGGTACGCATCCAGAATCCAAGTGGGGGAGAGTTGGTGGTGTACGGCAAGGGGAGAAGGGTGTCTACATCCTTCTGTTCTATCGCGAAGGCTCGAAAGTACATCCAGCGGGGGTGTACGGGTTTCTTGGTTTATGCTATGGCGGATCAGGCGAAGGAGAGAAAGCTGTCGGTAGCAGATGTACCAGTCGTCAGCGAGTTTCCAGATGTATTCCCAGAGGATCTGCCTGGCCTTCCGCCTGACAGGCAGATCGAGTTCGGCATCGATTTGGTACCCGGAGCGGCTCCGATTGCGCGAGCTCCTTATCGTCTGGCTCCGTCGAAGCTTCAGGAGTTGTCTGAGCAGTTGCAGGAGCTCTCGGGGAAGGGGTTTATCCGCCCGAGTAGCTCACCGTGGGGAGCACCGATCTTATTTGTGAAGAAGAAAGACGGGAGTCACCGTATGTGCATCGATTACCGGGGGCTCAACAAGGTAACCATCAAGAATAGGTACCCATTACCTAGGATTGATGACTTGTTCGATCAGCTCTAGGGGGCGTCGTGGTTTTCTAAGATCGATCTCCGGTCGGGGTATCACCAGTTGAAGGTGAAGGAAGCGAACATCCATAAGACCGCGTTCCGAACCCGCTACGGCCACTTCGAGTTCTTGGTAATGCCGTTCGGGCTTACCAACGCTCCAGCAGCTTTCATGGACCTCATAAATCGGGTTTGTAGACCGATGCTCGATCGGTCCGTGATTGTTTTCATTGACGATATCTTGATCTACTCGAAGTCAAAGGAGGAGCACGTGGTGCATCTACGGGAGGTACTTGAGGTTCTGAGGAGGGAACGTCTCTACGCCAAATTCTCAAAATGCGCTTTCTGGTTAGAAGAGGTTCAGTTCTTGGGCCATATTATTAACCGGGAGGGCATCAAGGTGGACCCACCGAAGATCGAGGCAGTTATGAATTTGGAGATTTCGAAGGCACCAACCGAGATCCGGAGTTTCCTGGGTTTGGCCGGCTACTACCAACGGTTCATCCAGGATTTCTCTAAGATTGCGGTGCCATTGACGCGATTGACGAAAAAGAGTGAGCCGTACGTTTGGGGTACCGAGCAGCAGATGGATTTCGACACGTTGAGGCAGAAGTTGTGTGAGGCACCGGTTCTGACACTACCGGAAGGGATGGAAGATATGACGGTCTATTGCGACGCATCTCGGCTGGGTTTGGGGTGTGTGTTGATGCAGAGGGGTCGAGTGATAGCCTACGCTTCGAGGCAGCTGAAGCCTCACGAGGCTAACTACCCCACGCACGATCTTGAGCTTACGGTGGTGGTCTTTGCCCTCAAGATATGGAGGCACTACCTGTACGGGGTGAAGTGCACCATTTTTACGGATCACCGGAGCTTGAGGTATTTCTTGGAGCAGCCGAATCTAAATATGCGACAGCGGAGGTGGCTTGACGTAGTCAAGGACTACGATTGCGAGATACTCTATCATCCCGGCAAGGCCAATGTGGTCACTGATGCTTTGAGTAGGAAGACGGAGCACGCGCCGCTCCGAATCTCACATCTGAAAATGGCGGTGACTACCTCCTTTGTGGACTTGGTTCTGCGAGCACAAGAGGAGGCGAGTCGAGAGGAGAACCAGAACGGAGAGCGGATTCGGGGACAGATGGCCGCGTTGGTCAGGGATAGCCGAGGATTGCTGACTAGGTTTGGTCGGGTATGGGTTCCTCGTGCGGGTACGGCACGGCAGACTTTGCTAGAGGAAGCCCATAAGTCCAAATTCTCAATTCATCCGGGAGCTACTAAGATGTACCGGGATCTGCGGACGGGTTATTGGTGGCCGGGGATGAAGAGAGACGTTGCTCGGTATGTGGAGTCGTGTTTGACCTGTTTAAAGGTCAAGGCGGAGCATCAGAAGCCCCATGGCAAAATGCAACCGCTGGAGATTCCCGAGTGGAAGTGGGAAAACCTCATTATGGATCTGATCACCAAGCTTCCGAAAACCCCTCAGAAGTTTGATGCGATTTGGGTCATAGTGGACCGGTTGACCAAGAGCGCTATTTTCCTTCCTATTCGGGAGAGTTCGACAGCGGAGCAGTTGGCAAAGATCTACGTGGATGAGGTGGTATCGAGGCATGGAGTACCAATATCGATCATTTCAGACCGGGACGTGCGTTTTACTTCTCGGTTTTGGGAGAGGTTTCATTCGGAGTTGGGTACTAGGTTGTATTTTAGCACCGCATACCACCCTCAGACAGACGGACAGAGCGAGCGTACGATTCAGACCTTGGAGGACATGCTTCGAGCTTGTGTTTTGGATTTCGGAGGCAGTTGGGATACGTATCTGCCTTTGGCAGAATTTTCGTATAACAACAGTTACCATTCGAGCATTGGGATGCCGCCTTTTGAGATGCTCTACGGGAGGAGATGCCGTACCCCTATCTGTTGGGGTGAGGTCGGACAGCGTGTTCTCGGTAGCACCGAGGTCGTTCAGAGGACTACGGAGGACATTCAGAGGATTCGGGAACGGTTGCGGACAGCTCAGAGTCGGCAAAAGAGCTATGCGGATCGGCGGAGGTCGAACTTGGAGTTTCAGGTAGGAGACCGAGTACTACTCAAGGTTTCCCCTTGGAAGGGCGTGATCCGGTTCCGAAAGAGAGGTAAGCTTGGGCCTCGTTACATCGGACCGTTCACCGTCCTCGCGCGGGTTGGGAAGGTGGCTTATCGGTTGGAGTTGCCTGCGGTGTTAGGTCAGATTCACAGCACTTTTCACGTCTCGCAGTTGCGCAAGTGTCTCGCCGACGAGACGGCACACATTCCTTTAGACGATATTCAGGTGGACGAGAGCCTGAATTACGTCGAGAGGCCAGTAGCGGTGATAGACCGGAAGGTGAAAAGGTTGCGGAGTAAGGAGATCGGAATCGTAAAGGTGCAGTGGCAGCATCGGAAGGGTTCCGAGTGGACCCGGGAACCGGAGGCAGAGATGCGAGAGCACTACCCGGAGCTCTTCTCAGATTGATTTCGGGGACGAAATCCTTGTAAGTGGGGGAGAGTTGTAACATCCCGTTTTTGATATTATTATTATATCTATTATTATTAATATTATTGTTATTGTTATTATTATTATTATTATTATTATTATTAGTGATTAGGGTTAGGGTTTAGATTAGTGGGTTATTTCTTGCGGGCTAAGCAAAGAGGGAGGGAAGCCCGTTATTCTTTTGTTAAAACCCTAGGGTTGGCACTCCTTTCCTCATTGCTTTGCTTGGAGTTCAAGGTGTAGAGAACGAGAGAGAGAGAGAGCCGGGAGCGAGGGAGAGAGGACCGCCGGAGTTCGGGGTGGTGTCGTGTTCATCGTAAGGTAACTAAGTTACCGTTTTTCTCGTTTAAGGTTATCATTGTCTCCGCCTCGGTCCGGCAGCAGGTACGGCGGTCAACGGCTTTGGCCGGCGATGATCCGCCGGATGTACGGATTCCCTCCATGCCGGCGATGGCCGGTGGTGGTCTAGGTGGTGGTTCGGCGACGGTGGCCCCAAGGTGGCTGCGGTGCCGCCGTTTTCTTTTCTGCGGCTGTCATCCGGTGGTGGTGGTAACACCGCCGCCACCGTTGCCTTTTCTTTCTTGGTCGACGATGGCGGTGGGAAGCCTCGCCGCCGCTGTGATGTTGCTGTCGTTGTTCTATCCCGGCCGGCGGTGGTAGTGGTAAACCACGGCCGTCGCCGTTGCTGTGGTTCTGTTACGCATCGGCTTTCGATGGTGGTGGCAAACCACAGCCGTCGAGGTGGTGGTGATCTATGGCAGCCGTGGCTGCCATCTTGTGTGTGAGTATTGACTTGCGGGGGGGGTGGCCGGATTCCATGGCTGCCGCCGCCGTTTGATCGGCCGGTGGCTGTGGTGGTTCGCCCTCGCCGCTAAAAGCAAACGTCGGCCGGCCGAGGTGATGTGTAACGCCGCCGTTGCGGCTGAGCTTCGTGGGGGCTGCATCTGTGCGGCCTTCGCGCCGCGAGGCAGGTGTGAGGGAGAACCCTCGCGCCGCGAGGGTGGCCTGGGTTTGAGTGTTCGTCGCCGTTGCGGTCTCGACATGCGAGGCGGTAACCGGTCTGAACTCAGTAGCTGTCGCGAAAGTGTCTAGAGTGACCCCGATAGGATTTATGTGTATTATTGGATGAAATTTTTATAGGATGTATTATAATTTTCAGAGTTGCGGGAAAGATTCGAGTTGTTATTTCGTTGTGACTTATTCGAGACAGGTGAGTGGGTTTTATATGCGATATATTATGGTTGATATGTATTTTATGATGATGTGATGTGATCGGGTTGCGGGATGACCCGAATGATGGGAAACCATCAAGGTCGGATTGCGGGATGATTCGACGAACGGGAAACCGTTGAGATGTGATTGATGTAATTATATTTATATTAATTGTAATGTGTTGTATGTAAAACGTGCTCACTAAGCGGTTGTGCTTACCCCTCATTATTTATGTCTTTTTAGGTACGAGTTCGGGGGTCGACAAGGGCAAAGCTCCGGCTTGAGGGTTTCCGGCTAGACGGCGTTCCGATCTGAATATTGATTCTTTATCACGTTGATTTTTTTTGCTTGTGGGATGCTATTTGTTTAACTTGGGAATTTTTAGACAATAATTTTATTTAATAATTTACGCAAGGGTTTTATTTCTAATTTATCTTTTAAAATTTAAAAATGGGTCTTGGGTGTTACAGTTTACTTGGACCAAGAGTAGACTAATCAGTAAGATCCCACGACGTAGCATTAATTAGGGCGACTTTTACTAGACTGCTTGACAACCAGTCCTTGTAATTGGGCCGGGAGACCAACCTGGTTTATAATCTAAGATAAAACATGTTAGGGTGCTCTTTAATTAGCTTAAATTCTTACAATAACCAACTAAACTAGACTTTTGGGTTTAATTAACTCATCCACAAGGGGATTCAACATAAACCATAATAAGTACTATCTTGTTTAATATTTGTTTAAAGTTTTCTTAATTTGAGTCTTAGTAAAGTTTTAGTCTTTTCAGTGTTTTAAAAATTGCTTTCATATAAAAACCCCTTTTTTTGATTAATTGAACTTTTATTAGATTTTTCTTGAATAACTGGACTATTCCCAGTGGTAAGAACGATACCCGGACTTTTCTAAATTATATTCCTTGCGATCAGGTACGCTTGCCTGTGAGTATGGTGATTTTGTGGTTAAACTTGGTATTGTTTTTATATATATTTTTTACATCATCAAACGACATGCAATAGACAAATGTGCACTTACCCTTCTCATCATGGCTCTTCCAAATGACATGTATGCACAGGTAGACAGTCTCACCAATGCTAGAGATATGTGGTTGGAGATAGAACAGCAAATGCAAGATGGAGATGCTGCAGTTGAGAGCCAGAAAGAAAATGCATTAAATGTATATGAAGGCTTCCGTGCTAGGGAGAATGAATCGCTGACTGAATCTTATCACCGTCTGAACACCCTTGTGAACGACCTTCGTCGTTTAAATGTGGAGAAAGGTCGGTATTAGGTCAATGTGAAGTTCCTGAAGAACCTTACGCAAGAATGGCAGAATATGGCCATTAACATTCAGCTGAGTCAAAATTTGGGCGCTTTAGGACTTCATGACCTGTACAGCATGATGGTTCAGCATGAAGAATTCATCACCGGCAACAAATCGAAGAGAACCATTGATCCTCTGGCACTAGCTACAGTGCCCCATGGAGGACCTAACTTTATGTCGGTTCAACCAGCCTCATCTAACTTTATGCCTATGTCCCAACACCCAGAAGATTTCCATCAAGACTTGAATAAGGACTTCCATCAGAACTATCAGCAGAGCATGCAGAACCCAAATGATCCGACGATCATCACTGTTACTAATGAAGAGCTGTATAACATGAACGAATCTCTTGCGTTAATCTCTCACAAAATGCAGAGATTAACTGCCAACCGGGATTCAACAAGTTAAACTCTCAAGGTGGAAACAGATTTGGTCCGGGAAGAGGCGAACATCAGATGTCGGAGAGATTTCAGTCAAGTGACCAAGGAAGAGGTGGATACCAGTAGGCAGGAAGGTATCGGTCATTTGATCAAGGCAGAAATGATCAAGGAAAATTCGGAAACAACTATCGACGCGATAGTTCTTTTATTGACTACCAAGGAGGCTCGAACAATCAGAGAAGCTGGCAAGGACACAATTCGAACGACAACTATCAGGGTTACTCAAGGCAGCAAGGATATGGGTACGACTATAACAATCAAGGAAACGAAGGAAGGTCTGGGAATGGCTATGATGATGGAAGAAATGACCATCGATCTGGAGGAAATTATGAGCATGGAAGAAACAATCACAGCGGAGGAGATCACCATGGTGGGAACAACAACAAACAATCAAGAAGTGTAATCAATCAAACTTCAACCAAGGTGGTCAGATCAAAGAATAGCAACAAGGATCTAACAGCAGTCAAACCCTAACTCCACAACAACCGGCTAATCAAAGCAGATCGGATGGGCATGGTCCCCCATGCTACAAGTGCGGAAAACCGGGACACTATTCAAAGGAGTGTACCTGAAGTTCAAGGATGCCACATACTTTGAGAAGAAAGCAGCCCTAATAAGGAAGAAGGAAAAGGGTGTAGCTCTACTAATTGAGGAGGAGAACTGGGTGTGCGAGGAAGAGAGCTCAGATGATGAGGATCATCTTGTTGGAGGACACTGCCTGATGGCAGACTTTGAAAGACCTGGCGATATTGGTCCTAGCACTCGCTACGACAATGATGCTTTTGGGGTATCCTCTATTCTGGATCTGTCAGATAGTGTAACACTGTTGGAAGCTAAAATTTGTGAACTTGAGAGAGATCTCTAAATGGAAAGAACTCTCGTCACAAAGTTTAGAATCGACACAGTTGTTTATAAAAGCTCTCTCGAGGATATGACATTGTGTTATAACAGAGAAGTACTCGAGTCTGGCATCAGGGAGACAAATTTGGCAAACAAAATGTTGTCTCTTAAAAACTCACATGACGAACTAAACAGTAGTCATGGGGAGCTCAAGCTCAAATTTCAATTACTTTCGGAAGAAAGAACCAAACTTTTTACGAAAATCAAAGAGCTTGAAGACAACAATTTTAAAAGAGGCTAATCTGAACAGACTCTAAGTATACTCACCATGCATGCCAACAACAATCCTTTTTATCATGCTAAACCCGGACTAAGACATGTAGAAAATCACGTTCTAGAAAAAGCACCTTCCAACTTATACAACTTTGATGATATGGCCGCGTCCAAACCTAAACCAGCTTTTGTAGGAGGACATGTCATCGATGAATTGTTAGGCAGACTGTCACTTTCACCGAAGTCATCAATGGTGAGACCATCAGTAGAACTACCAGCCTGTCAAATAGCTCCACTAGCAGTCCTCCCACAAGTCCTGTTGCCAAAGGACCTATTTTCATACCAGCTCGAGATCCAACCAATACCGATTCTACTTGGGAAGGTATTAAGGCTAGAACACCCAGGGTAGCAATGCCACCAATCAACTATGCCGACCTGAACTCTAGCTATGACACTATGGAGATTGAACTATCTAAGGAGACCTTAGTTATCCCACCCATGGATGTTTCCGCAACTAAGTGTCCAGACCTAGTCAAGTTAGAGAAAGAAGTTTTTGGACTTAGGTTGAAATCCATGGATCTGGATGCCTGCAGCATAAAGTTTTAAATCTCAAAGTCATAATATCTAAAAAGGACACTTTGATCAACACTCTTGAAAAAGACTTACTCAAAGCTAACGCCGAGAGAATTAGACTCTCTTCAGAGTATGAGACCGCAAACTCTTTAGTCACAAGTTTTCAAATCAATTATGCGGATCTCTTGGAGCGTTTCAACTCCCAAGGTGTCAAAATTCTTTCACAAAATAAAGCTTTTAAGAAATTGGATACTGATTTTCCCAGAAAATTAATGGAACAAGATGTAAAAATCATTTGTTTGCAAGATCAGTTATCTATGCTGAATGGTGTTGATCCGTGGGATGCCTGTACAAATAGAACACCCCTTATATATGAGATTAGGTCGACCAAGCCTAAGTTGAACCTAGATCCAAACGTTGAATATGATGTGAGGGTGTTTTTAGAACCAAGTGATGATCCTTCCGGTTTTATTCCAAAAAAAAAAGAAGTCTGCTCTTTCTAAGCCTGAGAATTCTACTAAGACACATGCGTTAGGTTCTGAGAAAAATACACCTGAGGGTGCAAAAGGTGCAGGTACTGACAAGGAGAAGTTAGTTAAGCCTCACACACCTAAGGGACTCCAGAACCAGAATTCAAACTCTAAAGATGCATGTGCTTTGGTCAAACTCATTAAAGGTCTTGATTTTAATTCCAGTACTTTTGAAGTGGGTGAGAATTGAAGGGTAAAACCAAATCAACCTTTGACTTCCACAAAACCTAATTTTTCCAAAACGTCATCTGGAAAAGGTGGCAAATCGATTTCTGTTAAAACCGTCTTCTAACTCACACCATGCTTTTATTGCATATGGGAGAAGGAATAATGGTGGAAAGAATGTGAAGCCACCTGGAAGTGATCATCAACGAAGGAACAACCGTTTTACCCCTTTCCCTAAGAGGTGTGGTCCTACCCATGCGGGTTTAAGCCATGCCCCACCTAGTGTAGGAGTTTATTCGAACATGTCTGTAAACCTAGTGTAAGAGTTTATCCGATCCCTCGTGTCACTCTTCAGCTCCGCCTACAAGCCCCAACCAACACAGAAGCTCAGATCCACATCGATGGCTACTATACGGAGCGAGAAATGGATACGTCTCTTGCTTCTTTCTCCCGACATGTAAAGGAGCTTGAAGACAAGATCCGAGCTAAAGACGAACAGATAGCAGCCAGAGATGCACAACTACAGATCGCTCAACGCCGGATCCGGGAGTTGGAGGCCACGTGCCGGTCTCGGTCTCAATCCTCAAAAAGGGGACATGATGACCCTGACGATCCGTCTGCGGGTCCTCATGAGGGGGAGGTGCAACCAAGTGCCAAACGACTTCGCATCGACCTCACTCTCGCCTCTGGTACCAGATCAGCTTCAGCCTCCACGACTACTCCATCAGGATCCACCACTCAAAATGTGGATCCCGATGATATACTCGACGATCAACCCCTAGATGCCGAGTAGTTCGTGTTCAAGGCTATTCCTTTGGACGAAGTGATCAATAACTTCGACAGAGAGAGGGAAACACCAGCCATCGGTTGCATCGACCCTGACTTCGCGTCAACAGATCCAGCTGTGCTACACATAAGTGAGGAAGCAAGAAGGATTTTGAATCAGCTTGCTCGTAGCTACAATCTCATACAGCCGAGGGACAATGTTATCGACAGTGCTGAGTATGACACATTTCTTCCTTCGATCCAGCTCCCATCTCAGTCCACAGGTACCACTACTTCAAGCACCGTTCCAGTTACTACCAGAGTTCAGCCACCAGCAATTGCAATTGGATGGAATCATACGATCATCTTCCGTCCCTTCCTAGAGGAAACATTTCCACGGATCTTTCAAAGGGAAAAGTTGCATGTCTGGTCTCAACCTGCCGAGTTCGGCATCATCGGTTGAAGCCCGTCCGTCGCCGAACTGCCTACATTCATCAGAGAAAGATCAGATGGGAAGAGAAAGGGAGGAAACGGGTGAAGCGCACATTTGTCAAGGTCAAGGACATCATACCTTACAAATTTGGCTATCGGATATTCTCTCGATTCCACATTCTCATGTATGGCAAAGGCAACCTCAAGGGCGAGCTGGAAGAATACACTTTCACGGAAGCCGATATCGACAACATCGATCTTGAAGACATTCTCGCGCTGATTAAACATCTTCAAGGTCCAATTCCTCGTCCTCGAAGCTCTGAAACGGTATATCCGACATACCGTCAACTTCGCGCACGTAACTGATTACCAGATGGCCATTTAAAGCCGTCAACAGAAAGTCAATCTTATGAAGCCCAAGTTGGAGTACCGTTGATCGGCCAATATCCACCTTACTTCCCTCTGAAGCATCCTGAGCAGGGAATCATATACATGACATGGAGGAAGAAAGAAATGAGATTCATGCGACTTGGGGAGATTGCTAGCTTCTGCGAAGGCACCCTTCTGTACGTCTACGAAGGGATAAAACAAAGGCAGATCATTAACCAGATTCTTGACGTCAAGCACAATCAAGGAAAGGCAAGGATCATCGAGGCGATGGATTTGATCGAGGAGAAATTGAAAGAGCGTCTTCAGATTCATCGGGTTGAGGTGGCACTGAAGCTTCGGACGAGAACTATTGGAGAATGGGACGACTACGTGTAGCTATCGAAGTGGGAACCTGATCTACATTTTCCGCCGCCCTTCTGACTTCTTTCCAAAGGGGAGATTGTTGAGTCATGAATTAATTGTAAAGAAGTCAATGGGTCGTTTATGTAATTTCCTATTTCTAGTTTAGCTAGTTAGTTTGTTTGGGGTCCCTTTTGTAAGAAGTCATAGACTTCAAGGACCGTTTGTGAAACTTTTGTTTGTACTAGGTATAAAAACCCCATTATAGTAAGTAGGGTTTCAAGCGTGTTCATTCCAATTAAAGTAAGAAGTGTTTTGGCAGCTAGCATTTTCTCTCTTCATCTTCTTCACAAAACTCCAAGAACTTCTTCAACAACACACCATATTAATTGTAGAAGCTTTCTTGTTTATTTCTCTTACAATGTTCATCTTACATCTTTACTCA
This sequence comes from Centaurea solstitialis, assembly GCA_030169165.1. Classification (NCBI taxonomy): domain Eukaryota; kingdom Viridiplantae; phylum Streptophyta; class Magnoliopsida; order Asterales; family Asteraceae; genus Centaurea; species Centaurea solstitialis. The sequence continues at coordinate 64,539,217 of CM058040.1, forward strand.
CTTGTTTTGGACTTACAAAAGTCACCCTTAATTTTCTAATTAATCGAGGAAAACAATGGTGGTTGTTAAAACAAAATTAACCACACATCCATCCATTATTGGATATCATCTACATATGGCATTCAAATCAATTACCTTCCTCTTGAGCATCTGCATCCATATCCTCATCCTCACCCATTCCAGAATGCATCTTGGCAGACATCTCCATTTCAGAGCTTCGTGTTCCTAAAGGAGATAGACTACCACCTCCTGCATGCATTCATGTATTTTTTTTAGCATTTCTCATTTGAACCTTTCTCTCTCTCTCTCTCTCTCTCTCTCTCTCTCTCTCTCTCTCTATATATATATATATATATATATATATATAGGGAGGTTCATACAAAAAATATAACTTTATAAGAAAATGCGAGGAGCAAACTCAACCACTCATCTCAGTCAACAAAAGCGGCTTCGATCGGTCCGCCCTTTAATAATCTCTACCCTCCCATGAATCGCGTCAATCATCCGTGATCACATCCACCGTAACCGCGAGCGAGATGAGTGGCTGAGATTGCTCCTCACTTTTTCTTAAATTGACATGATTTTTCATTAATTTACGTATGCAATGAGTTTACACGGTTTACACGTTTTTTTGGGTTTACAAATGAACTTCCCAATATATATATATATATATATATATATATATATATGACAAAACCAATTCTATTAAATCAATTTGCAACCTTCATCCTCATCAATTACGGGCCCATAGCTTAGGCTTCCTGAATGAGACACACTACCAGCTCCTGCATTCACAACGGAAGACATAATTTATGACATCCTTTTTAGTTTTTTAGTTTCTGTAGCTAAGCAGTTAGCAAATTTGATGAGAAGAGTGATAGAAATATAGAAAGAATCATTAGTTTCATTAAATCTTGTCATGCATTACAATAAAATTGATTTTTATAAAGAAGAATGATATTTTTTAAAGTTCAAAATAAGGGTTACAAGGAGATAAATACATTCAGAGAAGGCTAACTAAATGGGCTATGCCTATCTAAATAATACAATATAAAATAATACGAGTTTATTTACTAACATTTTGGACCCCAAATTTGTGCAACATAAGTGTCATATTGAAAAATATTGCAATAAATTTATAGAACGTCTTTTAAGTGTTTTACCAAAGTTTAAAAGAACTTTTAAAATAAAATATCATATTAGCTATTTATTGAACGTTATTGAAAAAAATGCCTTAAAAACAAGTGTCCTAAAATAATGTATGTGCACGATACTTTTCAAAAGTATTGTATAATGTATTTGATATAATGCTTTATTTCAAATTATCTTAATAAACTTGGTAAGACGTCCAAAACCGTCCTATAATCCTATTGCAGCAATACCTTTAGATAGAACAAATAAACATTTGGCTCTTAAACTTATGTCCAATAAAACGATTTGTTGGCTTACTTATGCAATTTTGACGTCCTATAAATCCAACTTTTGTTGTATTTTCACTATGAAAACCTTAGTTCCATAGTTTCAATTTTATCATTAAAAAAAACCCAATGTAGAAATCTCAATCAAACCTGACAACTTCGCTATTTGCAGCAATAATCAAGTCATTTAAGTTTTATTGTAATGAAATTATTTGAGATTGAAGAAAATCATGGTTTTTGTTTAAAAAAACCCCCACAACTTAACATATCTACTTATGACAAATCTAATCAACTAAATCAATTTGCACCTTCATTCTCAGATTCTGCATCCATATCTTCATCATCACTTCTTTCAGTTGGTATTTTATCAGGCATGCCATTGCCCACCTCAAAGCTTCCTAAAAGAGACACACTACTAGGTCCTGCATCCACAATTAATCTTTCAGCTCAATCTTGTTTGATGAAAATAAATAGAAAATGATTCTCCCTTTTTTTTACATCAAAGGCTTAATTGGGTTATCATTCTCATATATAACTCTAACATGATAAAAAAAAAGGCCATTAACTAGTAAACGGAAATATGCTAACTCTAACATAATAAGTTATTTTAAAGATTTTGATTTTTGGTTCTCTATTATAGAGAAAAAAAATTTCGAATGGCGAATTTATTAAGCGAAACTCCCGGGTCTAGCAAGACGCTAGCCAGGGGAGAGAAAGATTACAACAATGTTACAGGACCAGTCCAACCATGACGTAATTTTACCATGACTACTCCTGTTTCGGTACCAAGAAAAAACAAGTCACTGTATATCGTTCGCTGCTCGAAAAACGCTGAATTTAACTCCATTGAAGATCTCCTCATTACCAAAAATTTTTAAAAATCTATTAAAGATGGTCTTATAAACCCAACTGAATTTTGCATAATTTCAATTTTATCATGACAAAAACCCAATGTACATATACATCTCATCCCAACCTGACAATTAACTATTTGCAGCATTAAATCAAACCATTTAAGTTTTATTGTAAAGAAATTATTTGAGATTGAAGAAAATCATGGTTTTTGTTTGAAAAAAAAAACCAAAAACATGTCTACTTATGATAAATCTAATCAACTAAATCAGTTTTCACCTTCATCCTGAAATTCTGCATCCATATCTTCATCATCACTTATTTCAGTTGGTATTTTAGCAGGCATGCCCACCTCAAAGCTTCCTAAAAGAGACACACTACTTGCTCCTGCACTCGCAATCTTTCAGCTCAAACTTGTTTGATGAAAATAAATACAAAATGATGCTCCTTTTTTTACATCAAACGCTTTATTGGGTTATCGTTCTCGTATATAACTCTTAACGTATAAAAAAAGCAATTAATTAGTAAACAGAAATATGCTAAATATAAGTGAAAATTTCAAGTTGTTTATACAGCCATGAAAAATGTTGGTACCTGGAACATTTTGTTCTTGAACAATCGCCATTTGTTTTTTCTTTTTCTCATAAAGAACCATCGCCATTTGTAGTAGTAGTAGATAAAGCTTTGCAGACAGATTCCTACTATACTTCCAAGTTAACAAGAGCTAGCAGCTTCAAACAATATAAAATCAAATGAAGATAAAATCTTGAACTTTGGGTTTAAAGCTAGCTTCCCAATACAAAACTACTTATATATATAGAGATAGAAATGTTCATATGAGAATGCTAGCTAGGTATTTAAGAAAACAAGAAAACTCCGTTTATGCATTAACTTAAATGTAATTTTACACCAATAGGAAAAACCAGACAAAGATGCTTTGGGTGCGAGATAAAGTCATGGACAAAGTCGCATGAATCATATATGATTTTGTACGCAAATCACATATAATATTATAATTTTGTATATGAAATTAATCAGATATTTATTAGACTAGATGAACTACTATGATTTGTTTGTATAATTTGCTTCAATTACGTGATTTATAAATGAAAAATCTCATATAAACATATAGGGCTGGATTCTAGTGAGACGTGTCAAATATGATGAGACTGGATTATCAACTGGCGGATGAAATATGGAATAACAAGGATTAGATGAACCGAGATGTACCAAATAAGTTTCCTTTTAAGCTGCGATTTATGAAAAGATATTTTATTAAAATTAATAAATAATGTAAAAATATTTATCATATTTTTCATCAAAAATAAGACTCTTACATGAACCCATCTCATGTCCCTCACTATATATATAGAGAGAGAGAGGAGAGAGGAAAGTTCAAATATTAACTCATATTTTGTTCTAAACGAATCCGGTCAATAAAGATGGTTTTGAACTGGTCCCCTCCTTTAATCATCTCCTTCCTCCCATGAATCGCGTCAATCATCCGTGATCGCGTCCACCGTAAACGAAGATGTATGGTTGAGATTCGTCCTCACGTTTACAACCAAAATTGAGTTCACATTTGAACCTGACGCTACGAAACTATGTTCCAAAACAAATAACAAGTTTATTATAATATTGAAGTCAATTATTGTATACTGACTACGACAGTGAGTACCAGTTAATTGGGTAACTATTTTATGAAGAAAAGAAAGACTTTTGAGTTTTCGAGCTGCAGAAAGAAACAAAATTGAAAATTCTAGCGTAATTAAATATTTACCTAAAGGAAAGAGGAAAGTTGACTATTGAGAGCGGCCGCATCGAGAGTGGGTGAATCTTTTAAAATGTTTAGATTTCTATAAAATCGTCCTTGTATTTATTTACAACCGGTCTTTGAAAAATCACTTTGTACAATATACGATATAGAGATTTACCGTTATAGTTTACATGCTTTTAAGGTTTGCGGTTTGGTCATACCTCTACGTTATTTTATATTTGCATTTTTACAGTTTTAAGGGTATTTTAATTTTTGGTTTATTGCAATGAGTTTGTGTGTGTGTGTGATTTACATGTTTTTGAAAACTTTTTCCTTTTCTTAATGATTTCTAATGGACTTTTTCCACTTTTTATTTGATGTCACATATATTCTCTCAATATCCTCGACCATCATCAAAATTTAGCGGATACATATTTTAAACCTTAAAAAATTGGTACTCACAAAAATAAGTTGAGTTGATGCAAGGAATTCGTGTAGGGTTTCACAAGGGTCCCCCTCTGGCAGTGTCAACCGGTATTTATACCCTTCAACGCCTAGTTCTACAAGGCAAAAACAAAATAGTTCCTTAAAAGGATCGATCTGATCATTTGAATGTGTTATGCTTAATAGGCCCAACCTAACCGGTTTTTCAGCCCTAATTGGTCTTATCTTTTTAATATATCTTATTTAGTGTGGTATATATATATATATGTAATGCAAAAAGTACTTCATAAGTCGATATATATTTATATATAATTAAATTCGTTTATTACGACGTTAATTAAGTCTCATAGTCTTAATACATTACTTAATAGGACTTAAGTTTATACATCCAAGTAATTATACGTTCTATGTACATGTGTTATGATAAGTTGATGCGACGTGTTGATGGAATTGAAAATGATAATTAATCCATCAAGGAATATTACTAAAAAATATAAAAGAGAAAAAAGAACTATCCATCAAAAACTTAACCCATGAGTCTCAACACCACACCCCCCCCCCCCCACCGGCCACTTGGATCTTCTTGATCCAAATAAACGCTAAGACTACACTAAGTTGATGATGTTAGCCCCTTTCTGCACCTTGCTGTTGAAGATAATATCGTTCCTAAATTTCCAAATGACCCAAAGAAACACAATAACCACAACCTCCAGAAAAACTATCAAATGTTCTTGTACACAACAACCAGCTCCCACGATACCAACATAAGCGGAGAATTTGTCCCACCAAATATGTAGACGCATGGAAGCATCTCGGGCAGAAGAATATTAAGCAAAGACATGCTTAGTTGATGGCTTTAAGTTACATATTGGGGACAACCTCGAAACTACACCAATCCCTCTTTCAATCAAATTATCGTAAGTGGGTAATCTATCCATCTTGACCTTCTAGTAGAGGATATTCGTCTTACCCGACACCTAAGGATTCCAACTAGTATTCCTCATCCATCGGACAAGAATCACTTCATCAATTAAGGCACATAAGGAATAGCAACCAACAAATAATCATTTTCTTCCAAACACCATCTCCGTTGATCATTATTCTCGGTCTCACTAAGTAGATTGCTGAAGGGATAACCCAAGGAGTCGATGTAGTTTTCCAAATTGGGAATCGCCCCCAAACTCCCACTATTTCTCCTTTGCTATCCATCCTCAAGACCTCCAAAATTTTAGTAAATTCCAACAATGATTTTCTTCATGAAGCTCCTTATTACACCCTAAAATGCCACCACCAGTTGCCTAGCAACACGAGATTGAAAGCCTTTGTCCATACCAATCCATGCCACCATTATATCTATTGTTAAGAACCGTTTTACACACACCATTGTTCCATGTTACAAACTTATGGTGTTGAAGAAAGTGATTAAGAGTTACAGACTTATGGTGTCGAGTTGTTGTACACATTTAAACGTACATGCACACTAATAATGAATATTTCACATTAAAAATTTGTTAAAATGAAAACAAATCAAGATGGATGTAATTTTTATTATTAAGTCAGTTACAAAGTTTTAAGTTAATTACACATCTTATGTATAAACATTGTGTTCAATGATCATATTTATCGTATAAGACATTTGTTTTATATTAAAATACACATGATTACGATTCATAAATTTACAAACTCACGAATTAAAAAAAGAACATTTTATATTTTCAAGTTGGCCTAAAAACCAATCTAAAATTAAAAATGTATTGAAGCAAATTATGTATTAGGTCATAATGCATCATAATTCAAGTTATGATCCATTGTGTTGACTTAAACATGGGACACTTATGAAAGCATATTGTGGGATTCTATAAATCCGTTTAATCATTTTTTTGTGAGTATGAAAATTGCATATAGTAAATGAAAAATTGGAGCATGAAAATTGCATATGGTAAATGAAAAAAGAAAATCGAAAGTTCCTGAAATCAACTGAATTAACGAAAACGGCCTCTAAAAAACCAAAAAATCATTTTAGTTATAGTTGAGAACGCCAAGGGGGCGTTTGGTTGGCTAAAATCCATCGAAATCTGGTGGAATTGGAATGGTCAATTCCATTGAGCAAATTCCGTCATGTTGTTTGGTTGCCTAAGAAATGAAATTCAATTCCGTGAATACCTTTACTTGTGGATTTTCCCGTTCCTTCTCAAATGAGATGGAATTGAATTTCATTCATTCCAATATTTTTGTTAATGACAAAAAGGCCCTCATCCGACCACCATCAACCACCACCACCTTCGGTCACCATTGTCACCGGCAACCACCACCTCCGGCCACCATCGTCAACAACCACCACCGACCACCGCCACCTGCGGGCACCACCGCCGACAACCACCACCATCTCCCGGCCACCACTACTGTTCAACATTATTAAATGGTATTATATTAGTATTTTTTTAAAACATAAAAGGGTATTTTGGTCATTTGTTATCATTTTATTACAATTCCAAAGCTAGATTTTGTTAACCAAACAGACGGATTTCAATTCCTTTAACAGATTCCTTTCATTTTCTGTCAACCAAACAACTGGTCAAACCTGGTAATATTCCATTCATATTCCTTCGATAGATTTCATTCCTTCATAAATCATTATGCGAACCAAACTCCCCCTAAAAATCTTCCAAAACTTCATATTGATTTATATTTGTGTCTTTCGCTGCTGCATTGAAAACACATATCAATTTAAGAAAACATGAGGAGCAATCTCAGGCTCTCAGCCACTCATCTCAGTCAACAAAGGCGGCTTTGATCGGTCCCCCCTTTAATAATCTCTACCCTCCCATGAATCGCGTCAATCCTCCGTGATCATGTCCACCGTAACCGCAAGATGAGTGACTGAGATTGCTCCTCATGTTTTCTTAAATTGACATGCTTCTCGTTTGAACCTTTCCATATATATACTAGGTACTTTCTTAAGGGCCGTGCTAAGCACGACCCGTGACGGATTGCTAGGTTGTACGAAAAATGAAGCTAGAATGTTGTAATTTGATGGATTACTAAAAGTATGATGTCATAAGGTTTTCAAATAAGCAAGTATACATAAGAGAACATGATATTTCATATATTACTAACTTTAGATATTAATGTTATAAAAAACCAGCTTTTTAGGTAAACCGGTGTCATGACCGGTTTCAAGCAATTTTTTGTATTTTCCATTTTCCTACATACATACATACGTATATATACATAGTATTAGGTTCAAATGAGAAGCAAAAGTGATCTTCACCACTCATCTGGTCAATAAATGCGGCTTTGACAGGGTCACCTTCCTTGAATCGTCTCCACCCTTAATGAATCGCGTCAACCCTCCGTGGTCTCGTCCTCTGTGACCGGTCAAAGCCGCCTTTATTGACCGGATGAGTGGTGGAGATCACTTCTCTACTTCTCATTTTTTTAAAAATTTTCATATGAACCTTTCTCTATATACATATATATATAAGAATTTGATGTCCACAAATTAAATCATTAAAATATGTATTACAAAAAGTTTTACATCAATCCCAAAACATTAAAAAAACACATAATACGTAGTTTTTCTTTTTAACCGGGTTTTTACCGGTTCGATTAGGCTCGAGCTCGGCTCGTTTAAGTGTATAAAGCTCGAGCTCGAGCTCGGCTCGTTTCGAGCCTTATGTGTCAAGCTCGAGCTCGAGCTCGTCAAGAATTAAGCAAGCTCGGGCTCGGCTCGTTTACCTATAAATCAATATTTTTTATATATTTTTTATTTTTTAATATTTTTATTATTTATTATTTAATTATTTAATTGTTATTTTTTAATATATATTTATATAATATATATATTAGTTGAGGCTCGTTTAGGCTCGCGAGCTTAATTGTAAAAGCTCGAGCTCGAGCTCGTTTATTAAACGAGCTCGAAATAAGGCTCGAGCTCGGCTCGGGCTCGTTTAACTCGAGCTCGAGGCGAGCTTTTAACGAGTCGATCCCGAGTAGCTCACGAACGAACAGCTCGGCTCAGTTACACCCCTAATGAACAGGCTGTAAAGCTTCATCCAGACTATACTTCGGCTTAAACTTAGGTGGGCCCCTCCATTTTGAAACAGGGTTACATGTCTCAACTGCAATAGTGTCGGTATACGGTATATAAAGGTACTTCACATGCTTGTTGTCGTTGAGAAGCTTTTTGCAGCCGGAAATGAACAAATGTAATTAGAAGAGAGAATAAGAGGTAGAAGAAGAGTATAGGATAAATGGCTTTGAGTCCCACGAAACGAATAAATCTATCAGGATGGATCATAATTGTCTTTTAATGTATATACACAGTAATATAATGTGCACCATGCCTCAAGAAGGTGCATCAATGGTCTTGCACCTGAGGCCATATAGCACCTTGGTACCTTGAGGCTTAAATTAGAAGCCTCAACATATCATGCAGACGTAAAAAGGATACAAAGATGGGTTCATCTTGTTGTTGACTGTAAGGTCTTTTGGGTACACATAATAAGAGTTAAACTGAAAGTATTACCTAAGACTGAAACCTCGTTGTATGTCTAAATGAAACAAATATAATACTGGATAAAGATGGCAAAATAAATAAGTAATCACTGAGATATAATGGTTTTCTAACTTGCATACCTCAATAAAAAGACATACCGATAATATTTAGATTCTCACAACCATATTGATTACATTCTCCACGTCGAATTGAGGTGGGAGCTCACAAAGCTAAGGGTTTGTTAGTAGCTTAATGAGCTTAATGAGACTCGCAGCTTATTCTGTCAGTTATGCATGACTGTTTGGTAGTGGCTTAATGAATAGAAAGTGGCTTATTCAGTAAGCTTTTAGGTGGGAACTTTATGCAAAAAGCCAAGTTTTTCCAAATGTGTCACTCCCAATTAAAAAACAGATTTCTTCCATCTATGAAAAAACTCTCCCCAACAAAAACCTTCCGGGTCTATATAGGCCCATACAAACAACTTTATCCATATAAGACTTGATGGAAAACCAACCAAACAGCACCTAAATGCCATGTGGTTGTGGCCTATGCTTGGGTACTGAAACTCTCTGAACATTGACTTCAATTTGTTAATTTCAATGAAAATCAAATGGACAACACCTAATTGGTTAATTAATATGAACATGCAAATCTAACTATGTGAATCATATAGTTTGTTTTGATTAATTGAATTTTCGTTTATTATTAATCTGTTTTTTTTACAGTCATCAACTTTATAAAACTTCTATTTGTTTAGTTTAAGTTTTCGGCAATCAATTTTTCTAATTGAGTTCTTTAAAATTCAACATTCTTAAAGGTTTTACATGACATATCGATACTTGAAACTTTCACCTAATGACTCAAGTTCTAGTAAAGTTGGATAGTTTTGATGGGTCCAACTACACTAGATGGGCCGATAAAGTGAAGCTTATGTTGATGGTTTGGAATTTGACTTATGTCATGGATGACAACCTTGAACCCATTCCCGAGAACCCTATCCCAGAGGCGATTTGGAAAAGAAAAGGCTAATCCTAAAAGAGGTTGAACATCTCGCTTGTGGTCACATTACAAACACCTTGTTTGATAGATTGTTTGATCTCTATGCCCCTATTACGTGTCCCTGTGAATTATGGAAAACTTTGAAACACAAATATAAGGCACAAGAAGAGGGAACTAATAAATATCTTGTGCTGAAATATTTGAGGCTTCAAATGATTGATGACAAACCAATACTTGAACAAGTTTATGAACTTCAAGTATTGGTTAACAAAATGAATTCGCTTTCCATACCCATTACTGAGATTTTCCAAGTGGGAGTAATCATCTATAAATTGCCTCCATCTTGGAAGCATTTTTCTAAAAGAATGACGCATAAATTCGAATATTATTCTTTGGATGACATGCTTAAACATCTCAAGATTGAAGAAGAGGCACGAAATAGGGACAAGAAATCAAAGACCCTTATGAATGTCAACAACATGCAAGTTGGGGACAAAGGTAAGGGAAATTTTAAATTTGGAGGACCCTCGAAGAAATGGAATCTGGGTCCACAAAGAAAGGCTTTAAAGAGATAGGTCAGTCATCCAGTCAAAGGGATGTCGAGAGGAATGGGAAGTGTCATGTTTGCAAAGAGACGTGACATTATGTTAAGGAATGTAAGCTGAGGAAGTTCGTCCACCGACAGCAGCAAATGCAGTTGCTGAGATTGGAGAACTGGTGGCTAATCTAACCATGGATGAGATCGATATGTTGGACATGACTCAAAAAATTCATTTCGTGAACTGAGATAGGGAAGGTTGGTACATGGACACTGATGCCACAGTCCATGTTTGTGATGACAGGTCTAAGTTTGTTGTTTACAAAGAAATGCATGGCAAGCAGGTGTCGATTGCAAATGGTGGTAGGGAAAAAATCGCTGGAGAATGAATAGTTTTGCTTCTCTTCACTTTAGGCAACACGCCTACGCTGAACCAAGTTCTGCATGTGCCTACCATTACAAAGAATTTTCTTTCATACAATAAACTTGATCTTCATGGGTCCAAGGTTCTGATGGCACCATAGTATTCACAAAGAAAGGATACTACGTCAGGAAGGCATAATCCCGTTGAAGAATTTGATGAGAGTGTTGATAGTGCTGGTCCTATCGAGAGTTATGGCAGCTACATGGTGACAGTGGATGAAGCGGTTGGCAGTGGTTCTGATTCTGATAGTGTTTTTGTTTGTAGTTATGAATTTGATGCTTTAGATATTCCTAATGATGTAATTATCGGCAACATTTATGAAGTTTTCTTTAACTACTCCATGTGTTCAATTTTTTAATTACTCTATGTTTTCAATTTCTTAATGAAGTTTGCTTTAATTACTCCATGTGTTCAATCTCTATCGGGTCGATTCCCATATCATTCAAGTTGGAGTGTTTCAAGTAGCTTATATCTAAGCCACTGCACTTTAACACCTTGACTAATGTCCAACTCGTCGAGAGTGTAGATATAGGAACTACATGTAAGCGATGGTACTTCACTGCATTAGAGTTCTTACGTGAGCCACTTTCTAAGCTCATATACTCTAAGCATGAAGATGTATTGAGAGCATTTAAAGGCGTCCAGTTCTCAAATATACACAGCGTTTTCCAACTGTTTCAAACTTCATTTTCTTTATTATCAGTAACCAATGACATCATGATTCATGTAATTTGTTTAATTATTTTTAATAGGATCAATTAACCTAAGTCAAATTGTTATGTGAAATTAAAGTGTTCTTCTACAACTTGGCGTTGAGCTTGTTTGTCACATTTCTCTCAATGTTCATTGATCCGTTTTTTATTTAACCATATCGTTGCTTATTCCCGATAATGAAATAAGAAAAAGCCAATGAAAAATGCATCTCAGATCAGTAGTTAGGAGCTACACCTGACCCTGTTTATATGTCAATGAGCTACTAATATGATTTCTTACTTGACTTGGATGCAGTGAGTCTGATGACATCTAGAGACATCTACGTAAGAAAAACAACCAAACTTCACATGATATAGCGATAGCAGTAGCCGCTTTCACTCTGTAATTTACTTCAAACAAGAAAGACATGGTTCATGTAAAAATATATAAACATATTCAAACACATGATTTCAAATTATTTAGATATAACACTTTACTATCACATACTTTGATTGACCGTCACCTCATAGGTGTTGGCTATAGCAGAATTATGTTTTTTTGTCTTCTAGATGAGTTTCAGAAAAAAAATGTCTCGTTATATATATAGGGATTTTCTTTTGTGAACTTATTTTTTGTGTGAACTTGTGAACTCAAGCCAAAACGACGATTATATGATGAAATTGGTTCTTAAAATTGTTTAATCCGATGAAATTATATTATATGATACATTTTTTTGTTGAAAGTGTTTCATATTTCGGTGGTTTTACGTGAAATCAAAAGGTTTCATAAAAATATATGAAACAGTTTCATAAGAATGGAAAAGTTACGTAAAAATACTGAAATAGGAAATGTTTTCATCAAAAAATGAATCATATAATATAATTTCATCATATTAAACAATTTTATGAACCAATTTCATCGATTTAACCTATGAAATCGTCGTTTTGACTTGAGTTCACAAGTTCACCAAAAAATAAGTTCACAAAAGAAAATCCCTCTATATATATATATATATATATATATAAAGTTCAAATGTGAACTCATCTTTCCTTATGAACGTGAGGACCATGAAAAACTCATCTTTTTCTTCACATCAACAACTATGGATAAAGAGAAAGATGAACTGATTTTATTCATTTCAAAAATGGATGATTAGTCATTTGCATCAGAGTACCATCTTCTGGCAATCATGGTGATTTTGTGGACCCATTGCAGCCTTTTCTATAATCTAGGAGTCCTAAGTATATAGAGCATTCTAAGAAGATATGTTTTACTAAATTTAATTTTTGAGTGTGTGTGTTTAACGGGAATCATTTGCAGTGGAAAAATGGCTTGTTTCTTGTATATCATTGAGCGATGAAAAATATGTTTTGATAGAAACAAGTCATTGAAATATTTTCCTCTCTATTAATGAAACATTTATTTGGTATAAAAGTTTTACTTACATTCTACAGTAGTAGTATATATCAAAGACCAACATTCTTTTTGAATATAAAGAATATGGGCCTATATAATGTGGACCCATGTGGGCCCACTTATTAAAAAATCATATATGATTTATGTGGGCCTCACCATTAAATCATATATGATTTGTTTAATGTGGGACCCACATCAAACCCATATAATATGTGGGACGTGCATTGGACCCACATCGGACCCTTTGTTTCTTTAAATTGGGGGTGTTTTTGTATGAATCTACACACACACACACACACACACACACACACATATATATATATATATATATAGAGAGAGAGAGAGAGAGAGAGAGAAAGAAAGAGAGGGCGGGAGAGAAATCAAATACACATCTCCTATTTGTTGCACACTTACAAACCAATCCTAACCCTTAATCTAAACAAATCTTTTATTATTAATTTAAATAACGGGTTTACTTCATCAAAGTGTATTCAATTTGTCACGAAAAGTTATTGTATGTACTGAACTTTCGTTTTTACCATTTGGCGTATCAAAACCTACCATTTAATGTATTTCGTGACAAGTTGAATACACTTTCGTGACAAGTTAGATATATTAAATGGTATGTGTTTTATAAAGTTGGATACATACAATGACCATTTCTTAAACTTTGATATGCCAAATGGTAAAAATGGAAGTACAATAAATACAATAACTTTTCGTCACAAGTTGGATACATTTTCGTGAAGTAAACCCTTTAAAGAACTGTTATTAATTGCAACGGTCTATCAATATGCAATATTAATTTAAATTTAATTTTTATTTATTTATAGGTAATTAGTATTGTTATCTTTTTGTTTCCTAAAATTTAAAATAAAATCATTTCAAAATTACATGAGCATATCTTTCGTTGTTTTTCATATTTTCAGTTTTTTTTCAGTTATCTTGTGGTTGGCTGCACATGATTTTTTTTCTTGGAATAGATATGCAAATTGATAACCAAATGAATTGAAAATGAGTGTAAGTATTGCACTACCTACAGTTTGTAATGAGGTTTAAATAAAAAAATATTTTGTAATATATGATAACCAAACAATTAATGCACATTAATTGCAAACAAGTCAAAATTAAAAAAATAATGATGTCCGATTTCTGACGTTCAAAGCAAAACAACAACAAGAACAACGATAATGCCAATCCAAAAATCATTTCAAACGGACAATAAGGATAGTAAAGAACTGTTTATGAACTATTACAAATACACACATTAAATATGAAAGCCTCTAAACGCACTTTAGGATGTTGCTAATGCATATATTTGAATGAAATGATGAACTGCACTTAATGCATTATGTCTGTAGGCTACACAAACATTTATATCATGTTGCGAGGCAACATGGAAGTTGGCGTTACACTTTTGTGCTATGTATTCCCAAGGTAGAGAGGAATACAAGGATCTTTTGGATAGTGATGTAGATTGGTATGTTAGGGAGTCATATGGGAGAAGCGTTCGTTTGCTAGACATGGATTACCAATGCAGTATCAAGAAGAAGATCTATGAGATCTTTACACGTTGACTTGGTAGCTGGTGTGTTGATAGTGCATTGTTCCAACAGCTTCCACCTCCGAGAGGCCTCCTTAAAAAATGGGTAGAGGTGAGTAACAAACAAGCTTTATCATATATTTAATGTACAACTCTATGACATCTAAAGTACATTGGTGTCGAGCATATATTCCCTTATATCGTATCTCCCGAATGTACTGTCTACAACTTTGGAAAAGTTGAAAAACAATGTTCTCTTGCTCTTGATATTATATAAAAAGAGTTTTGTTTTAATGAACAAATATGATCTAAATTTATTTTGAATGATGCATATACAACTTCTTAGGAGCAAACAAGTCTCATAGACTGCTCACTTGGTTTTCTAAATCTCTTGCACAAACCTTAGTCAACACAATTTATAATCAACTTCATTGCTCGATTGCCTAGGCAAGTTGCATCGATTCACGTGACTTACCTCAACGACTTTGGAATGTTCTAAAACATGTTTAAACCTGGTAACTCGTAGAGTAACTTCACAAGTCACAAGTCATTAGGGATCTCATTTTAAAGGGGTATGAGTCACAAGCACAAGGAGTTCAATGTCTGAATAAATGCATGGATTATGTATCTCAAGCAATATATGTAGTGGTTAGTTTATCTATTTAGATCCTACTTCTTAATTTTTTCTTTTATCTTGTTTGATTCAACATCCCTTAACCTTCTCACTTTCTCCTTTTCCGTCATTTTAAAATTTTGTTATTATTGATCCAGCTTGAATATAAGTGTAATGGTCGTGCAACACTTCATCATCTATTAGCCGAGGTTTACTGTCTTTACGCATTGTGTGCACATGAAACAGAACCATATTCAAAGGTAGTACTTAAAAAATAATTTATGAAATGAATATTGTAAATTTTCTTCATATATGTTTATATCATATGATTAAATCTCCTATTTACTTTTGCTATGGAAACAAACAGAATTTTGTTCACTATATTGATGAGGCTATAAAGATATGGTCGCTACCAAAAAGAAGTTAATCTGCGGGCATGGCGTCGTCAAATGCTATATATTTGAAGTCTTATTTTGCAGACATTTTATCAATCAAGGTTCAATTTTTCGTTACCCTTTATTTTTATTGACAATTTATTCGTTACATTCCATCATTGTAAATAATGCTTTCTTATTACAGGGCTATCATTTAGACATATATGACGTGATGGTTTAATCCTTTTTTATGGAAGAATGTTTCTTTGGAGGAATGCTTGGTCATGCTTTGGCATTCGAAAAGCGTTGGTTATGCACTTTGCACTTCGCTGTGAACGATGCGTTCGTAAGGACATTGTCAAAACATTGTAATCCTTCCAAGCATTTGGAATTCTTAAAAGGCTGCATGAAAAGCTCAAAGTCGCTGGTCAGATTTGAGCAAAGTTTTCTGATCATGCCTACGCTTTCGTTTCATGCTACTCAACCGCAATTTTCAATTGATGAAGTCAAACAAGCTGTTTCATGTCTCCTTAATGATGTATGATACCTCATTTATCATTTGGTATTATAGTTCTTATCATTATGTCTAGAAATGAACTATACATACCTCATTGGTTATTTGATCTATTATTCATCGTGATTTCTTACTTCAGGATCCCGAGTCTAACAATATATGGTTTATTGTTGCACATCTCTATTATGATTTGGGGGAAAGAATGATTGCAAGTGGATTCATAGTTGAGGTACTTAGAACATCTGCAATGGTAAGTTCATGAACTCCACGTCATTCCTATGCACCGGTTTGTAGTTTTGGACACCATTGTGAAGAACCTTTTGTTTCAACGTAGAAGGGTAAAGGTTCACAGAGATGAACCGCTTCATGCTTCAAATTCTAAACTTCAGTAACTCCGTTTCTTTACATGTCATATTTTTCTTCCTAACTAATTTAATATAATTGCACACAAGTTGTTATAAGTATTGTTATGTTTAAAAATTCTTAGTTTTTAATTATAATTTATTTTGGTAAAATCTTTTTATTATTATAATTCTTAAATTCATAATTATAATAAGTAAATTTTAATCATCTGTATTGATTTGTTCCAGTAGTATAATTAGTTTTTATTTATTGTCTCTTAATTATAATATTTGCGTATTCTAGTTATTATTTAATTACAGTAAGTAGTTTTTAATCATTATAAATATAATTATTATAGTCTTTTATTATATAAATCATGAACCAGTTCATGATTGGGAGTGAAAGGTTTATAAAATGAGCAGGAAAGAGAAAAATGATGTGGCAGAGAGAGGAAAATGATGTGGCAGAGAGAGAAAGTTGATTTGGTAAATTCATGAATCTCTAGAGAAGTTCATGACTGTGGATGCTCTTACTTTGCTTTCAAAGATTTAATTCATGAATGTACCTAATGAACTTCATTTTATAAAACTGAAAATATTTCATGTATCGTACATCATGCATAAGACCTTACTATATATACATTTGTTAATCGTTTGTGCAATTTGTGTTAACCATATTAACCAGAAATGGACCAATAGGATTTTTCTTTTCCCCCATTTTTTCTATGTGGATCACATTTGCATGTTTTATGAATTAATTAAAATCCCTTTAAATTAGGAAGTCAATTTTGGCCTTTGATCAAAATGATCAACTATGGTTGTCGGCATGGACGGACCTAGAAAAGTTTTGAAACTGTGGCACCATTTACTATAAGAAACATACACATAGATGTTTTTCATAAAATCAATTTTTGTTGGTTCGTTGCTTTTTAAATGTAAGGTCTCAAGTTCGAGTCTTGTTATTGCAAAGTTTTTATAAACACAATAAATCCAAAATTAAAATTAAAATCTAGTAAAAATGACTTTACCCGGACTTGAACCCAAGACCTCATGTATAAAAATATAATAAACTACCCAACTTTACCAAGGAAAACGTATGTTTTTATTGTAGTTTTAAAATATATATGGTAGCACACAACAAATTGATACGGTTGCAGTTTTGACGACCCTATATTTTTTACACTACGATGGAGAAATGAATCGGTGGCACGTGCCACTATATGCCCAACCATAGGTCCGCCCATGGTTTTTGGTTAATATGGTTAACACAAATTGCACGGTTAACAAATGAACGGAACCCTATATTATCTATATAATGGGAGTTTCATTTGTGAACCATTATTTTTGTGTGAACTTGTAAACTACATCACAACCGTTCATATTCAAGATCAATGGCTATGATTAAACATGAGGCAGTTATAAATAACTACCGTTTATTATTTTAAAAATAAAAAAAACTTCTAAAATCTTTGATTGGTCAGTTTTGGTTCACAAAGTTCACAAGTTTAAATGGGCCCACAAAAGAAATTGATTTTATATACATATGTGTGTGTAGAGTATCTCTATTGTGCAACTCATGTTTAACATAAAACCAATGCAAACCTATGAAATTTTATAAAATTCTATGTAACGTTTACATAATCATGAACTCTTCATATATTTAATATTTCCATAATCATTGGCTTTTTATATATTTTAGATTAAATATGGAAATATTTTATTAAATTCATAAGTTACACGGGTTTCACGTTGGATATGGGTTGCAAATGATTATCACTCTATATGTATGTGTGTATATATATATATATATAACTCGGCAGTTTTGTCTATGTATTTTAAAAACAATATTCTTGTAAATCAATCATTTGCATGCACTTAAAACTTAAAAATCTTTGATGAGTTATTTCTTCTTTTTAGGCTCTTTACTATGCACAACAAGTTGAATATTTGCGTTAAAAGCTTCTGCTAAAAATGTTCTACTACTCAAAATAGCAATGTGCTAATGATAAACTCGACCTTAGGTCTTTCCACGTGCACCCTCAAGTGGCTCCAATGGCTTGGCCATCAATCGAGAATTCAAGTGACTTTCAAGAGTGTATTCTGACTCCATGGAAAATACTCCGATGTTATCTAGAAAGCGCACTTCAGGTTGATTTTACAATCTCTTCGTTTTACATCTAACAAAATATAGTTAAGAACATGCTCCATGTATATTTATCTGGATTTCATTATGGTGTGGTCTTTATTTTAATAAGCGGGTGGTTTATCGTAGGTGTAATTCAAAATCTATGGTCATTAAAGTAGACATTCATTTGAATGTGAATAAACTATAACCTCAACATGGTAGACATGAAATAACCAACAACTAAATCCATTTTCTATTTCATATGTGTATATGGGATCTCCTGTTACAAATCTGTTAGAGTCCTACATCGAATAGACTTGGACCAATTATTCACTATATATGTTGGAACCTTCTTTCTCCTCTTAAGGGCTCTTTTGGAGATTATATACGGGTTTCCACATATTCTCACAAAATCCATGAGTCATTAGAAGACTTGCCCATTGATTGACCTGATTAATAGATTCAGGTACACACAAATTATATAGTAAAATCTCAAACATTTAAGACAAGGCTTTGTTGAATAGATTTCAATTGCTTATGTTTATCAAATATCAGATGCACATCCTTAGCCTATTTTTACTACTATGTTTTTGGCATGATTCTTTTCATTCCTATAAGTGTATTCTTTATCTATGTTTATTCTTCATATAGAAATCCAAGTTATTTCTGCTTCTTGTTTTAGGAAGGTTATATCGTAAGCAACAACGTTTGTATTTAGCCAATAAACAAGTAGATATTGGCACACATATTTTGTCTGAGAGAAATAACATCATCTGTTGCTTGAAAGTGCCACATGGTTTTGAGAAGAATTGGGCCATCAAATGCAATGCAACATCAATTCCACCAGCAAAACCGAAAAGGAATATGGCTTTTTAGGGACCAAAAAATTATATACCCATGCTATAGAGCGGTTGTCACGCGAAGAATGGAAAAATGGCGTTAGTATTGTTGGAATGGAAGTAACTACGAAACACACGTTGTTATGTAGCGCTCTTCCAATAGTTGACCATGTTGTTGCTAGTGCTTGTGATAAAGCAGCATGTTGGCATTGTGTGCCTTCTAAGATTATGAAATCTTCATCGCTGACAACTATAATAGAGATGAAGTGGGAGTGCATTCGGAGACGTCATCTAATTAGACTATGCACCAAGATAGGTATAATAAAGAATTTACTGAATGTTTAGACATTTATATCCGAGTTACACTTCCCCCAACTTACAGTCTTGTATTGGTGAATGTTCCTTGGTTGGTGAGAAAATTATGAGCACGAGTGACGAACTCTTGAAGAGCATATCCGTGCTTGTCAGCAAAAGCACATTTCATCCAGGATCCTCAATTTCACTCCAACTATTGGCTAAGTTAATTGATAAAAATATAGTTGGAGATATGTTTGTAGTTGAGCATGCATGGATCTTGTATGACATATGCTGGATTGCATTGAAAAGCTCTTGCACAAGGTAATTCTATATAGTTGAACATGATATATTTATAATTACTATATTGTTATTAGGAACTTCAATGTTTCTTATACGCAATATGTAGAAAGTTTTTCCAAATTTTTTGGAAACCGTTCCATTTCTATGATGGCTAAGCAATAGAAAGTGTCGAATGAGCTCAACATAAAAAGAAATGCGTATGACGCTTATTCCACTTATTGTTCAATTCAAACTTACTTGTTGGCCTATTCATTCATTTATAATCCATCAAACCAAGATTTTATTCAAGCAATCAATAAATAACAAATAGCAAAATGATGTATTTTCAGTGGGAAATTGAGAAAAGGGTTACAATATGAAAAATCTTAGCATAAAAAACTAATTTCACCCTTGCCACCTCTTTATACTATACTATGGACTGAATTATTAAGTGCAGTACAAATACTCTCTCACAAATTATATAAGAGTATTAAATATTCTCAATTGATAGACCCCCCCCCCCCTCGCCCTCGTGAACCATCCCTCATTTCCTCCTTTCTATAAGTAAAATGGGAAACTCTTAACATATTCATGGTGCGAGTTCCAACCGGTCTTACATAACTTAAATAGTAGAATCCTTATGATTTGTATACTTTCCGTAATTACATGTTAAAGTATGTATTGTTTAAACCAGAATCACTAATTCACTCTACAAGATGCATGCATGATCATTCAGGCGATGCATGCATGATCATTCAGGCGATGCATTTATTTTTTTATTTGGTGAGCATGTGTGTGACCAACGTTTATGGGTAATATGTTTGAGGTTTTCTCTAAATTGTACCGGAAAATAGTTTCTTCTCAATTTGATATGTGAAAGAGTTTTTTCTATGGAGTCAACTAGTTTAATTTTAAGAAGAGTTGTAGATGTCATTTGTCTTAACTAATGCGCTATATCTTTTTGTATATCTATTTTATAGGAAAGATAAAAACGTGCTCTTACCATGTCGTTCCTTCAAGTGCTAACAATTGTTTCTGTATTGAAGTTAGCCTCGTATCTGCATAACTTTTCTGTCTATCAGAGGCCACTTTCAATCTCTCCCGTATCTGCACTATCTTATTTGAGGTTTGCTAGACTATCTCATGTCCAGCCAACTGCCTCTCTCCAACGTCAGCCCAACATACTAGCATCCTGCACTTACGGTCATACAAAGCCTCAAACAAAGTTGCCTTAATACTGGAGTGATAAATACTGTTTTAAGCAAACTCCACTAATGATAGGTGGTTATCCCAACTACCTCCAAAATCTATCATGCAAGCTCTAAACATATCCTCGAGAGTTTGTATCGTCTACTCACTTTTACCATCGGTCTAAATATGATAAGAAATACTCAAATTCATTCAGGTTCCTCATCTCTTGGTTGAAGCTAACCTAGAACCTCGACATGAATCTTATGTATCTCTCTGACACAATCGATAAAGGAACTTCATGCCTTAAGACTACGTCATGGACATATAGTTGTGTTAACCTCTCCAAAAGTGAGTACTTCTCATTAAATAGCAACAAATGTGAAGACTTTGTAAGTCTGTCTACAATCACCCAAATTGCATCATGACTTTTCATTGTCTTGGGCAACTTAGTTAGGGTTGTTCATGACGTTTCTATCTTGAAAAAAATCTTGAATGAATCAGCTATAGTAGCCTGCCAAACCAATCTCTGAAGCCGTATTTGGTGATTCCCAATCCATCATTGCCTCTATCTTAGCTAGATCCACCTTAAACCATTCGGAATTCACCACTTGACCTAGAAATTGCACATCTCTCAATTAAAAATCACACTTGGAGAAGCTGGCGTACTTCTCCTTAGCTAACAGCTCAAGGGCTATCCTTAGATGTTGTTCATGCTCTTCCTTACTCCTTGAATGGATCAGAATGCCATCTATAAAGACTGTGAGAAACTTATCTAGATAAGGGCCGCGTACCTTATTCATTAAATCCATGAATGCAGCTGATGCATTTGTCAAACCAAAAGGCATCACCAGGAACTCGTATGCCCATAACGAGTCCTAAAAGTCGTTTTTGGTATATCCCCTCCCCTCTCTGTTCGATCCACAAGAATCAAGATCAAATGAACGCTTATTCTCTTTCTGTCAAGCGAAGATATATTTCTAACCCCTCAGTAACTAATAATCAAGCGAGACACAAACTTTTTAGTTCGTATTTTTCTATTAAAAATAAAAAAGGAGATAGCATTCCTGATTGTTCAGAAGTTAATCGAATCACATGTATTGATCGTTGTAATCTCAGATATCCGGCCTTCAATTGTTGATAACTAGATCTCATGTCAACCTTTGAGAAATAACTAGCTCCTTGGAGCTTGTCGAATAAATCATCAATTTTTTATCTTGATCTTATTCAACTCCTGGTAATCGATGCACATCCTCATTGTACTGTCCTTCCTAACGAACAATATCAGTGCCCCTAGTGTGACGAACTCGGTCATATAAACCCTTTATCTAACAATTCCTAAAGCTGCTTCATCAGCTCTTGCATTTCTGTGGGAGCCAACCGATATTTAGCTATTGGTGTTGTCCTTGCCACCGAATCTACATGCATCTCGCGGAAGCCTTGATCGCCATAGTGCTGCTACTCTCACGTGGTTGCAACGTCTCAGCATATGCCTTGCAGCTGCAAGGGGACTAAACTACCTTCATGATCCCAAGGAGACACAACAGAGGGTTTTGCACTGCGATATCAAAAGCTCCAACATCTTACTAGATGAGAATTGGAATGCTAAGGTTTCTGACCTTGGACTGTAAAAAATAGGCCCCGCCAATCAGCAACACACAACTCTTATCTCTAATGTTGTAGGCACCCTTGGGTATCTAGATCCATTGTATATGGAGATGGGCTTGCTAACAAAAGAGTCGGATGTGTACTCTTTCTGCGTTCTCCTATTCGAAGTATTATGTGGAAGATTATGCTATAAATATAGCAATGATCGCCATCAGATTCTTGTGCGTATGTGGAAACAAAGCTACAAACAAAAAAAACTAGATGAGATTATCTTTCAAGATATGAAGCAACAAATGGATTCGAGTTCTTTGAGAACATTTTTAAATATTGCATATCAATGTTTGGAGAGATCTCGTGAAAAACGACCACCTATGATTCATGTTGTGGAAGAACTTGAGATTGCACTTAAACTTCAAGACATCTATAAAGAGGTAATTGCGACTGTGTGCCTCCTCTCATCTACAACTCAAAAGAGGAACTCAAGTTGCTTCTCTCCAAAGGGATCCTCATTAATGGGGGCAAAACGGTAATGAGAATTTTTTTTATACGTTGTTTTTTTGGAATTATTTTGATTTTATAAATCGTAAATTATGATCTATAATGTTAACTAAATACAACTTAAATTTTGGAATTTCACATGATTACAAGGTGTATTTTGGAACTTCAATGCATAAGCTAGGCCACCTAAATATATCACCCCCAACTAGGCCTGTAAACGAACCGAACGAACACGAAGGGGGCATGTTCATGTTCGTTTGTTTAAGTTTAAACGAACACAAACGCTTAACTGAACAAAAAATCTTTTTTGTGTTCGTTCATTTAGCACATGAGGATGTTCATGTTCGTTTTTGTTCGTTCATTAAACTCTTAAACGAACAGTTCACGAACGTAAACAAACACAATCGAACACAAATGAACATAAACGAGCATAACCGAACGAACATGAACAAACAAAAAATCGTATAAATTCTTGATTATTCTTGATTAACATCCAGAAGTTTTTACTCAAGAGGAGGGCAATTGTGTAGTATTTTGTTAAACTTTATATAAAACATAGTTTAATAACTAAATTACTTAATAAATAATATATAATTTATAAATAATTATATATACTAATATAAATGAACAAACATAAATGAATGAACAGCTCACAAACGTAAACGAATGATGGTTCACGAACATAAACGAACGAACATAACCGAACGTTCACGAACATAATTGAACGAACGAGGACGTTGTTCGTGTTCGTTCGTTTATTTAAACGAACGTAAAATCTTGTTCGTGTTCGTTTGTTTATTAAATGAACGAACATAAACGAACTTCCCGCTGAACAAAACCACGAACGGTTCATGAACGTTCGGTTCGTTTACTGACCTACCCCCAACTAATATAATTTGAACTTATTTAAACAGTGGTTTTCGTTGAATAAGCACGGAGAACATTGTGCTATGGTATCAGCAACAGAATGCATTCCAATCGTAGACGAAGATCCCCGTAATCAATATGTGGACGAATATAAATCGAGGTGATTCATCCTCCTCCTTCACCACCATAGTTTTATTTCAAGGCTTTAGAGACTATTTCATATAGTAATGTGTAACAACTCGTCCCACATCGGCTGGTGAGGGGAACGAAGCACTCCTTATAAGGTGTGTTGATACCTCACCTGGTGAGACGCGTTTTGGGTTGTGACCTGGACTGGGAAACTCCAAAGCAAAACCGTGAGGGAGTAGGGGTGACCGGTTAGGGCCCTGTGTCTCTAAAGCGGACAATATCGAACCACGGTCGCCTGGTGAAAGGATTATGTGCAAGACAGTAATTAGGATCACTATGTCCAATGTTATAAGACACTAGTGGGTCACACTGCTACACACCCAACCCGAGACCTATTGGATTTATCGTGTGGAAATAATTAATTAAGTTTAATTATTTAATAGAGAGAAAGGAATAAATAATAAATTGTTTATTTATTATTTATCAGATAAATATAATTACTTGATTAACAAGTTTGAGTTAATTAAGGAAGTTATTGTGGAGAGTTATTTATGGATTGGGATTCTTAATATGATTACCATAATTACCTATATAAATATAGGGTTAGGGTAATAGAATTACATAACTGATTTCATAATTACTTTCTCGCCAAGAATCCCAAACCTCTCTCTCTCTCTCTTGTCGGCGTTGACACACACACACACGCCGGGAGGTTTTTCCGATCAAATCCTAGGCGGTCTAGCAGCCAGTCTCACGGTGGTGCAGTAGCGGTGTATCCCTCACTAGCATCCGGAGGATCGTTTGTATCGTCTAAAGGTAAACGCGAGAAAACCCCCTTGATATAATTGTGTTTAATAAACTACGGATGGATCATTGTTCGGGTTAGGTTTTTATCCGCTGCGTAATCATTTATTTGTTTATCCGACCCGATAGAACCCAACAGTGGTATCAGAGCCACTTCCGTACGTTTATCAAACCTGTTTTTGTTGTTTAGGTTTTGATAAAATTGGTTTTAGGTTTTATAAAATCTGAAAATTTCGCCTAAATTTGATTTTATCGTTTATCCGGTAACTCGTGGCAATCGGCGGCGGAACGGCGGTGATAACCGGCCGGACCACCGGGCCGATCGCCGGACGAGTCGTAACCGCGAACCACCGCACCACCGAAGCCGTGAACGGCAACGGTGGTGGTGTTCGGTTTTGGACCACCGAAAGCCACCACACCACCGAAGCCTAGTTTGGCGACGGTGGTGATGGTCGATCCTCGCGATAACCACAAACCACCACACCACCAAAGCCACAACGGCGATGGTGGTGGTGGTCGTCCCAAATCCACAGCCGCACCACCGATCGGCTAAGGCAGCCACGGTGGTGGCGGCGTTTCTCGTTTACGATCGGCGAGGACGGCGGCGGTAGTTTCGCTGCTGCTGTCGTCGGCCGCTGGTGGCGGTGACGGTGTCTTGACGCCGTTTGCCGTCACCGGTGGTGGAGGCGGTGGCGGCTTGTTTCGGTCCAGCAGGAGGGCGGCGGCGGTTGCGCTTCGGCGTTGCCGTCGTGCGCCGTTGTTTTTCGATCAAACGCCAATCGGCCACGCCACGGTGGTGGCGGCCGATCGCTGCTGCTACTGTGGTGGTGGCGGCTGTCCAAGGCGGTGATCGATGGTGGTTGTCGGCGATAGGTGGTTCACGATCACAACCGCGGCCGAAGCCGCGGTGGTGGTTGGTTTTGTTTTTGATCGCCGGCAAGGCGGTGGTGGCGGCGTCCTCACCGCTATCATCGTCCGAGATAACCGATACCAATAATTGATAATGTTTATTTTACCATTATCAAACCGACGGATAAACGCGTTTTAGATAATTATCAGTTAGGATAGTTATCAGATTGTAATAATCTTTCGAATTGGATAAAGGTTTTAATCGTTTAATTGTTATCAATTTATTTTATGAAATTATTATTAAAATCCTAATCCAGTTTAGATTATTACAGAAAACCAGTTTTATCGAAATCAGTTCAGTTAGTTTATTTTAAACTAGTTTTGTTGTCATAGCCAAGCCCAAAGACCTATGGTTGTGTTTAATGCTCTTTTATCGTTTTATTATTCTATTCATGGTAAGGGAGGCCTGCTAGCCATTTACAACCCTTTTTGTACTTTAATTTTAAATAGTCTAGTTGGAAGGCCTGCGTGCCATTTGCAACTCTTTTTTGTATTTAGTTAAAATAGAATAGTCTAAAGGAGTAAAACTCGAAGACGGAGCTTCGCACGACCGGAGATGTTGGAGCCAGTGGGAGCACCAAGATTTCATGCCTTGTGGTTGTTTAGTCACATAGGATTTTGGACCGTCAGTTCTCGTGTTGGCTCACGAGACTGACAATAGATCTGGGCAAAAGCTATGACACTGTCTTGTTTTTATCTGCGTGGTTGATTATAATTGCTTAGTCTTAGATAAAAACAAATTTTTATGAAATCAGTTTAAAGAGTTCGATTACAGTTTGTTTTTCGAACCAGTCCTTTTTTAAAAAAAAAAACTAAAAACTGGCTAAATCCTTAGGAAAATCTTAGATCAGTTAGTGTGATCCATTTGTGGACACCTTTGGCGAAAGGTACGTTGGGGCTCGAAGATAAATTCTTGAGTACCCACGTTCAAACCCCAAGCTGAAGGGGGTGAAAAGACTCTGCGATATCGGGGGGTACCGACCAGAGTACATCCAGTTCAAAATGGTGCGATCTATTTTGGTAGTTGTTACAACTCACCGGGTGGTACCGGGCCAAAGCACACTAGAGGGACTAAATATGCACGGATTCAAGTATCCGATGTCCCGACGATCTAGAAGTCGTATCTTCGTTTAAAGATGCGATTGGTATAAGGCGTTACCTACCAGAAATAGCATGGATTGGCTTGCGTGAGCAAACCGCCTGTCAATTCATGTGAAATATGGATTCTAGTCTAATATAATTATTGTTCTAAGGTAATAATTTATTAGAAATACAATCAGATAACTAAATCGGAATTTTATATTTGTAGATGTCTGCTATTATCTTTTATTCACCTGAGGAATCTCTCCGCCTGATAATGGGGAAATGGAAGCTTACAGGCCAAAATTTTCCAGTCTGGAAAATGCACCTTGACAATGTCTTGGATGCACAGGGTAAGCGGTACGTGATAGAGAAACCCGTTTCACGACCCGGTTGCAATGCTCCTGAAAAGGACTTTGCTGAAGACTTCAAATTCATGGCTGACGAATCTGATGTGATGTCGATTCTGTCCTTTTCTACCTCACCCGAGTTTACTACTGATTTGAGGGTTAGATATTGCCATGAGGTCGTGAAGAATATAGAGAACCAGGTGGGTTTCTATAAGAAGAGTGGGAAGTATCTGATCATGAAAGAGATCTATTCTCTGAAACTGGAAAAGGGTCAATCTGTTAAAGAGCATCTCCTAGAGATGAGGAAGCTCTTTAAAAGTCTGTCACGCATGGGATACAAGGTAGTCCAGGAGGAACTTGTGCATCTCATGTGGTTCTCTCTCACGGATGAGATACGTAACACAGTTAGTGCATACATTGGAGAACCAAAGAGAGACGTGGCAAAGCTTCATGAGGATATTTTGGCCAGTTTGGAGCCAAAACTCGCAGCACCTGCTGAACTCATGGACACGGATTGGATTGACGAGCTGGGAGATCTGAGTTGCCCAGAATGCGGTAGCAAGGATATTTGTGCTCACTCGATGGACATTGACCAGCTAGACATCGGTTTACCCGATGCACCAGGTATCTTTATGATAGACTGTTTGATCACTTCTTATGAATCATGGGTACTTGATACAGGCAGTGGTAATCACATTTGTAATCATTTACAGGGATTCAAAAGAAGGGAGATGCTGGGGAAGGACCGTTCGAACCTAAGAGTCGGCGAAGGCCAGATGCTTGTAGCTGAGTCTATAGGGTCTTACAGTCTTAGTTTACCCTCGGGTCTAGTATTGGAACTTGAAAATTGTTATTATGTTCCTAAGATGATCAAAAATGTTATTTCTTTCGATTTACTTGTAGACCAAGGGTTTTTCTATAAATATGATTATAAACTTATTTCTTGCTTTAAAAATGATATCTTTTATTTCAAAGCAACTCCCTCTAATGGTCTATATGTGTTAAATCTACAAGAAAATAGAGAAGTCTATCATATAAGTAAACGATCCAAGAATATTGAGGATCAGACTTACCTCTGGCATTGTCATCTAGGTCACATAAACAAGAAACGCATAGAGAAACTCCAGAAAGGAGGACTCCTTGGGTCTTTCGATTTTAAACCGTTTGACAACTGCGAATCTTGTTTATCTGGCAAGATGACAAAGCAACCCTTCAACAAAGATAATGAAAGGGCAAATGATTTGTTGGGAATTATACACACAGATGTGTGTGGTCCCTTCAGTCATGAAGCTAGAGGAGGATACCGGTACTTCATCACTTTTACTGACGATTTCAGTAGATATGGTTATGTCTACTTAATGAGACATAAATCTGAAGCCTTTGAAAGATTTAAGGAATTTCAGAATGAAGTACAGAATCAACTTGACAAAAGGATCAAGTTCCTAAGGTCAGATCGAGGTGGGGAATATCTGAGTCAGGAATTTAACAATCATTTGATAGAATGTGGGATTGTTTCACAACTCACACCTCCGTACACACCCCAGATGAATGGTGTGTCAGAAAGGAGAAACCGTACCTTGCTAGATATGGTAAGATCAATGATGTGTCGTTCCTCACTACCAGTGTCATTTTGGGGACATGCGCTCGAAACAGCGGCCCACATACTGAACAAAGTGCCAACTAAATCGGTAGAAAAGACACCATATGAAATTTGGACAAGCAAGAAACCAAAATTGTCTTTTCTAAAGATTTGGGGTTGTGAAGTATATGTCAAGAGACCAACTTCTGAAAAACTCAAACCCAAATCAGATAAGTGCTTCTTCGTAGGATATCCCAAGACTACTGTGGGATACTACGTCTACAATCCTACCGAGAACAAAGTCTTTGTAGCTCGGGGAGGTGATTTTCTGGAAGATAAGTTCCTCAATACAGAGGATACCAGGAATGATGTAGATCTACAGGAGGTAGAGGAAGATGACACTTCACCGATAGTTGAGCCAGTTGCTCAACAAGAATATGTTGAGACTCAACCGGAAACGGTTGAGGAGGTGCAAACACAGGACCTTCGCAGATCCACTAGGATAAGGCAAGAGCCAGATAGGTATCTTGGGTTCTTAGTCTCTCAGGATGATGGAGACTTGAATGAACCGACCTCCTATGGAGAAGCTGTATCAGGCAGTGAGTCTGAACAATGGCAGGAGGCCATGAAGGCTGAGATGCAGTCCATGTACGACAACCAAGTATGGGAGTTGACAGATTTACCCCAACACTGTAGGGCTGTTGGACGTA
The DNA here is from genome assembly GCA_030169165.1 of Centaurea solstitialis. Lineage (NCBI taxonomy): Eukaryota > Viridiplantae > Streptophyta > Magnoliopsida > Asterales > Asteraceae > Centaurea > Centaurea solstitialis. Next base: position 64,568,902 of record CM058040.1, read on the forward strand.
AATGGGTTTTCAAGAAGAAAACTGACATGGACGGTAATGTGCACACCTTTAAAGCTAGACTAGTAGCAAAAGGTTTCACGCAAACTCATGGTATTGACTATGATGAAACTTTTTCACCAGTAGCAATGTTAAAGTCTATTAGGATCTTGATGGCCATTTCAGCGTACTTCAATTACGAGATTTGGCAGATGGATGTTAAGACGGCCTTCCTGAACGGGAAGTTAACAGAAGACGTCTATATGGAACAGCCGGAAGGTTTCATAGATCCAAAGAATCCTAATAAAGTGTGCAAGTTGTTGAAATCCATATATGGATTAAAACAAGCATCTAGAAGTTGGAACTTACACTTTGATGAGCGAATCAAAGAATTTGGTTTTACCAAGAGTGAGTTTGAACCATGTGTTTACACAAAGTTCAGTGGGAGCATAGTAACCTTCTTGGTCTTATATGTAGATGATATTCTACTCATTGGAAATGACGTACCAACTTTACAGAGTGTAAAGACTTGGTTAAGCAAGTGTTTCCAAATGAAAGACCTTAGAGAAGCCGCCTATATACTTGGTATAAAGATCTATAGAAATAGATCTAGACGGCTTATCGGGCTTAGTCAAAGTACATACATTGACAAAATCCTGAAACGATTCAGGATGGATGAATCCAAGAAAGGATTTATCCCAATGCAGCATGGCATAGTGCTAAGCAAAGCACAGTGTCCTGTTTCTAGTGAAGATCAGGACAAGATGAAATTGATCCCATATGCTTCAGCGATAGGATCAATTATGTATGCCATGTTATGTACAAGGCCCGATGTTGCTTACTCGATAAGTGTTACGAGCAGATACCAGCAGAACCCAGGTGAAGCCCATTGGGTGGCTGTCAAGAACATTCTCAAGTACATGAGACGCACAAAAGAAATGTTCTTGGTCTTTGGAGGATCTGAAGACGAGATTAGCGTCACAGGCTACACTGACGCTAGTTTTCAGACCGACAAAGATGATTTTAGATCACAGTCAGGATATGTATTTACCCTAAATGGAGGCGCGATCTCGTGGAAGAGCTCGAAGCAAGATACCATAGCGGATTCCACTACAGAGGCTGAGTACATTGCAGCATCAGACGCGGCAAAGGAAGCTGTCTGGCTCAGGAGTTTTATCACGGATCTAAGAGTTGTAGCCAGTATCTCTAGACCCATTGATATTTACTGTGATAACTCTGGGGCAGTAGCGCAAGCGAAGGAGCCCAGAGAACATCACAAGTCGAGACATGTACTCAGGAAATATCACCTCATCCGAGAGATTATTGGAAGAGGAGATGTGAGAATATGCAAGATTCCGACGGATGAGAACGTTGCAGATCCGCTAACAAAGCCTTTAGCTAGAGCAAAGCATGAGGGCCATACTAGTTCCATAGGAATGCAGTACCTGGATACTAGTAGTTAGTTTATGTTATCGATTATCAATGTAATTTTTGAAACATTATGAAAGTTTATTTCACAGTGTGTTGGAAATAAAGAGATACTATTTTAAAGATGTTTCAAGAAAAATTACTTTTCGCATATTTAAGGTTATCCATGATTTTTCACGAGTTCGTAAAAATCTAAATCTCCGTAGCAACTTATTGAGATGGGAATCTCAGTAGGGTTATAACGCTATTATGAAGTGTTTAATATACAGTTGATATAGTTAGACATTCATAGATACTTATCAGAGTGAATAGGTATTGGATGTGACCAGTTTCAAGTCTGCTTCATGGAGCCTTTGTCATAAGCATTGACTTGATGATAGGTTGTCCTTTGACCTGAGATATCTGGTCTATGATCATGAGGACTACTGTACTCTTAGCATGCTCTAACGCCGCACCGTAACTGGGTGGTCATAAGGGGTATGACTAGATGCAGCGGAAGCCGTGGTTGTAGATGCGGATAGTCAAGATGGGATTTACACCTCCCACATGGGAGAGATATTTCTGGGCCCCCTGACGGTTAAGATTGGCAGAAATGCGTGGCCACGCTCGGATAGAATAACAGTGGGTTATTTGGAAGATCCGTTACTGCAGGCAATCGAGATCAGAGTCAGGAAATACTTGAGTTTATGATTGAACTATCTCAGCTCCATGTCAAAACTCACTTTATAATATCGTGTGTAAAAGGAATGAACCTGTGTACAATTCAAATATGAATTGTATCTCTGGCTATAAGAGATCTTATAACCTGGTCAACCTAAGTGTCTGGCTAGGGACCTCCTTAGGCTAATAGTGACAGTTAAGTTACTTGTCTGGCACAAGTGGGTGTCTGAAAGGATTATGTGCAAGACAGTAATTAGGATCACTATGTCCAATGTTATAAGACACTAGTGGGTCACACTGCTACACACCCAACCCGAGACCTATTGGATTTATCGTGTGGAAATAATTAATTAAGTTTAATTATTTAATAGAGAGAAAGGAATAAATAATAAATTGTTTATTTATTATTTATCAGATAAATATAATTACTTGATTAACAAGTTTGAGTTAATTAAGGAAGTTATTGTGGAGAGTTATTTATGGATTGGGATTCTTAATATGATTACCATAATTACCTATATAAATATAGGGTTAGGGTAATAGAATTACATAACTGATTTCATAATTACTTTCTCGCCAAGAATCCCAAACCTCTCTCTCTCTCTCTTGTCGGCGTTGACACACACACACACGCCGGGAGGTTTTTCCGATCAAATCCTAGGCGGTCTAGCAGCCAGTCTCACGGTGGTGCAGTAGCGGTGTATCCCTCACTAGCATCCGGAGGATCGTTTGTATCGTCTAAAGGTAAACGCGAGAAAACCCCTTGATATAATTGTGTTTAATAAACTACGGATGGATCATTGTTCGGGTTAGGTTTTTATCCGCTGCGTAATCATTTATTTGTTTATCCGACCCGATAGAACCCAACACCTGGGATGTTACAGATGGTATCAGAGCTAGGACCGGGCCGATGTGCACAACGGGGACGTTGTGTCCGTAAGGGGGAAGAGTGTAACAACTCGTCCCACATCGGCTGGTGAGGGGAACGAAGCACTCCTTATAAGGTGTGTTGATACCTCACCTGGTGAGACGCGTTTTGGGTTGTGACCTGGACTGGGCAACTCCAAAGCAAAACCGTGAGGGAGTAGGGGTGACCGGTTAGGGCCCTGTGTCTCCAAAGCGGACAATATCGAACCACGGTCGCCTGGGCTGTTACATAATGTGTATCATTTTTGTATGTAGATTTACAGTGCATAACTATCTATCATTTGAAGGGAAAGTCAAGATACATGTCCGAACTCAATTATTGTCACCACAAGTTACATACACAATAAACCTTGTGTTCAAATGTAACCTTATGAATGTGCCCTTGAGCAGAATAACACAATTAGCCCTCAAATACAAATCGAAGGAGGAGACAAAATATACCATCTCATACGTTGTAGATGGTAGAGAAGATGGATGGTTGATGGCCGAAATGTATCAGTTTACTAACGACAAAGTAGATGTTGATCTTGAGATTTTGTTAGAAAGCTTAGTGAATGGTGAGTCTTGCAGCCTATTAGTAGAAGGCATCGAGTTTCGTCCCCTAGACAATGTAAGTTGACAAATCCTTGTCTATATATTTGTTACATCACTTTCTACGAAAATAGGTCACCCACAAAACCTTAACGTTTTTCATTATAAGAGAACCCATATGGCTCATTCAGCTACTTGCTTAGGATTTCTTTTGTGGTATGATCAATTGGAACACATTTCAAAAGGACTATCTTCACCAAAATGTATCCAACTATACCCATATTCCTATTGTATGTATCCAACTTCAAAATGGGTTATTGTGTGTACTAAACTTTCAATTTGGTTTATTGTATGTACCGGTTTACCTGATAACCTGCTGATGCTGATGTGTATCAGGTAATTTCTCCGGCGACACCATTCTCCGACGACACCCTTCTCTGGCGACTCCCTTCTCCGGCCACCACCACCACCATCACCAAACCCACCACCACACACCGCCACCATGTCCACCACCACAGCTACCACTACCATCACCAAACCCACCACCAACCCGACGATCCAGACAAAGATTCCGACGATGACCGCCGCCAAACCCACCGCTGCAACTACCACCGTCAACCACCACCCCTGGTTTTAATCTGATTCTGTGATTTGTTTTTTGATTTTTCATTAGAAATTAGGGTTCTTGGTAAATTGGGTTTTGTAATAATTTGGGGTTTGTTGTAGTCGATGTTGGGGTGGTGTGGAGATGGTGTGGTGGGTTGGGGATGTTGGTGGTGGGTTTGGTGATGGTGTGGTGGGTTTGATGGTGAGATGGTGGTGGGGTGTTGGTGGTGGTTGGTGATGGTGGTGGTGGTGATGGTTTGGGGTGGGGGCGGTGTTGGTGGGTTGGTGGTGTGGTGGTGTGGTGGGGGTGGAGGGTGGCTGTGGTGTAGTGTGACGGAGAAGGAGTCGCGAGAAGAAGATGGTGGTGTTGGGTTTGGTGGTGGTGGTGGTGGCTGTGGTAGTGGAGATGGTGGCTGTGGTGGTGGTGGCCGGAGAAGGGAGTCGCCGGAGAAGAAGATGACCGGCTACCCTTTCAGCAGGTAAATCGGTACACACAATAAACCAAATTGAAAGTTTAGTACACACAATAACCCATTTTGAAGTTGGATACACACAATAGGAATACAGGTATAGTTGGATACATTTTGGTGAAGATAGTCCCATTTCAAAAATATAGTTTTGTTTCTTCCGTATTCGATTAAAGTCTAATATATGGGTAATTTTTGAAGGTGGAATATGAAGCGGCAAAGAATATTGACACTCTCGATATGCTACCAATATCAGATTTAAGCGTAGATTGGGAACAAAAAATGCCAAACGATTATGAAGAAATAATCAATTGGCTGGAATATTGCTTAACATGGACAACGAGAAAAGAACTCTACTCTCTTCTTTGCAAAGGGTTCCTAATCTTTCATACTGGAGAGGTAAAGTTGATATGAATTAATGATTCATTCCTATAACTTCTTTAATCCGCTTAAACATAATCGGTTCACTTTTTTTCTCATATGAAGTTGTTGTGGAGCCTATGAACATTTGTTCTAGCTAGTAGTTCAAAGAGATTCTCTCTAGAATTACTGTAAAAGTACTTACATCTGTATTGATTAACAGTGGTTTTTTATTGCAAAAAATGGGAAGAAATTTCATATGTTATCGGCAAGAGCGGCTTTGCAAAATGAATGGTGGGGCAGTCTCTACCCGAATCAAGGTTCTTTCTCCATCTCGATCACCATTTCTTTATCTTGTGGATATGTCTATGTTTTGCATATATCGTCCAATAATTTTGTTGTACAACTTAGGGCAATTTGCAACCACCCCTGAATTAACAAATTCAAATGTTCATTGGACTAGTTTTCAACTTTCTCCTATAAGACCAAAACTACATGACAACCTCCCCAAGTTAATTAGTTTCAGTTTAATCAGTTTCGGATTATCCGGCTTGGTTATTGGACAAGCTGAACAAGAGAAAGTTAAGTCTCAATGCTAAAAGATTGAGCCTTCTATTTCAGGATTTTGGTTTAAGAAATTATACGGCGGCTACAATGCAGTTAAGAATCTCTGGAAGTTGATTGCCATTTATAATATTTGAACTACAAGATAGTTTACAAATTAAAATAAAAGTATAATAAAAATAAAAGTATGATGGTGTACGTATCCGGTTTGCCTAATGGCATAATAATAAAACCGAAAAAATTTATCCTTGTTTAGTTAAGTGAACCATGCCATGCATTTAGTTCAAAAATCAAAAACCCAAAACTTTTGCCCTAATCTCCCTGTTATATCCGCAAACTAAACACACCAAAAGGAACAAATTCTTGTACATGGAACCCTTGCAACTTCTTAAAACCTTTTCGTATGACTATCTTATTCATTTCTAATGTACGTTTCTATAATAGATAATATTATGTTTTCTTGACAGATTTGGAAAAGTTGTTTTCAAAGGCAATCCCACTAACCTCGTCAAATCAGTTACATTTTTACTTGGTTCAATGGACCATTTAAAGAGATATAACAAATAATTGAAGTTACTTTGACCTCTTACTTCTAGAACTTGTTGCTCGGCTTGTTCATCCTTCAGAGCCTTATGCATAAGAATCTTAGTCATCTCAGTCTTACCCGCCCCACTTTCACCACTCAGCAAGATCAGGTTACTTTTTCCTCCATTAACCATTCCCCTGATTCATCTCAAATAAGCATGTCTGTATGATCTCTTTATATGATTGTAATAGGAAAAAAAATAGAAAGTAAGCATGTCCATGTGATCTCTTAAATATAAATCTAAAGAAATCACAAAATAATTTCAAAGTTTCAAAAATCAAAACATAATTTTAAATTGAATCCCCAAGTCCCTAACATGTGAGGTCGAGAAGGAGAGTGGTCGTCGCAGAGTGAGCTGTAGTAGTTCCAACTACCTCTGTTAACCAGTGGGTGGTGGCGGACATCGGTCAATGCTAAGTAGGCTGAAATTTTTTAAAGAGCTTTACATTCAACTTACAGTGTACTTCAATGAAAACAAACACAAATTAGAACAATCAAACCACACTTGGAGAAGGTATTAAAAAATGCAAGGCGGTCTTTCTAAAAAAGTATCTGATGTATATGACTAAGCTAATAATCGTATCGGTGTTTCTCTCAATCCACAACCAATAACATCTATATAATATACAAATATAGTTATATATCACCCTCTAGCATCAAAATTGAACAAGTCGAACAAAATTGAGATGCATGATTGGAGTCTTCTTCCATGCTCATCCTCCTTGGTATGAATTGTATACCTCCAAGCAAACAAACAAAAAAATCGAAGTTCGAAATCAGAATTTGTTTGACATCAGGGTTCGAAATGGTAAGAGGAGCGTTACTAAATCAAAATTATTTAAAAAAACCCTAAATTGAGAGTAGGGAGAGGTGATAACCAAACCACAATACCTTCTTTATCCCGAATTATCTATAGTAAAAAACATAATCACCGTTTAAAGGAAGAAATTGAAAACGGCGAGTCTGTGAAGAATCATAAAGGGGTATAGATTTTGAAAATGACAATGAAAAATCTGACCTAGTTTTGAAGAGAAAGTAAATTACTTGCGCGAGTGCGAAGAAAGGACGAAAGACCCATTTCTTCTACCATTTCAGTAGCAGCAACAATTTAGCCGGAAAAAAAAACCATCTCGGTGGTCTCTACGGTGGGGGAAGAAGGGACGTGTGTCTCAAAGAGGAGAATACCACGTGGATTGAAAGTGGGGAGGGGGAAGGAGCGATACGTGGCGCCAAAGCAGAATACCATGTGGGAGAAGAACAATTGTTCGATCTGTGTAGAGATGAAAATGGACGGCGAAGATATAAATGCAAGTGGGGAAAAGGAAAAGTGACGCGCCTATGCGTGAGATGGTACGCACCATCTAAAGGAATATCCTTTTCTTATATAGTAATGAAATGAAATGATGATGATATGGTTGGAATCATTTAATTTATTTATTTTAATAAAAACTGTATTTCTTTCAAATTTTGATTACATTGGAAATTCAAATATATATGTCAAGTAATAATAAAGGCTATAAAATTTTTTTGAACGGCTTCGCCTCAGCGGTAGAGGCACAAGATTCGAACCCGGTTGATCTTGCGAATAAGTGATCCGGGCCCCGAGTTTGAATCCACTCCACTACACCCCCAAATTAATTCTGTAGGGCTGCTAACACACTGCTCCAAGGGAATATTCCCTAGAGTAGACTAACCCAAGGAAGAAAAGATGAATGAATTTGGTAAAATACTGATATTGAATAAATAAAAAATAACAAAGGAAATGAAAAGATGAATGAATTTAATGCTACATTTGATTTAAAGAAGAAAAAATTGTAAGAAATTTTTAAAGCCTCGCGTAGGCTTCTTATTTTTTTTTCTCTTAGACATGAGTATCACTATAGGTTTTCAAAGACACATAAGCTCTTCACAATCTCACTTTGAAATCATCACTAACTTTTTCAAATTTCATAGCTCTATAGATTTTGGGCTTAACCCAATACGATTTTTTTATTGATCACATATATATATATATATATAGGAGAGAGAAAAAGAGAGAAGGAGAGAAGAGAGAGAGAGAGAGAGAGAACCATCGGGTATCGTGAGCTCGAGGTGGAGTGTAACATCTCAAAACTAGTTTTCTAGGTTTAACGGATATAGTTAACGAAAAATATTTAAAAGTAACCTTTGCAGTGGAAAAAGGTAAAAAGATTTAAACGTTCAACATATAGTCTCATAATTAAAATTCCCACATTTAAGTTCAAAACAAAACCCTCAGAATGAGGTCCAACCGTGATTCCCAACATTAAAATATTGTATCTCTTCAAGAAAATTAAACTGAGCCATTCCCAAGACCAAAGCTTCAAGCCAATCCCTTCCCTGAGGAACCTGCAACTAAAAAGGAAAATCCACAGACGGGTAAGCTGGAAAGCTTAGTGAGCACAAACCACAATACACATCAACTATATATCACAAACCACATAACGTAATGAGTACTAGTCATGCAACCACATACGTCCTTACGGCACCCACCATCAAGGATCATAGATACTGATATCAGACTACCACACTACCAATACTCACGATGGCAACCACCACTACAATGAGCATGAAACACAAGCAAGCTAGTCTCATATCCACATATGTATCACACGCAATTCGTACGTAAAGCCACGTATAAGGGGTTAATGTACTCACCTTGATCTCGTCACAATTCACAGTATCGATACACCATACACGTTCGCAAAACAACACCTATAATAATAAGATGCATAGAGCACATAAACAAACATCTAACATAACACTTTAACACTCGATACCAAAACCCGTGTCTTAGCCGTAGCTAGACCATCCCAATTTGTCGTAAACTCTACCAAAGGCCTTGTACTAAAGTCCCAAGAGAAAGGCACACAAGAAAACCCCAAATGAGACTCGACCGAAAAAGTCCAAAACCCAAACAGCAGCAGCTTCGTGTTCGCGAAGATTCAGGTTTCCCGACGCGAAGCCTGCCAGCTAAGCCTCGCGGCGCGAGGCCTTATGCTCGTGGGGCGAGCCACCACCAGAACCCCAAGTCGACTTTTGACGGGATTTCGTTCCATAGTCCGAAAATCACACTTCCGGCATCGATTTCAAGCATAAAACTCAATTGATGCTTACCCAAGCATCCCCAACCATCTAACATCAACATAATAACGATTTAACATCGAAAAACATCCCAAAAGATCATCAATTGATCAATACTTTAACATAGAACCCTAACTCCCCCAAAAACCCAATTTATTGACACAACTAACAATTAACACGATTAGATTCATACCTTGCGTTAGGAATTCGATTCTAACGACACCTCGGCGATCAATTGCCCCATGACCGCCCAATTTCTCCTTCAATTGAACCAAAACCTTGAAGCACTCAAGAATCCCCTTTCTCTCTTCTCTGGAAATCGTCCAACACAAGAATGGGGGTTTTGGGCTTCCAAACTTCTTATGTATACATGTTCTCTCTAACCCCCAACTATTACAATTGACATCCAAGTCCCTACACCTGTAGTTACACAACCAACCTACATTAACTTAAATCTTAACAAATCCCGTTAAATAACTAACTTTGGGAAACGGTGCGCTACATGGAACCTGCTCGCTATGTACCAACATCGGGCTAAGACCGATTTAGCCCCAGTCGAGCCCGCAGCGTGGTAGGCACGGCCTTATGGCCTTCTTTATATTATTATGGATGTGTTTGCCAAATTAGTTGATAGTTGATAAACTAGTTGTTAAGCTAGCTGATAGGTGATAAGTTAACTTATGTTATGTTTAACAAAAATTAGCTTATAAGTATGTAAATAACCAAAAATGGTATTTTGAGATATAATAATTAATATTAGTAAGACTATAATTGGAAAAAAACTACAAAACGTACCTGAAAGGATACTCTAACTAATGTTTCAATAATCTAGCTTATTTATGGTCCATCCAAACTTGTATTAGCTTATAAGCTAGCTTATTTTTACGATACACAACCTATATATATTATGAAATATAAGCTATAAATTGGATTAGAGCAATAGAACGTTTATCAAGTATGCTATCCATTTAAAAAATACCTTACAATGAAATGTAGGTTTTTGAAACTAGGGATGTGCATTGATTGTGTCTGTTGGCTACCAAAACCCGAAACCCGATTGGATACCTGTTAAACTATTATGCCCCCAAATGGAAAAATATAAATCCACAAATATCGAGTATGATCAGGTGCTTGGGTTTCTCTGATCGGTTTCAGGTGAAGTTCAACCCAAATTTCTTTTTCCAAACTTTTGGATTTTTTCTATTTTGAGACAATTGCTCTTTTCTAGATATTTGAAGTCAGAAATCGATCAAAAGAATTTCGTCTAGGATTTAGAAATTTAAGTATAGCATAATAGAGGAAAGTTCAAATGTGAACCACTTATTGGTTGTAAACGTGAGGACAGCCAAGAGCGCGACACGTGGCGGCTTTGAGTATGGTCCTCCCTTTTAATTCAATGCCCTCCCATGAATCGCACCTAGTCATCCGCCGTGAACATGACGTGGCGCCTAGTCATCCGCCACGTGTCGTGCTCTCGGCTGTCCTCACGTTCACAACCAAAAAGTAGTTCACATTTGAACCCACCCCTAGCATAATAAACTTATGAAAATAAAACTAAATAATACAAATCGAATATTCGGATCGGGTTCAGGTTGAAATCATTAAACCCAAACCAAACCTTTATACCCAACGTTTCCCAGGGTCCGAACTTGGGATGAAATTGGAATTTCAGTTTCGGCTTTTCACTTACATCTCAGTTCGAGTCAGGTTGAATAACTCGGGTTTTGCTCAGCCCTAAATTTGTTATAATCATCACAAAGTTTAAAGTAGGCCCAAGATGCCCCTAACCTTCAACAAATAAAAACCTAACTACTTAAATTGGGCCATTAATAGGGGGTTTGGACTTTAATTGGGCTTGTAACCTCCTATATTGATTCATTTCAATTTTCACAGAAGAATAACAAATAATGAAAAGAGGAAGCTAGCTCCTCATTTGATTTGACAGTAAGAATAACAAATAATCATGGCGTCATGGATGAAGCGGGAACGATCTCTAGCAGACGACGACACCCCCTCGCCATGGAAGAAACCTAGAGCTACTAATTATGACGGTCACTCACTGGCCGGATCTTTGGTATCTCCGATCACCGGAGGTCATCGAGTCGTTCTTAACCCTGCCGATTGTGATCTAGGTATTTTAATATCATCTCCCGCTTTTCATGGATTTCAAAATTCAAATTCCTAGGGTAAACAGTTTCACATTACGACAAAAAAAAATTTGTTTGTTTTTTTCTGTTAATATGATTTCTAATTTTGAATTTTAGGTCTTGAATTTAGTTAAGACACTGTATTTGTTTTGAGTTAATTGACTTGTTGGGTTTTTGAGTTTTGTTGATCTTCGTGTTGGAAGTGGTTTTAGATGAATAATTAAGCCATGGCGGTCCATGAGTTTAGGTTTATGATCCAAATGAAGCCGTACGAAATCAAACATTTTTAAGCAAGAGATTTGTTTAGCGAAACTCTGCTTTTTTTAGAAACATGAACTAGAAATTCTATTACTTGAGCTTTAAAATGGGTGCTTATTTTACCATAAGATCGTATGAACTTGCCACGACATCTTGCCTGTATATACCAAGCTTCTGTTGAAGTGAAGTTTGTTGTATTGGTTAAGGCCTGTGGAGGAAGTGGCTTGTTAACCCTTCTACCCCGTGTTTGAATCCAGATTGTGGCCACTAGGGATTAACTCAGGGCAGCATGCTTTAGCTGTCCGTGAACCTTGCTGGGATTAGTCGGGGTAAAGCCTCGGATACCCTTGCAAAGAAAGTTGGAATGTTTTGCTCTTTGGCATTGATGGGCATGGACTTCAACTTTCGTGTTAAGGTTTTGAATATTAGTGTCGGGTTTCAGTCATATGTTAGGTTGTGTCAGGATGACTGGTATTGGTTTGACCTCTCACTCAGAGTTAACCTGCCGCCAACAGATGTCCTATGCCACGTTTCGTGAGAAACTATGCCCGAGAATGAATAGATTGTGATATAGCTCCCACAGCCCCATTCCCGACACTTTGGTTATTGTGTTTCATCAGCATTTTTATTATTGTTTCTTAGATATATGTGCATGTATTACCTCTCTCTTGTATTGACTGTGCACGTTATGAAAGCTTTAAGATAATTAGATAGCTAATGTGTTCAGTCATGTTAATGTGTTCATTGTATGGGATTAACTGATAAGTAGGAAGATCTTTTGACCTTCTACCAGATTTCAACGTTGAAGGAAACGGCCTTAAAGGTTCTGCACTTTACGAGCATGGATTTGCTTATTGCTGGTCCGGTGCCCGTGCCAACATAGGTATAACCGGAGGGAAGTATTGCTTTAGTTGCAAAGTCGTCTCACCGCAGCCAGTTGATAATATGGACGACACTCCCATCGACCAGAAACACCTCTGTCGCGTGGGCATCTCTAGGGGAGACGACAAAGTCGGAAACCTTGGGGAAACCGAGCACAGCTTCGGCTTTGGGGGAACTGGGAAATTCTCCAATGCCGGAAAGTTCTCCACTTATGGAGAAAAGTTTGACATCGGGGACACCGTTCTCTGTGCAGTTGATCTGGAAAGTAAACCAATGGCTTCAATTAGTTTTGCCAAGAATGGAAAATGGCTGGGCACAGCAACGCATTTTAATGCTGGTCCAAGTGGTCTAGGAGTGACTGATTCACCAATAAAGGAGCTGCATTGGGAGTCGGCCGTCTTCCCACATGTGTTGTTAAAAAACGTTGTGGTTCAGCTGCAATTCAGCTACGAAGATGGTTTGGTTCCGCAAGATGGGTACAGGCCGTGGGCATCTGCTATCGAGGATGGAAACGGTTTGTTGGGACCTACGTTTTCTGACGTATGTAATTGTGAATTAATCATGATGGTTGGGTTACCTGCCTCTGGGAAGACTACTTGGGCCGATAGATGGGTGCATGACCACCCAGAAAAGCGATATATTCTGCTAGGAACAAACTTGGCTCTGGATCAAATGAAGGTTTTTACTTTTGCCATCTCTCCCCCTAAAAATAAAACCATTGATCTTATGCATTTATCTGATTTTTAGCTTTTTGAAAACCTTAGGTTCCTGGTCTGCTTCGCAAGCAGAACTATGGTGAGCGGTTTGATCGCTTAATGGACCGTGCAACTGCGATATTTAATACCCTATTAACCAGGGCTTCCAAAACACCACGTAATTTCATTATAGACCAGACGAATGTCTACAAGAGTGCTCGTAAACGCAAATTGAAGCCTTTTGCCAATTTTCAGAAGGTACAGATCATAAGTGAACTAATCGTCATCTATATACCATGTTAGATTGTTGATTCTAATTAAAAGACTGGACAATCTCAGATTGCAGTTGTGGTTTTCCCATGGCCAGAAGACCTCAAAGCCCGCAGTGAGAAAAGATTTAGAGAAATGGGAAAGGAGGTTCCTGCTGAAGCTGTCAATGAAATGCTAGGTACTTTGATAAGATTTTGTTATCATTTTTTCTGCTTTAATGTCTAGATATATGCGATTGCTTTCTATTTAATCCTGTTATTCACTACTTACAGAAAATTTTGTTTTGCCTAAGAGCAAGGATATGCCTGGTACAGATGAGTATTTTGATCAGGTCATCACTTTAAAACCATACTTTTCAATTCTATTATACCCTTTCTGACCATCGTAGGGTTCTCATTTGGCTTATGTTTTTAAGTACCCTTTTATTTTATAGGTCATATATGTGGAACTAAACATGACAGATTCGAACCGATGCTTGGATGAGATGAAAGCAAAGTTGCAATCGGGCATTAGTGTCCCTCCTTATTCTCATCAAAGTTCACTCCAGTCATATGGTAGCAATCCGGTGAGACATTCACAGGAGAATGTGTTGCAGCCTAACAGGAGTTTGACACATCAATATCCACCTGAAAGTTCTACCAATTTTAGTCATTCAACTTTAGGGCATTATGGTCAAGGAAAATCTTTTCCAACATATGGCTCCCCTGCATTACAGTATCAAGCGACTCCATCAGGTATCTTCCTTTTATGTGGAACCTTATGTGGTAATAATTGGTATATATGCCAACTGTTATGTGCATGCCTTTGTAAGAGGATGTTCCAACTTCCAACCAACATGAACGGCTCTTTCTATAATTGGATTTTTTTTTGTTTTTTGTGATTCCAGAACTACCCTTCAGTGCTTTGATTTATTCATTGAAATATAATGGGCGATAATTTATCATGCGTTTCTTATCTGATTCAATGTCAGGTGGAAGTTGGCAAGGTTCTTATCCATCTCAACCTACATTACCTAATATGCATGGGGATGATCCAAGCAAAGGCAGATTTCTTCCTAGGGATGATTTTAATCACCGTCGTAGTTACAGTGGGTATGAACATAGAGCATCAGCTCCCATGGGTTTTCCCGACTCTTACCAGAGAAATTCATCCTATGGAGCTCGCGTCGAGTACCATACTCCCAGTAATGAATCCATGGATTTATCTCCTCGGTACACTGCCAACATGAATCATCATGCCTATGGTGGACCCCCTTCTGCCTCTGGTGCGCCCCAGGTCGATATGCACACTCCAATCCAGTCCAGATTTCTGCCTGCTACATCAATTCCACAAGGTACGCAAATCTGACCACCTTATTATTACTTCTACGCATGGTTCAATTATAGCTGCATATTTTTTATTTTCTCAATTTAAACAAAACAACAAAAATTGGCATGTGATTTGGATTCTAGTTGCATAATAGGGTAAATACTAAATCAGAATATAAAGAGCTACTTATCAGATAGATACAATATTAAAAATCATCACTAATACTAAGCCAATTGTTTAATTATTAGTTATTACATTCTATCAATTAGCAGTTTTCAGTTTTGTTGCCTATATGGAAGGCTCTTGCACATGTTAAAGTACCCCAATGCTTACTCCTTTCTTCCGTCCCATGAAACTTGCAAGCACTTTGCCTTTGGCTGATAACTAAACCGAGACAAGACATGAATCGCTTTAGTAGTTCAAAAAATGTAATTTATAAATTTTATATATATACCCCTATATATATAGTTTTAGAGTAAATTACAGATTTCGACTATGTGGTTTGAAAGTGGTAAAGTAAAAAATTATGCTAAAAGGGTAAGATATAACAGAAAAGTTGGATGGCCGTTAGCGTGAGTGACCAAATCGGTAAAAAAAATTGCATATGTGGAGGGTTTTGTAATAAATGAAGATATAGGACCAAATCCATTAAAGTTAACATACCTTATAGACCTAATCTGTAAGTTACAGTTTTCTCTATTAAGCTACACCCTTTAGGCTATGTTTGGCAAACTAGCTGATAAGCTAACTGATGACAAATAAGCTACCTGATGACTGATAAGCTAGCTGATGACTTAGATGACTCATAAGCTAGCTGATGAATAAGATGTGTTTGGCAAAAACTAGCTGATAAGGTAGCTTTGTACTGTAAAATGACAAAAAAAAGACATGTTTAAAAATTGGTAATGTAAAAAGTTGAAGGGTATATTTGGAATAAAAAAATAAAAAGTCTCATAAGTCACCAAAACGCTAGTGAGAGTAGGTTTTCAAAAAGCTAACTTATAAGTTAGCCATAAGCTAACTTATGGTCCATCCAAACATGTACATGACTTATAAGCTGACTTAGGCTGTGTTTGGCAAACTAGTTGATAAGGTAGGTTATGACTGATAGGTGACTGATAAACTAACTGATGAATAAGTTGCGTTTGGCAAAACTAGCTGATAAGGTAGCTTATGACCGTGAAATGACAAAAAAGACATGTTTAAAAATTAATAGTATAAAACTTAGCAAGGGTATATTTGGAATAATAAATTAAAATTATCTAACTATTAAATGATCGAGTATTAAAAGATGGATCTTACAATATTAGTGTAGTATTAATTTGTTCTTATTAACGTTTTATCTTTATGATTCTTTGAAGGTTCTGCTTACAGGACTCCTGATTCAATGAACCATCATGGAAACCACACTGCTAATACACCAAGTTATGATGGATATCCATCTGGTTTGAGGTACTATTGAGGATCTCCTATAATTTTCTCCAACCATATATACTTAAGTATGTTAGTCAAGTTCTAAACTAAATGTAGCTATTATGAATGATATTGATGATCCTTACATTTTTGAACTTGGAAAAGAGAGAGAGAGGGATTTACGGTATGTACATCTTCGTATTTTTGTGAAATTGAAAGGAAAAGAAATGATTTAGGGTTCGAGTTCAATCTCGAACCCTATTTGCATAAATATTCCAGTAAATTATAAATGATTTTATCATGTATTTGTCCATGGCTATATTATGTTATTTATCATTTGTGTTTTGTCGCCTTGAAAAAACCCAATACAAGTGTTAAAGTATCATGTACAGATTAGACCGTGAATACTACTAACATTTCGTACCCTTGTATCTTCATGTCACATTAGCGCTACATCAACTTTTCTATTTTTACCATGTGAACCCTAAAGTGGAATATCACAAACATTTCTTATCCTTTGAATTTTTTATTATTATTTTAATATATATTTAAGAAAGAGAAAGAGGGAAAAGAGAGCTCGGGTATCCTTATTTTGTTAAATTTTCATATTGGCTCCATTATTTCTGTTTATGAAATCTAGTTTTGTTGTTTCCTTTTCCATTGTTGCATAGTCCATCAGGCAAATGGGTACAAGTCAAGCGAAAGAAATCATTACCATCTAAGAAAAACCCTAATCGGGTAAAAAAGATCGAATTACAAACATACCCTTTTATCATTAATTAAAGAAATAGAATAAATTAACTAAATGATGTGTATTAGGGGATCTCAAGAATTTCACAATAAATTATGACATTTAAAATGCAACCTATCCCATTTGTACAACTAACCCAACCTAATTATTTGAGATATTTATGAAAATAGTGATTCTTCATATTTATGATTTGGATATTTATGAAAGATGATTAAAGTTAACTCGTTATGAATCTATCATTAATGCGAAAATGCGACAACATCTTTGGGCCCTATAATTATATAATATTACAAAAAAGCTAGAATAAACAAAAAAAAATGGTACTTATGAACATTTTTTGTTTTCGTAAATTTGTTTTTATGCTTTTAATTTTGTTATTATCATCAAAAATGTTTTATGTCCATGCGTTCTGTAACATCTTTAAATTTGAAAAGAGCAACGAAGTTAAAACTTTTCGTTAAATACACTGAATAAAGAATTAATTTGCTTTCTATACATCAATACTTGAATTAACTCAAATAAAAAATTTTATATTTAAAATTAATAATATATAAACTAAGTCTTACATCAAGACCAAGTCTAGTTCACATGTTACTAAAACCCGATAACAGCGTTATCTTCAAACACGGAAGACGTTATCAAGTAGCTAGATCGTGCCTCTAACTAGCACTCACTTTGTGACGGTGTCACTAGAATCAAACCTCAACAAGAATCTGGTGCATATCCCGACAAGTAAAAAGAGTTAGGGGCTGTTTACCCACCTCTTATTACCTCTTACCAGCAAGTTTTCGGTCAGAGACTCCTACCTGAGTAAGAGGTATGATGTTTACTAAAATAAAGTTTACCACTGATTGCTGACCGCTCATCTGACTATGGACAGAGTTATCAAGGATGCTTATTCTGGTCAGCAATGCTTTTTCCCTATTTAACCCTCACTCCAACAAAGGTTTTACATGGATATGTTAGCAGAGATTGAAAGAACAGAGCGAGGAGAGGCAATAATGGTGGCGATCGAACGCCACAACCAAGGCCGGAGACATACCGGCGACGATCGGAGTCGTTACAGATGCTTCCGGCGAAGCTATTCGAGCGAGAATACCAAATGATGTTGACGGCTGTACTATTGAGTTAGGGTTTACATTCAATGACTTTTATGGAGAAGTGTGTATTATTTTTATATAGAGTATATTTTTGAATAAAAAATCTAAAAATATTCCAATGACCTGAAGTATATTTAATATAAGATATTCATTAATTATTTTTCAGAAATTTCGTGTATAAATTTCTATCCATACAAGTAAATTTGTTAAAAATTATGCATTAAAAATAAAAAGTATTCTTGTTACGTAAATAAAAACAAATTATAATAGGATTGAATATTTTTAAGAAGAGAAGATAATTATTTTAAATAGAAGGGTATAATAGTCATTTTTTATATTTCAGCACTTAATATAGAAGAATAAGTAAACAACATTTTTTAACTTTCACTTATTTCAATCAGATCTCTTATTTCAGTCAGACCTCTTATTTTAGTCAGCACTTAACCAAAAAGTTTGGTAAACAGCCCCTTAGGCTAACTCCTAGTGAGTTTTAGAGTTAACATTCATGAGTAAAATAATTTGTTGAATGAAAGAATGCAACTTAAATCATGATTTCCGGAAGGGTTAATGATAAGGGTGTAAACGACTCATTTTCCAGCACAAAATTTCTCAAAATATAACGTTTCTCAAAAAGTTCCAAAACATATATAGCGTTTCTCAAAATGAATTCTAATACAAACTCACTCAAAGTGAATAAATCTATATTATGCAAAACCTTCAAATGCCGATGAGACATAATAGTCAACTCATAAATTATGGAAGAATAATCTAAATAAGTTTAACATGTCGCCAAAAACTTGGTATGAAATCTAATACTCATACAAGTATAAAATTGAATGAAATATAATACCAAAAAAAAATGGAAGTGGCATGTTTCATTCAAACTTTATATACATAGAGGTAATTCCATTTTATTAAAGTCATAAATTGTAGTCAATCACACAAGATCAAGGATAATAAAGCAAGGACATTATATCCAAGATAATGTTGGTTGACAACATGGGAGATCTGTATCCATTAAGAGTGGAAGAACAAAAAGTATGCCACTCGTATGACATAGAGGTGCAGGAACGGACCTAGAGAAGTTTTCAAACGGTGGCACCACTTGACTATAAGAAATATACATATAAAAATATTTTTTACAAAGTCTATATTGGTTTAGTGGTTTGTTTCTTACTTTTAAACGAAGGATCGTGTGTTCGAGTCTTGTCAAGGCTAGTCCTACGGTTTTTGTTACCACTATTTAAAACTATAAGAAATAAAACCATATCGTTTTTAAAAATCAATACTTGTTAATATTACTGAATAACAATATGTTTTTTTGTAATACATATCTTATAATTATATAATACCATAATGAAACATCAAAACTAAATTAAACTTTAGATACGTTATATACAATGATAGTTATGCTTGAACAAATTATATACAACCACGTAACATGTTTAATTTGTCTTAAAACATTAAAAAAAATATAATACTTGTATCATATTTTTAAATATCTAGATACAGTTAGTTTTTAGATTGGATTTACAAGAAAAAACATCGAATATGATTGATTTTATTTATCTAAGATTAATAAGTGTTATAAAAAAACAAAAGTTGAAAAAAGGAATTATAGAAAATAAAAATGAATTCACAAGAAACGTAATTAAGTTAAAGTATGCAAAAATACTGTTAAATGCCATTAATAGCCTAGTGGTAAGGAAGTGTTTAATTGTCTTGGAGGTTGAGGGTTCAAGTCTTGTTAACAACTTTAATTTTTAGAAACATAATAAATATTATATTAAAAGCTAAAAAACTAGAAAATGTGTCTAACTAGGCTTGAACCCATGACCTTTCCTATGAAAAGCAAAGAGCTAACCAACTAAGCTAAGGGGAGTTTGTATTGTTATTGCAGTTTCAAAATATATATGGTGGCACAGAACATATTAGTACAGTGGCACCTATATTTTTTTACACTGTGACGGAGGAATGATATGGTGGCCCGTGCCACCGTGGACACCTCTTCAGGTCCGTCCCTGTAGAGGTGCACAAAAAATTCGATTATCCGATTTTGTGCAAACACTATCCGAAATCGTTTTTTTCATAATTAGATTTTTTTCAAACTGGATCGGATTTTCTCCAAACCGGTTATCTGATCGGACTTTGTTTTTTTCACCAGTCGAATTTTTTTCAGATTTTTATCCGGTTTGGATCTGAACCGGTTCCAGATTTTTTCAAACCGGTTAAAAAAAACCGCATGTATATAGTTATATTATATATTTATGTTTGTATTTATAAGTTTATCATCATTTTACTTTGGTTTCTTTATTTTTCACTCTTAATTTTTTAGTAAACTACAAATTTGGTCAAACTACAAATTTGGTCCCTGAGTTTTACCGAAGTTTGGTCCTTAAACTTTAATATCTACAAGGAACATCCCCGACGTACCATTTTTGCAACGCGTTTGGTCCTTTCGGCTAACACCGTTAGAAATCCGGCCGTTAGGCCCACATGAGCCCCACACGTGATGGGCAAATTAGTAATTTCATATATTTTCTTGCTTTTTCTCCCAAATCAGTATCATACCCTATACGAATCCATCTTCTTTATTCTTCCCACATTCATCCTCTTTTTCTCCCAAAAGCTACTTAAACAATGGTGGTTTATCACTATGGTACACCAGCGATCATCAAAACCTCTTGGACGAGCAAAAATCCAGGCCGTAGGTTTTATGGTTGTCCAAGAGTGGGTTCAAGATGCGATTTTTTTTGTTGGTACGATCAACAGATGTGTAGTCGGGCTATGGAGGTCATTCCGGGCTTACTAAGGTCAAAGAACATTGTTGAAGCTTCCCTGAAATCAAAGCAAAAGGAAATTGTGATGTTGAGAAGTTTGCTTGTTTTAACTTGGGGTTTGATTGTTTTATATTTTTTTTTGTTTTAACCTAATTAGAGGTTGGTTGTAATTTTATCAGTATTTTGGCTAAATTGGTGGTTGTAAACTTGTTGTTATTGAATGAAATTAAATTTTCAGCTACCCCCATCACATCTTATAGTAAATGCACTTCATCTACCTCCCTAAATGCTTATCTACCTCCCTAAATGCACACCAAAATTGCTATAAATTACTACCATCTTATAGTACATGTACCCCACATCTGAAAATTAATACAAGAGGAGAATCAGATTGTAAGAAGATGGCTCCATCAATTGTTGAAGGTAGCAAGTTTAGAATTAGATTTTAGAAGCACATTTGGAAAAATGGTCGTTTGGTAAGCCATCAACTTGTAACTGTTTGTGGTTATGTTTTTTTAATGATAGTAATTGTTTGGTAAGCCATCTACTTGTAACCGTTTCTACTAGTAAGTGTTTCTATTTGGTAAGCCATCTACTTGTAACTGTTTCTACTAGTGACAGTTTCTGTTTTTCAGACAATTCCAACAAGATATGTGAGAATGTGAAGTCTTCATAACGAGGAGGATTGTCTCTTAAAAATAGAAGGAATCACTTATCCCTGCGATTTGATTGTACGTCAAGATATAAGAAGGACCGGTACTCCAGATCATGTTGTGATGAAAGGTAACTTTGCATGGATGAAGGAGTGGCACGATCTTACCACTAATGGGTGGTTGGAATTCAAGCTTGATTTAACTTCCAACTATTATCCTGTGTTTCATGTGAAGAAGATGTATTAATGGTGGACTGGTACTCCAGATGGTGGGGAGGTGTTTTGTCTTTTGGTAGGGTGGGTTTGTGGTCACTTTTGGTAGGATGGTGTTTTGGTATTTAGGATGGTAGCAATGCAATGTTGATGGTGTTTTAGTATTGTAACACCCCAAAAATTGGAGTCAACAAAAACCTTCATTTAATGAAAGGTGGTATACAAAATGTAATGCCATGGTGTGAGCTCTTCCCAAAACGGGATATAAGTAATGTATAATTACAACGTTTGTAATCGAATAAAGAAGTACAATAACCAATTAGTCTAAATCCTATTAGGAAAAGACTACAAAAGGGTTATTGATCTATGGTCATTCTCACGGTCAAGAAGGCCGGTCTCTCCACGTCCCCCAATGCTCACTCTACTCCCGAAGCCTACTTGGGAGCGGCGTCCCTAGTACCTGAGAGACACATCGACACCAAGCAAGTGTTAGGCTAAAGGAGCCTAGTGAGTTGTACAAATAATATCATGCACGTAGAGTATATTAAGACATGCGAGGTACTCAAGATTATACTAGCAATATAAATAGCATGTTAAACCGGTTTATTATTATCTTCGGGAACAATGGGCGCGACCCATTTCCACCAACCAATGCCCCGACATTATCTACTTACAAACATCTCGATGTCCCGAATTTAGCATGGCAACATCATCAGAGGCCCGCGCACTTCGGAGCCACCCGAAGGCCGGCGACATAGCTACAAACCCGCGACTGTTTGGTGTGGACACATTGCGTTGGTTCGTCCATGTTATTATCACATAAGACCATGATACTGAATTTAGCATAGCATCACGTCCATATTAATTACACACAAGACTTCGATACTGAATGTAGCATAACATCTCGTCCATGTTATTTACATACAAAACCTCGATACTGGATTTAGCATAGCATCATTAACAGAGGTATGTATCGAGGGTCTCAAGCCCATCACATCACTTCATACATGCCAACATATTCGGATATCAAATCCCTTTGTTATAATTCCATGGCACACATATTTTCAAGTGTTCCACATAAACACATTCATCCTACAATTTCATGGATTTAACATATACGATAATCATATACGATATTCTACCACATGTATTCAACCATATAATCCAAATCATTCATATAGGCATAAGTCATCATACGTTTCATGAAAAGCCTTAAACTCGACATGATAAGTAATTCATACTAAAATCACATTCATCCACAAAATCAAGCAATGAATGTAAAATCATCAAGATGATGTGCCCTCAGTTTTACCAAAATGGTTTTAACAACTCACCTTAGGGTTTTGTGACAAAAACCCCCAAATCCAAGATTTAGGTCAAATAACGAGCACAAACCTAGAATCAAGTAAATCGAACCCTAGGTTAGTTTCATAACTCCTACATGTAGATTAACCAACCTAAGAATGGTTTAGATAAGCTTACCTAGCCAAATCTTGAACAAACCCTAGAATGGAGAAGCACAAAAATCCAACAATAGAGGTTTTGAAGGTGAGAGGTGGAGAAGATGAAGGTAGAGGAGATCTAGCTACCAAATCTTGCTAACTTGATGTATCAATCCATCCTTGTAGTCTTGAAGAGCTTGGAAAGAGGAGAAAGTAGGAAGAAAAATCGGCTAAAGCGGAGTTGAGGTGAGAAAGTTATGCCAAAATGAAGGAAGGAATGATATTTATCTCGACCAGGCCTGACACCTCTTAGCGACCGCTAAGAGGAATGCTTAGCGATCGCTAAGTGTCAACCTTAGCAAACAGGAACATTTTCTTCATGGCCTTAGCGATCGCTAGAACAATTCCATAGCGATCGCTAAGGTGCTGTGTAGGGTGAAATTTTGTTTTGGCCATAACTTCTTCGTTAGAGCTCCGATTTCGATTCCGAAAGAACCGTTGGACTCGTAATTGAATTTCCTAACACACTAGACCACAAAATATAAGCTTTGATCCAAAATTCTATTTTCCAAATTTTATTAAAGAGTCGTTATTACTACCGAAAATTGCGGGTGTTACAATCCTCCCCACCTAGATAAAATTTCGTCCTCGAAATTTGCTACACCTACGTGAACAACCGCGAGTATCTCCGTTTCATGTCTTCCTCGGCCTCCCACGTGACATTAGCACCTCGGTGGTGCTTCCATTGGACTTTGACCATCGCCACCTCCTTATGGCGTAGTTTCTTCGTCTTTCTTCCTAAGATAGCTTCTGGTTCTTCTACACATCGGTTACCGGTGTCAACTTGAATCTCCGATAACGGAATGACGCTCTCCTCCTCGTCTAGGCACTTCCGCAAGTAACACACGTGAAAGGTGGGATGTATCCCATCCATTTCGGGTGGTAGCTCTAACCGATAAGCTTGTAGTCCAACCTTTTCCAAAATGGTAAACGGTCCTAGGAAGCGTGGGCTAAGTTTCCCCCGTTAGAGCTCCGATTTCGATTCCGAAAGAACCGTTGGACTCGTAATTGAATTTCCTAACACACTAGACCAAAAAATATAAGCTTTGATCCAAAATTCTATTTTCCAAATTTTATTAAAGAGTCGTTATTACTACCGAAAATTGCGGGTGTTACAAGTATTTAGGATGGTAGGTAAGTAATGGTGAACCTTTTGTAAGTTGTTTGAAGTGTTGATGGTTTATGTAATGGTAGCCATGTAATGGTAATGGTATGTAATGGTGATAGTTTATTATGAAATGTATTAATGGTATTTGACTAATGATATTTGTATTATGTAAGCTGTTTGTAAGCTCTTTGAAATGTTGCATACATTCATACCAATGGTATTTGACCAATGTTTTGACCAATACATACATTCATACCAACGTTTTGTATTATGTAAGCCTTAGGGACATGGACAAACCATACCATACATAATATCATTTATACCAAATCATACCAAAATAACAATACCAAATCATAACAACTACAGAAAACCATACCATACATAATATCATTCATAAGTAGTGTGCCTTAGGGACATGGACAAACCAAAATAACTACCAAATGTTTTGCATGCAAACAAACCAAAATAAATACCAATTGTTTTGCATACAAACAAACCAAAACACATGGACTTCTAAACTCCCGTACAGCTTCTTGAGTTATGTCCTTCCTTCTTGCATTTTGAACACTTGATAGTCTTCCCACCCCTTCTCAATTTTGTTCCTGTCATATATGTCTTTCTTTCATCCACATTCTTTCTTTTTTCTTCTTTGGCCTCCCAATTTGCTTATGATGGTTTGGTGCAACTAGTGTTGTTGGACAGCCAGACTTAGGCCAATAAGCTCTGCCATTGATGGGTTCAACCTTGAAGCTGTACATATCCTTCCAAGTGGTAAGCCAATAAGTAGGGTGAACCCATGTCTCTGGCAAATCCACTTGCTGTGCATTAAGGGCCATGTTCCAATTGACTGCAACAGCATGCTTGCAAGGGATGCCACTCAATTCCCATCTCCTACAAGTGCAAGTCCTTTGAACCACATCAACTACCACGTGTTCTTCCCAAGGACCAACTACCTCAAACCTTGGTCCTCCACCCCATAGCACATCATATCCAGATGTTTTTTCCTTTATTTTGTTCAACTTGTCTGTTGCTGTTAGAGTGAGTGGTCCATCAGCTTTGTCCATGACCTTTGTGACCTTCACAATCCTTTTCATAAGGTAGTGTCTAATGTACTCCAAGGCAGAGATTACTCGTTTATGTTAGTAATTATGTGCAGAAGTTGACAAACCAGTAATTACACATCCAATGTTACAAGACACTTGAGGGTCACACCAGTGAGGACTTATAAATCGAATAAGTTAAATAAAACCCAGAAATGGAGAGTGGATTTATAATAGTTAATCATAAATTAGTTGGGTAATTTCAGTCAGAAATCCCAAAGTTTGAGGGTTATTAATTAATTAGGTAAATTATATATTTTAGAGAAAATAAATATATAATATAGATATCTAGTTAATTAATGATAATTATCTAGAAGATTCTTTCTTAAGAAAAAAGAAAGAATCAGATAATTATGGAAACTGAATTGGATGGAAAGTCTTCCATTTAAATAAGCCTTATAGGTTTAGATTTTGTGGAATTCAACTCAATCAATTCCCTAATCAGTTTTCCACCCAAAAACCCTTCCCTCCCCTCTCTCTCCAATCGACGCCGCCCCTTACCTACAAACCAGTTCGGTTTTCGGTTAGCTCGGGTTTTAGAGTTCTTCTAGAGGAACATTCGTGTGGTTGATCACCGGTGGATTAAATCTCAAGCTTTCCAGGTAAAACCCCTATTAGTTAATGTTTAATAAATTAAAACGAACGATCGTGGTTTTCGGGTTTTTATCCAAAATCGTTTCCGCAAAGTTTAGTGTTCTTCGTATCAGTTTGCATCGGGGATCACAGAAAAACCCATCAGTGGTATCAGAGCCACAGTTTTTCGTTTTGATTTATCGTTTAAACTTCTATAGATCCGTTTAAAATTGTTTCATATAAGCTTTCTTTGATAATCATTTTAAAGGTTCGATTTTTATCAAGTTTGAATTAAAAATCTGAACTTTATCTGTTTTTGAAAGCTTTCCAGTTTGTTTTAGGTTATAACTATTATAAATGTTTAATTTACCAAAATAATTTTGACTTACGAAAGAAGCCCGGAAAAACCACCGAAACACCACCACCAGATTGGTGGTGGCTGAGATCGTTGCACCACCGCGGTGCCACCAGCACGGTGGTAGCAGCCGGCCACCAGTAGCACGGTGGTGGCGGCGACGTCATTGTTTTTGCTGTTGTCGCTGTCGGACCGATTAGCATCAGTAGCGGTGGACGAATGGGTGGTAGCGGCGTCGGCTATCTCGACGATCGATCAAGCCGAACCACCTAGCCGCAAACCGGCGATGGTGGTAGTGATTGTTTTCAATCGACCACTGTACCACAGCGGCGACAGCAGCCGATCACTACTGTTGTAACGCCAGTGGTGGCGGTGGTTCTGGCTTTACGGCAGCCGCACCACACGATAGTGGTGGCGGCGGATGACGATGGCTTACCGTCCAACGACGGTGGTCGTAGGTCACACCACCAGTTCGGTGGTGGTGGCCGAATCGTCTTCACAGGCGTGGCCGAAGCCACACCTAAGGCCGTAGTCGGATCGATAAATGGCCAAAGACCGAACCACACTCGGCCGTGGCCGATTCAAAAGCTGATTGCCGGCTGCCGTAGTGGCCGCGCCAAGGCGATGGCGGTGGTCGATGTCCGCCCTTGGGTGGTGTCGATTGCCGTCGACGAATCGACACCGACCGCACACCAGACATCGGTGGCGGTGGCGGATTGTGGTGGTTGTTCGATTCTGAAGTCGGAAGTCGCGGTGGTGGTAGCCGATTGCTATCACCGCCGCCAGCGACGGCAATGGTGGCTCGATTGCTGCTGTCGTCGGTCGCATACAAGTCGGCAGTGATGGTGGTGGTTTTTGATTATCACCATTATCGCTGATGACGGGGTTGATGGTTGTTTGTTCGCCGACCGCCGACGGTGGCGGCGTTGATTGGTTTTCGGTTCGCCAAACCAGCGATGGTGGCAGATTGCTGCTGTCGTCGGAATGGCGGTGGTTATGAAACCCGAATTGAACGACGGCGATTGGGGTTTTTTCGATCTTCGATTGTTTTTCGAACAAATCGCGAAACCCTAACAAGGCCCAAAATTGCAAGTTTGGTAATGGGCCCAAAAGGCCCAGTTTTTGGACCAAGATTATGGGCCAAAAGTTTTTGTTGGTTTCAGTTATTCTTTTATCCAAATTAATTGATAACTTTTATTATTGAAATTAAAAATAACATTTTTATCGAACCATTTATTTTTACCCGTTTGGTCAAATAAGTTTCGTGTCGT
The DNA here is from genome assembly GCA_030169165.1 of Centaurea solstitialis. Lineage (NCBI taxonomy): Eukaryota > Viridiplantae > Streptophyta > Magnoliopsida > Asterales > Asteraceae > Centaurea > Centaurea solstitialis. The sequence continues at coordinate 64,596,487 of CM058040.1, forward strand.
GTCTTGACCAGTTAGTCAACCCACGACACAGTTTAAAGTCCATTTATTTTAACGATCAGTTTTGGTCGATGGGTCCGGTTTGATATTTTTGGATAAAAGGGTAATTGATGCAGTAATTATCATACATAAAAAGCGTAACAAGTTTTAACCTCTAATGCCTAGCAACTGTCTTACCACATATACAGGCAAGCGTACCTGATCGTGAGTAATATAGTGTAGGAAAGTCCAGGTATCGTATCTACCACTAGGAACGGTCAAGTTATCGTAGATTATTAATCTAAATCAGTTTAATTAACCTAAAGCTTTTGGGGGGGGGGGGTTTATGAAAAAGGTTTTAATACTAAAAAGACAACTAAATTAACTACGAACTAAGAAAGCGATTAAAAGATTAATTAAGAACTATATGACGGAAAACAGTAGCACTTATCATGGTATAGTGAATCCCCAAGTGGAAGATCTAAACAGGCCAAAGATTTGGTTGTTTTGGTTATTGTAGGAATTTAAGTCTAGGACACCCTAACATGTAGTGATTATGGTTATTAACTAGGTCTTGGTCCTCCTAGCTCCAATACTTAGGTCGTTTGTCAGGCAATCTAGCACCGGAAATCCGATCCTAATTCTATTGCATGGTTTTCTACCTCCAGGTCACTCTCGGTCCAAGTAACCACTTAACACAACTCTCTTGGTCAAAGGGTAGGTTAAGGCAGGTTGATTATCCTATCGGAGTCTATCTATTTTGGTCAAACAGATACACCCAACCAATGAGTTCAAATAACCAAACAATAATAATTAGAACGGAACCATAACACACATTCAATCAACCAGAAACAATCCAATAAACATTAATTATAAAATCATCATCCACAATGGTTCATCGACCATGACAAGTACCACTATTAAAAGAGTACTCACTAATCATAAATGTAAACAGAAAACATGATAGCAGACATGATACCGACAATACAACGTAGGATGATCAAAGATCGAACCCTGCAGCGTATCGGCACCACTCTGACTTTCACTCTCCCCGTATATGCGTCTCCAAGTATTCGTGTCTATTTCTCGTGCTTTTGGAACTGAAGGAGAAGGCTGGTATTTAAAAGAAAACGTCCGGGGCCTATTTGGCGATCACCAGACTGCTGGTTTCGCGGCGCCAAGCACTTAGGTCAAACCCTGGTCTTCATCTTTGTCGAACTTGACGGCGCCAGATCCTGAACTTCGCGGACGCCAGATGGCTACTGGATTGAACTTGTGCATTTTTCACGTTTTCTCGCCTTTTTCGTACTTTTCCGTTCCACGGCCTCCAAATCCTACATAAGCAATAATAAGCTCATTCGGTGAGTGAAATGATCAGAAATGGGTGAGAAATGGGGTAAAGTCATACAATTAAGCTCAACCAAAACATGTATAATTTTGGTGTTATCAGTAATGTTATAAGAAAGGCTGATATTTTATAAAATAGTTTTATCGTTTATAAAACATAACTTTAAAATTCGAAACTTTTCGGATTAAAATATTACGTTAAGGTTTATAAAACAGCTTGTGTTTATAAATCAGTTAAAACCAAGTTTTCTTATATAAATAAGACGAAATGATTTTAACGGATCTAGGTTTATCTTTCGCTTTTATTATATTGCTTGTGTTATGCTTTATATTTTATTGCGTGGTTGTTAGAATATATATATATATATATATAGGGGAAGTATCCGTTGCAAACCATGTAGATTGTACAAATTATACAAACCTAATCTTAACCATTGATTTTGTTTATCTCCTAACTTTTAGGTGATTTTCAAATGTAGTTGAGAGAAAATCTAGGAAACTGAATTAATCCACACCATTGATCATGTACATGTACGGTGGAGATTGGTTTGTATAGTTTGTACAAACTATACGGTTTGTAACGGATATGACCCCTATATATATATGTCTGTTTGTATAAATATATATATATATATATATATATATAGTTTTTGCCAACTTAGACCCTTGAATTATAATATGGGAGGCCTGCGAGCCATATACAACCCTTTTGTAAAAGGACCTTAGGATAGTATTTTAAGTGTTTCTTTCGGGGAGCCGAGGCCAGTGGGAGCACGCGAAAAGGGTTGAGTTTTTCTCACGGAGTTCCATCGGGGATGCCGAAGCCAGTGGGAGATTCACGAAGAAATAGAAAATACTATAGGTCATTAATGGTCCTTAGGAATAAAGTTGGCAAAACTATAATCTATCTTAACTGTGTAGTTATAGATTTTAACTGCGTGGTTGTGATTGTTTATTTGTGATATCTTGTATGTTAGTAGTTTTAAAATAGAAAGAGTTTTAAAACTAGATTATATCACAAAACGAATAGGTTTTAAAATTAAAATCACCGACTTTTTCTAAAACCTTTTTAAACGGTAGATTTTATTTAAAACCTGCAAGATTGTAAATAGATTGTTTAAAGGCAATTGATAAAACAGTAGTTTTGGTCAACTAGCATGCTATCAAAACAACAGTTTTGATTAGCAAGTATGCTTTTAAAATAGTTAGTTTTAATTAGCAACAGCCTTTTAAAGCAGTTAGTTTTAAAACAGCGTATGTTTGAAACAGTTAGTTTAAACATCAGTTTCCTTCTGTTTAAACAATCAGTTTTTCCAAAAGTCACAATTTTCTAAATAACTGGACATTATAAGGTTTTTTTCAGAAATTAATTAAAAACCCCGATAAATCATAGATCAGTAGTGCAACTCATCTAGGGACACCTCTAGCATAAGGTACGCAGGCGTTGTGAGTGACCACACCTTGAACGTCCGCGTTCAAACTGAACGCTGGAGGGGATTAACAAGACTCTGCGAATTATCTCCGGATGGTACCGGCCAGAGTAAAGTGTCCAAGTCCCGAAATGGTGAGATCTGTTTTGGTTCTGTTTATATTCACCGGGTGGTACCGGGCCAAAAAACACTTAGAGCGACTGAAACATGTACGGATAGTTACCGTTGTCCCGAAAAGATCTAGGAGTCATGTTAGTTAGATATGATTGGTAAAAGTCCTTACCTACCTAATTAGTACGTGGGCCTGGTGGGACGTGAACACACCGCTCATCAGGGCGTATGTAATTAGGATCCTAATCCAATAAATTGATCATTTGAGGGTTTATTGATATTTATTGGAATTAGTCTATCCACAGTTGTTAAAACCAAATTTATTTTAATGTGTAGATGGCTAACACTGTATCCAACACAAACAATCTTTCTCTCCGCTCCATACTAGAGAAGGATAAACTCACCGGCCCCAATTTCCTTGACTGGGAGCGCAATCTGATGATTGTGCTCAGACACGAGAGAAAATGGTATGTCCTTGAAGAGCCTCTAGGGGAGGCCCCTCCAGCAAATGCACCGGCTGCTGCCAGAAATGCTCACAAGAAGCATTCAGATGATTTGTTGGATGTCGGTTGTCTCATGCTTGCAACTATGAGCCCAGATTTGCAAACAGGGCTCATAAATACAAATGCTTATGACATGATCCGCCAGTTGAGGGACATGTTCCAAACGCAGGCTCGCACAGAACGTTACGATGCCACGAAGGCATTTAACGAGTGCAAGATGATCAAGGGGACCTTAGTAAGTGACCATGTCATGAAGATGAAACGGCACATGGATCACCTGGAAAGGCTCGGGCACCCAGTTCCGTTGCAGCTGGCAACGGATACTATACTCAACTCACTGTCAGAAGATTACAAGCCTTTTGTAATCAACTATAACATGAACAACATGAAGAAATCAATAGCCGAATTGCACTCCATGCTTAAGGCTGATGAGTTGAATATGGGGGCCAAAAGCAAGCCCAAGGATGTGCTGATGGTGAGGGACGGAGGAGTAAAGAAGAAGCATGGGTATGGAGGCACCAGCAAAGGAAAAGGTCCAGTTCAGGCCACCCAGAGTGCACCCAAGGTTCGTGAAAACATCAAGGGCAAGGGCAAGGGTAAGAAGGTTAAGCCTAATAAAGCAAGGACCGAAAATCGTTGCTTCACATGCAATGAAGTCGGTCACTGGAGGCAAAACTGCCCGAGGCCTCATGAAGCAGGTATGTAAACCTCAGGAATTTATGATTGCTTAGTTTGTCACTTTTTACTTGTGTGGTGTACAAGTATACTGATACCTAGTGCAAACACTTATTGCAGGTGGTCAGAAGTGAATGCCCGAGATTGCGAGGATCTAAAGCACAAAGTTGATCAGATTATCGTCAAGACATTTCATTTTAGTTTTTCATTTTAAGACACTTACACATTTCAATTTTAAACAGTTACATATTTCTTATGGTTACATGTTTTGGGAATTTTTCAATTGAATGTTTTTAAGTTTTAAAGTTTTAAAAATTTATTGCCTTGAAATGTTTGTTGTGCTTGTTATGAATAAAGTCAAGCTTTGACTTAATTCAAGTTTAGATCCTAGATGTTGATGATTACTATACCACTTTGACAAAATGAAAAACTGTCCAAAACACACGAAGTACTATAGTTATAGGAATGTGTTTTTGAATAAAACGATCATGAGTAAAAGATTATAAAAGTATTTTATGATTAGCCACTCATGCGTTTTAAAGAATTTAGGATATTATCTTACAGATCGTTGATAATATCAGTTCATATATAAAACTAGGAAATAATTACAAGTTTTGGAATTGGGATTTGATTAGAAGATCCAGTTAAGTTTTATATAAACGCTAAAATTCTGATTACTTAAAATAGAATTGACTGAGTAGTCAAGTTTTGACTAAGTCAATAGTTAATTTTGAGTAATAGTTAGTTTTCATAGAAGTCAGTGGGAGCCCAATTTATTCTATATCCAGATTTGTGATAAAGAATAAAAGATATGTATGCTAATTATTGATTAAATAGATTTCGGAATTATAATCCAGATAGAATATAAATTCATGAGATCTAAGATCTACCTTTTAGTTAAAAGGAGATAGGATATAGTTTCATAACTTTGAAACAATACAAAGTTATAATTGACTTTAAAATCAATAATTATGTTGGAGAAATTAATAAGATTAAAAGTGTTACGCTAAGATAATGTTTCTAAGAATTTACCAACGTGGTAAATAAGAAACCTGATTTCAGATAGAAATCATTCATCTACATAGCAACTAAGGGAAGTTGCAGTTTGACTTTACATATTCAAGGAAACTCGGAGTTAGTCCATATCTCCAAGTTCAGAGAATATGGCAAGATAAATCTTAATTTTGTTTTATGGTGTTTTGAAAAACAAAGTTAGCTGAAACAAGTATATAATATCAGTAGGTATTACAACTTGTAATACTTTTGGTTATCACTTTGATTAAACGGTAAACATTAATCAAAGGGTTTAAATTGAAGTTAGGTGATACTTCATTTAGACCAGTATTTAACAAACGTTGGATAGACACAGTAAAAGGTAATTAAGAGATGCTATTAATTTTAGTATTATTACAGAGTGTGATATGGACTATACAAAAATTAGTCTCTTAAATTAGCTTTTATATTTTGCATGTTTTGTAATCCAGGAATGAGACTAGTTTCCAGTCTTTCATTCGAAAATTGTCCGTGACAACTTATTGTGGTGGGAACCCAATAGGGTGTTAAAGTCATTGTGAGGTTTTGGGTAGTTATGATCAGTGGTTGAATAACAGCTACAAGCGTTGTAGACCAAAAACTGCACGGATATTCGATAGAGTAGCGAGTATCGGACGTGATCCGCGGTTGAGATTACTTCTTGGATTTTGTCATAAGTAAATCTCACAGTGGTTGTCCTTATCACCTGACATATCTGGGTTGATATCATGAGGACTGCTGTATACTTAGTGCGTTCAAACGCTACGCCGTAACAGGGTGACTATAAAGGGCGTAACTAGATTCAGCGGAAACCGTGGTGTTAAATGCGGATATGCAAGATGGGATTTACACCTCTTCTATGAAGAGATATATTTCTGGCCCCTTGACTGACTGAATATACTGATGAAGTGCATGGCCATGCCCAAACGAACTGATTAGTTCTTTGTCGTTTACCTATCAGTAGAGGTCGGATAGTCGAGAAACAGAATCATGAGTATTTAGAGTTGACTTGATCCAGGCTCATACTCATAGATGAAATTTCATGTTGCGAAGGGAAAAACCAAGATATACCCAATTTATGAAAAGTTGATTCGTAAAAATTATTTCCTTACGGAAAAGTTTAAATCACCTATCTGGGTATAAGAGTTCTTGTAACCTGGTTAGCCTAAGTGCCTGTCTAGGGGCCTCCCAAGGTCCGTGTGAATAAGACGGTATTGCCAACTTGCACAAGTGGGAGTCTGTTACTAATTATGTGCAGAAGTTGACAAACCAGTAATTACACATCCAATGTTACAAGACACTTGATGGTCACACCTGTGAGGACCTATAAATCGAATAAGTTAAATAAAACCCAGAAATGGAGAGTTTGGATTTATAATAGTTAATTATAAATCAGTTGGGTAATTTCAGTCAGAAATCCCAATGTTTGAGGGTTATTAATTAATTAGGTAAATTATATATTTTAGAGAAAATAAATATATAATATAGATATCTAGTTAATTAATGATAATTATCTAGAAGATTCTTTCTTAAGAAGAAAGAAAGAATCAGATAATTATGGAAACTGAATTGGATGGAAAGTCTTCCATTTAAATAAGCCTTATAGGTTTAGATTTTGTGGAACTCAACTCAATCAATTCCCTAATCAGTTTTCCACCCAAAAATCCTTCCCAATCGGCGCCGCCCCTTACCTACAAACCAGTTCGGTTTTTGGTTAGCTCGGGTTTTAGAGTTCTGCTAGAGGAACATTCGTGTGGTCGATCACCGGTGGATTAAATCTCAAGCTTTCCAGGTAAAACCCCTATTAGTTAATGTTTAATAAATTAAAACGAACGATCGTGGTTTTCGGGTTTTTATCCAAAATCGTTTCCGCAAAGTTTAGTGTTCTTCGTATCAGTTTGCATCGGGGATCACAGAAAAACCCATCAGTTTATCCCTACCTTCATTTAGTTGTTTGTTGAGAACTTCACACATTGTTGAGAAGTACATCAGTTTGACACCTACCTGTTTGACAAAACAAATTAAGGTTTTTTTTAGGATTTTGAAGAATTGACAATAAACATGCTGCCGAATAAGCCTACACACAGACCTGTGAAGTGTGATTTAGACCAATGTTGAGGAGGGATCTTGCTCAACCAATCATGACAAGCTGGATTGCTGTTTTCAACTCCTGCATATGCCTTTCAAACTCTGGTACAGTTGTAGCTAGTGCACATTTCCAAAGAAGTTCTTTGTATAACTTCCCCTTGTATTGTTGCTTCATGTTCTCCTCAATATGCCTCAAACAGAATCTATGTTCTGCAAAAGGGAACAAATTGGCAATGGCTGGAATGATTTCCTGCATTTTTGGAATTTAAAATATGTTAAAAAACATATACATGTTGTACCAAATTTAAGGATTTTTGGTAAAACAACAAAGAAGTTACCTTTTGCCTATCACTGATGAATGTGAAGTTTGAATTGGCTTAAAGGTCAATATCTTCTCCAAGTTGTTGCAAAAACCAGGTCCATGAAGCAAGTGACTCAGATTCCACAATCCCATATGCAAGTGGGTATATTCCATGGTTGGAATCAATACCCACATCAGGCAACACCTGTCCTGGAAAAGGACCCTTCATGAAAGTACCATCCAGTCCTAACAGATCTCTTTTCCCAGCCTTAAACCCATTCTTCAATGCCCCCAGACAAACATAAATCCTTTTGAATTTCCTTGTAGTGGAATCATGGTCTGTTTCTATCTCAACATCCAGCTTCACAATTGTCCCTGGGTTACATCTTTTTAACTCACATATGTAATCTCTAAGAGAATGGTATTGTTCTTCATAATCTCCCCATAACTTCTTGTTTGCCAAGTGTTTTGTCCTCATGGTTTTCTGGATAGAGACATTAATCTCATACCTTTGCCTCAGCTGGGTTTGAAGAGATGCAATTGGAATAATGGGATTTGACATAATATTCTGAGTTATCTTTTTGGAGAGAAAAGCTGCTGTGGCCAAAGGTATATCCCTACATTTGAGGCACTTGTGTGTTGGGACATAGGTTTTCACTGTCCAAGTTTCTATATCATGGTCTTTTGATACATACAAAACCCAAGGATAAGTAGGCCCATTTCCCTCAAAAAGCTTTTCCTTTTCTATTCTTTCTTTTACTCCCACCAGTCCCACTTGGTTTTTGTGACCCAATTGGCCCACTAGTCCCACTTGACTTTTGTGACCCAGCTAGCCCACCAGTCAACTGTGGTATTGTTCCCCTACATGTGCCCCTAACTCTGATATGGTCATTTTTTAGTATACCAATGTCTCTTCTACTTTCCAATGCATGATCTTTGATCAATTCTATAACCTTTTCTTTCCTACCAAATGTTTGGCCCACATAAAATACAATTCTATCCTTTGTTTCTCCCCTACACCTTTCCCTATCATCCCCACTTGAATCCTCTTCACAAAGTTCAAGATCATCACTGTCCTCACTTTGCATGTCACCTTTTTGCATCCATTCCACATTGAAATCAACATAGTCAGCCATATCAATGTCCTCTTCTTCTAACATATTGCTCTCATCAACACACTCTGTGTCATCACTATCACTAGCATCATCCATCTACAATCCCTTTCCCCTTGTCAACTGGTGTGCCACTATCTTGGCCCATTCTATTTTCTTCATCACCATGTAGAATCCCCTTCCCCATGTCAACTTTTGTGCCACTATCTTTGCCCATCCCATTTTCTTCATCACCATGTGCAATCCCTTTCCTCATGTCAACTTTTGTGCCACTATCTTGGCCCACCTCAATTTCATTGCCAAATAAGTCATCTACAATTCCCTTCCCCATGTCAACTTTTGTGCCACTATCTTTCCCCATCTCAGTTTCATTGCCAAATAAGTCATGTAAGTCATTTTCAAACCCGTGTGTCTGTCCATCCACCTTTGCATTCACTCCTTGATCATCTACATCTTTCATAGGACCACTTCCCTCACCTTTGGTATCAATCTATTCAAGGAAAAGTTTTTTCTTACACCCCCTTGTTGCCAATTTCTGTCTTTTACCATAATTACACCCCACAGGTTCATCTAATTTTACTATGCCACCCACAGGTTCATCTATTTCTTCTACGACTAATTTTCTCTGGTTTGGTGGTGACTTGTAAGTATCCAACTCTGTTTTCCAATGTTCTACAAACACATCTACAAATTTCACCTTAAAGACATAGTTCAACAACTTTAGTACATCATTATCATTCCCTAAAGCTTGTAACCCAAAATCCAAGTCAGACCCCAAGTGTCAGGAAATGGTAATACATTTCATGATCTCCTTGGTACCCTAACTCTAACATTATGGCATCAAGTCCATGAACTGAAAACTTCTCACTATCAAGCAAATCAACATAGTGATGCTTACCCCTGATGTATCTTCTTCCAGGAAACTTTGTGAAATAACCTCCATGGTTGATCCTCATTGTAAATAGGGTCTCATAGTGCTCTGTAAAAAAAAAAACTTCCATTATTATCATCTCAGATAATGTGAGTACATCAAAATGGAAAATATGAAAACATGGACATCACTTACCATAAGCAAACGCAAGGTGTAGTTCTTCCCCTTCCCCGTTTCTGATAAACCACGAATGAGAATCCATACTAAGTAAGAACTTAGCTTCACCTTCGATTTGTCAAAATGCAAGTAAAATGGGTCTGGTCGAAGAATCGAAGAAGAAGAACCTTTGATTCAGTAGGGCTTATTAATTTTAGGAGAAAGGAGAAAGAAGTCAATAGCTACATAAATGAGAGGGAAGAAGAAACATATGAAATTACTAATTTGCCCATCACGTGTGGGGCACGTGTGGGTCTAACGGCCGAATTTCTAACGGTGTTAGCCGAAAGAACCAAACGCGTTGCAAAAATGGTATGTCAGGGACGTTCCTTGTAGATATTAAAGTTTAAGGACCAAACGCATTTTTTTGGTAAACCTCAGGGATCAAATTTGTAGTTTACTCTAAATTTTTTATTTGAGAACACTAGTTTCTTTTCATTTCCATCCTTTGTTTTTCCATTTTTTTTCATAGGAAAATAGGTTTTGAGAACATAACATAAATGGAGAAATTGAAAATTTATGCTAAATTTTGCTCGAACAAGATCTTCATTTTTTTTTTCTAAATTTAAATAGATTTTCTAATTTTGGAAAACTTATAGAAATAATTACAAAGAAACAATTTTTATTATATTCTGCCAATAATGAATTTTAATATATAATGTATTATGAGAAATCAAAAACTTTTAAAAGACAATTTACTTTACAAACCAAGTTATTTGTACAAACTATGCAACCTACTTGCCAACCCTAAATTTAATCAATATACAGTTAAAATTTAATTGAGTTATTTTTGTTATTGAAAATAAAATTATTCTTGTTAATTAAAATATAATATGAAATCCCCATATAGGCAGTTTCATTTTGGGATTATAATTAATTTCTCGGATTTCTCGGATTAATTATGGAAGATTTTTGTAATAACTTTTATTAACAAAACAAATTTGATTGGATACATAACCAAAGCCGTAAGGGTTATATATGTAGGCCCGTTCCTGACATATTTTGGGCCCTGGACGAGATGTAAATAAAGGGCCCTTCATAAGTATAAAAAGATCATTATTATATTATTTTTCTCATAAGATATAAAATCGAATTCAAAATATACTAATAATTCATGTAAAATCGTTTATTGAAGTATTCCTAGAAACGAAATCAATCAATAATTATTTCTAAATTAATATTATCTATCATATCAAATTTTAAATAACATTGTAAAAAACATCCTATGATATACCTTTACTATATAGACTGATATCATTTGAGGTCATAATGGATGGAATAATCAAAAGTATATGGATGGATGATTGTGAATATATCAAAGTTTGTAGGCAAGTAATTTTTGACTTTGAAATAGGATAAAAGATGTAAAGCCTCAAATTTTCATAACAACCATTTTAAGTGAAACCCATAAAATAAGGCGGAAGCTTGATTAAAACTTTCATAAGAAAAATTCCATTCAAAAGAAACACTCTAGGTTTTAGACTATATAACCCAAAGTATGAGTCTAGCGAAACAAAACACAAACATGATTCAGTTTAAGGTTTCAAGAAAACATCCAACTCATGTTCATAAAAATAAAATCCAGTTCATAAATCCCAAATCTCCATGACTAAGTGACCGACTGAGCTGTGGCTAACCGGATCATCAAGCAGGAGCTTTACCCTTGCTACCAGAAGTAGTACCTGCCACTAAAAGGGAAAAACAACCACGGGTAAGCTTTCGCTTAGTGAGCAAATATCTATACTAACGTGATCATACATACATAACCGAATCACATTGCAATCATACATCAAGTAACTTAATCCCTTGACACTGGTACCAGGCCGCTTAATCCATAACTTGATCCTTTGTTCCCTAAGGAACCAGTTTCCTAGTGGTAACTAGTACCAACTAGGCAATAGCATAGTCCATATAACATATAACCACACATGCAAGTCTATCACATAGGTACAACCACATAGGCATAGATAAGTACTCACCTTTCAGCGGCTCAATTACACACACACGAGCTAGCACGATGCTCAAGGTAAGTTACCTAAACAATTAAATACAGTTACATGTCAAAATAATGCTTCACATGACCTCATGATATCCATACCGAAAAGCTAACCTTAGACATAGCTAGGCTAGTCCATTTGACCCAAAACTCTAGGCCTCATCCTTTCTAAACATCCCTAACATGATCCCATAACCCAATCTTCGAAAAGCTAAAAACCAAAAATTCAAAATTGGCCAGAGACTTAGGCGACTTGACCCCGCGACCTCAGGTCGCGGGGCTAGGTCGCGGGATTTCCAAATTCGGCCAAAAATCGCGACCAGCCTCGAAATCTTATGCCAAGGCCTCAACTTTACCAAATTATCATCACAATGACTTTCTACAACAACTAGGGTCGATCCCTAGCACTTTCATGCAATTAATTTGACTCAAATCCTTCCAATTACATGCAATTGATGATCTTAAGATCATAGACTCACATCCCAAACCCTAACCCTTAATCCTACTTGTTCTTTGCATCCAAGGGACTAACAAAAGACATGGATTCATACCTTGGTTGGGAATTTCACCACAATTGCTCCACAAGTCTTCAATTGATCCCTGGCTCAATCTCCCAAATCGCCTCCTCTCTCAATGCGTACGTATCCCTAGAAACTGACAAGGGAATGAGGGTTTTCCTTTTTACATAGGCCTCTACTCAAACCCTTAACTTCTCAGAATGACACTCTAGTCCCTCCATTCTACAATTTCAACTAAACAAGTTAGATACTTAATCAAGCATTGGTAAAACTTTGATATAAGAAAACGGGGCGTTACAACTCTCCCCCACTTACCAGGATTTCGTCCCCGAAATCGCTTAATCTTGGAACTGTTGGGTTTTTGTGGGTATCCTCGGATCAAACTGACTCGAGGATTATCTCAGATCTATCAAAACCTCGCTGGTTTGATATATCTCGTAGGTTTAAAACAAACTGTTAAAACCCACGTGATTAGAAACACGCTGTTTCTGATCTAAACATGCGGAAGCGATAAAAGCTAAAAACCCATTAAAGCCTAATGATCTTAATCGTTTGTAGCTCTAAACCTAAAGGATTAGGTTAGATTAATTTACCTGGATGCTTGAGAATTAGTCCACCCGTAATCAACCAACGAACGTTCCTCTAGCAGAACCGTGAAACCCGAACAACAAAACGACCCGGGGGGGGGGTGGTTGTGTGCGCCGGTTTTGGGAGAGAGGAGGGGAGACAGAAAACTGATTTTCAACTGAAAAGGCTTAATGTTTTTCCTTAACCCATAGGCTTTATTTATATGGAGGAAAAACACAGTTTGTAAGGAATCCAGTTTCCTTATAATAATTATCTCAAATCCTTTCCTTATTTAATTAGCTGGAAAAGAATTTGCATACGATAATTACGATTTATATATTTATCTAATATATAAAGCTTTATTAATTAACTATTATATATTTATTTATTTTAATAAATATATAATATCCTAATTAATTAATAACCCTCCAACTTTGGTAATTCTGACTGAAATTACCCAATAGATTTATAATATACTATTATAAATCCTAACTCTCCATTTCGGGATTTCATCTAACTTGTTCGACTTATAGGTTCTCACAGGTGTGACCCTCAAGTGTCTTGTAACATTGGATTGTATAATCACTTGGTTTGTCAACTCTGCACATAATTCCTAACAGACTCCCACTTGTGCAAGTTGGCAATACCACCTTTGATTATACGGACCTAAGGAGGCCCCTAGACAGGCACTTAGGCTGACCAGGTTACAAGAACTCTTATACCCAGATTTGGTGATATAAACATTTCGTGAGGAATTGGTATCTATGAAACTACTGTTCATTGATTGGGTATATCTTGGCTTTTCCCTTTGCATCGCGATATTTCATCTGTGAGTATGAGCTTGGAAAGTGTCAACTCTAAATACTCAAGATTCTGTTCTCTTGATTATCTGACTTTCACTGATAGGTAAACGACAAAGAACTAATCAGTTCGTTTGGGCATGGCCATGCACTTCATCAGTATACTTAGTCAGTCAAGATGGGCCCAGAAATATCTCTCTTCTGAGAAGAGGTGCAAATCCCATCTTGCATATCTGCCTTTAACACCACGGCTTCCGCTGAATCTAGTTACACCCTTTATAGCCACCCTGTTACGGCGTAGCGGTTGAGTGCACTAAGAATCCAGTAGTCCTCATGATATCAAATCAGATACCTCAGGTGATAGGGACAACCACTGTGAGATTTACTTATGACTGTTTCCAAGAAGTAATCTCAACCGCGGATCACGTCCGATATTTGCTACTCTATCAAATATCTGTGCAACTTTTAGTCTACAACACTTGTAGCTGTTATTTAGCAACTGATCATAACTACCTAAAAGTTCACAATGACTTTAACGCCTTATCATGCTCCCACAATGATAAGTTGTCACGGACAGATTTTGAATGAAAACTGGAGACTAGTTTCATTCCTGGATTAGTTAAAAACATGCAAAAATGTGAAAGTGATAAAGAAATCGATCTTGTATAGTCCATATTACACGCTGTAATAATAACAAGATTGAATGTCTTTTCTTTAATAACTTTCATAGTGTCTATTTAACATTTGTTAAATACTGATCTAAAATGAAGTATCACCTACCTTCAATTTTAAACCCTTTGACTAAAGTTTACCATTTTAATCAAAGTGATAACCAAAAATACAAGTCTGTTCATACGATCTACTTGTATCTGCTAATTATTGTTCTGCAAACACCTTATAAGAACAATAACCAGACTTTTATCATATTCCATGAACTTGGAGACCTGGACTAACTTCCAGTTCCTGAATATGTAAAACTGCAACTTTCCTTAGTTGCTGTGTAGATGAATGATTTCTACCTGAAATCCGATTCCATTTGCAATCCTGGCAAATCTACTGGAATGCTATATATTTCAATCCAACACTTTTAATTATTGATTTTTAAGTCAGTTACGACCTTTGTTTCATGGGTCTTGAAACTTTTATCCTTTTAACTAAAAGGGTAAATTATATCTTATGAATTCTTATCCTACCTGGATTTATGAATTCCGAGATATATCAATAATTATGTCTTTTATTCTTTCATCTTAGACTAGATAGAGAATAATCGGGCTCCCACTGGCTTGCATAAAAACTAACTATTACTCAAAATTTACTATTGACTTTATTCAAGACTTTGATTAGTCAATCCTAATTTTAAGTAATGGACTTTGAGAATTTCCTTTTATGAAACTCAACTGGATTTGGTTAAATCCTAATTCCAAACCTTGGAATTCTTCTAGTTTCATAAATACTGTTATTAACGCTATCTGAGTTAATATCCTAAATTCTCTCTTTAAAACATTTGAATAAAACTTGATCAAACTTGATTAGTTAATTCTGAGAATTTCCTTTTATAAAACTTATCTGGATTTATTCAAATCCTAATTCCAGAACTTGGAATCTTTCTAGTTTTATAAATGCTGTTATTAACACTATCTGTGTTAATATCTTAATTTCTCTATTTTTCAGATCACAAAACTGTTATTCATAAATGTTTTATTCTCAAAACACATAGAATCTCGTGTGTTTTGATAGTTTTTATACAGATTACTTCAATTTCATTAAAGTAATTATAATAGGCATCAACTAGGATCAGATATAAGAATATCAAGCATATACAGATATTTCTATGTCAAGACAATAACTTTTGAAAAATAAAACCATGAAATTATATAATATAATTATCCAAACATTGTTTAAAACATAAACCCCCAAAATAACTGTTTTAAAACTATAAATTCAAAAATGTCTTGACTTAAATTATCTCGTGCTTTGATCCTCGGCAACTCCTGGGCACTTCACTTCATTTCTGATTTCCTGCAATAATCATTTGCTCTAGGTATCAGTATACTTGTAAGCTAACAAGTAAGAAGTGACAAAAGCAATCATAAATTTTCTGAGGTTTACATACCTGCTTCATGACGCTTAGGGCAGTTTTGCCTCCAATGACCGATCTCATTGCATATGAAGCAGCGATTCTCGGTCCTAGCTTTGTTTGGCTTAACCTTCTTGCCCTTGCCCTTGCCCTTGCCTTTCTTGGGTGCACTCTGGATGGCCTGAACTGGTCCTTTTCCCTTGCTGGTGCTAGCATGCCCATTCTTCTTTTTAACCCCTCCGTCTTTTACCATCAAGACATCCTTTGTCTTGTTCTTGTTCCCCATATTTAATTCAGCTGTCTTAAGCATGGAGTGCAATTCTGCTATTGTCTTCTCCATGTTGTTCATGTTATAGTTGACTACAAAGGGCCTGTAGTCTTCTGACAGTGAATTAAGTATGGTGTCAGTTGCTAGCTGCAACGGAACGGGATGACCCAGCCTCTCCAGATGATCTAAGTGCCGTTTCATTTTCATGACATGGTCACTCACTGATGTCCCTTTGACCATCTTGCATTCATTAAATGCTTTGGTGGCATCGTAGCGCTCTGTACGAGCCTGAGTCTGAAACATGTCCCTCAGCTGGCGGATCATGTCGTAAGCATTCGTATTTATGAGCCCTGCTTGCAGATCTGGGCTCATAGTTGCTAACATCAGACAGGCAACATCAAGGAGATCATCTGAGTGCTTCTTGTGGGCATTTCTGGCAGCAGCCGGAGCGTTTGCCGGAGGTGCCTCCCCAAGTGGCTCTTCAAGCACATACCACTTTCTTTCATGTCTGAGCACAATCATCAGATTGCGCTCCCAGTCAAGAAAGTTAGAGCCGGTCAACTTATCCTTTTCCAGGATAGAGCGGAGGGAAAGATTGTTAGTGCTGGTAACAGTGCTTGCCATCTACACAAAATAAAATTTTTGGTCTTAGCAACTGTAAATAGACTAATTTCCAATAAAATATCAATAAACCCTTAAATGATCAATTTATTGGACTAGGATCCTTATTTCATACGTCCTGATGTGCGTAATGTTCTTGCTCCACCAGAACCGTATTTATTTCGGTAGGTAAGGACTTTTACCAATCATGTCTAACTGACATGACTCCTAGATCTTTTCGGGACTGAGGCAACTACCTGTGCATGTTTTAGTCCCTCTAAGTGCTTTTTGGCCCGGTACCACCCGGTGAACATTATAGTACCAAAACAGATCTCACCATTTTGGGGACCTGATCACTATACTCTGGCCGGTACCACCCGGAGATAATTCGCAGAGTTATGTAACCCCTTCAGCTTCAGTTTGAACACAGACGTCGAATGTGTGATCACTTACAACGCCTATGTACTTTACGCCGAAGGTGCCCCTAGATGGGTTGCACTACTGATCTATGATTTTCGGGGTTTTGAAAAACTTTATTTCCAGGATTTTGAAAAAAACTGATTGTTTATAAAGGCTACTTATGTTTTAAACCAACTGTTTGAAACATACATGTAATTTTAAAACTAACTGTTCTAAAATCACTTGCTAATTAAAACTAGCTGTTTTAATAGCACACCTAGTTGATTAAAACTAACTATTTTTATCAACTTAACCTTTTATATAAAACAATCATCTATACGTTGTTATAAAGAGTAATTAATATTCTAAACTAACTGTTTTAAATATTCATGTTATTTTAAACCAACTGTTTAAAATATTGGCTAATTGAAATCAACTGATTTAAAGTGTACTGGTTGATTGAAACTACCTGTTTCAATAACCTTTTCGGTTTTGACAAAAGCTAACTGTTCTGTCAACTTTGCTCTTTTATAACAATACACTAGGTTTTATTAAAAAACTTCACTTTAAAGGTTTTCGATTGAAAAGTTAATAAAACCTAATTTCTTCTTGTTTTTAAAAAGAAATATTTTTAAAAACATATCTAATAAACTAACAGTTATTAGTATCAACTACGCAGTTAATCATGCACACGGATAATTATAACTACGCAAACAACTAATTATAGGTTTTGCCAACTTTGTTCCTAGGGACCAATAATGACCTAGTTTTTATAACTTCAAAATTAACGTAGCTCCCACTCGCTTCACCATGCTTGTTAGTATTCCGGTAAGATGAAGAATAGCTCCCACTGGCCTCGTCATCCCAAAAGAAAGAAAAACTCTATCCTAGGGTCATTATTACATAAGGGGTTGTAAACGGCACGCAGGCCTCCCCATAAATACGTCAAGGGTCTAGGTTGGCAAAACTCTATAATAGATGTATACAAACTCAAACTGAGATGCATAAAACTCAAGCAATCACGCAATTATATGTATATATGCAACAAAAGCAATATTATAATTACGAGAAAATAAACCTGGATCCGTTAAAATTATCTTGTCTCAATTATCGCAAAACTTGGTTTTATAACTGATTCGAAAAACAAACTGTTTTACGAATCAAAACAATATTTTAGACTGAACTTAGTTTTTTCTAATTTTATAAAGTACACTTTTATAAATAAAACTTATTAGCTAAAATAATTCCCTTTTTATCCAAAATTATATTAAACTGGTTTCATTGATCCAATTTTCTAAAACTGGCCTTTAGTGTTTTAAATAGTAAAAACATAATATTAGGCCTATTTGAAAAACCTGTGGAAAAATTAATTTTTATAAAAGATTCATCAAACCTGAAAAGTAATTCAACTGGTTTGAATTTTATCAGATAAAAATTTAAACAGAGATTAATTCTGGATAAGAAAACTTAAAACCAAACGAGCTCTTTTGGGCCATAACTTGGTTCAAAGAGCTGGGCCTTGGGCTTAACAAACAAACTAGGCCCATACAAACGGGAAAACCCTAATCCCCTCTGACCATCAACACCGATCACCGCTTTACGGCGGTTGGAATCAAAAAACGCCAAACGCCACTTCTACGATCGTCACCATTGTGCAATCGAAGTCCATCCGTCATCCGCCGCCCTTACTGGCACGGCTCGACGACGACGGCATTGCCGCCGCTGCCGGCTGTTGAGCACAGCCACCACCACGCTGGTGGTGCGGCTCGTGTTGATTCTCCGGCTAGTCGTCCAAGGGTGGATGTTAACCTCCGCTTTCGGCCGCCATTACCGCGACGACGATACCCACCACCACCAAGCCGGTGGTGTGGATTTAGTGTGGTTCGACCATCGTGCGACCCCACCAAACTGGTGGTCCGGCTGCGGTCCATTGATCGTCGCTGTATCACCGTCGCAACCAAAATTGTGGTGCGGTTGGTGAACGGTGAGCCGAACGCCACCACCGCTAATCATGGCCGCCACCATCCTGGCCTACGGCCGGCGATTGCTGGTGGTTCAAGACAGCCAAGAACACCGCCATCCACCACCGCACTTAGCGGTTTCTGGTGGTTGTGGTGTGGCCACCGTCTACTGGTGACGCGGCCTTGGCCCGATACAACACCCACGGCCATCACCATTCGCCGCATCCACCATAGTGGTGCGGTTCGGTGGTCTGAAAAACACGGTAGCCGGACGCCGCCACCGTTATACGCGGTGCGGCCGGCGATTGAATGAACCATCAATGCCACCACCACTTGCTGTGGTGCGGCCTGGTGGTTCTGGTACGGCAGCCGGAGCTGCCACTATATATCGTGATGGCCAGCCGCAACCACCACGCTGGTGGTGCGGCGGTAAAGTGATAACCGTAGCCACCACCAATCTGGTGGTGGTTCGGGTTTTTCGTACGAACAACAATTGAAACAATAAAAATCCAAAATTTACACGTAGATTATAAAAATCAGATTTTTAAACAAGAAACAATAATTTTAACGGATCACATAAACAGGTAAACAGATAAGACTAAAACGATTTGAAACGATGGCTCTGATACCACTGTTGGGTTTTTGTGGGTATCCTCGGATCAAACTGACTCGAGGATTATCTCAGATCTATCAAAACCTCGCTGGTTTGATATATCTCGTAGGTTTAAAACAAACTGTTAAAACCCACGTGATTAGAAACACGCTGTTTCTGATCTAAACATGCGGAAGCGATAAAAGCTAAAAACCCATTAAAGCCTAATGATCTTAATCGTTTGTAGCTCTAAACCTAAAGGATTAGGTTAGATTAATTTACCTGGATGCTTGAGAATTAGTCCACCCGTAATCAACCAACGAACGTTCCTCTAGCAGAACCGTGAAACCCGAACAACAAAACGACCCGGGGGGGGGGGTGGTTGTGTGCGCCGGTTTTGGGAGAGAGGAGGGGAGACAGAAAACTGATTTTCAACTGAAAAGGCTTAATGTTTTTCCTTAACCCATAGGCTTTATTTATATGGAGGAAAAACACAGTTTGTAAGGAATCCAGTTTCCTTATAATAATTATCTCAAATCCTTTCCTTATTTAATTAGCTGGAAAAGAATTTGCATACGATAATTACGATTTATATATTTATCTAATATATAAAGCTTTATTAATTAACTATTATATATTTATTTATTTTAATAAATATATAATATCCTAATTAATTAATAACCCTCCAACTTTGGTAATTCTGACTGAAATTACCCAATAGATTTATAATATACTATTATAAATCCTAACTCTCCATTTCGGGATTTCATCTAACTTGTTCGACTTATAGGTTCTCACAGGTGTGACCCTCAAGTGTCTTGTAACATTGGATTGTATAATCACTTGGTTTGTCAACTCTGCACATAATTCCTAACAGGAACAACTCAGGGTAGTCCCTCCGCATCTCGTCCTCCGGTTCCCAAGTCCACTCCGAACCCTTACGATGCTCCCATTGGACCTTGACTATTCCGACCTCCTTGTTCCTCAAAGTCTTAGTCTTTCGCTCCAAGACTGCAACTGGTTTCTCCACATAGTTCAGTCGTTCGTCTACCCGAATGTCGTCGATTGGCACATGAGCTGACTCGTCCGCTAGGCACTTCCGAAGCTGCGAAACATGGAAAGTGTTATGTATCTGACTGAGCTCTGGTGGTAACTCGAGCCGATACGCAACCTTTCCCACACGTGCCACTATCTCGAATGGTCCAATGAATCTTGGACCTAGCTTGCTCGCTTTCGAAAGCGTATCACCCCTTTCCAAGGCGATACCTTCAAAAGTACTTTATCACCCACATTAAACTCTAAGTCTGATCGCCTCTTATCCGCATAGCTCTTTTGACGACTCTGAGCTGCCCTCAGCCTATCCCGAATCAACTGAATACCCTCGATCGTTTTCTGCACAATTTCGGTACTCCCGAGCTCTCTCTGCCCGACCTCTCCCCAACACACGGGAGTCCTACACCGTCTCCCGTAGAGCATCTCATAAGGAGGCATACCAATACTAGCGTGGAAGCTATTATTGTACGAGAACTCTACCAAAGGAAGATGAGAGTCCCAACTTCCTCCGAAATCGAGCACACAAGCCCGTAGCATATCCTCAAGAGTCCGAATGGTCCTCTCGCTTTGACCATCCGTCTGCGGATGGAAAGCCGTGCTGAACTGAAGTCTCGTACCCAAGTCGTCATGAAATCTGCTCCAAAACCGGGATGTGAATCGTACATCTCGGTCTGAGATCACCGTCACAGGCACTCCGTGCCTCGCCACTATCTCTCGGACATAAATGTCCGCTAATTCCTCCGAAGATGAAGCCTCCTTGATCGCTATGAAATGGGCACTCTTCGTCAGTCTGTCCACAACCACCCAGATGGCATCATGTCTCCTCACTGTCCTCGGCAATCCAGTAACCAGATCCATCGTCACATGCTCCCATTTCCACTCGGGTATCTCCAAAGGTTGGAGTTTCCCGTGTGGTTTCTGATGCTCCGCCTTGACTCTTAGACAAGTCAAGCACTTCTCTACGTACCTCGCCACATCTCTCTTCATGCCCGGCCACCAATAGTCGGTCCTCAAGTCACGATACATTTTAGTTGCACCGGGATGGATTGAGAACTTCGACTTATGGGCCTCGTCCAAAAGAGTCTGTCTCGCCTCGCACGAGATTGGAACCCACACCCGACCGTATCGGGTCAACAATCCCTGGCTGTTCGCTATCAACTGGTCCACCTGTCATTTGATCCGCTCTCTCTTATGGTTATCTTCTCTTACAGCTTCCACTTGCGACTGCCGAATCAACTCTATCAAGGACGTCGTCACGGTCATCCTCATACACGGTACTCGAAGGAGTAGGATACTCCCTTTCCGACTCAAGGCGTCCGCCACCACGTTCGCCTTCCCCGGGTGATAGAGGATCTCGCAGTCGTAATCCTTTATCACCTCTAACCATCTCCGCTGTCTCATGTTGAGGTTCTGCTGATCCATAAAATAACGGAGACTTTTGTGATCCGTATAAATGGTACAGCGAACCCCATACAAGTAGTGCCGCCACAGCTTGAGCGCGAACACCACTGCAGCTAACTCCAGATCATGGGTTGGGTAGTTTACCTCATGCGTCTTTAACTGACGAGACGCATAGGCAATCACCCGCCCCCTCTGCATAAGGACGCAGCCTAACCCGTGATATGAAGCATCACAGTAGACTGTCAAGTCCTCCACTCCCTCCGGTAACGTCAGGACCGGAGCCTCGCATAACTTCCTCCTCAACGCATCAAATGCTGCCTCTTGCTCTTCGCCCCACACAAACGGCTCATTCTTCCGCGTCAACCTCGTCAAAGGAACTGCTATCTTGGAGAAATCTTGGATAAACCGGCGGTAATATCCGGCCAACCCAAGAAAGCTCCTAATCTCCGTGGGAGTCTTCGGTGTCTCCCAGTTCATCACTGTCTCTATCTTTGCTGGATCTACCTTTATGCCTTCTCGGTTTACAAGATGCCCGAGAAATTGGACCTCTTGCAACCAGAAGTCACACTTAGAGAATTTTGCGTATAGTCTCTCCTTACGCAAAACTTCTAACACCTCCCGCAAATGCTCCACATGCTCCTCCTTCGACTTGGAGTAGATCAGTATATCGTCTATAAAAACGATTACCGATCTATCCAACATCGGCCTGCATACCCTGTTCATCAAGTCCATGAACGCCGCTGGTGCGTTCGTCAAACCGAAGGGCATCACGATGAATTCGAAATGCCCGTACCTCGTCCGAAAAGCCGTCTTATGAATGTCTTCCTCCCTTACTTTCAACTGATGGTACCCGGAGCGAAGATCTATCTTCGAGAACCACGCGGCTCCCTGAAGCTGATCGAAGAGATCGTCGATCCTCGGCAGTGGGTATCTGTTCTTTACCGTGAGCTTGTTCAACTCCCGATAGTCGATACACATCCGCATCGACCCATCCTTCTTCTTCACAAACAGGATAGGGGCTCCCCAAGGTGAGGTGCTCGGGCGTATGAACCCCTTATCCAACATCTCTTCCAACTGCTTCGATAGCTCTTGCATCTCCGGAGGTGCTAGCCGGTACGGAGCCTTTGCTACCGGTGCCGCCCCCGGGACCAAGTCGATCCGGAATTCCACCTGTCTCTCGGGAGGGATGCCAGGCAAGTCATCCGGGAAGACATCCGAATACTCGCTAACCACAGGCACCTTAGCGACTGTCTTCTTCCTCGTTTCTGCTTGACTGTCGACCACGTACGCCAAGAAGCTCTGTCCACCGTGGAGAACATGCTTCCTAGCCTTAGCTAGAGTGCACAACTTCGGCGGCCTCCTCCGTCTCTCGCTCAAGATGGTCAATTCTCCCCCACTTGGGTTTCGAATCACCACCCGCTCAAACTCACAGTCGATATGTCCCCCATTTCGACTCAACCAATCTACCCCGACCACTACATTGATCTCCCTCATAGGTATGGGGATGAGATCAATTTTAAACTCTACCCCTTCTAACTCTATTACAACATCCCTGTACACATCACTACATAGCCGGTACTCTTCGGCCGCTATCTCTACCTTTAAAGGTTTATCCAATCTACCCATTACATTCGTGAAACCCTTACAAAAAGATGAAGATACAAAAGATTTACTGGCACCCGAGTCAAACAATACCAAAGCAGGTAAGGAGTTGACAAGAAAGGTACCTGTCACAACGTCTGGCTCCTCCTTGGCCTCCTCGGCCGTCAAATGAAAAACTCTAGCGCGGCTCTTGGGTATCTCTGGCTTCTTGCTAGCTCCAGTCTCTGCCGCCTTAACCGGTGCTGTTCCCGTAGTCTGCGTGGAACCTGAAGTCATCGGGCACTCGCTAATGAAGTGGCCCGGCTGATAACATCGGAAGCATAACTTTGCCGTCGACTTGCACTCCCTACTCGAATGACCTGGTTTCCCGCATTTATAGCAGGTCCCGGTCCCATATCTGCACTCTCCCAGATGGTGTTTCCCGCACTTAGGGCAGCTGGGAAACTCCTTCTTAACCTCAACCCTAGGCACCGTCGGCTTGAACCTCTTTGCTGACTGAGTCTGAGCCTGAGTCTGTGCCCGTGTCTGAACCTGCGTTGCCTCCATTTTCTTCCGCTTCCCCTGCCTCTCTAACTCGAGCTCCCTAGCTCGTGCTTTAGCATGCATCTCGTGGAAAGTCTTGCAGTCCGACATGACCACAAATTCTCTTATCTCCGGCTTCAGAATCTGCGCATACCGATACATCTTCATAGGTTCGTTGGCCACATAGTCACGGCAGAAAAGTGACTTCTCCAAAAACTTATCAGTGATTTCATTCACTGATTCGGTCGTCTGCTCCATACCCAGAAACTCCCCCGTAAGTCGCTCCACCTCGACCTGAGGTACATACTGTTCCTTGAACAGTTCCTTAAACTGCTCCCAAGTCATCGCCTCAATCTGCTCTGGGCCCTTAGTCTGTGATAAAATATTCCACCAGTCCTTAGCAGGACCCTCTCAGAAGATTCGAGGCATACCTCACCTTAACCTCCGCAGCACAAGAACTAGTGAGGAAGGCACCCTCGATCTCCGTAATCCAACGAGTGCTCGCCACTGGGTCCTTCTGTCCCTGGAAAAATGGCGGCTGACAGGCAGTGAAGTCCTTGTAGCTCGTCACTTTGCTAGTCTGAGAGCTACCTGAACCGCTAGGCCTGCTAGCCATTGCCGCCTCCACCTGACTGTTAACCGTTTTGGCTAACTCGTCCTTCATTTGCTCAAATAACCCCGGAAGGGTATTCTGCATCACTTGCGCTACTTCAGCGCTGATAATTTCTCTTAGATGCTCCACGTCCATCTCATCAGTGTTCACAGTTTTCTTCCCCTTTTGCTTCTTACTCACCATACTGATACAATAAACATATACTTGATTACATAACCCCTCTTTCTCTCTCTCACCCAAGAGTTAAGCCATCCACCCAACCCTTGACAGTATCCTGTCCACATGTTACTAGACATTTCCCTAGACAATAAATTGTCCTTTCATGCTTCTACCCCTACTCCCTACAACCTTGTTTAGTTCATGAGTTCTTCCGCAATCCTGCCAAGTCCCAACATGCACAATGCATTGGTAATGATATGGGCCCTTATATCATTATAAATGCACCCTACATGTCTAGGCTCGACATTATCACTGAGCTCTCAATTCCTAACTCGGTTGTCACATCATTTAAACATATCACTTAAGTCAAGTCATTCCACTTAACTAACATGCATGCTCATCCTATTTTCATATAAATACATAATTCATTAACATGCACCGACACCACGTAATATTATGCATGCTCTTGCCATATCATATCATTACATGCCAATCATAAACAAGAAATAAAAATAACATGCCTTTCTTAACAAGTATAGTGTGCTCACCCCACGTTGATGTCCCGGTCTGCAGCTCAGTCTCATACCCTTTTCTTATCCAATTCCAACCTTTTGAAAATCCTTAGTTCGAAAACAAGAACACTTGGTTTAAGTTCAAACACTCACTACCCGTGAATGCCTGAATCCCTTAAACCAGGGCTCTGATACCAATTGTAAAGCCTCAAATTTTCATAACAACCATTTTAAGTGAAACCCATAAAATAAGGCGGAAGCTTGATTAAAACTTTCATAAGAAAAATTCCATTCAAAAGAAACACTCCAGGTTTTAGACTATATAACCCAAAGTATGAGTCTAGCGAAACAAAACACAAACATGATTCAGTTTAAGGTTTCAAGAAAACATCCAACTCATGTTCATAAAAATAAAATCCAGTTCATAAATCCCAAATCTCCATGACTAAGTGACCGACTGAGCTGTGGCTAACCGGATCATCAAGCAGGAGCTTTACCCTTGCTACCAGAAGTAGTACCTGCCACTAAAAGGGAAAAACAACCACGGGTAAGCTTTCGCTTAGTGAGCAAATATCTATACTAACGTGATCATACATACATAACCGAATCACATTGCAATCATACATCAAGTAACTTAATCCCTTGACACTGGTACCAGGCCGCTTAATCCATAACTTGATCCTTTGTTCCCTAAGGAACCAGTTTCCTAGTGGTAACTAGTACCAACTAGGCAATAGCATAGTCCATATAACATATAACCACACATGCAAGTCTATCACATAGGTACAACCACATAGGCATAGATAAGTACTCACCTTTCAGCGGCTCAATTACACACAC
Organism: Centaurea solstitialis; assembly: GCA_030169165.1. NCBI lineage: Eukaryota > Viridiplantae > Streptophyta > Magnoliopsida > Asterales > Asteraceae > Centaurea > Centaurea solstitialis. The sequence continues at coordinate 64,622,629 of CM058040.1, forward strand.
ACGAGCTAGCACGATGCTCAAGGTAAGTTACCTAAACAATTAAATACAGTTACATGTCAAAATAATGCTTCACATGACCTCATGATATCCATACCGAAAAGCTAACCTTAGACATAGCTAGGCTAGTCCATTTGACCCAAAACTCTAGGCCTCATCCTTTCTAAACATCCCTAACATGATCCCATAACCCAATCTTCGAACAGCTAAAAACCAAAAATTCAAAATTGGCCAGAGACTTAGGCGACTTGACCCCGCGACCTCAGGTCGCGGGGCTAGGTCGCGGGATTTCCAAATTCGGCCAAAAATCGCGACCAGCCTCGAAATCTTATGCCAAGGCCTCAACTTTACCAAATTATCATCACAATGACTTTCTACAACAACTAGGGTCGATCCCTAGCACTTTCATGCAATTAATTTGACTCAAATCCTTCCAATTACATGCAATTGATGATCTTAAGATCATAGACTCACATCCCAAACCCTAACCCTTAATCCTACTTGTTCTTTGCATCCAAGGGACTAACAAAAGACATGGATTCATACCTTGGTTGGGAATTTCACCACAATTGCTCCACAAGTCTTCAATTGATCCCTGGCTCAATCTCCCAAATCGCCTCCTCTCTCAATGCGTACGTATCCCTAGAAACTGACAAGGGAATGAGGGTTTTCCTTTTTACATAGGCCTCTACTCAAACCCTTAACTTCTCAGAATGACACTCTAGTCCCTCCACTCTACAATTTCAACTAAACAAGTTAGATACTTAATCAAGCATTGGTAAAACTTTGATATAAGAAAACGGGGCGTTACAAAAGACTTTGAAAAACTATATTTAATACTATAAAATGAAGGATCAATTAACATTTTACATGTTGTATTTTTCAATGTAATTAAATAGGTATGTTTTGGGCCCTTGATATAATACAAAATAACTTAGTTAGATGCCAATAAAATTTGTATATTTTATAAACTAAATTTTTTACTACTACAATATTGAATATGCTAGGTAATTTTGGGCCCCTAATATTTTTGGGCCCTGGGCGTACGCCCGGCCCGCCCTCCCCCAGGGACAACACTGTATATATGACATAGTGGTTGATGCTTTTTTTTTAAGAGCAAAGGCGAACACGGCAAAGAGCTTTGGCATGGCCATCACCATCGCCAAGCACGCACAAAACGATTTATTAAGAAACTAGTAAGAAGCTAGTGGTTGATGCTTAACATGATGTAGTGGAATATCTCATTTATAGTTACATATGTGGCATAGCTCATGACACCCTTAAAAAATAATGAATAAAAAACAATGAATTAACAATAAAAAATGATTCAAAAAACAATGAAACTAATTAATGAAATAATGAAACTAATACATCTTTTCAAACAAAAAAAAAAAAAAGAAAAAGAAATAATGAAACTAATACATGAATACCATGAACCACATGCATGAAGCCCATAAAACAGTTGCAAGAGATATGTTGAAACCACAAAAGAAATTGGAAAAAATCAAATCCTGAAAATTCTCAAAAAAGGTGGTAAAATAAAAAATATGTGATTTGATCTAGTTATCAAAAATATGTGAAAAAATAGTAATTTAATCAAAAGGCGTAAACAAGGTTTACTTTTCAAAATAATACTAGGAGTTGAATAATTTCCTTATTAATGATAAACTTACCATTATGATTAATAAAAAAGAATCAGAAAAATGTTATTGGTTGAATAGTTTGTACGAGTTATAAAACAAATTATTTCTATAAAAATTTATACCAAGAGTGATTTGCAAAATATCTTTATAAAACAAAAAATCTGATATAATCAACCGTAATTTATATTTCTTTCGAACAGATGTAATCCATATTTAGACATTTTAAATTTTAACCTTATATTAAAAAATAAATTAGAAAAATATATTCTTGTCCAAAATATTTGGAGATACTCTTTTCACAATTTCTCTCGGGCAAAAAAGTTGAACTGTTTTGATTCAAATTCAAATCCCATCAATTTGACGGTCTCGATGTGAAATGAAAAGATATTTTGTGTGATTTTTTAAATCATATTTTAATCATGTGTGGCTTTTCATCTTTGACAAAGGGCTTTGGTCAACCTAAGAAAAATAATAACAATAATTTTCAGCTAAAAACTTTCAAACTTTGCAACCACGGAAATCCAGCTGTACATACCAAAAATAAAACTTCCTTTCCAAGTCATATAACACGATGCTGTTCTAGAAGCTTCGCGTTTTCTTCACGCCAAACAACCAACCCCATTTCTTTCCAAATATCCCTCTCCTTTTATTCCTCCCATTTTTTTGGTAAACTCCTTTCTCTCTCTATATCTTTCTCTCTTTCTAAAAAAGTAAGAAATTCATATGAATGAATGCATTGTTAATTATGTATATGATGAACTATTTTGATTAATGTTTTTTTGTTCTTGTTGAGTGTAGATTTGGAGTTTGGTGAGCGATTTGTTGTGTTAATTTCGAAACAGAAATGAGGAGTTTGAATTTCTACGAGAAGTTTACGAAAACGTATCGTGAACATCCTTCTCTTTCTAGATTTCTCGTTGTTTTTGCCGTCAGGTATATATACCAATGCTTCATTCTTCTGCCTTTTTTTTTTCTTCTTCTCAACAGTTAGTGAACAAACTTTGAATTCATCGTTTTACATGAATGCTGTTTTTTTTAATCTACTTTTATGTTGTTTGAAAGGAATGCTTTTGTTTTGTTTTGTTATTAACTCAAGTCATTCTGAAGATGATTAGATCTAGATTTGGTGTGAACTCGATACGATGCTTCGTATGCTACCATTGGTTGCTCATAATATGCATCGTTCTGTCTTCCAGTGGTGTGTGGCGGATTGGTTATCGCTCTGGGGTTCATAGTGCCCTAACCGAGTTCGAGCCTTTCCGTGCACATGCCTGGGGACATTTAAGTGGAGCCATGTTTAGCCCCCAAAATTGCCGGGAATTAGTCGGGCTATGGCCCGGACACCCTTCCAAAAAAAAAATATGTGCATCGCTCTGGAATTTGTAACTGAGATCTGTAATTATATGTTGATTTTTTACGTTATTTTTGGTGGTTTTATTTTTTTGTAACGTGTTTATAAGGTTGACGCTTTTCTCGCTCCTGGTAGTTTAGTTTTAGATGATAGTTTACTTGAACGTTAGAGAAAATATTGGTTTTCGCTTCTTCTACATCTGCAAATCTGCTCTGTTTTTCTTGACGAGGAGTAAAAGCACCACCATTTCATAAATTACAATATTATTTTACTAAAAAATATTTTATATTTTTAATAAAATATTATTTTTGTGTCTTAAAACTATTTAATTTTTAACTTTTTGATATAATAAAACAATTATCTCTATCATGTTTTATTATTTTGAAGGAGTGCTCAAAATTTAGATGATTTTACCGTATTCTACTCTTCCAAAACTTTTAATCTTGGAGACATTTGGATTTATTTGTATATGCCATGATTTCTATAGAAAATATTTTCTGTGATTAATCATGTCAACTATAGAGGTGTTTGGGATTGCTTATAAAAACTTGGTATTTATTTATAATAGAATCAACCAACAAATAAGGAGTTTTAGCTGTGTGGATAAAAGGTTTATACGCAGGGGTGGAGGAGAAGTTTTGGATAAAAGGTTTATAATGGAGCCAACCAACCAATAACCAGATAAACATAAGTTGTTTTATATAAACGATCCCAAAATATCTTGTTTGTTCCATATAATCATTTACAACATTATGCTTTAAAAATAACCATTCATCTTTTAGAGTGTTGGTTTTTAAGTATGCTGTCAGTGTTATAAGGCTTCACCTAATTGACATACAAAGTTTCTCTCTTGTTTCCCTTCATGAAACTATAGTTTTTTTTTCTCTAACATATGTTACTTTGTAGTGGTGGGGGTCTTGTGGCTTATTCTGAGGCAAACTCACAAAATGGTGCAAAGATAGATGAATTACCTGCGGTTGGTAATCAGAAAAAGAGGGTGGTGGTACTTGGAACCGGTTGGGCAGGAACAAGTTTCTTGAAAAATTTGAACAATCCATCGTACGATGTCCAGGTGATTTCACCTAGGAATTACTTTGCATTCACACCTTTACTACCAAGTGTAACGGTTGGCACTGTGGAAGCTCGCAGCATTGTTGAACCGATTCGCAACATTGTCAAAAAGGTAACCAAGAAGGTTTATCCTAGGCTCTCACAAAGTCACATATCTCTATATACTACAAATTCATTATTGTCATTGAACTTTTCTTGAGCATCTTGAGTAGTCATGCTAAAATATGTATTTAAAAGATCTTTATTGTCCAAATTTGTCTAAACTCATAACTTAAGGGGGCATTTGGTTCAATTAATGAAATTTGCAATTTGATGGAATTGAAGTGTATGTAAGCAATTTGACTTTGAAGGAACTGAAATGAAATTTGACCATGTGTTTGGTTGATAGCAATTCAATTTCGTTAGTTAAGCCAAGTAATGATGATTTTTTTTAAATTGTTATATTCTATGGAATTCAAAGGATTCCATCAAGTTCATTATGTGAACCAAACATCATTAAACAATTTGGTCAAAGAAATTTGCCTTTCCATATCAAATTCTTTTGAAGTTCATGAACCAAATGGCCCATAAGAGAGGTAGATTTATAATATTTTATTTTTCCAATAAGAGAAATTGAAATTAAATGTTTACGCTCGAAAAGTAATATATTATAAAATATATTGAATTTTTTTACAATAACCTTTGAATCAAATATTTTTTTAGAAATTTTGACTTTCTACTTTCAATATTGGGAAATTGGCTCAAATAGCCGGTTAACACACCTAAATGGGTATCTTAGCCATTTATCTTTCACTTTATACTCAGATATCATTACATTCACAAATTCTAGGTCCATAATTTGTGGATCGAGGTAAAAAACACACAAAAAGATGATCTCATTAAATTTTCAAAATTTTTTATATATGGTTCCGTAAACCGTGGATCTGGGACCGAAACTGCACATCTACGTCCGTGAAAAAGATATTTTTCCCTTTTTTCTATGAAAGAAGGTTGACCGGATTTGTTTTATTTTTTTGTGTTTTTAGCTAAGTCCACAAATTATGTTCCTAGAAATCGTGGATGTAGTAGTACTATTTGTGTAAATGTGATGGAAAAAAAACAAGGAGACCAATTTTAATGTGTATAATGGCTATTTGAAACAATTTCCCTTTTATATTTCATAGAAACTAGCCTGCTACTTGATATCCTATCACTCTGTCTAGTGTGAATGTGTATGGTTACTTTTGACACTGCAGTTACTTTCATAATTCATAAGATATCTGATGGACATTTCTTACGTCTTGTGACTTACAAATGCCTGTTTAATCTTTATGTAGCAGAAGAAAGTAAATGTTAACTACTGGGAAGCTGAGTGTCTTAGGATTGATGCGAAAAATAAGCAAGTTTACTGCCGTTCAACTAAAGGCGAAAAAGAAGAATTTGTGTTGATTATGATTACCTGGTTGTTGCAATGGGAGCCCGTGTGAATACTTTTAACACTCCTGGAGTTGAAGAGAACTGCCTCTACTTGAAGGTAACTCACTCATAAAACAAAAACTCACATGATATATGTATATATATATATAGACAAAAGTTCAAATGGAAACTCAAATTTGATTGCGAAGGTGAGGATCGCTGAGATCGCGCCACATGGCATATTCACTCTGAATAATCAGAGTGAATAACACATCATTTAGTATTATTCAAAGTGAATACTGTTGCATAATACAGAATGATGTATTATTCACTTTGAATAACAGTGAATGTTGTGTTATTCACTCTGAATAATACATCATGTGGCGCGCTCTCGCGCTTGGAATGAAAGAGTTTTGGTACCCATGGGAGTTCGTGTCAACTGGCATGGACTTTGAGTGATCTCATGGGGTTAAACAGCCAAACAAACCCTCCAACATTTGGAGCAAACCCAATGTCGAAACTTCACATGATAGTTCTTGGAAAGATCAACTTGACATGTCTATAAATTATGAGCTATGTTGGTCGATAGTATATTCCTCAGTATTTCTAGAATCCCACCACCTCAGGAAGTTGAAGATGCTCAAAAGATTCGGAGGAAAGTAATTGATTGCTTCGAAAAGGCAAGCCTACCTGATATGAGTGATGATGAGAGAAAAAGGATGCTTCAGTTTGTTGTTGTTGGTGGCGGTCCAACCGGTGTAGAGTTTGCAGCTGAGCTTCATGATTTTGTGTCCGAGGATTTGGTGAAATTGTACCCAGCTGTTAAAGATTTGGTCAAGATATCACTTCTTGAGGCAACTGACCATATTTTGAGCATGTAAGATTCGGATTCATTTTTCTATTGTTTAACCATGGATCTTTTCATAGCTATAAAATGACAAATCAAAGTTCTTTCACACCATGATAGGCATGAAAGTTCAAATTATCTCGATTTTGTTAGTTCATTTTATTTAGGGTATTGTTGTAGGTTGTAATTTGTATGTATCGTGTATGCTTACACCGATATTCATGTGCTAGATGAACTTTCATATAACAACATAACTACACTATGCTTGGCAAATTAACTGATAGTTGGTTGGCGTATCAATAAATTATCTGAAGTATCCTATCAAAAGCTGGATTATGGCTTATCAAACGGTTTCTTTTTGTTAAGCCCAAGAAATGAACAAGCTTATGGTTGCTAAACCTGCTCGTACATGTGTGCTTATATACTTACGTGGGCTCTTGGCTTGCAGGTTTGACAAAAGAATTACAACTTTTGCAGAAGAAAAGTTCCATAGAGATGGTATTGATTTAAAAACAGGAGCAATGGTGGTGAAGGTCTCAGATAAAGAAATTTCAACCAAAGTGGTAAAAACTGGGGAGATCTCTACGATACCTTATGGGATGGCAGTGTGGTCAACTGGTATTGCAACTCGTCCTGTTGTCATGGATTTCATGAAGCAAATTGGGCAGGTACGTATTTTGTCTTCTTGTTTAAGCAGTGAGTATGAGATTTAATGTTTTCAATCATCGATCAATCGTGCTATTAAATAAATGGGCATATATCTCTTCCTGCACATATAGGCAAATCGACGTGTTTTAGCTACTGATGAATGGCTTCGAGTTGAAGGAACCAACAGCATATATGCACTTGGCGATTGTGCCACAATAAACCAGCGCAGAGTCATGGTAAGTTTTTATTCTTTAACTTGAAGATTATATCATAGCATCAAACCTAAGTGGATGATTAAAGATTGTATTCATATTATCTTCTGGATGTTTGAAAACTTGGCCTGGACCAGTTCATCACGATATATTCTTACATGATATCAAAGCCAACGTCTACTAATCTAGGGTCTCAATACACATTGGAAATTAAAGGCACTTGTTGTAGCTTTTCACTTTGTAGTACTTTGGATGGTTTACAGGAGGATATTTCATCTATATTTAAGAAGGCGGACAAGGACAACTCTGGAACACTTACGGTTAAAGAATTTCAAGAAACACTGGATGATATCTGCGACAGGTATCCTCAAGTGAAGCTATATCTGAAGAACAAGAAGATGAGCAGCCTTGTTGATTTAATCAAGGAATCCAAGGGTGATGTTACAAAAGAATCAATTGAACTCAATGTTGAAGAACTTAAATCAGCTCTATCTCAAGTAGATTCTCAGATGAAGAATCTTCCCGCAACCGCCCAGGTATACGTTCATGATAATAAGCCAGTTTGTTTTTTTAGCTTATTCAAAAAATCACATTAGTTTACAAGCATATTCTAATTAATGTTTTATGTGGTTTTCAGGTTGCAGCGCAGCAGGGTTCATACCTTGCCGATTGTTTCAACCGCATGGATGAGTGTGAGAAACAACCTGAAGGTCCTCTGCGTTTCAGAGAGTCGGGACGACATAGGTTTCGTCCTTTCAGGTATATATATATATATACATACATAGGGGTGGGTTCAAATGTGAACCACTTTTTGGTTGTGAACGTGAGGACAACCGAGAGCGCGACACGTGGCGGATGACTATGCGACATGTCATATCCACGGCGGATGACTAGGCGCGATTCATGGGGAGGGCATTGAATTAAAGGGGGGGACCACACTCAAAGCCGACATGGCGCCTAGTCATCCGCCACGTGTCGCGCTCTCGGTTGTCCTCACGTTCACAATCAAAAAGTGGTTCACATTTGAACTTTCCTCTATATACATATACATACCTATAATTAATTCCAAGTAAGATGTTCAAAAATTATCTTTTTTTAGTATTAAGGAGTGTTTGGTTGTTTGGTTGTGTATATGTATAGATACAAGCATCTTGGTCAATTTGCTCCATTAGGTGGAGAGCAAACAGCAGCACAACTCCCTGGGGATTGGGTTTCCATTGGCCACAGCAGTCAGTGGCTCTGGTATTCAGTCTATGCAAGGTACATCTACCTAATTTTCACAACCATAACCTTATATGCTAGTATTTTCTTAAACCTTACTTCAAACACCTATCTCTGTTTTTTTTCCTTTTTCATATTTTTTTTCCTGCTAATGGTTTGTCTTGGTTTTTGGTCATTTTATATTATCGTCTAACTTATTGGTTAGCTTTTATCGGTGTTCAAAATGGCACGCCCCTATATATGGTGCATGCATATTGGCTCAAGTCTTTGTGACAAAATGTTAAGCCACACCATGACAATATTTTATTTTTCTTATCTAACATTGTCTTAGTTTTTAGTATCTAACGTATATTTTTTGTGTTTCCAGCAAGCAAGTGAGTTGGCGCAATAGGTCGTTGGTGGTGTCCGACTGGATGAGGCGTTTCATTTTTGGCAGGGACTCCAGTCAAATATGAGCCTGCTATCACAACAAATTGTTGTTCGTACACGAGAGCATGTAGTCGGAATGGAGGCAACAGTTTTCCTAACCCAAAATTTTGTTACTTAAATCATATTTTCTTCAATTTCATTACATTCATAAAACTAAAACTACAAATAACGGTTAATGGTATTACCATGTGTTATGGAATTTGTGTTCGTTAACCACTTATGGGTTACGGTTTTGGTCCCTTGATGCTACACTCACTTGTTCCTGTGCTTTATTAAGTTGCTAATCAAGACGAATATTTGGGATGCAGGTTTGGATATAAAAATATTTGTTCTCTTTTGTTTCCTTTAGGTTAGTCAGTTGCTTCTTGTTCGGGTTACTGGGCCACGGGTCAGAAAAGCTCAACTTAAACACGACCCATTAAACTAATTGTGTCGACGTCTTCAACCCTAACCGATGAGCTGCCATGCCAACTTAAACATGACTTGTGTAACCCGTTTAACTATACGAGGTTGGTAGGTCAAATTCAACGTAATTTAAAACTTTACATACAACCAAAAGAAAATATGATGTACTGAGTTTATGTGTTAAATTGAAATTGGAAAAGTAAAGCTCAAAAGCCAAAATAAAATTTTGTTATATAAAAGATACTGAAAAAAGTAATCCAGTTGGCGGGTTCAGCTGCCAATCCGTATACCAACCCAATCATGACATGAGAAAAAAACTCAATCCAAACCTGTTTATCTTCGTGTCAGGTTCATGTCGAGAAATGTAACTTGTACTTTAGCTGGTGGCTTTGTAAACGTAGTGATATGGTCATGTAGAATGAAAATAAGTCGAGTTAATGTTAGAAATGGATCTGAACCTTGATCACTTTTAATGACAAGCCCACCCATGTAGCTTTATACACGAATTGATTTGGTATATCTCATCGTAACATGCATTCAATGGTTGATAACTACTTATCACTCTTCTCACATTAACTCCTCACTAGTGGTATTCTCATGTGACGTAATGGTTGCATGAGTAAAGCAAACTATTGCGGAAGAGAAAAAAATATACCGAGTGATAACCCCAATGGGGCAGCCTACCGGCAGTGGCGAATCTAGGAATTTTTTATAGTGGGGTCACCTTTTAAGGTAGAGTAAATGCCGATAAAGTTGTTTGATATATTTTTAGCCTAAATCCACGATTTCCAAAGTATCAGGCGCTTTTTTTTTGTTGTTTTCAAGAGATTTTTCACTTTTTTTTGTCGATTTAAGAAACATTTTCGGTTTTTTAATTGATTTTGAAAGTAAAATTTGATTTTATAGTTGGTTTCAATGAATTTTTCTGATTAATGGGGTCCCAAATAAAAAATTAGTAGGGTGAAATGAGATATAAATTAAAAAAAAAACTAATAATTTACATCAAAAAACTTTGTTTTTACCATTTTAGTGGGGTCCAATGACCCCCCTTGCATGAACATAGAATCGCCCCTGCCTACCGGTTAAGGCTTGGCATTGGGTAAAAACCCACCCAAGTTCGAATCTGGTGGTGAGCAACCAGGGGCCACTAAGTATTAATCTTAGGGGAGCATGCTCTAGCTCTCGGTAAAAATTACCAAGGATGTAGTCTGGAAACCCAGGTGAACTTTACAAAAAAATATACCGAGTGATCCTCTTACTTTAGGGAGACGAAGGAAACAGGGAAAACACGTACTAGAAATGCCTTGGCCTTCTAGTACATTTGTTTTCAATAAGCAAAAAAGAAAGTATCATCAAGACTCTTTAAATCTTATTAAGGATTTAGAGGGTTAAGCAAGAATATTTCGCGTTGCATACACAGGATGGAACATGATAGGACAAAACAAAACAGACTCGTTTTCATGTTTGGCAGACATCTATATGGCCATGTGGGACACGCTAGAAACAAGCCTGTTCCATCTTACCCCCTGCAACTAAGTAAAACAAGGTCAAATGTACCATACTTAGGGGTGAACTAAAATCCACCAAATTCGAAAAACCGACAATCTGATCCAAAAAACCTTGAATCTACCTGACCCACCTAACCCGAACTAATTCGATCATCGAAATTCAACTTTTTGGTGAGTTACCTGGTTCCGGTAGGGTCTCCGTACAAATTACTCAAACCGACAAAAACCCGAGTAAAGTCTTTTATTAATTTTTTTTTTGTAACTTTTTATGTAGTTCTTTGAGGTTTGAACATTTTTTTTATTAGTTCAAGTGTTTAATTTAATTTTTAACATTTAAAATTTGGATTTTTAGAGTTTGAATTAATTTTAATTTTTAATTGTTAAGCATGTAAATCAAAAGTTTAAGATTAAATTTATAACCATTATATTCAATATAAAAGTAAATTTATCATTTAATAGTTTTTTTATTAAAATTTTGTTACTTAAAATAGATATGTTCATCTTTAAGTTTTTGTTAAATATTATTTCTATTTTCTACTAGATGGCCGGAAAAGAAAACAAAAGAAAAACATATCTTGTTAAAACCCAAACATGAACCGGATTAAATTCAAATATGACATAGTCCGAAATACTTCACACCCGATTAAAACTCAAGATATGATGCACATAGATGGACCACATAGACCAAAAATTTAGTTTATAAACATGATGCATTAAAAAGGATGAAAGTCAGTAAATTGTTATTGATAATAACTCCTTTAAACGAGAAGGATTACATAAACAATCATGGAAGGGAAAATTAATCCATAAATAGCTCTAAAGCTTATATCTATTTCTATCGACACATTTTTTGATAATGACATAACGAGGGATAATCAAATACACACCAATTAATTCATACACACTTACACACCAATCATAGACCTTGAAAATCAATAGAATTTTTGTATTTTCAAATTCCTTCCAAATTATGCAACTAATTAGAAGCTAATTTCTAAACTTAACATTTTACACTCTAATATTATGCACCATTAGATTTGATTTTCAAGGGTTATGATTGGTGTGTAAGCGTATATGAATTAATTGGTGTGTATTTGATTTTTACACTCTAATATTATCGTACATTCCTCTTTATGTCGAGTCAAAGGGAAAAAAGTACGACAATGCACCAAATTCTTTGCAATATAAATGTTTCCTTTAAGTTTAATATTCTCTATGATTTGTACATTAATGATGAGACTTAAGGGCCATTTACCAAACACTTACGATATAAGTACTTATTAGCAAGGACATTACCCTTACTTACCTTTTTGTAGGACATTTTTTACCATAAAAATTGATTATCGATAAAAGTCTTCAACCCAGTGAGCTCTTATTGGGTAAGAGTCGTTTCCATTACTTACTGGGTAAGACTCTTAGTCCTAGTTATGACTCTTAAGATTCTTGATGGTTTCTATGGTCAAGTGAAAAAGATCGTAAGGTTAGTGATACTAGTGAGCGCTTACCTACGTAAGGTCGTAAGGTTAGTGAACCTACGAGATCCTTTGAAATCCTAGTTACTCCCTTGTGATTTCAAAAGCCTATGTTGAGGGATTTCAATGAAATCATAAGATTTCAAATCCGGACAATCTTACAAACCAAATACGAGATTGGAATGGATTGAAATCAAAATCCCCCAAAGCTACTGCATTCCTACAAACCAAACGGGCTCTTAGAGAAATACGATAGTATTTAAAATGTTGACTCCTTAAAACCTTGTACCAAGGAACAAAAGGAAAAGGAAAAAAAATTGTAAATATTTATTACTCAAAATAATGGATTTTAATTAAAAGAGGATTATGACATCATATTGATGATTTCACTTGGATGAGATCACTATGTCGATCTCACTGGTCTAAGCATTGATCTACCGGGTGGAATGCCAAGGGAACAAGGAACCATCATCATAGAACCTGTAAGTGGAAATTACTTCAACGATGGAGATGGAAACATACTTTTCCAGCGCTCTTTAGAATTTCCTAAGGCTCCATCACAACATCTCAACAATCTTCTGGAACTCCTCTCGCTGACTTCCAATCAAGTGCCTTTCATCATGTTCGATAAAATGATCAGAAGAGCCTTAGATGATAGGCATGAGTTTGTAAATGACTAACCTACATATTAGATTATGTTTTCCATTTTCAACACTCATTCCTGCTCTTGTACTTCTTCATTTCTTTTGTAATCATCTACTTCAAAACTAATGAAATATGTTTCAAATGTTATGTATTTTACTCCATCATAGTATTGAAAAAGATCCCCGAAAACAGTAATTGAGACACTTACCTTTTTGAGTTCCTTTTCAATTTATTTATCTAGACTTTTAGAATTTTTTCTATGTAACTAGTTTTAGGCAATTTCTCTGTTGTCTATGTCATCATCATTTAAGGGGAGATTGTTGATCCATGTAACGTCCAATTTCTAAAAACACTAATTTGACATGTAAGTAACCAACATTCGTTTGAAAGTGGAAGCTCGTCCAAAACACTCATTTTAAAACTTGACAAGTAGTGATTCAAACCAACAGTTTAGCATAATGCAATTAGTAGCAGAAACTCATCCCAAACCACATTTATCTGAAACCATTTAAAACGTCATAAGAGTGTAACCGAAATCCAATTATGTTTAGGAAAAATACTAACAAAACTGTTTAAACAACATCAACAACGTTCATAAACCGTAATCAAGTGATTATCTTAAAACCCTTAATACCATCCTTTCCAATCTTGTCCATTGAGACTGAACTGGCGAATCCCGGAGCCTCAAATCTTATCCTTTCTTTTACGGGAAGTACCTGTCACTAAAAATAGTAAACAACAACGGGTAAGCTTTCGCTTAGTGAGCACACATCTATACCAACATAACCATACATACATAATCGAAATACACCGCAATCACATATCACATAACTTGATCCAATGACACTGGTACCAGGCCGCTTAATCCATAACTTGATCCTTTGTTCCCGGAGGAACTATTTTCCCTAGTGGTAACCAGTACCAACTAGGTGTTAACATAATCCATACATCATCCATAATCTTCCCTAGGGGTATTTCTACCACCGTAAGTACTATCATGCCTTGTTCCCGAAGGAACACATCCCCCTAGGGGTAACGAGTACCACCTAGGCATTAACATAACCATAGCAACACATAATCACATATGCATAACAATCACATAAGCATGACCACACCAATATAGATAGAGTACTCACCTTCCAGCAGCTCAATTACACACACGAGCTAGCACGATGCTCAAGGCAAGTTACCTAAACAGTTAAATACAATTACATGTCAAAACAAAGCTTAACATGGCCACATGACATCCATACCGAAAAGCTAGTCTTAGACATAGCTAGACTAGTCCAATTGACCCCAAACTCTAGGCCTCATCCTCTCTTAACATCCCTAACATGATCCCATAGCCAAATCTCCAAAAAGATCAAAACCAAAAATTGAAATCTTCCAGAGAGTTGCGCGACTTCCCTTGCTCGACCTCAGGTCGCGGGCCTGGTTGCGTAACTTTCCTGGCTCGATTTCTCACGCGACTTGCTTCAAAATTGTACCAGAAACCCACTTTTCGACTAACAAAAACCCAAGAATGAGTTCTACATGAACTAGGGTCGATAAATAGCAATTACAAGCGAGTAATTCGACCCAAAACATACCAATTGATGATTCTTTGATCACCACCCAACATCATAACCCTAACCATGACTTTTCTTACCAAAACTTACAATTAAACATCAATTAAGCATAGAGATCATACCGTTAAGCAATAAACACGTTAAATCTATGCCAATTGCTTCTCGAGAACTTCCAATTCGTCCCTTGCTCTTTCTCTCTTTCTCGGTCGCTTTTTCCCTCTCTCCCTGGCTTCACAAATCGTGAAATAAACTGAAAGAGAGTTAAGGGTGCTTCCCCTCTCTTATACACCTGCCATTCCCACCTTTAACTTTCAAAATGGACACTCTAGTCCCTTGACTCCTACAACCAAAGTTAGTCAGTTCAAATATCTAACCCAAACACTGTTAAGTTTCCAAAACTGAAATCGGGGCGTTACAACTCTCCCCCACTTATCAGGATTTCGTCCCCGAAATCGCCTCTGCCTGGAACAACTCTGAATAGTTCCGTCTTATCTAATCATCCGGTTTCCACATCCATTCCGATACCAACCGTAACACCTTTGAACATTCCCTTTCCCAATGTCCTTGTTTCTCAAAGACTTGGTTGTTCTTTCCAAGATCAATTTCAGTCTTTCCACATTGAACTCTAGGTCTGACAATACTTTATCCGCATAGCTTTTCTAACGACCTTGAGCAACTTTCAATCTATCACGATTCCACTGAATACTCACGGCCGCCTTCTGGATAATATCAGTACTGCCCAAATCATTCTGTACAATCTCTCCCCAGAAGATGGGAGTCCTAACTCTCCTTCCACACAACATCATGCTTCCTAAGAGTACACCCAACCTCGTAACCTGATCCTTCGCTACATACTCTTACTTCCAATCGGTAACTCTAACTCTAACTCAACCTTCACTCTCAGACACGTCTAACACTTTTCCACATGCTCCTTCACATCTTTTATTTAAAACTCTGCTACCCGTAATCCAACCTTACGTCCCTGACACTAAAACCTCAACACGGTCTCAACGACGTGAATGACTACAACTGTCGGGTATCAACCGAACCACTTGATCCTTAACTCCTTCCTTCCTCGGATTCTCACTCATAACTGCTTTTCCTCGTGACTACCTAATCATACCTACTAGCGAGGTTATCACTGTCAACTTGTCTGCCACCTTAAGTTTTTAAAACATATATTTAACGAAAATTTTTTATTGTGGAAGCCACGACTATCGAAAACTCATAAAAATCCAATTAAACCAACATCATCCCATCAAACGTTTAGTACTTCAAACATGTACGAAAAAACAACATTTTCAACAAGCACTAGTTCCACCAAGTTTACCAAAACGTAAATTTTAAGGAAAAACTATTTAAAATTTAGCGGAAGTATTGTTTGAAAATCATAACATAGTAAAACCGACATCTTTCCATAAAAAGTTCGCTAGTTAAAACATGAACCAAGACCAATCCGCTTTCGAAACATAAAATACATGTACCAACATCACTAAAAATAAATCATTAACATAAGTTTCTTTCATCCTCTTCCATAACCAGAATCCATGTAGCCCCGTATTCGACGACCGTGGTTCGATATTGTCCGTTTTGGAGACACAGGGCCCTAACCGGTCACCCCTACTCCTTCATGGTTATATTTTGGAGTTGCCCAGTCCAGGTCACAACCCAAAACACGTCCACCACCACATCGTTTTCTACGGGTTACAAGGATTTCGTAACGTGAACATATCTACATATATAACTGCCCTCCGTTCTAAGAACGGATTTGACCCTGCCGTTCCTCTAACGAGAACGATACTATCCCCTTGACCCTCACGAGTACAAGGCTATCCATAAGCACACAAAACATGCAATTCACGTCTGACATAGTTATCTATCTTCTACTATCACATACGACATAACACACAACTGCTCACCTTCTCAAACAACAATTCTCCCCCACTTGGAGTTCAAACCACTATTCCTTAAACTTCACACTCTAAAAGAGCGTGATCACAGCCAAGCTAATCCAAACTACCTTTCTCGTTAACTTCTTTCATCACAACTAATCATAATTGCTATTTCATGATTATCCAAAAACACACCATATTTTCACCCAATAGTTCATTTCTACCACATCACAAAGGATATTGCCTTATCTAGACCAATTACCCTACACATGATAAAATAATATTACCTCCCGACTTTAACTATTTTGAATTTAAATGAGCCACACTGTTCACGATTACTTCATTTGGCCTCAGCAACCAAATCCGACAATCCTTACTTGACCCTCGAAGCCTACGGGTGTAACCACTAGTGTAGGAAACACAAGAATCAAGCGAAGATCAATCTGGATAACAGACTCGGCCTCCAAAATTCTCCATAATGAAACCTCATTCAACCATCTCTTACCATCTTATACAAATTTGACCAATTAGTCAATCCAAAATTTCTTCTAAATCTACGTCTCCCAATAAGGATCTATTAAATTAGTCGTTAACTCCGTTAATCCTGATGATGCATTAACGACCTCGTTCATGAACTAGGGTTCCCAAATGAACCTCCTCCTTCCTGAATTCTATACACCACCCAATAAGGGCATAAGTTACCTTATTACTAGATTGCTAACGTTACAGTCTTGAGACTTCAATTATAAGCCCTTCTCTATCATAAACAACGGGGTCTAAGATCGAATGTCATGGCTATACCGTTACATCTAACTCCCAAAACTTTATTCTATGCTTCTTTCGATCCTTACCAAGACCTAGTGAGTTCATAGCCTTCATGTATAAATGACACAATGATTTAAGTCATTTTCGTACATTTGGAAAATTTCGATATACTCTTATATCACGAATCATCTTTAATATGCATAGCACAATACTGCCATAAATACATAGCCACCTAATAAAATCCCTTATACAAAGTGAGTTAAATAACCCTCCTACCTATGGGTGGGGTAGCAACATGCCCAACTAGTTTCAATCATAAACTTTCGTAAATAAATGTTGTCGTATTTTTCCATAATTAATACCAAAATCATTCGATCTCTCCATGGCTTCACAAATCGTGAAATAAACTGAAAGGGAGTTAAGGGTGCTTCCCCTCTCTTATACACCTGCCATTTCCACCTTTAACTTTCAAAATGGACACTCTAGTCCCTTGACTCCTACAACCAAAGTTAGTCAGTTCAAATATCCAACCCAAACACTGTTAAGTTTCCAAAACTGAAATCGGGGCGTTACAATCCAGCTCTCCTAAGACTAATGAAATAATGATGACCCTGATCCTACTTAGTGAAGATACTTTCCTTGTCCTCATTGGTCATTTTATTATCAGGTATTAATTGTAATTAGTAAATATCTACATCTGGGACTCGTTGAGTCTATTTGGCATCCCTAATGTTTGATATACACAAGTGAAGTATCGACCTTCAAGACAAAGAAGTCAAGCTAAAGAACCATAATCGATGTCGAAGAAGTAGCTGATGATAGAGTCAAGGCCGCTCGTGATTTGAAGATGGATTTCAATGATAGCTACCTGACCACACATGCCTGATGTTCATAAGGGAGTTCGCCTTAGTGACCACTGACGGCTTCAAGGACATCGACCTCTTGCCACTGATAAGAGGCGTATCCCTGTTGAAAGCTTATTTGTCTTGTTATCTTTAATGCACGAAGAGGATGTCTATGTTGGGAACTGTGGGCACTAACGGTGCGCAGCGGATAACAAAACGATTCCCAAAAGCCTGATCCAACTTAAACCTTAACAGATACAATAAAGAGGGTTTGATGGTTTACCTTTAGTGAAAAATTCTCCGGAAAGCGAGCAGGGGGTACACCGCTACTGACACCACGCGAGAGGGTTGCTAGACCACCGTGACTGATCGGAAAAAATCCGATCGATGTGTGAGAGAGAAGGGAGACCGGCGGTTTGAGAGAGAGAGAGAGAGAGTAATTTTGTGCGAGGAAAATCTATCTGATAAAACCTTTAAGCCTTTATTTATATACATAAATAAGGCAGTGTTTGTATTTGATTAAGATTCCTTTCATAATTATCTCTTTATTAATTAATCCCTTAATTAATTAATTACTTAATTAATTAATTTACTGATTAATTAATCTAACAAATAATTATTAACTTATAATTATTATTTCTCTTTTCTCAATTATCTCTTACACACAAAAGTTCTCAATTAGGTGTGCAGCGGTGTGACCTACTAGTGTCTTATAACATTGGACACGATAACCCTGTTACTGTCTCGCACACAATCCTAACAGACTCCCACTTGTGCTAGACATGTAACTGTGCTGTTACCATTTGCCTAAGGAGGTCCCTAGCCAGACACTTAGGTTAACCAGGTTATAAGATCTCTTATATCCAGAGATACAATTCACGCTTGAATTTGTACACAGGTTCATTCCTTTTGCACACGATATTTCTGAAATGGATTTGAGACATGGAGTGGAGGATTCATTTCTCAAATTCAAGTATTTCTTGACTCTGATTTCGATTGCCTGCAGTAACGGATATTACTAAATAACACCTGTTATTTTATCCGAGCGTGGCCACGCGTTTTCTGCCAATCTTAATCGTCAAGGGGCCCGGAAATATCTCTCTTTTGAAAGAGGTGCAAATCCCTTCTTGACTACTTGCATTTGGATCCACGGCTTCCGCTGGATCTAGTCACGTCCCGTATGGCCGCCCTGTTACGGTGCATCGTTAGGACATGCTAAGAGTACAACAGTCCTCATGTTCCTAAACCAAGTATCTCAGGTCTAAGGACAACCTTTCAAGTCAATGCTTATGACTGATGCTCCATGAAGCAGACTTGATACTGGTCACTTCCAATACCCAAGCACTCTATTGAGTATTTATAAATACTTGGTCACATCGCTTGTGCTTTTATTCTCTACTTCGAATAAATCATCAAGTATTCATAATAGCGTTAAACTCCCTATTGAAATTCCCATTTCAATAAGTTGCTACGGAATTTAGATTTCATACAAAACTTTGTATAATCATGGATACGTTAAATATGCGAAAAATAGTTAATTTAAAACAATCATGTATTAAAACCTCCATTTATTAAATCAAGAACTTTACACGATTGTATTGTTCTAAATTAAACTATAGTAATAATTAATAAACTAAAAACTAGCTACCGGCGTCCAGGTACTGCATCCCAATGGAATTTGCATGTGCCTCATGCTTCACCCTTGCTAGTGGCTTTGTCAGCGGATCTGCGACATTTTCTTCTGTTGGAGTCTTGCATATTCTCACATCTCCTCTTCCAATGATCTCTCGGATAAGGTGATATTTCCTGAGCACGTGTCTTGACTTGTGATGCTCTCTAGGTTCCTTTGCTTGCGCTACGGCTCCCGAGTTATCACAGAATATATCGATCGGTCTAGAGACACTGGCAACCACTCTTAGATCCGATAGAAAATTCCTTAGCCAGACAGCTTCCTTTGCCGCATCAGATGCTGCAATGTACTCTGCTTCTGTAGTTGAATCTGCAATCGTGTCCTGCTTCGAGCTCTTCCACGAGATCGCGCCTCTGTTTAGGGTGAAAACGTACCCTGACTGTGATCTAAAATCATCTCTGTCGGTCTGGAAACTAGCGTCAGAATAGCCATTGACACTAATTTCATCTTCAGAACCTCCAAAGACCAAGAACATGTCTTTCGTTCTTCTCAGATACTTGAGAATGTTCTTGACAGCCACCCAGTGAGGTTCTCCTGGATTCTGTTGATATTTGCTCGTAACACTTACTGAGTAAGCAACATCGGGCCTGGTACATAACATGGCATACATAATCGATCCAATTGCTGAAGCATATGGAACCGATTTCATTTTGTCCTGATCTTGACTAGAAACAGGACATTGTGTTTTACTTAACACTATGCCATGTTGCATCGGGATAAATCCTTTCTTGGATTCATCCATCCTGAATCTCTTCAGAATTTTATCAATGTATGTACTTTGGCTAAGTCCGATAAGCCGCTTAGATCTGTTTCTGTAGATCTTTATGCCAAGTATATAAGCGGCTTCTCCAAGGCCTTTCATCTGGAAACATCTGCTTAACCAACTCTTTACACTCTGTAAAGTTGGAACATCGTTTCCTATGAGTAGAATGTCATCTACGTACAAGACCAAGAAGGTTACTATGATCCCACTGAACTTAGTGTAGACACACGGCTCGAACTCACTTTTGGCGAAACCAAATTCTTTGATTTGCTCATCAAAGTGTAAGTTCCAGCTTCGAGATGCTTGCTTTAATCCATAAATGGATTTTAGCAGTTTGCACACCTTATTAGGATTCTTAGGATCTTCAAACCCCTCTGGTTGTTCCATATAGACGTCTTCTGTTAACTATCCATTCAGAAAGGTTGTCTTGACGTCCATTTGCCAGATCTCTTAGTTAAAGTACGCTGAAATGGCCATTAGAATCCTAATCGACTTTAGCATGGCCACTGGCGAAAAGGTTTCATCATAGTCAATACCATGAGTTTGCGTGAACCCTTTTGCGACCAGTCTGGCCTTGAAAGTGTGTACATTTCCATCCATGTCGGTTTTCTTCTTGAAAACCCATTTGCGTCCAACAACTCTACAGTGTTGTGGCAAATCAGTCAACTCCCAAACTTGGTTGTCGTACATGGATTGCATCTCGGCCTTCATGGCTTCCTACCATTGTTCAGACTCATTGCCTGACACAGCTTCTCCATAGGATGTTGGTTCATTCAAGTCTCCGCTGTCCTGAGAGACTAGAAACCCAAGATACCTATCTGGTTCTTGTCTTACCCTACTGGATCTGCGAAGGTCCTGTGTTTGCACTTCCTCAATTGTTTTTGATTGAGGTTCAACATTCTCATGTTGAATTTCTGGCTCAACAATTGGTGTAGTGTTTTCTTCGTCTACTACCTGTAGATCTACATCCTTTCTGGTGTTCCCAGAACTGAGAAACTTTTCTTCCAGAAATTTTCCATTTCGAGCAACAAAAACTTTGTTCTCTTCAGGGTTGTAGAAATAATATCCCACGGTGGTTCTGGGATATCCAACGAAGAAACACTTGTCGGATTTGGGCATGAGTTTTTCTGAGGTGGGTCGTTTGACGTAAACCTCACAACCCCAAATTCTTAGAAAAGATATATTGGGTTTCTTACCCTTCCATAATTCATATGGAGTCTTTTCTGCTGACTTTGTTGGCGCTCTGTTCAGTATATGTGCTGCTGTTTCGAGCGCATGTCCCCAGAATGACATTGGCAGTGTAGAGTGACACATCATCGATCGTACCATATCAAGTAAAGTACGATTTCTCCTTTCTGACACACCATTCATCTGAGGTGTATACGGAGGTGTGAGTTGGGATACAATCCCACACTCCATCAGATGATTGTCAAACTCATCACTAAGATATTCGCCTTCGCGATCCGACCGCAAAAACTTGATCTTTCTGCCAAGTTGATTTTGTACTTCATTCTGAAATTCTCTGAATCTTTCAAAGCTTTCAGATTTATGTCTCATAAGGTAGACATAACCATACCTACTGAAATCGTCAGTAAAGGTAATGAAGTACCGGTATCCTCCTCTTGCCACATGACTAAATGGTCCACACACATCTGTGTGAATTATTTCTAACAAGTCAATAGCCCTTTCATTTTCTTTGCTGAAAGGTTGCTTTGTCATTTTGCCAGATAAACAAGACTCGCAATTATCAAAAAGGTTTATAATCGAAAGTGCCAAGAAAACCTCCTTTTAGGAGTAGTTCAACGCGTTTCTTGTTTATGTGGCCCAAACGACAATGCCAGAAGTAAGTCTGATCCTCAATATCTTTGGATCGTTTACTTATATGATAGATTTCACTACTGTTGTCTTGTAGATTTACTGTATATAGACCATTCACAGGTGTTGCTTTAAAATAGAAAATATTATTTTTAAAGACAGAAATCATTTTATAATCATACTTGTAATAAAAACCTTGGTCTACTAACAAATCGAAAGACAAAACATTCTTAATCATGTTTGGAATATAATAACAATTATCCAGTTCCAAAACTAGACCCGAGGGTAAACTAAGACTATAAGATCCTACTGCTTCAGCTATCAGCGGAGTGCCTTCGCCAACTCGTAGGTTCGAATGGTCCTTCCTCAAAGTCTTTCTTCTAGTGAATCCCTGTAAATGATTACAAATGTGGTTACCACTGCCTGTATCAATTACCCATGATTCATAAGAAGTGATTAAGCAATCTATCATAAAGATACCTGGAGCATCGGGTAAACCGATCTCTATCTGGTCGATATTCATCGAGTGCTCGCAAATATCCTTGCTACCGCATTCTGGGCAACTCAGATCCCCTAGCTCATCAATCCAATCAGTATCCATGAGATCAGCAGGTGCTGGCTTCGGCTCTCGGCTGGCCAGAATGTTCTCATGCAGTGCTGCCACGTCAGTCTTTGGTTCTTTCATGTAGGCACTAGCTGTGTCACATATCTCCTTCGGGAGTGAGTACCACATGAGATACACTAACTCTTCCTGAGTCATCTTGTACCCCAAACGTGTCAAGCATTTAAAGAGCCTCCTCATTTCTATAAGATGGTCTTTAACTGACTGGTCCTTCTTCAGCTTTAGTGAAAGTATCTCTTTCATGATCAAAAGCTTACCCGTGTGTTTATAGAAACCTAACTGGCTTTCTATATCTTTCACAACCTCGTGGCAGGATTTATCTCTTAATCTTTCCGCGAACTCGGATGATATAGAGAAAATCAGAATTGACATGACATCCGATTCATCCGCCATGTACTTAAAGTACTGAGTAAATTCCTCTTCAGGAGAATTACTCTTAGGCCGTGATACAGGTTTTTCTAAAACGTAAAACTTACCCTGTGCACGCAAGATATTATCAAGGTGCATTTTCCAAACTGGAAAATTTTGTCCTGTAAGTTTCCATTTTCCATTGATGAGTTTCAGTGATTCCTCAGGGGTATAAAACGGGATTGCAGAAAAAGACATCTACAATAAAGAATAAAATTCCAAGCTTAGTTTATAATTATAAAATCTCTAATAAGTTATTACCCTTAAAATAAATTTATTAGACTAGAATCCATATTTCACATGTGTCGGGAAGCATGTGATCATGTCAAACCGACTCATGCGATTTATGGTAGGTAAAAACTATACCAATCGCATTTTAATTCAAAAATACGATTTCTAGATCGTCGGGACATCGGATATTTAATCCGTGCATATTTAGTCCCTCTAGTGCATTTTGGCCCGGTACCACCCGGTGAATAAATAATTACCAAAATAGACTGCACCACCCGGGACCTGGACAAACCCTGGCCGGTACCACCCGGGATAATTCACAGAGTTTTATCACCCTCCAATTTCGGTTTGAACACGGGCGTTCATAGTGTGTGCACTTACAACGCCCTATGTACCTTACACCGGAGGTGCCCCTAAAGTGGGTTGCACTTACTAATCTATAATTTTTTATAAGGGTTAAAATTGCCAGTTCAAAAAAATTGGATTCAAAACACAAACTGTTATTTGTATCCATTTTTTCTTTTAAAACATTTAATTTTAAAACTGTTTATATTTAATTTAAAAATACGTAACTAAATAACCACGCAATGCAATTAAATATAAACAACCACGCAGTCTAAATAAATGTAAACAACCACGCAGTCTAAAACATGTCATAGTCAAAAACCCTTAACTATTGTCGTTTCGTGAGCCAACACAAAAGACGGTCTTTATTCCTAAGGGACAAATCTTCTCGGCGCTCCCACTGGCTCCAAGCTCCATGGCTGTCTCCTTGGCTCCGTCTTCGGGTCTCAATTTTACTTATTATTAAAAACATTACAATTTAATAGCGGGTTGTAAACGGCACGCAGGCCTCCCGTAACCAATAATAAAAGCATACGTACAAATAAATAAAAACACAACCACGGGTCAAACGGGGTTTGACTATGACGATTAAAACGAAATTTAACCAGACTTTATTTTAACTAGAATTAATTTAATTAAACTAGTTAAAACTAGGGTTTTATCTGATCTGATTATAACTTGTTATTCAAGAAAACGAAAAACAGCAACCTTCCCCATCAGCCGCTGTTCCCGGCGCGAAGCCGCAGTTCACGGCGCGGGACTGGTACTTTTCAGATTACTGGTACCCGGCAACGATAATGGTGAAAACAACGTCATCACCGCCGCCGCTCAACGTAAACAACAAACCTACCAACGCCATCGTTACCATCGGCGACAATAGCGGCAAACCACCACCATCATCGCCGTGGTTGAAGATCGACGGCGGCAGCAGAAACACGCCACCCACCGCTGCCGATCGGGGCGTACAACACCATCGCCGCCACCACCACAGACGGTGGTGTGGCGGTCGTTTTTCGACTAGGCCGGCGACGACAGTGATCTAAAAACCACCACCGCCACCGCTTGCGGCGTTTATTCAATCGATCGCCACCACCGCTGTGGCTTTCGATTTCGGTCGCGATCACCACCACCACGTACGGTGGTGTGGTGGTTGCGATTTGTTCTTATCGCCGCTTCCATGACCAATCGCCATCGCCACCACAATCGGTGGTGCGGTGGTGTTCGTCGTTCACAGCCGCGACCACCATGATCGGTGGTGCGATGGTTATTTTTGGTGGTTTGGCCTCGATCACCACCCGCGGCGAGGCCGTAAGGCAGCCCGGTGATGATCGCTACCCGCAATCGGCCACAGCCGGCGCCGGAGATCGAATCAACTACCACCGCCACCACAAACGGTGGTGTGGTGGTTTGTTTCTTGCCGTAGGACCGTCGCCACCACACTGCTGTGTGGTGGTTTCGTATACCATCGCCACCGCCACCACATTCGGTGTGCGGTGGGCCTCGGGTGTGGCAGCCGGCGGCCACCACCAACTGTGGTGAGCCGTCGGTGGTTTTTGCGGTGACGTGGTGGTTGGTTCGGTCGGCTAACTGCCGCCATTCCACCACCAGTTTCCGATTTGTTAGGTTTTTTCTAAAATCCAATTTTTACACAATTTAGAAACATATAAAAATCAATTTTTTAAACCTAATTATCAAACAATTAAACCTGATCTGTAGGTTTAAGAAGTGGCTCTGATACCACTGTTGGGAACCGTGGGCACTAACGATGCGCAACGGATAACAAAACGATTCCCAAAAGCCTGATCCAACTTAAACCTTAACATATACAATAAAGAAGGTTTGATGGTTTACCTTTAGCGAAAAATTCTCCGGAAAGCGAGCAGGGGGTACACCGCTACTGACACCACGCGAGAGGGTTGCTAGACCACCGTGACTGATCGGAAAAAATCCGATCGATGTGTGAGAGAGAAGGGAGACCGGCGGTTTGAGAGAGAGAGAGAGAGAGAGAGAGAGAGAGAGAGAGAGAGAGAGTAATTTTGTGCGAGGAAAATCTATCTGATAAAACCTTTAAGCCTTTATTTATATACATAAATAAGGCAGTGTTTGTATTTGATTAAGATTCCTTTCATAATTATCTCTTTATTAATTAATCCCTTAATTAATTAATTACTTAATTAATTAATTTACTGATTAATTAATCTAACAAATAATTATTAACTTATAATTATTTATTTCTCTTTTCTCAATTATCTCTTACACACAAAAGTTCTCAATTAGGTGTGCAGCGGTGTGACCTACTAGTGTCTTATAACATTGGACACGATAACCCTGTTACTGTCTCGCACACAATCCTAATAGTCTATACTTTTACTAACATAGTACAAACGAGACGTTCTAAACACTGTCCCCCGTACTTATCAGCCTAAAAAGCAACATGTTTACCTTTTACCCACTATGCTTTCTTACGCATGAGTATATTAAAATGGTAAATAGTACATATGGTCCACTAGATACACAACATGTGTAAAAGTGACCTTACCATGCATTTTATGCATGCAGTACAAATAGAGACTCAAGACTAGTTCTTCAAACACAAGTCTTTTCTCTATCTTACTGAATCTTCTCTTCTTATCTTTTCTATCTTTCTCACTAATGCATTAGTGATAGTTTAGTGCTAAACTTAAGATTGTTTAGAATAGCTTTACTCCTTTTATAATTCCGCAACAATCTTGTAAATTCAGTTTGTTAAATACAAAAAATTTAAAAGTGAAACAACTTGTGTCAATTGTATTCAACCCCCCTTCTACAATTCCTTACACATTGAAGGTCACTCTTTTGGGACCATCAAGAGCGACTGACGAAATTGACACATTTTCCTCCCATGTTAGAGGACAACAAAATGTAGAAACTCGCACAGATCTACATCAACAAGATACTTACGTGTCATAGAGTATCTCTCTCCATTATCTCTTCGACAGAGATAGTCGTTTCACATCACGATTTTTGTAGTCTTTTTGGAAAGCTTTAGAATCTTGTTTGGACTGGAGCACGACATATCATCCCCAAAGTGATGGTCAAAGTGAAAGGACCATCCAGACATTGGAAGACATGTTACATGCATGTGTGATAAATTTCAGAGGAAATTGGGATAGACATTTGCCTCTAGTTGAATTTTCCTACAACAATAGCTATCATTCTAGCATACAGTATGCTTCGTTTAAAGCTCTGTATGGACAAAAGACTCGTTCCCTAGTCAGTTGCGTAGAAATCAGTGACAGTCAACTGACAGGACATGATATCATTCTGGAAACAACTGATAAGATAAAAGACATTAGGGATAGACTCAAGACTACTAGGGATCGACAAAAGTGCTATGCCGATAACCGCATGAAGGCTTTGGAATTTTGTGTGGGCGATAGAGTACTTCTGAAAGTATCCCCATAGAAAGGTTTGGCACGGTTCGACAAGAGAGGCAAGTTAAGTCCTAGTATGTCGGACCATTCGAAATCATCGAAAGAGTTGGTCTAGTAGCGTATAAACTCAAATTGCCATTAGAACTTAGCGAGATTGACGACACATTCCACTTGTCTAATCTCAAGAAGTGCCTAGCATATCTTTGGTAGTACCGCTGGACGAAATCCAGGTAGACAAGTTGTTGTGCTTTACAAAAGAGCCGATAAAATCCTCGACAGGGAGATCAAACGGAGTAAAGTTCCGATTGTGAAGTTTCGTTGGAATTCCAGCTGTGGGCCTGAATTTACTTGGGACGTGAGAAATTCATGAAGAAAAAGTAACCACAACTTTTCGTTTCTTCATGTGAGAATGAATTTCGGGATGAAATTCTTTTAGCCGGGGAGAACTGTGACAACCCGGAATTTTCCCTCGGGTCAATATTTAGTAATATTGGCTCAATATCCCATTTTCATGGCATTTATAGGCCTATATTCCGTTTTCGGCAACAAAACTGACTTACTAGTCATGGCAGGTCCCAATTCTGATCATTATTTAAATAAAAATAGTCATGCTTTTCACCCCAAAAAAATTATAAACGTTTAAAAAGGGGTCGTAACTCACCGAGTTCACGAGTTCGAGAGTTCTCGGGTTGGCAAGGACATGCCGATTCCGATCCTAGTCAAATAAAGTGTTTTAATAAGTTCCTTATCTAACTTAAGTTTCAAAAGTTCTATAAATTTTGATCTTGCATGCACAAGATTTTTATTGTCAATTTCCAATTACCGAAAATTAAAATAATGTTTGATACAAAAGTTAAGTTGGAGGTGGATAAGATGGTCATGAATGTGCTTAGATCAATGAGTTCCACCAAATTTTATTATTAAAGAGTCCTAGAGTGTTTGAGAAATCTCTAGCTCATGGTTCTTAAGGGAAATAAAAGAAATAGCGATAGTAAAAATTGGACAGCACATGACAAATTCTATATTGTCTTTGAGCATTTGGGTTTTTCACTCAACTCCAAATGTAATTTTTGGATATGTTTTAGTTTACTAAGTTAAATAATTACTAACCAAATTTCATAATTTTTAGAAATGTTAAATTCCTCCAAATAGTGTGTTATTTAGAGTTGGGACAGGATAAGCTGTTGCATAATCTTTTTGTATAAACTGTTTGAGGGTCTAAAACTTGAAGTTTTTATGAAGGGCCAGTGGTGTTTGAAAGTTAAATCAATGAACTCGATTTAAAAAAAAACAAGCAACGAGGGATTTATAGTTTATGATGAAAAAGTAGATCTAAATGCATAACAAGAATAAATTGATGAATGAAGGATGAACCATTCATAATGCATATAATAAATAAGAATGCATGAATTTGTAACACACAACAAGGGATTTGTTACTCTTAGTGCATTCTCCTATGATAAAAGAAAGAAAAGGAAGGGTATCATCATTACAATGAGGGAAGAACCACTCTTATTGTATTGAAAAACACTAAGGCTGCGTTTACTTGTGGAAAACTGTTTTCATTTTTATTAAAACGTTTTCATAAAATGGAGTTGGGTTTTCATTTTTAATTTTCATAGAAAATTTTAGAAAACTCGTTTACTTGGAATGATGGAGTTTTCATTTTTCATTTTTAGAAAATTAGAAAACTCATTTAGTTGTACATTTTCCATTTACTTTTCATTTTCCATTTTCCATTTTTTCAAATGTTGCAATGGCCACGGTGACGGTGGGCACAAGGGCGGCGGCCTCGGCAGCGGTGGGGGTGATGGCCTCTACGGCGACGGCGGTGGTGGCGGCGGCCTCGACGGGGGTTACGGGGCATCGGTGGGGACTGCGGTGGTAGCGGTGGCCTCGACGGCGATGGTGGAGGCCTCGGTGGCCTCGACGACGATGGCGGTGGCCTCAGTGGCCTCGACAGCGATGGCGGTGGCCTTGACGGCGGTGGGGGTGGCCTCGATGGCGATGGTGGTGGCCTCGGCGGGGTTGGCGGTGGCCTTGGCGGGGTAGCGTTGGCCTCGGCGGTGGCCTTGGTGGCCTCGACGGCGATGGAGGTGGCCTCGGCTGTGATGATGGTGGCTTCGGCGGCGACGGCGGTGGGGGCGGGCGGTGGAAGCGGTGGTGGCGGCCGTGGTGGCAGCGGCGGTGGGAGGGTGGTGGTTGTGGGGCGGCGACAAGAAGGAGACGCCGGTAGCGCGACGACGGTGATGGCGGCAGTAGCGGCGGGAGGTGGCTGCAGGAGGCGGCAGAGGGAGGTGGCGGTGGGCGGCGACGAGAAGGGGACGGCAATTGAAAATGAAAATGAGAATTTGAAAACTATAAAAAGTAGTTTTCTAATTCAAGTGTAAATTTTGAAAATGAAAATTTTGTTTTCTTGGAAAAAAATTTCTAAATTGAATCAAGTAAACAAGTTTTCTAATTTTTCATTTTTCATGGAAAATGTTTCTAAAAAACAGAAAATTTTTCCGGAACTAAACGCACCCTAAATCTTCCAAAAATTCCAATTTTAGTTGGTCACATATGATCTCCATTGCATAAATGCATGGTAGATGCATCTACTAACATTAGGAGATGAAGATAATGTGGAGAAGATGATGAAGATGGATGAGGTATTCCTTGAAGGCTCTTGAAGACCTGAAGATAGGCCTATAAATGCGATAAAAATATTGAGCCAATATTCACTAAAAGTAGGTGCTTGACGTAACTCACAATTATAATACTAATACGGAACTTGTTTTGCCACAACCTTAGTAGGGTTTTACAATCTTGTTCTTAAGGAATTTCTAATTACGCGTGTTGAGATTGAGATATAAAAATGTTTTTCAAGAATAAACCCGTTTTCACTCGAGAGAGGGTTACAATAATTTGAGTGATTGTGTATTCATTAAGTGAATTGTCTAATAATGGTCCAACTAAAGTGTTCTATGTTAAATCAATTAAGGTCCCAACCCTAAATCTTGTTTTTTCCCGAAAAAGCTTCCAACTTTGTTCCTTGGTCTTACTCAAGATTTAATTTTGATCTAGTAATTAACCAACAATTCACCATTTAGACCATCTAGTTAATAGCGAATATAGTCATTGTCATACTCAGTTCCTAATTCCCTTGGATCGACACTCTTACTTACTATACATATTACGTAATTCAATCACTACACATGTGGTTAGAATTATTTATGTAATTTTATTTAATTTTTTTTTTTTGGGGGGGGGGGGGGGGGGGGTGTTGGGGGTGTAAACCCACTTAGCAAAACCTTTGACTACTATCAAAATTTTATTTTACTATTTTTATGATCTTTTGAATGTTCTAGTTAATCCAACTTTGATGGTACGGATACCTTCATTTGAATGGATTATTTGATCAAAGATTTGAGAATGTATTTATGAGGATGTTGGTCTTTTCATATACCTTGGTAGTTTCCTTTTACGTCTATAAGAGTACTCAGTTGCAATATTCTTTGTGTCACTTCATATCTGTAAGTAAAATAATAAAGTCTATTTTATTTTTTGTAATATATATTTGATATTGATCATTATCATATGCATATTGAAGAGATTCTTTAGTATGTGTATTATAAAAAAATATATTATTGAACGACAAACAACCATGAATACTGAAAAACACAAATGAGAATTTCTTAAATTCTTGATGCGATAGAGCATATATTTTTAAAGGTCTTAGTAACACTCTCGGGAATCAATCCTTACAGTTGTCTATTTTTCCGGGATCGGAGGGAAAGAGGATAAACATCATGATCAATCACATTTTCATCTGTTACCGGTGGTTCAGGGCACGTAAAACGACAATGACAAATATCCGCCTTACGGCATTGTGAAGTGGTACCATTTTTTCCATAATTGCCAAAACATTTTGACTCACATGTATGTTTTTTACAGTTTGGAAAAGGTTTATCAGCGTCACAATATCGTTCTTGAGCCATAAGCAATTTCATACCTACAAATATGGAACAATTATATCTATATGAGTTCTTTAAATGGTCAATAAATTAAAATGTTTTATTGATAAGGTTTCTCAATTTTCTTGAACAATGATAAATTATTTTTCTCTTTTCGATTGAATATTCGAAAGTAATATTAATTAAATTTGTGTTGATTTTTGAGACTCCAATGAAATAAAGAACATGATCGTTTTTAGGGAATCATAAGCCAAGAATTTGAATAAAAAAGAATGAAATTAAAACTTTACCTTGAGCCATTAGAAGCACAAATAATATGGATAAAACCAAGGACTTTGTCATGTTTTTGGCCATTTCATTGTTTATAGACTATCACCAAAGAATACTTATTATAAGAGATGAGAACAATGTTCACGTACCTTAACCACCAACTCTTTTATAGTCATTAAGTTTTCGTTGCACTAATTCTCGATTACCTGTTATAAAGCAATATTTGTGTGATATTTTCTCCTCTTTTGCATGTGTGACACCTAATTATACAAGTATTTTGAATCTATAAATTTCTTTTTTTTCGAGTGATTCATTATTTCTCAATGAAATATAACTCTCAATGGTATTGCACTATATTTATTACTTTATCTTTAATGCAAAATTAAGATAAAATAAAAGATTTTAAAATATATATGGTATTAATCATTTGATAAGTTTAAAATATGTGAAATATGTGAAAACTTCTACCTTACTGTTTTATTTCACATGATCTTTTTTCATCTAAGGGTTGTATTTAATGTACTAAGTAATATATCTATTTCACAATGTGATTATCATTTGTATCATATGTATTTCATAATGTCATCATTTTTTATGTGTACATTTTGTTTCACAAACCCGTAAAAAAATATGCACATATTTGCGTCAATTGGGAACATGTTGTCAGTATTCTAAATTCTAGTAATAGATGCAAAAAATATCATATGAACTAGCACATGATGAATTACTCATCAATCTTATCACAAATGCATAGGTTTTCAAAAGAAGGTTCCCCGTATGTATGTGTGTGTATATATAGGGACCCTCAAATGCATACCTCCTATTTGTTGCACACTTACAAACCCATCTCAACCTTTTAAAATTGGATCCTACGGTGCATATTGTAAGGGACTAATCTGTCATATTGATGAAGTTAGATGCACATGTTGAAGAAAAGGGAAGCCTCATAAGGGTAATACGGTCAAAATATAACTCTATTTAAAATTATAAAGAAAGGCTTCTTCCCTAAGGGCGCGTTTGGTATGCAGGATTCCATGAGAATCTGAAGGAATTGGAATCCAATTCCGAAGGATTCCTGCGTTTGGTAAGATTTAGAGAAGGGAATTGGAATTAGGGGAAGGAATTAAAATCTATCATATGAAGGAATTTGAAATCCTTGGGTACATGGAAGGATTTTAAAATCCCTTGACATGGGAATTGCCAAATTACCATATTACCCTTCAATTAGATGCCCTAACTTAATACTTCGCTTCAACCCACCGCTCCGCCGCCACCGCTTCGACCCACCTCCGACCGCCGCCACCGCTTCGACCCACCGCCGACCGCTTCGACATAAGAACAAAAGGAGGGTAATTCTGTGATTTTGCATATCTGAATTCCAATTCTATCGGACATTTCTGCCAACCAAATAGATTATGGAATTGGATTCCAATTCCAATTCCTGCCAACCAAACAGATTATGGAATTGGATTCCAATTCATTCAGGATTCCAATTCATTCAAAAAGATTCCAGCAAACCAAACGCGACCTAAGAGCATCTCCAACGGTGTATTGTGAGATGTTCATGAACCTGTAGAGGAAACAAAACCATCGTTGAGAAGAACCAATCCCCATGCCATAAAGGAGCGATTCTTAGAGACAAGATAATATTTATTTTTTAAATCTAGAGAGACTCACAACACACAACCCATTAGTCTATTAATTTATATTTGTTTATTTATTTAGTTTATTTAGGATGATGTAAAAGAGAAAATTGACTGTTATAAGGTTTTTGTTTTTAATATACAATCGATTTATTAATAAATTAGCAAAATTAATTAATTGATTATTAACTTCTAATTATTTTAATATATAATTAATTTTGTAGTTTTTGATTAGAGAAAATATTATTGTGATCATTTCAGAAAATAGGTTTAACCTCCTACCTACTTTCTTCCTAAAATTCGTCATATACCCAACGAGCCGCTATCCGGCGACCGCTAATAGCGGCTCTGATGTATATGAATATCTTAGGGAGAAAGCGGGTAGGAGGTTAAACCCATTTTCTAAAATGGTTAGAATAAGTTATATCGGTCAAATTATCCAGGTGAACTATTGTATGTGTCACTTCACACCTCAAGTAAAAATAATAAAGTATATTTTATATGTTTTTAATATATATTTGATATTCACGAAATCATAAATATTGAAGGGATTTTTGTTTTGTTAAAACATGTATTATTTAGCTACTAACAACGTTCATACCGAAAACCACAAAAGTGAGAATATTCTTAAGTTATTGACACGATAGAACATATGAGTATTATTTTATAAGCTCTTAGTAACACTCGTAGGAATGAAGCCTTACACTTGCCCAATTTTCAGGGGATGAAAGGGAAGGGGTTATTCATCACATGTACATGGACTTGTGGCGATTTTTGTGCACCTAAAATAACATTTACACCATTTCGGCATGCAGTCTGTATTGATTTTCCTTTTCTTATAATCTTTAACACATCGTGACTCACATTCAGTTCTATTACACTTTGGATAAGGGTAATAAGCAAGACATTCGTCAGGCATAAGCGGTGCGTCGTCGGACATAATTAATATCACACCTACAAATAAGGAACAATTATTTATATATGTGTTCTCTAAATGGTCAATAAATCCAATTTTTTAATAAGGTTTCTCAATTTTTATGGACAAACAAATTTTTTTTTTGGATTGATTATTCAGAAGTAATAATAGTTAAATTTATGTTGAGTTTGAGACATCATCTCCGTTGAAATATAGAAAGAACATGTTGGTTTTTAGGAAATCATACAACAAGGGTTTGAATAAAAAAAATGAAATTGAAACTTTACCTTGAGCCATTAGAAACACAAATAGTATGGAAAAAAGCAAGGACTTTGTCATGTTGTTGATCATTATGTGTGTTGTTTATAGACTATAACCAAAGAATACTTATTATAAGATATGAGAACAATGTTCATGCACCTTAACCGACACTTTTAAGGTCATTTAAATATCGTGCATTGATTCTTGAATACCTATTATAAAGAAATACTTGTGTGATATTTTTTAATCTTTTCCTTGTATGACACTGAACTGAACAGTTATTTAGAATCCACAGATTTCTTTTGTTAAAGCGACGCATTATTTCCTAATGTAATATACAACTCTCAATTGTAATGCACTATATCTATTATTTTTAAATTTAATGCAAAATTAAGAGGAATTAAAAAAAATTAATTTAGAATCTATATTCTATATAAAAAACTTTCTAACAAAAACTCTCCAAGTAAAATACTTCAAGTGCCATGTACTATCATTTTATGCAATAACTTCAAAAATATCTTAAAGACAACATGGGTTGTGTTTGGCAAAAATAAGCTAGTCCATCCAAACATTTACCAGAAGCTAGCTTTTTGAAACGCTACTTTGAGTAGCTTATGAGGAGCTTATTGTAGCTTTTTCCAATTATACCCTTATTAATATTAACTATTAAATTCAAATATACCCTTTTTGGTCATTTTACGTACTCATTGTCAAACATGATTTGTTCATCAGCTAGCTTATTAGCTACTAGCAAGTTTATCAATTAACACCTAGCTTATCAGCTACCAGCTAGCTTATCAGCTACCAGCTAGCTTATAAGCTACGTGTGCCAAACATAGCCTTGGTATATACAAGGTACGACTTCTTAAGGCATTGCCATCACCAACACCATGAAAGTTGAAAGGTCCATCTTTACTTTCTTCAATTTCAACTTTACCCATTTCACATTTGTGTCTTCTTCATAAAAAACAATTACTATGGTTTTTCTTACTGATATGTGCAACAATTTTAATACGTTCAGAACATTCTTTGTTTAGTCAAACTTGTATCCATTCCAACTATAGAAGTCGCATGCAAAAGGACATGTGTCAAAGTATAGAGAGATTCAAAATTTCAATTTTTTACATGTCCTCTGCCAAATCTCTAACTTGTCCTCCAACCTTCATTGAAGATGCCCTTGCCACCCCCCCTTTTAAGGTACACTTTTTTGTATATTTTGGACAAAAATGGTTGATACCGGCAACCCTAACCGGCCCCCAATCTTTTTCAATCTCGTAATGTGGGGGCATACCTAACCCACTCAGTGATTGCGGTTATGGGGTGCCTCAGGCTAGAACCGAAGACCATTAGATTTTGGAAAAACACTACCCACCCATTACCAATTGTGTTACGCGCCCATTGACACTCTTTTTTGTATATTATATAGGTTCCAACCTGATTTTAGGGCTTTAATGTAGCGGGTTTTAATTTGCAATGGAATTCGAGAACGTAACAAGTTTAAATTCTAAAACCGAAGCTTGAAGAATGGATCCCATGTGCTTTTCTAAGTTTCCAATTTTGACCTTCTGTTTAATTTAGTCTAAATGAAGCGGCCATTAATGGTTGGAATGAAATTGAAGATAATTGTGGTGTCATTTTATAAAAAACCAGTTGTTTTTTTATGCTTTGACGGTCACCATTTTTATACTCTCTCTGTATAAAGTTGTGTTTTTATTGTCCACGGTTTTGTTTTACTGGAAGCTAATTTAAATTAGTTCTTTTATTATCCTTTTGTTGGAAAAAATTTGTAGCTTTAGCTAGCATCAATTTAAGCCCACTGATGTTATTATTATTAATTAAAAAATTTGTTGTTATATAGCAACAAAGCTTGAACCAAGAAACTCCAAGACACTTACACAATCTGTTACCACTAGGCTATTAATGCCCTTTAATATTTATTTAACCTATTTTATTCTTATGACATTTCTTGCTGATTCATTATTACTTTTTATAAAAAAAGTTGACTTTTGTTTTGTTTTCATGACAACACTTATTAATCTTAAACAAAATATAATTAATCATATTCAATAATTAAACTTTGTATGTGTTTTTATTTTAAAAAAAAATCATGTGCTAATATTTAAAAGTTTATTATTATTTTCGTCACACATTTTGTAAGATCAAAATTTACATGAAACAATTTTGATATTCTACCTAATTTCAACAAGAAATCACAAAGATCTTTTGTTATGTTTTCTAAAATCAAATTTTGTATGAAATAATTTAGATTGTTACATAATTTCAGCTTTTTTTTTTGTGATTTTCACAATCATAAATATGATTTTCAAAAATATTATTTATTCTGTTTTGTATTTTTTTATTCGATGTTGAATCTCGTAAATCCAATTTCACTCAGTAAGTGTATTTAGATATTTATTCTGATGTATTTTTTATACAACCATGTGTAAGATGTTTAATTTGTCTTACACATGGTTGTATACAATTAGTTCGAACATAACTATTATTATATACAATGTCATTAAAATTCAGTTAAGCTTGATGTTACATTATAATATTATATAATTATAACATACGTATTACAAAGAACACATTTTGATTCACTAATAGTAACAAAAATTGCTCTTTAAAGATAATATATTTTCATGTCTTGTATTTTTTTAAATAATGGGGGCATTATTTAGCATTTTCGCCCAGGGCATGAAAAACCTTAGGACCGGCCCTGGAACTAAGAGTGTTACCCGGTAAATGAGATTTACAACTCTTACCAGAAATTGCCCTTAATGCGCAAATAAAAGCCCTCACAACACTCGATACTTATTGATTAGGATGAGTCACTCAAGACCAATGTCACTCGTCCCTCTTTTACATTTACGAAAATACCGGGCTTTATGTTTTTTTAGGAAACTAAACTAAAATAGCTCGTCAACCTGAAAACAGAGGGCTTCCCTCGCTACAACTAACATAACAGCCTCTTCCTTGCCCCCCTAAGAATCCAAAGGTCACCTTTGGAGGTTGTTGTGACGCTTTGGTTACGAAGGTTATTGGGGTCTAGATTTATGGATGGATTCAATAATCGAAAGTCCTCCAACTCAATAAATATCAACAACATGTCGTGACCGGTTAGGCTTGATTGATTTTGTCAGAAAAGAAAGTAGGTTTCGGGGGTTCATTGATTAGTACACCGCCCGTGCTAGTAAGGTCGAGACCTTGGTCGTACATCTCTGGGTTGTTGGCCTATCTTCTTTCTGAGATTGACCAGCCAGCTAGGTTGGTTTGGCTATTTCTTTATATTGAAAGGTTGGTTTCACTATTCTTTTATATTGAAATGAGTCAGTTGTTTGCACGAGTCATCTTTTTCTAGGCTCCGCTGGACGACACGACATTCTCGTTTAACTAAATAGATGTCGAGCTTACTTGTGATGGTTCCCAAGGATCCAATATGACCACTTCACTTAGGTCCACGTTGCCACGATATTGTTCTATGGAAGCGGACGAGCTGTTAGAAGTTCGGCCCGCTTTTTTTTGTGTCGTAGAGGAGGGATTGACTTTCTAGGTAAATTGTTGCATACTATACGTTTTTGAAAAATTAAAATATTGTCTGATATGGTAGGTGATAGTGCTAATTTTACTTTTAAACACTTACCGGTAGGTTTTTAAGTAAACGGCCTCCTAATAATTGTTGGATCTACAAATTAGGCAAAGTTGACCTAATAATTGGGATTTCAGATGGGTATGTATTGTTGTTGGCTGTTTTGACTCTAATTTTTGAATTGCAGCTACAAAGACCATTAACAACGGTCTATTTAAGTTCGTTATGATGGCAACAAATGTTAAGCCTCTTAACTCTTCCCTCTATGCCAAAAGATAGGGTATTAAAAGATTTCTTCAAATATTCATTATGATTTCCTTCTTGTTACAATTTTGTTTACAAAATGTAAAAATTAGTCATCAAGTCTCATACTTGTTTCCCAAGGAAGGGTACCGAATCTTGTTGTCCCAAACAATTATCATAAGGATATCAATACCCAACAACCCTCCTAACTCCAGTGCTACGTCAGCTTCTACATCAGCTTTTCCTCAACCCCACAATTAATCCTCTAAAACCCTCTCTGATTAGTATCCAACCCTTTCACCTTCTCATTTAATTAAACACACCCCTCACACACAACACAACCCGCTCACAGCGGTGTGGGGAACCCTCTAGCCTACCGAACCCACCGAACCCACCGATCGTGTAGCGGAACCCACCGAACCCGCTGAGCCCGGCGGATTCGAACCCGCCGAGCCCGGCGGCTTCGAACCCGCCGCATGGCCTAATAAACAACCTCTATCATCTTTCACAAATATCTTGATTGTTTCTAATATATGAGTTGCTCGAAACATTTACATGGTTTTATATCTAAAACTCAATTCTATATCTACTTTGTTGATATAACTATTTGCAAAAACCAAGGAACACCCTCATAACACACCATCTGAACCGTATGCATTTGGGCATACAAATAATTTTGCAATATGCACATATGCCTATGCATAAGTGCATAATGCATTTGTGCATAAAAACCAAATGAACTCAAATTACCCGTTTACACAAGTACATATGGTCCACATAGAGGGTTACGATGGTGTTCCTTGGTCCTCCCCCCCCCCCCCCCCCCCCCCCCCCCCCCCCCCCCCCGCCCCTACCGCTACTCTCTCTCTCTCTCTCTCTATATATATATATATATATATATATATCCTCTATATAGAGGGAAGTTCATTTGTAAACTAAAAAAAAACGTGTAAACTCATGGTTGCATACGTAAATCAATGAAAAATCTTTTGTAGAGTTGTTTAATATGATGAAAAATGTTTCATGTACAAAATTTTTTGATGAAATTGTTTCATATGAATGTGTTTATTTATGTAGAAATCAAAAAATTTCACAGAAACGAGAAAAAAGTTTCATATGAATAAAAAAAAACACCAAAATATGAAACAATTTCATCAAAATTTGATGTTTATGAAACATTTTCATCGTATTAAACAACTCCATGAATCAATTTCATTGATTTAATCTATGCAACCAACAGTTTACACGTTTTTTTGGGTTTATAAATTAACTTCCCTTATATATATATATAGAGGGAAGTTATTTTGTAAACCAGTTTTTGGTTGTAAACCGTGTAAACTCATGGTTGCACAGCTTAAATCAACGAAATTTCTTCATGGAGTTGTTTAATACGATGAAAATGTTTCATATACTAAATTTTTTTACGAAATTGTTTCACATTTCGGTGTATTTTACGTAGAAATGAAAAAAGTTTCACATAAATAAGAAAAACGTTCGTGTGAATAAAAAAACACCGAAATGTGAAACAATTTCGTAAAAAAATTTAGTATATGAAACATTTTCATCGTATTAAACAACTCCATGAAGAAATTTCGTTGATTTAAGCTGTGCAACCATGAGTTTACACGGTTTACAACCAAAAACTGGTTTACAAAATAACTTGACCCTATATATATATATATATATATATATATATATATATCTTGGGGTGGGTTCAAACGAGAACGACATCAATTTAAGAGAATACGAGAATGATTTTTAGCCACCAATTTTTCTTTTCAAAAACATTACCACACCACCTCTATAGCCACCACCACCATCCATAGCACCTCCACCACCACCTTCGCTGCTGCCGCCACCACCACCACCGCCACCGCTGCCACCATCGCCTCCGCCAGAAGCACCGCCGCTCTCACCACCAATAGCAGCACCACCACCACCCACATCACTTCCACCACTACCTCCACTACCACACCACCACCTATGTCGCCACCACCATCACCGGCACCGCTGTCAGCACCACCGACATAGCCGCTGGTACCTCCGAAACCACCGTTGATACCTTTGGCACCACCCCCGGTAACTTCGAAACCACCGCCGATACCTCCGGAACCATCGGCACCACCACCGGTGACTTCGAAAACCACTCCGGTACCATCGGCACCACCACCGGTACCTCCGAAACCACCGCCGGTGCCTCCGGCACCATTGAAACCACCATCGGTACCTTTGAAACCACCACCGGTACAACAAGACCACCTCTGCTGGTGGTGGTGGCGGAGGTGCTGCTGCTGTTGGTGGTGGTGGCAGGGGTGGTGCTGGTGGCGGTGCTGGTAGCGGTGGTGGCGGTAGTGGCGGTAGTGTAGGTGGAGGACTAGGGTTGGTGGCGGTGACAGAGGTGGTGGCGATGGTGTTGTAGGTGCTGGCGGAGATGGTGGGGGTGGTGGTGGTGGTGGTGTAGATGGTGGTAGCAAATGTGGTTAACATGTTATTTCAATGTAAAATCATATGTGATTTAATATAACTTTGATTGGTTAATATCATGTGTGATAACAATATCATATGTGATTTCAATGAAGAATCATATATAATTTCAATGCATAATCATGTGTGATAACAATATCATATGTGATTTTAATGAAGAATCATATGTAATTTCAATGTAAAATCATATGTGATTTAATATAAGCTGATGTGTTAAGTTGTGATTTCAATGCATAATCATGTGTGACAATATCATATGTGATTTCAATGAAGAATCATACCTAATTTTTGTTGGGTTTTTGAGGATCCCTCACATCGAACTGATACAAGGATCATTGTGGATCTCAATCCTAACTGGAAGAGATGCACGGTAAAACCTAATGATCAAACTGACCAAAAGGTTTAAACTTTATCAAACCTAACTGGTTTGATTGATGCAAAACCTTAGAATTAAAAACCCGAAAACATTCGATTGATCTTAATCGTTTTTATTATTTAATCCTGATAAACGGGTTTTGGTTAGTTTACCTGGATTGCTTAAGATTGATCCACCCGTAAACGATCACACAAATTGCCTTCTAGTTGGCTGAAATCCCGAGATCATGAAACAAGCTGTTTTGTGAGATGTCAACCGAAAAACTGAACTCCGTGGGGTTGTGGTTTTTGGCGCCGGTTTCTAGGGAGAGAGGAGAGAGATTTTCTTTTGTGGCTTGAATAATCAATTGAGTCAGCTAACTGGTAACCCTTAAGCCTATATTTATAAGGTAGACTTTCCTAGTTACCATACAACTCTATAATTATCTTTTGGTAATTATCTTTTCTTTCTCCCAAAGAAATTTTTTTTTACCAAACTAGATAATTATTTATTAATTAATATTCTTATTATATATTTATTTATCTTTAATAAATACATAATTTATTAACTAATAAACTTATATATATATATATATATATTTATTTACCTAATAAATATATATATAATTCATTTCAAACCTTTATCTTTGGGTTTTCTTACATAAAATACCCAACTGGTTTATAATTAACTATTATAAACCCAATCTCTCCAAACTGGGATTATCTTATTTGATTTACAGATCCTCACAGGTGTGACCCTCAAGTGTCTTATAACATTGGATGTGAAATCACTGGTTTGTCAACTTCTGCACATAATTACTATCAGACTCCCACTTGTGCAAGTTGGCAATACCGTCTTGATCACACGGACCTAAGGAGGCCCCTAGACAGACACTTAGGCTAACCAGGTTACAAGAACTCTTATACCCAGATAGGTGATAATACATTTCCCTTAAGGAAGTAACATTTATGAAACTGCTGTTCATAAAGCGGGTATATCTTGGCTTTTCCCTTTGCAACACAATATTTAATCTTTGAGTATGAGCTTGGAATCAGTTAACTCTAAATACTCAAGATTCTGTTTATTGACTATCCGACCTCTACTGGTTTATAATTAACTATTATAAATCCAATCTCTCCAAACTGGGATTATCTTATTTGATTTACAGATCCTCATAGGTGTGACCCTCAAGAGTCTTATAACATTGGATGTGAAATCACTGGTTTGTCAACTTCTGCACATAATTACTAACAATTTCAATGCAAAATCATATGTGATTTAAAATAAACTGATGTGTTAAGTTGTGATTTCAATGCATAATCATGTCTGATCACAAGATCATATGTGATTTCAATGCAGAATCATAAATGATTTCATTGCAAAATCATCAATGCAAAATCATATGTATAATGGCGGTGGCGAAGGTGGTGGTGCTGCTACTACCGGCGGCGAAGGTTATACTAGTGGTGGTTTCGAAGGTACCGATGGTGGTGCCGGAGGTACCGGCGGTGGTTTTGGTGGTGCCGGAGGTGGTTTCGATGGTACCGGAGGTATCGGCGGTGGTTTCGATGGTGTCGAAGATACCGACGGTGGTTTCGGAGGTGCCGGTGGTACCAGCGGTGGTTTTGAAGTTACCGGTGGTGGTGTCGATGGTGCCGGAAGTACCGACAGTGGTTTCGATGGTGTCGGAGTGGTACCGACGGTGGTTTCGATGGTGATGGAGGTATCGGCGGTGGTTTCGGAGGTACCGGTGGTGGTGCCGGTGGTACCGGCGGTGGTTTCGAAGTTACCGGTGGTGGTGCCGATGGTGTCGGAGTACCGACAATGGTTTTGGAGTTACTGGTGGTGGTGCTGTTGGTGGTGCCGAGAGCAGTGCCGGTGATGGTGGTGGTGGTGGTGGTGGTGATGGTGGTGGTGGTGGTGGTGGTGGTGTGGTAGTGGAAGTAGTGTTGGTTGTGGTGGAAGTGATGTGGGTGGTGGTGGTGCTGCTGTTGGTGGTAGCAGAGGCGGTGCTGGCGGTGTTCGCGGTGCTGCTGACGGAGGTGGTGGTGACGGTGGCGGTGGCGGCGGTGGTGGCGGAGGCGGCGGTAGCAGAGGTGGTGGCGGAGGTGGAGGAAGTGGTAGCCATAAAGGTGGTGTGAGTGATGTATTTGAATTACAAAAATGGGTGGCTAGGAATCATTCTCGTATTCTTTTAAAAAGTTGTCATTCTCGTTTGAACCTCCCTCTATATATCTTTTTATATAAAAGGAATTTGTCAAAAAGTTTCCAATTTTCAAATCTCTAATAGCCCGATTTGAAATTGAAATACCTTTTAATTAAACTCTGTATCCTTATTACTTTTAATCCATTTTTTTTATTAATTTTTCACTTTACACTCTTATCATATTAATATAAATAATATATACAAACTAAAATGTACTAGAATTTTTTTTTTGTTTTTTTAACAAATTATATCATTATAATCGTTTCAACAAAATACTTTGAAAATGAGTCCGGTATTGAATATATTTCTATTTGATTGTATTATTAAATATAAAAAATACATCCAAATTAATTTACCATATATTTTTTTTTTTACCTTCTTATTTTCATTTTGCACCCTTATCTATAATTTATATTTAGGGGGAATATTTTCTATGTTCTTTTAAAACTTTTAAATTACTTCTATATCCTTTTGAACTTTAAAATTACTTTTATATCCTTCCAAACTTTTAAAACTATCATCTATGTTACTCGATCCTTAGCGTCGGTGGAAGCACATCCCCTTCTTGTTTTTTTATTGGGTCTTTCCTCGACCAACTATTTTTAAGAATTGAATACATAAATTGATGAATCGTGATTGCATTAAGAGAATGAAGTCAGTTTTTCAAAGTGTGTTTTTGTAAGGATTGATATTTTAGTGCGAAAATTGTATGTTTCTATCAATCTTTATCAAAGTATTGTTTTACATGGATTTGCCACTCCATGGCCTTATTAGTACAAAATTTGTTTTTTATGGATCTGGTAACAATTTGCCTCGATTAGACCTATATATGTGATGAGATGTTTGGTTGTTGCTTGGTTGTTTTTTTAATGGTTGTAAATTTTGCCGACACGTGGGTCGTTTCTTTTTCTATGTATTTGTAATCTCGAATCCAAAGGGGTAGGGGGAGGGATTGCTGGTTGCAAAGTCAAATTGTATCTAAAATTAGAAGATGATGTTAAAGATGAAGAGTAAGACCCATTTTATTTGAAGAAATAATTTTAAATTAATTAATTTACTCCGTCGCTGATCAGCGACAGGTCAGCGACGGAATTATTTGAAGAAATAATTCTAAATTAATTAATTTATTACGTCGCTTATCAGCGACGGATCAGCGACGGGATTATTTAAAAAAATAATTCAAACTTTAAAATAAGAAATTCCATCGCTGATCCGTCGCTAATCAGCGACGGATC
The DNA here is from genome assembly GCA_030169165.1 of Centaurea solstitialis. Classification (NCBI taxonomy): domain Eukaryota; kingdom Viridiplantae; phylum Streptophyta; class Magnoliopsida; order Asterales; family Asteraceae; genus Centaurea; species Centaurea solstitialis. The sequence goes on from CM058040.1 coordinate 64,666,988, forward strand.
AGCGATGAAATTTCTTATTTTTTGTTTTTTCCTCCATTTTTTAGATTATATTTCACACATATGTACATATTAATGTTATGTATGTATGGATATATGTATATATATATATATATTTGTGTGTATGTGTGTTGTGTACGATAAATGATATATATATGTATACCATATCCATTAAGAACCATGGATCAAGTTGTAAGTGTTAAGTTCATTAACAGTCAAGCAATACCCTTTATGTTATAATACAACCGACTATATATAAATAAATATATGTGTGTGTGTGTGTGTTTTTGTTTATTAACGATGCATGGTTGATGTATATTAGTTGTTAGAACGGTGTATGTGTTATATGTATCATTGGGCCCATGTCAGGTGTGTGTGTGTTGGGGGGCGAATGATCATGTGAAGAAAAGCATTATTGTTTATTTGTAACTTGTAAGTATTGGGGATTAAGATTTTAGATAATTGCTCATATTTGTTTCTCTCGGAATCCATTGATTGTTGGAATAATCCGTTTTTTCTAGTTTATCTTACAATAATCCATTTTGATAAACTTTAATGGTAGATTGATAGCTGAGTTGCATTGGGACTTTGTTTATCTGATGAGCTTGACCATTTCAGGTTTGATTTCTTATTGATCGGTAATTGGAAATTTAGTTATTAGCTTATATAATTTGAAAACCCAATATGGTTTTAGAACGTTGGATAAAGTTAGAATATTGGTTTTTACTTGATGAACTAATATAATAGGTTATGGTGGAGAATATTGACAAGTAGACAAGATTTGAACCACTCATGAAAGTCAAGGCTTATATTATGTTTTTGTCTTCATTTCAAATATGTTTGTGCTTTTTTATAGATTATAGATTAAGCGCCTCACCTATATGCGACTTGTGTGTTTTGATCTCAAAATCTACACATGTATTGGATTAGAGCTTGGTTTTACGGTATTGGATAAAAAGGGTGAAAAGCTACTAATTGTGTATGCATTTTGGTTTTAGATCTAATCGTATTTTAGAATTTTAGAAAATTGAGGCTGTAAATAAAAAATGTTGTGTACCTAATGTGTATTTGTACAGAAAAACACAGTTTTAATTTTTTTTAAATTACCAAAATCAGTGACGGATCAGTGACAGTAAATCCGTCGCTGATGTGTATCTGTCACTGAAACCCAGCCGTCACTAATCCGTCGCTGATACCTAGCCGTCGCTGATCCGTCGTTGATACCCTACCGTCGCTGATACCCATTCGTCGCAGATACCCATCCGTAGCTGATAGTATCAGCTACGGGGAGATCAGCGACGGATCAGCGGCGGATAAGAGCAACAGCGACGGATCAGCGACGGAATATTCCGTGACTGATGCCTGTTTTTCTAGTAGTGCTTGTCTGGAAACCTGACTCGCATGTTTCTCACCTAATTTTGTACACTAAATTTTTGTATGTCAACTCTGGGGGTAACAACATCATTTATAGAAAACTTGGTCGATCCTACCTCATGGTGCAAGGCATAGGCTTGCGACGCGAGCCTCCTTGATAAGCACGAGCCGGATTTTTTTGTTGTTTTGCTTTCCACCCTTATCTACATGTTCCTAGGGTGTAAGTAATATTCTTGTGGTTAATGATTTTTGGATTTCCACTTATTTCGACAAAAATCTCCATTTTGACTATTTTGACCCTATCTTTATTATTTTTGCCCAAAATAACGTGAAACAGTAAAATAAATGAAGTTAGCTCGAATCAAACATAAAGTTAGGGAAATTTAAGAATAAAAACAAAAATATCGAAAGGTAAAAATAGATATAATTTCGGGGATATCATATATATTCAAATGAGTCCATCTCATTTAAATATTTTTTCACGTTTTATGATGTAAATAAACAATAAAGGTAGTAGAATTCCATATATAATGACGAGGGTTTGTTTAAATGACAAGAAAACATATTTAGGAATGTCTATAAAAAGGATTGCTACAACGCTGAGCAATGGAGCAGGTGTCATGAGTTCATCCGGAATTGTTACTCGATATCACTGAAGGTCGTTATTATTCAGAGCGTGACGTTGAAGGGGAAACCGAGGTCTTCGGATTTCAATTTGGTGCCGAAAGCCATTGGGGAGCTGATGTTCATCCATGCTGAGTGTTATCGCCAAGGCGTATCCATTCCTGGAGGAGCTGGGATTGAAGAGAATGTCGGTTAGTGACGAGAGTTTGGAGTTTCTGGCAAACAACTTTCCTCATTTTAAAACTTTATCGCTATTGAGTTGTTATGGGTTTTCTTAGACACTTTGTATTTTTTTTTTTGAAGAGGTATCCCAGACCACATTGGGCCCAGACTAATCTTCGGCAATTTTGGGCCGAAGCCCGACTGCTAAAGCATGCAGCCCAGGGTCGAAGCCCCCGTACCTCCAGAATGCGTCCCCCAGGGCTCGAACTCAGGTTCACCACTATGTAGTGCCCAAGTCTTACCACTAAGCTAACACTCATTTGGTTAGACACTTTGTAATTTACGATATGAGGTGTGTAAATCAAGAGCTTTTGAATATCAGTTATAAGTTAACTTATCAACTAGTTTGCCGATCATAGTCTTTATATATGAATGGGTTTCATATTTGTAAAGGAGTTGACATCAAATCACTTGAATTTTGGGTTTGACTGATCAGATCAATTTCAAGCTGATTTCGAAATTAATTTTTCTTTGCCTTTTCTCGTTGCTTTCTTGATGTGACACATGACCTGTCTTTGAAAATTAATGGATGCCATGTTTTTTTATAAAGGTTCACTTGGGTTAGCTCAGACTACATCCTTGATAAATTTTACCGAGAGCTAAAACATGCTTTCCTGGGAGTAATACTCAGTGGCCCCTGGTTGCTCGCCCCCGGATTCGAACTTGGGTGGGTTTTTCCCCAACACCAAGACTTAACCGGTAGGCTGTCCTATTGGGGTTTGGATGCCATGTTGTTGATGTCATCTCTCTTGGAATATCTTTGTGTTTCACAATTGGGCCATGAGACTTGCCTTTGATTTGATTTTACAAGTTTGTTTAAGGGATTCAATTTTTATTCATCTTCCTTTATTCCAAGAAAGAAATATGGTTGCAAATTGTGTTTTCATTTAAAGCGGCCATATTATCTTCTTAAATGAAAGGAAATTTTGTAATTCTGCTTACTAGCTGCTTTATGCTGTGTTCTTGAAAAAATAAGGGAAAGGAAAAGAAAAGAAAAGAAAAGAAAGAGAAGGAAAAGAAGAGAAAAGAAAGGAAAGGAAAATAATTTTTTTTATCTGTGTTATCGAAAATGGATAGAAAAGAAAACAAAGGAAAAGAAAATAAAAGAAAGGAAAAGAAAGTTTCTTTCCTTAGCTTTCCATCCAAACATGGGAGGAAAGTTTTGGAAGGAAACTCATCCTTATTTTCCTTCCTCTTCTCTTCCTTTCCTTCATAAAAATTTTTCGAGAACATGATGTTTTTTTTTTTTACTTTCCTCCCCCTTCCTTCCCTCTCCTTTTCTTTTCTTCCTAAATTTTTTTCGAGAACATGAGTTTTTTGTGCTTCCCTCCCATTTCCCTCACTTTCCTTTCATTTCCTTCGTAAAAAAGGTTTTGAAAACACAGCGTAAGTGGACTTCAAGTTATAGAAGCATGAGGCAATTATATGGGTATGCAAAGAAAAAAAATCAAAAAAAAAAAAAAAATCCCTATTAACTATAAACCTCCAACAACCTTTTTTCATGTAGTTCGTATTATTACAACCGTTTTTATGTGTAATTTTCTAGTGCCATTTGGGCTAAAATATGTAATCTCTTTAAACGATAAGCGGATACTTTAGCTAAGCAGTTCTTATACTATCTGCCATGTTGTTCCCGATCCTTTTCTATAGTTCATGATTATCATTTAGGCAACTAATTAGAGTTTCATAGGACATGACATCTATTGTTAATCGAAGTTCTGTTCATTTTGTTGTGCTTTATCTTTATCGTGTAAACGTTAATTCTGTGGGAGTTTTTGGCGATTGATCATAGTTGACGATATCTTATTCCATGCATTAGAACAGGAATAAAGGTTAAAAACATATATAAGTCCCAACGCGTTCTTTCTTGCCATTAATAGTAGTGGTGATTTTTTCGAACTTCTTAGATGTTTAAACAATGTTGGATACTTAAAATTTTATGGATCTAGTATCTACTGATAGTTAAAGTTTACATCCATTCCATTCATCTTTCAAGATATTTAATCAACTTTTGCTACATGGGCTTGAATTATGGGCCCCTCTACTTGATAGTTTAATTATAAGTAAGGCCCTAGATCAAACACTATATTTGAAGGCCATCACATGTGTATAGCTTCTCCTTACTAAATTAAGAAATTTGCACAACAAAAGTGAGTGCATTTTCTTATAGAAGTAGCAAGTATATCGTTCTCTTGATTCTGCTGGATTTTTTTGGGGGAAGGAATTTAACGGAGATAGACATACAAGACAACGAGATTGGCGATCTTAGTGGGGATTGGTTAAGTTGTTTCCCAGAAAGCTTAACCTCATTAGAAGTGCTCAACTTTGCAAGCTTAAATAGCGAATTTAGCTTTAATGCCCTTTTGAAGCTCGTTACTAAGTGTAAATCATCAAGGATTTTGAAATTTAACTGGAATGTAAATTTACATCAATTGTGGAGACTTCTTTTGTCGGCCTCACAATATGACTGAACTTGGTACCAAAACCTTCATGCAAGAGATTTTATTTGTTTGTAGTATTGTTAGATCCATTTCAGCTTAGAAAGTATTGAAAAATAAACTAAGTTCAAGTAGGCAGAAGACAAATGATCTCTCAAATGCATCAAGAACACACGTCTACAAAATCACTTCGATAGAGGTCTATAGAAGGCAATTCGGCAGAGGCCTTCAAAGCGCAATCAAGTCAGAAGATTGCAGAGCCTCTGAGAACATTCTCAGAGCCTCTGCAATACACATCCTCTATGATAACTCTCCAGATATTTCCACAAGGAGGAATTTGACATGTGCATATCATGTGAAGCGATTATAACTAACTTGTCAAAGGGCGTATCTTGAAGATTTGATGTTGCCAAGTGTCATGCTCTCACTTGTTCAAGTCAATGTGAAACCACTATTTAAATTATATTTTTCTTGTGTATCAAGTGCGCTTTAACCGTGTAAATTTTGTGATTGAGAGATTTAGAGAGAGTTCTATACATAGTAGTGAGTGTTTTTGGTGTTCTTCAAATTCAAGCAACCTAATAGCTTCATTTGAGTATCTTGTTTCGTTTATTCTATTAGTTTTATGTACTCAGTTGCTCTGTATCATTACCTACTCAATTCTTATTATTCACACAAATTGCTTCCGGTTTTTACTTTATTATTGTGTTGATTTTGAGTAGAAATCATTTCATTGAACATTAATTGGGAAAAACAAATATATATTTGATATTGAGAATTATCAAATACATATTGAAGAGATTTTTATTCTATAAAGACATATATTATTTAGCTATGAACAACCATGCATACCGAAAATCGCAAATGAGAATTTTTCTTAAATTCTTGACATGATAGATCATATGAGTATTCTTTTTTAAGCTCTTAGTAACACTCGTGGGAATGAATCCTTACACTTGCCCATTTTCCCGGAAACGAAGGAGAAGAGGATAAACATAATGATCCATCACATTTTCATCCGCCGCAGGTGGTTTCGGGCATACAAAAGAACATTGACAAAAATCCAGCGCAGAGCATTCTCCAGTGGTATTAGACTTTCCATAATCTTTAAAACAATGTGACTCACATTCATCTTCTTCACAATTTGAAAAAGGTATATCAATAACACACGGACGAGCCATAAGTAATTTCATACCTACAAATATGCAACAATTATATGTATATGAGTTATTTAAACGGTTAATAAATCCAAATTTTTTTAATAAGCTTTCTCAATTTTCATGATAGTAATAATAATCAAAATTTATACTAATTTTGAGATATCATCTCCAATGAAAAAAAACATGTTGGTTTTTAGGGAATCATTCGTCAAGAGTTTGAACAAAAAATATTGAAATTGAAACTTTACCTTGAGCCATTAGAAACACAGACAATATGGAGAAAACTGAGAACTTTGTCATGTTGTTAGTTATTTTGTGTGTTGTTTATTGACTATCACCAAAGAATACTTATTATAAGAGATGAGAACAATGTTCATGCACCTTAATCGGCTCTTTTAAAGTCATTAATATTTCGTGCACCGATTCTTGAATACCTATTATAAATGAATATTTGTGTGATATTTTATCATCTTTTGCTTGTGTGATACCTAACTTTAAAGTTGTTTGAAATCTATAGATTTTTTTAGAGTGATTTATTAATGCTTAATGCAACATACAACTCTTAAGTGTACTATACTATATCTGTTATTTTTAATTTAATGAAAAACAAAGACAAACTAAAAAATAATTTAAAATCTATCTATACAAAATTAAAAACATTCAAACAAAAACAGTCAAGTACAATACTCTCATGTACTATCATTTTATGCAATAACTTCAAATTTTTCTTAAAAGCAACTTGGTATATGTAACCTCCACATTCGAAAATATGTTTCAATTATGTTTTTTATACGTGTTTACATGATGAAAACTTGATAGAACACGTGTTAGAAAGGTTAAAGTTGAATTCAAGTGTAATTAGTCGATGACTAAAATGTCATAAAATGAAAGTTCGGGGTCTAAAACCGATTTTCTTAGACATTTTCTGAAATATTTTTATAGTAAGATGTATATTATCTCATTACGAGCACGTGAGCGAAAACCACGTCAAAAACAATTCTGACTTCCTTTTTCACCCAAATCAATCTCTAAACACATGTACACTTTACTAGGGGAGATTTTGACTACTTAGGATTGAATCAAGCTTGATACATAGGATTTTTGCTTCATTAAATCAAAATCATCTCCAATTTAAGGCATAACTACTTTCTTGATTAATTTCTTTATTTGTTGCTACTTAGAGATGAAATCAGTGATATTAGGGTTTGCATTTATGAACCTTAATATGAGTTATAGTAGTATTATGTTATATTTAGCATGGTTATAGCCTAACTAAGTTGTTATGATCCTTGATTGATGATATATATAGGTTTTCAAAATGAGGAACATAAGGTTGATGGTATTTTGATTACTGGAATAAAGATTAAACCAAAAATATGGATTTTAGCCAAATTAGTTGGTGAATTTGACAGCACCAAATTTATCTGAGAGATTGTTTTGAAAGAGAGATGACTTTTTCACCGTAGCTCCGATTGCTATGATTCTGAACATTTCAAAAAGCTTATATATAGCTCTAAATCTGTTTTTAGACACATTTTAGAAATAAGGATTGTAGGTTGGATAAAAATGCCTCTCGAAAGTCATAAAAATTGTATTTTGAGCTCTGAATTATAGTAACTAAAAAGAGTTTAATTAAGTTTGATTAAGCTATCGTTGTAGGATCTTTATGAAACTTTGGATACATATTAAATGTATTAAAAAATTTCTCATTTGGTCCTTTCGAAGTGACCGTTCGACTACGTTTAGGCTAATATGGACTTAGAGCCTACTTTGGCTCGTATTTAAATATCAAAAAGCACTGAGAGTTTATGGGGGTACTTAACTTTCTAATTGGTAGACATGTATTGTATACTTGCTACCTTCTTCCATGCTTATCCATGTTATGTCTTCTTATTGATTTCAAATGATTATTGGTTATAGTACTCCATCTTTCCATACGTGTTACAAGATGGTTCATTTGTGTTTCACTGAGGGAAGCATGGTGTGCGTATTTGACAGTGTTAGAGTCTGGTAGTTTTCTCTACCTTCCGGGATAACTCGAGTGGGAAGATCATTCAACTGGCCGGGATAGCTTGAATGGTATGATATCTATGACATATTTTGTGCTTGCCAAGTCCGGGATAGTTCAATGATAATACATATCATTTGGTATCTTCCACATGATATATTTGTTGCATACTTTCATATTCGGATGTTTGATTCCTATATAATGGTTATCTGTTATAAGATTTACATCCTTCGTGATCATTAACTTCCATGGATTACATTGTGAAGCTTTTGTAGTTAGTAGTTCAGGGTCGTTCCTAGGGGTGTTCCAAGTGCTTCTGTCACACAGGGCCCCACACGTCGGGGCCTCGGGATATTTAGAATTTTTTATAATAGTATTTTTAATATATAAGATAAAAAAAAGCCACTGTTGAACAAATGTTGAAGCTGGCTCAGTTGGGTAGCGCCTCCTCCTTTATAGTAGACGTCGAGGGTTCGATCCTTGCAAGTAGTGATGGCCAAATGGAACCGAACCAAACTGAACAAAAAACCCGAACTAACCCGATGCCAGAACCGGTTTTGAGCCCGGCCCAGTCCAAACCGGTTTCCAGCCAAAAAGTGTAACACCTCAATTCATAAATCTATAAATTTAATATTCAACAAACAGATTTAATAATAGATAACTTCAACAACGGAAAAGTGATCCTTTTATTTCAAAACTTTGTGAAAATGAATTCTATGGATTAAAATACCAAAATATTTGAGTCATCATCATTTAATTATTAAAACAAGAGTTCAATTATTTTAAACATCACAATCCTTCAACTTCCAAGTAGAGTTGAGCCTTGACCTCCTCGGAGCCTCAAGCAGATCCTTTCCCTTTGTTCTTACCGGACAAACCTGCCACTAAAACAAGACACCACAACGGGTTAAGCTTTACGCTTAGTGAGCACAAACCAGACTCGATAACAACCACATAACACATAATCACCATACATAAACAAGAACTGGACATGCATCAATCCCTTTGTTCTTACGACTCAATACCATCAAGGACTAACGGACACTGGTACCAGGCTATTACACTACCAATACCTACGGTGGCCACATACCACTACAATTGGCACTGTCGAAAATTACATGCTAGTTTCATTCACACCACAACATGTACACACGTAATTTGCATACATGATCACATAGAGAATGTTAATGTACTCACATGTACGAATTCAACTAATAGCTACACTTGCCAAGCACACACACAAGTTACAAGATTTGAGTACCTATAACACACATATAACGTACACATAAATAGGCTACTCAAAGTTGAGTTCTAAAACCGTACCCGGCCTCTACCAACTCAAAGATTAGGACTATTCACTCTAGGATTTGTAACTAGAATCCTACATTTTATGGTCTCAAAGGATATGTAATTCAAACACAAATCCAACGCTTCTTTCGAAAGTAAAATCGGAGCTATAGCGAAGAAGTTAGGGACAAAATACTTTTTGACCTGAAAACCAGCCTGCTTAGGGGCCGCTAAGGATTTTCTCTAACGACCGCCAACGGCGTGGAAAGCATTTTCTGCTCGACACCTAAATTTACTAGCGACCGCTAAGCCTACCTCCTTAGCAGCTGCTAAGGCTTTCCTCTAGCGGCCGCTAGCAGCTTGCAATCCTGGGTACGAAAGAAATCGAGATTTCTTCATTTGGGCAATACTCTCACATACGAACTCCAATTGAGCCGATTCAAGTTGTTACGGTCTTGATTTTTCAAGCTCTACTAGACTACAACAACGAAATTCAATTATTTGGTGGTTCAAAACCAACCTCAACCAATTGGTGATCGATTGATTACCGATTGATAACCCTAACCTAGAAACAACAATTAACCCAAACACCCAAATCAAAACAAGGATAAGAGAATATACCTTGCGGAATTCCACCAACAATTACATGGATTTCCGAGTTCCAACTTTAATTGATGCTCCTCCTTTCTCATTTGTTTCACCAAAATTGCCAATACTCCTCTCCCTCTCTCCAAAACCGTTCAAGACAAGTAAAGAGGAATTGGGGCTTTCTACTATCTAATATACATGCTACATACAACCTTCGACTAATAGAAATAACACACTAACCCTCGAATCTAAAAAATTACACAAAAGGCTAAAATTGACTTATCCTTGACAACACAACTTAAATAGTTAACTTTAGGAAATGGGGTGTTACAAAAAGCCAGGACCGGTTCAGGTTTTATAGGATTTCTCTAGTCCCGAACCGGTTCAAAAACTGGTCCCAAACCGGGTTGAGCCTGAAGCACCATGAAATTCAAATTTCTATCCGTTAGAATTAGCCGTTTTTGACCGTTGGGGTTTGTTTGTGGCTGTTTTTTTTTTTTGTTTTTCTTGAGCTAGATGACTATATAAATACTAGTGGTGGGTTATGGAACAAACCACAACTTCCCAACTAGCAAAAAACGCAAAGATTAACCACAAGGCTTGTGGCATAGCGGTAATTTCTATGGGGAATGTGGATGGTATCCCATTTACCCCAGGTTCGAATCCCCTTGTGCGCATCTTGTGGCCAGGCTTAGTCTCAGACGACCGAATTTTCAGTTTCTGTTCTATATTGCCAAGGATGTAGTCTAGGCAAGTCCTAGATGAACCTTATAAAAAAGGCAAAGATTTCTCATTTTTTGGCTCTCGTAATCTCATATTCTCACAATATTTTTTTCTAGTTCTTGTTCTCGTATTCCCTAGTTCTCGTATTCTCTACTCTCGAGTTCTCTAGTACTTGTATTCTCAATTCTTGAGTTCTCGTGTTCTCGTATTTTCTAGTCTAGGAAATGGTGGAACAAAATACACCATTATTCCCGACCATGGAAGAAAATCGATGATTTGGCTAAGTTACGATTTGTGCAAGTTTCCTAATGGTACCAAAAAAGCGTGATGCCATTGGTGTGGTGATTTCCTTAAACCTGATTCGAGTTCGACGTTAAAGCGCCATTACGAACATAGTTGTAAGGCATTGAAAGCGGCTAACAATCCAAATCAACCCATACTTGACAATTCCGGTCAAGTATGGAACTATGATAATGATCTTTGTTGATCCAGCTCTCCTAAGACCTGATGAAATGATAATGATCCTGTTACTTTACTTACTGAATAGGTCTTTACTTTCTGTTATAGCTTGAGGAATTATCACTGAGATTGTTCAGTGTTATTCCTTGTTATTTATGTTGTAACTTGTAATTAAAATCATCAGGATCAGGATCAGGAGTTGAAAGAGTCTGTTCTGAAGACTACTGATCCTGACCATCAAAGTGAAGACCTCCTGAATACATTAATATCAAACTCAAAGAACCATCAGCGACGTCGAAGAATTAGCTTATGATAGGAACAGCATGCTCGTGATCTGAAGACGGAACTCAGTGATAGCAGGCTGCTCAATTTCGTATGACATCCTGAAGAACCATCAGGATACAGTGACCCCTGATCAACATCAATATCATGGCCTTCCTCACTGATCAGTATCCTGATCCTGAAGGATTAGTATAATGTCTTAATCTAATGCACAAAAGGATTATATGCCTTTACTGACACAAAAAGTACACAAGGACAGTCACTTTACTGTTCCCTCCATACTTATCAGACCTCAAGGCAACTGTTTATATAAGCTCTCTTTTGCACAACATGCAAAAGAGATTGTTTATAGTAAATAGTACAATGGACCTCTAAAAGTGTGATACGGACACAATAGTAGGTCTGCATGCATTTAATGCATTGGGTATAAATGGACGTGAAGAAGATGTTCTCCATACCTCTTCTTCATCCATATTTTCTACCCTAATCCTTTCTTTCTTTATCTTATCTTTTCTTGATCTTCTCACTTTAGTGCATAATGAAAGAAAGCTTAGATTGTTTAGTTTAGATATTAGTCTTTTCTATTCCGCAACAATCTGTAAATTGAAAGTGTTGATACAACATAGAATTTAAAAGTGAAATTTGGTGTGATTATATTCAACCCCCCCTTCTATAATCCCATATACTAATCCTTACTTGAAGGTCACCCCTTTGGGAACAACAAGTGGTATCAGAGCATATTCAAGCTCTCTTCTATTCTTAGAAAAATCTTGTGATCCTTCTCTCTAATCCATGGCTCTTCAAGTTAAAGATAACTACTTTAATACCGGCTCTACTGGAAAACCTCCACGGTTTAACAAAGACAACTTTGCTCTTTGGAAAACCAGGATGGAACTCTTTCTATCTGGTTCTGATCCCCAAATTCCCTACTTCTTGGAACATGGACCACATGTGCCCACACAAATTGTCCATGCTGTTCCTGCTGCCAACGGCCAACCTGCTATACCCGCAAGGGAACTGGTGAAGCCAGTGACTGATTGGAATGATGAAGATAGACGCCTTGTCAGTATTGACACTAAGGCTAGATCTCTCATTGCCATGTCACTCCCTGATGACGTATTCCATTATGTATGTCATCTCCGATCTGCTAAAGAAATAAGGAACACTCTCTGTGTTCAATATGAGGGCACTGCAGTTTTCATGGAATCAAGAAAGATACACTTGGTTCGTCAGTACGAAAGCTTCATCCATCTGAAGGATGAGACTATTTCTCAGATACATCAGAGATTCCACTGTCTCATGATTGACCTGAAGACTATCGGTACTGTCTACTCTAACTCTGAGGTGATTACCAAGTTCATGGAAGCTCTTCCTGAACATTGGGAAATTTACACCACATGCTTAACTATGTCCAAAGACATAAAGATACTCACACTAAGTGAGTTGTACGGTATTCTTCCGAACCATGAGCAACAGAAGAAACTGAAAAAGCATCTCGTAAGAGATACTAAAGATTCCAAGAGCACCTCTCTTGCCTTGGTTTCTGATTCAGATCCTCCTATCGCTACTCCTTCTTCAGTAACTATTACTGAATTAGAATCTTTTGATTCTGACATATCTGAATCAGACCCTGATTTTAATTAATCTCTTGCTTTCTTAACTCGTACTTTTAAAAAGTTTGCCAAAAAGGGAAACTTCAAAAGAAGGAAACCTCTTACTCTAACTGACAAGCCTAAAGCAGAATCTGTTGATAAGGCTGCTGCTACCTGCTACAATTGTCAGGGCAAATGATACTTTGCTAATGATTGCAGGTACAAGAAAAATCAGCTTGCTCCTTCTACCAACTCTTCGTCCAAGAATCCCAAATACGAACGGCTGAAAGACAAATACTAGAAGATGAAGTCTCAACGTAAAGGTAAAGGTCTTATTGCAAAAGACTGCGATTTGGATGATGTCTCATCTGATGAGTCATCTGATGAGGAAGACACTCAGGTGGCACTGATGGCCATTACTGAGGAACCTACCTTAGCCCTGATGGCTAAGATAGAAGTGGTACCTGAAGAGGCTCCTGCTAAAGCTCCTGAAACTTCTATCTCTGCGACTGAATCTTCCAGTCAGGTACCTACTACTCTTGTCCCTCTCGAAAGTCTAACTCAACTAGACTTACTGACCCTTGATCTTTACAAAGATGTAAATGGTAAGAGCTCTGCTGAAAAGATGAATATTGATCTTCGTGATCAACTTAAAGAGTGTCATGAAAAGATAAAACAACTTACCATTCAGGAAGAAAACTATAAAGATCAGGTCTCTGTAAATCAGACTCTCTGCATTGAAAGAGAAAAGGCTCTTGCTTCTAAAGAGAGAGCCTTGGCTGAGTTAAATGCCGAAAAAGTCACCATCAAAGGATGGAGTGACGCTTCTGAAAAGGTTGATGAAATATTAGCCTCAGGGAGAAATGTCAAAAACAAAAAAGGGTCTTGGATTCACTCATGGATGTCCTAGACCTGATCGTTCCATGCTTAAATTTGGGATGTTCGTTTCTTCTATCCCTGATCTTAATGCTTCTGAAAACATCCCTTCTTCCTCTAATACTCACACTGAAGGTGCTCCTAAGAGTAGAAAGAAAACAGTTAAGGAAAAATCCAAAACTGTGCCACCTTCAAAGACCAAGAACCCCAAGCCTAAGAATAATAAAGTTCTAGGCGGTGGACCATCATTCTCAGGAACAAAATCCTTTTCTCAAAATCCTAATCTGAGACTGAAGGTCGACCTTAATTAAAAGGCTAAGGAGAAGAAACCAATTCCTCCTCAGTTTGATGCCAAGGGTGTACTTGGTGCTGGTCCTGCTCACCTGAAGTTTAAGGACTTCTTGGACCCCACAAAACGCTTTCTTTATCGCAAATGTTATCGCTGTGGATTAAATGACCATATTGCGAGCAAGTGTCCTGATGCTACCAAAGCTGAAAAACCAGCCATGGTAAAGAAAAATCCTATGGCTGCTAAATCAGCCAAAGGAAAGAAGGTTGTCAAGATTATTCCTTCAGTCAAGACTCCAGCCCACAAAACTGATAAATCAGTTGAGGCTGCCACCAACTCCACCAAACCTACTGACAATTCTGGATCCATTGTCTTATGGGTACCAAGGAAAACTTAAACTTTAAGTTTTACAGGATAAGGGCATCTGGTACCTGGACAGTGGATGCTCAAGACATATGACTGGCTCAAAATCTGTCCTCTCTGACTACCGAGACGAAAGAGGTCCTTCAGTGACTTTTGGTGGTAACAGTAAAGGCTAAACTCGAGGGTATGGCACCCTGACCAACAGAGTAACTACGTTCAAATGAGTTGCTTATGTTGAAGAATCACAAAGTTTCTTTCTCGAAGAAAAGTGCAAAGTCAAGAACAAACACAAGAAAGTTATTCTCACTGGTGCTCGAAAGGCTGACGTCTACATCATCAATATGAATACTTCTTCTGACAACGTTTGTTTTGTATCACGTGCCTCTATTGATATAAATTGACTTTGGCACAAGCGTCTCTCTCATCTCAACTTCAAGACGCTGAACCAACTATCCATCAACAAGCTTGTTACTAGTCTTCCTGACTTTCGCTTTACAAAGGTGTCTCTTTGTTAAGCATGTGAGAAAGGAAACAGACTAGGGCTAGCTTCAAGTCCAAGCAGATTTCCTCCATCGGCTCACCTCTACGTCTTCTCCACATGGATCTCTTTGGACCTGTTAATGTCCAATCCATTGCTGGAAAGAAATACACTCCGGTGATTGTTGATGAATATTCCAAATACACTTGGGTATTCTTTCTTTGATCCAAGAGTGACTCCCCTGAAGAAATCATCCCATTCGTTAGGAAGATGGAAAAGCTCAACAACCTTTCTATTTGATCTATCAGAAGTGACCACGGTACTGAGTTCAAAAATAGTACCCTAGAAACCTTCTTTGATGAGAAAGGTATCTACCAGAACTTCTCTTCTGTAAGGACTCCTCAGCAAAACGGTGTTGCTGAAAGACGAAACAGAACCCTGATTGAAGCTGCTCGATCGATGTTGAGTGAAGCCAACCTTGCCACTCAATTCTGGGCTGAAGATGTTAACACTGCATGCTACACCCAGAATAGATCACTGATAGTCAAGCGCTTCAAGAAGACGGCCTACGAACTTTTTCGTAACAGGAAACCATCCATCGAACATTTCCATATCTTTGGTTGTGTTTGTTACATCCTGAACAACAAAGATAACCTAGGAAATTTTGATTCTAAGTCTGATGATGGAATCTTTCTTGGATACTCTTCCATTTCCAAAACTTACCGTGTGTTCAACAAACGAAGACAAACCATAGAGGAAACGATTCATGTTCATTTTGATGAATTGGGTCCTACCTTCCCTCACCCTCATGACAATGAAGAAATTAATCAGTGGGCTGACTCTTTCTTTCAAGTCCCTGATTCTTCCATTGTTGATCCAAATCCTCAAAACCTGCCTAATGGTTTTAAAGAAACTTCCCCAACTACTCAAACATATGTTCCTGCAGTAATTGACACCACCCCAATTACTCAAGTTGCACCTAAACCTTATCAACCCATAAGCAGTGAAGACTTATCTGAATATGCTCCTGCTCCCTTAAACCTTCTTCCTAATCCATTGACTAATGAAGCTTCTACTTTAGGATAGGCGTATCTGTTGATCTAGCTCTCCTAAGAACTGATGAAATGATAATGATCTTGTTACTTTACTTAGTGAATATGTCTTTACTTATTGTTATAGCTTGAGGAATTATCACTGAGATTGTTCAGGAGTGAAGGACATGCAGCACACTCTCGACAAGTTAGACAGATACAACTTGTCAGAGTGGAACGAAATCAGAAGCCTACTTCCCAAAGCCAACAAGAACTACAGGTCTGAAGTAGAAGAAGTCATTGATGGACTTATCACACGAATCAGAAGGACAACTAAAATTCCTGATGTCCTGCTCCAACCATCTTCAGCACTGCCTAAGCCTCCTGTCAAACGATCAGCAGGAACTTCTACAAGGAGATACACTCCTTGTGTTCCTAGATCAGGAACTTCCTTCAGGACAACCGATTTGTCAATGCTTGATCTCTCCTTCCCTTCAGGAGTAACTGTCTGTGAAGGTCAAGTCATCAAGGAACCAGTGCATGGTATTTGTGTAGCTGACAATCTGAATATTCTTCGCTTCCAATGATTCAATGAGCTACAAAAAGCACCTACTGATCACCTGGTATCAGTCCTCTTCATAGCTGGCAAAGACAAGAAAGATAAAGATGCCAAGGAATTTGTACGCGCTATCAGATCCATCCTCGACAAAAGAATAGCAGAAGGAGAAACCTATCTCACCATCCAAGTCAAGGAGGAACTCACTGAGAAAGTTTCTGATAGTTAGGAAAAAAAAATTGTAACTTACTTTCAGTACTTCATTTATGTACTTCTGTATTTTCCTTACTCTTGTAAAATCATTATAGGAGATTAATGGAAATGCATTTCGTGCATCGTACTTTATTCCATCATAGTACTGAAAGAGATCCTTCAAAATAGTAAATGGGACATGTATCTTTATGAGTTCTATTTCCTACTGTTAACTCTAGACAGAATTTTTTTCTAAACTTTCTACACTTAGACAATTTCTCTGTTGACTTATCATTATCATTTAGGGGGAGATTGTTGATCCAGCTCTCCTAAGACCTGATGAAATGATAATGATCTTGTTACTTTACTTAGTGAATAGGTCTTTACTTAATGTTATAGCTTGAGGAATTATCACTGAGATTGTTCAGTGTTATTCCTTGTTATTTATGTTGTAACTTATAATTAAAATCATCAGGATCAGGATCTGAAGTTGAAAGAGTCTGTTCTGGAGTCTACTGATTCTGACCATCGAAGTGAAGACCTCCTGAAGACATTAAGATCATACTCAAGAACCATCAGCGAAGTCGAAGAATTAGCTGATGACAGGAACAACATGCTCGTGATCTGAAGACGGAACTCAGTGATAGCAGGCTGCTCAAATTCGTATGACATCCTGAAGAACCATCAGGATACAGTGACCCCTGATCAACATCAGTATGAGGGCCTTCCTCACTGATCAGTATCCTGATCCTGAAGGATTAGTATAATGTCTTAGTCTAATGCACAAAAGGATTACACGCCTTTACTAACATAAAAAAGTACACAAGGACAGTCACTTTACTGTTCCCTCCGTCCTTATCAGACCTCAAGGCAACTATTTATATAGGCTCACTTTTGCAAAACATGCAAAAGAGATTGTTTATAGTAAATAGTACAAAGGACCACTAAAAGTGTGACACGCACACGATAATAGGTTCTGCATTATGCAGGTATAAATGGACGTGAAGAAGATGTTCTCCATACTTCTTCTTCATCCATACTTCTACCCTAATCCTTTCTTTTTTATCCCTCACTTTCTTATCTTTTCTAGATCTTCTCACTTTAGTGCATAGTGAAAGAAAACTTAGATTGTTTAGTTTAGACTTTAGTCTTTTCGATTCGCAACAATCTGTAAATTCAAAGTGTTAATACAACATAGAATTTAAAAGTGAAAATTGGTGTGATTATATTCAACCCCCCCCCCCCTTCTATAATCCCATACACTAATCCTTACTTGAAGGTCACCCTTGGGACCAACAGCATCAACCACCTGCTCTTCGATGGACCAAGAATCATCCTATTGATCAGGTCCTTGGAAATCCTTCCTCTGGTGTTAAAACTCGACGTCAATCTGGTAATGTTTGTCTTAATGTTAATTTCATTTCTGAAAACGAACCTAAAGAGATAGATGATGCCATGCGTGATCCTGCCTGGGTCTCAGCCATGCAGGAAGAACTAGTAGAATTTATTAGGAACAATGTCTGGCTTCTTGTCCGAAGACCTCCAAATGGATCTTCAGAAACAAACTTGATCAAGTTGGTACTATTATCCGCAATAAGGCTCGACTTGTTGCTCAGGGTTACAGACAGGAAGAGGGCATAGACTATGATGAAACTTTTGCTCCTGTGGCCTGGCCCGAAGCAATTCGACTCTTCCTGGCCTTTGCAGCACATATGAACTTTACGTTTTTCAAATGGACATTAAAAATGCCTTCCTAAATGGAAAACTAAATGAAGAAGTCTATGTTCCTCAGCCTCCTAGTTTTGTTGACCCTAATTTCCCTGATCACGTTTACAAGTTAAACAAGGCTCTTTATGGGTTGAAACAGGCTCCTCGTGCCTGGTATGATACCCTGTCAACCTTTCTTCTCTCAAAAGGTTTCGAGCGTGGTAAGATTGATAGCACTCTATTTCTGAAGAAATATCCTAAGCATATCCTTCTTGTCCAGATATATGTCGATGACATTATTTTTGGATCAACCAACCCCAAACTCTGCGAAAAGTTTGAGTTGCTCATGAAAACTGAATGTAAAATGTCTATGATGGGTGAACTAACATACTTTTTAGGAGTTCAGATCAAGCAATCTAAAAAGGGAATCTTTATCAATCAAGGTAAATATGTACTTGATATGTTGTAGAAATTCGATCTCACATCTTGTACACCGATAAAGACTCCAATGGCACCTCCTCTTTCACTTGACTAGGATTCCAATGCGAAACCTGTTCATGTGACTCTTTATAGAGGAATGATTGGCTCACTCCTGTATCTTACAGCGAGTCGTCCTGATATCTTGTATTCTACATGTTTATGTGCTCGTTATCAGGCTGAACCTAAAGAATCCCATCTGACTGCTGTAAAGCGGATTTTCAGATATCTGAAAGGTACTCCTAATCTGGGTCTCTGGTACGCCAAAGACTCAGGGTTCGATCTAACGGCTTATTCTGATAGTGACTTTGCAGGATGTAAGATTGACAGGAAAAGCACCACTGGTGGTTGTCAACTACTAGGTGGAAAGTTGGTGAGTTGGACTAGCAGGAAACAGAATTCTGTGTCCACATCAACTGCTGAAGCTGAATATGTTGCAGCAGGAATTTGTTGTGCTCAAGTCATGTGGATGGGAAATCAACTTCAGAACTATGACATACAACTTTCCAAAATTCCCATCTACTGTGACAACACTTCAGCAATCGCCATCGCAAATAATCCTGTCTTACACTCCAAGACAAAGCACATTGAAGTGAGATATCACTTCATCAGAGATCACGTGATGAATGGTGATGTTGAACTCCATTTTATCCCTACTGAATATCAGCTTGCTGATCTTTTTACCAAACCACTGGATGTAACACGCTTTAACAGGCTCATTAGTGAAGTGGGGATGTTAAATCCTGACGAATAAACTTTATCGGAAGATAACTTTGTTAAATCCTGACGAATAAATTTTATCAGGAGATAACTCTATTCAGTACTTAAAAAATCTATGTTCAAAATCCGAATACTTATGATTCTCTTCAGGTAAGTATTTCTGACTCTTAAACCTTATCGCATTAAATGTGATAAGAGGATTTCCCAAAACAGTACATATCTGATAAGTACTCAAATTCCAAGAGATTTCATATTTCACCAAATTGGAATTATCCCCTGAAAAGGTGGCTTTTAGAATAAAACAAACTTTTCATCTTGCCAGACACGTAATGGGACGTTTCCTGTTCCCCACTACGTGTGTCAGGTGCGTGAAAGCGCGTAGAA
Organism: Centaurea solstitialis; assembly: GCA_030169165.1. Lineage (NCBI taxonomy): Eukaryota > Viridiplantae > Streptophyta > Magnoliopsida > Asterales > Asteraceae > Centaurea > Centaurea solstitialis. Next base: position 64,686,815 of record CM058040.1, read on the forward strand.
ATTCTTTTTTCATCATTACGTTTGGAATTAGCCGCTCTTTTCTCTCTCATCCGTTTTGTCTCTCTACCCACGAGGTATAAAAACCTCACTCGAACTCATTTCACTCTTTACGCTCTCAAATTCTCTAAAAGAAATTAAAGCAAGAAAAGCAATTCCTCTCTCGATTTCACCAAGAACACGCACTACACTCTTCACAAAGAATCATCGTAAGTGCAATATTCTGTGTATCTTTCCACATTATAAGTTGATATTCTTCCTTTAAAAACAACTTATTTTGATAAACGTTTTTCAAAATCCTAAGATCACTTCGTTTGATCTTAGTTAAACCCTAAATCTTCAAAGATTTTGTTAAAACTGTTTATATGGTTCTTCCTATTTCTTTTAAGAAAAACCATCAAACTACTATTTTGATATAGTTTATCAAAATAGACGTTAACCTTTTTACCAAAAACACATTCCTATTGTGATTTTTGGTCTCTAATCTATTCCTAAGTAAAAAGGATTTCACCACTTTTATGAACTATTTTTTTTTTGTTCATTGAAAAGTGAAGAAAAGATACATATTTTGGATATCTTAATCATCCATTTGTGTTTATCTTTTTCCTTGTGACAGAATGACTTCTGCTTCGAGTGCTTCACTAGACACGCAATTGAACGTTGAGGCAACCTCCCTTCCTTCTGAATCAGGAAGCCTCCCCATCATCATGCAACAGCATGATATGCAGTTCAAGGCAAACAATTTGGTGGGACTCTTCGAACTTCCCAAGGGCAAGGAGTATCTTCAACCTGCCAGGGACTTCATGCTGAGTTGTCCCCTAAAGACTGCCTTCACCATAGACCCAAAGCCTAACAAGAAACTACTTCTTCAGCTATGGTCTACTGCTACTGTGGCTCAGGAGAGGAGCCCCAAGGGAATAATGCAGGAGGTGATCAAATTCCAGATCCACGATGAGATCATCACCTTCGGCATCGGTACCCTACGAAATGTTCTCCGCACAAGGGTAAAGTCAAGTACCCTGTTGTTCCCTCCAAGGAAGAACTCTACGACTTCCTGGAATCCATAGGCTACAGATGGCCTAAAAAGGACGGCGTCATCAACAAGAACCCGTCCACTGTCTAGAAGCTTGGCATGAATGCCACGTTCTATTATATATGGAACACATTCGGCCTCTGCTTGACTGGGAAGACTAGCAGCACGGAGCAATTCCTCACCACCACTAAGCAAATGGTGTTTTCCGCCATCAAAAGGCGTAAATTCGACTACGTTCGCCATATCTGGGATGATATGGTGAGCAAGATCAAGGATCCTAAACGTGTGGCCAATGTCCCTTACATCAGATTCTTCTCTGCAATCCTGAAATTGCATCTTCAGGCAAGGTATCCCACTGATGGGACCTTCACCAACTACGCATTGGCCCGAAGCTTCTGGATCAGGTACAACCCACTCCTGATGACATCCCACTCTCTACAGTCCTGGTCCTACCAAAATAAAAAGGACCAGAGTCAGAAGAAAGGCCCATGCCTCCTCCTACCAAAGGTATGTTTTTTTTCATCTCATCCAAACCATATTCTTCTTCTCCCTTGCATGCTATGTCAGTAGCTAATCCCTTACTGATTTCCCAAGCTGCAACAACCTCTTCGCTCCTGAAGCGACCCCCTCCCTCTGGATCCTCACCACCACAACAACCCAAGCGTGCCAAGACTAAGGCAAAGAAGAAACAAAAGGGAGCTCCTGCTGGTAAGAAATATTATCTTACCCTCCCTAAAATTTTTAATAAGCCATTTCCTTTATCTAAATCTTCTACACCCGCAGATGCTCCTACTACTTCTGCTCTTCCTACAACCAATGAACCTGAGGTTGTTCTCCTAGAACACTCAGAAAATTTGGATGGCAATCGCTTGGATGCCATCCACACCTCAGCTAATAAAATTAAACAATTTATTACTATCCCTTCTTCTAAGAAAGCTTTTGACTCCTCTAGTGCTCATTTAGCTACCAATTTGTCTACAGGTTCATTTTCTGAGCAAGCACTGGACGATCTCTTTGATAGTTTTGTGCTAACGGAGTCAGAGAAGCAACTTAGCGTCTCTGAACTTCGCAGGCAATCGGCGGAGAATGCACTCTAGGATGCTAAAGCCGCCTAAAGCTTCAGGAGGAGGCTAACACTGCACGCCTTAAGGCTTTGGAAGTAAAGCTTTCCTCTGCAAAGGCTGTTGCTGCTTCTGCTGAAGCCAAGGCTGTTACTGCTGCCGCCGCTGCTACTGCTGCCGCCCCTCATGCAACCGGTGTGTTTCTTAACATACCTTGTATGGATACTCTCCATGACAAGGTATCCCAGATGGCCACCTCCTCCACCACCCTTCATGAGTCCATCCACGACATGAAGGCCACTGCACTACCCGCCATCACCACCGCCATTAACTCCGGCTCCATATCTCTCACCTCCTTCCAATCTGAGGTTGTGAGGATATTGGATGCTCAGGAGTCTGGGCTGAGAGCCCTTAGGAGAAAGTCGCCGAATACTCCTCCGTAGTCACCACCTTCACTGCTGCTGCTCCTCCACCACCGGCGTTCACTGCGCATGACATGACGTTACTTGAGTCCTTGGTCGCCTCCACCATCACCAACGTTGTTCTTCAAGCGAGCATGGCCTCTCTCCTTCAGAGGTGTTGATGGTGTAAAATGTATATATATTAAAACAGAACCAAGTTTAACCACAAAATAACCTCAACTAATCACCATTCTCAGGCAAGCATACCTGATCGATAGTAATATAGTCTAGGAAAGTCCGGGTATCGTTCTTACCACTGGGAACAGTCAAGTTACTTAAAACAAATCTTAAGAGCTTAATTAACCAAAAAGGGGGTTTTCTTTTGAAAGCAATTTTAAAACAGAAAAAGGTTAAAACTTTAATTAAAACAATAATCGACAAAGATAGTACTTATTATGGTTTAGGTTGAATTCCCTTGTGGATGAGTTATTTAGGTCACAAAAGTGTAGTTTATTTGATTATTGTAGGAATTTAAGCTAAAAGCACCCTAGCATATAATACCTCTGATTAAAATCCAGGTTGGTTGCCCGGTCCAATTGCAAAGACAGGTTATCTTAACAACGGATATTCTAGTTAATGCTAAGTTGTGGGTTCTTACTAAATAGTCTACTTATGGTTCAAGCACACTAGTTACCACTTTACTCCGTTTTAGCGAAATAAGAGATAACGAAGGTTGTTTAGCCCAAAGGAGTCTACCTATCTAATGATAACTACACCTAACCAACAAGTTCAGAAAAACCACAGTCAAAACATCAACTTGGAATCAGAGACAAACATTCAATTAATCAAACAAAACTACTAAATCAATTAATTATCAAAACATCATCCAACAAGGTTCATCGAAACCATAACAAGTACTAACAAAATTACTACTTACTAGACATGACTAAAAACAGCAATTAAAAGATAAAAAGACAGACTTTAGACCCACCGTGAAACTGAAGATGATCGACTACCGGAAAGCAGACTCCGGGTAACAATCTTTCCACGGTCTACGCTCATAAAATCTATCCTCCCTCTCTCTTTTACTGCAAAACTCACTCTGGAATAAAAGCTATCTAATTTATGACTCTCTCTTTTCAAAAACAGGTCTGGAACCAGTATTTAAAGAAGTGCTCGACCCACTTCGCGATCGCGAAGAGCAGCTTCGCGGCGCGAACCACTTAACGAACCCTAATTCTTCAAATCAGCTTCTTCTAGAATATTCCATCAAGGGTCTTAAAACATTTCGCGAACGCCAAACCTCTGAACTCGAACGCGAAGTCAACAAAAAGCAGGAATCTTCTAGAAATCCATCTCTTCGCGGCGCGAGAATTATCACTTCGCTGACGCGAAGAAGTTCTGTTTTACTTTTTGCACTTTTTCCTACTTTTTCACAACTTTTAGTACTTTTACGCTCAAGGGTCTCCAAAACCTGTAAAACCAATATTTAATAGCTTTCGTGAGTAAAACATCTAGAAAACGGGCTAAAATGGGGTCAAACATTACAAAACCGAACTACCAAAACATGTATAATTTTGGAGTTATCAGGTGTATCACAACAGCTGCCATTGCAAGGGCACCTGTTGAGGGGGAGAGATAGCCACCTCTGTAGCGTCACGTCTAAGGCGCTCATTCCGCTTATTCCCCCTCCTCCAACTGGGCTCTAAACGATGATGATCAGGAGGAGGGAACCAACGATGACGACGACGTTGAAGAGGAAGACCTTTTTGTGGTCAAAAGGCTTCCTGAGGTGACTCCAACGCCCACTCCAGAACCCACTGAAAACCCTTCAGTGGATGCACCGTCTTAGGGGGAGAACCCTGAAGCTCTGGTACGTCTCCCTCCTCTTCTAATAAAATGCCTATCTCTACTATCCTTTCTAAACCTAAACCCACTCCCCAACCTGAAACCATAAACGTCTCAGATACCTCATCTGATTCTTCCTCCACCAATAACCTACAAATGGTTATCTACCAACCACCCCAAATTCCAACTTCTGAAACCGAGCCTCAAAACCAGGATGTTAACTTCGGCTTTGTCACTGGTGATATTATTCGCCTAATGGAGAATAGTGTCTCTGTAAGCACCAGAGCTGAAGTTAGCAGAATGACATTTTCTGTCACTCCTCTAAACCCTGAAGCCTTCCCCATAAATACCATTAACCCCTCTACCTCTCAAGCCTCCTCCTCAAGAACTAAACATGATCAACCTGATCCCTCCAACATCATTGATCTATCATCAGATGATGATTTTCTTTCTGATGACTTCTCAACTCCTCCCTCCTCTCCTAGATCCCCTCCTTCCAACTCTCCACGCTCAGAAGGTGATAATTACATTCCTGACACGTCTACTATTCTTGACAACGATGGGTGTTTAGACGCTGTGATAGAGCGACTCGAGAGTAGAAGAGTAAAAATTCCTTTTCGTACCTCTTGGGACTCCGAGTTCGCCTATCTATCGCAGGAGGAGTAACTAGAGTCAATAAAAGCTTAGGAGGAGCTCGAACGTAATAAAAGAGAAGCTTTTCTCTCTACTCAAGATGCTCGAAAGCTTGCTTTTGACTTCGTCGCTGAAGATGAAGAAATAAGTGCAGATCCACTATTTGCACAGAAGGATGCCTTGAAAGTCTTCAACAGGAGACTGAAGAACAGGATGAAGAGGTGAATGAAGAACTTGACTGGTGCAGAGACCGACTTCATCTAAGGAAGGACAGTGCTCAGATCTCAGGGGTCTCTCTCAATAGAACACGAGGCAAAAGAGGAGTCCCTGGTAAAACTTGGATCACCGTCAAACGCTCTGGAGTGAAAGACGTGCAACACACTCTCGACAAGTTAGACATATACAACTTGTTAGAGTGGAATGAAATCAGAAGCCTGCTTCCCAAAGCCAACAAGAACTACAGGGCTGAAGTAGAAGAAGTCATTGATGGACTTATAGCACGAATCAGAAGAACAGCCGAAATTCCTGATGTCCTGCTCCAATCCTCTTCAGTACTACCTAAGCCTCTTGTCAGATGATCAGCTGGCTCTTCTACAAAGAGATACACTGCTTGTGTTCCTATATCAGGAACTTCCTTCCGTTCAACTGATCTATCGATGCTTGATCTCTCCTTCCCTTCAGGAGTAAATCTCTGTGAGGGTCAAGTCATCAAGGAACCAGTACATGGTATTTGTGTAGCTGACAATCTCAACATTCTTCGTTTCCAACGATTCAATGAGCTACACAAAGCACCCACTGAACACATGGTCTCAATTCTCCTCATAACCGGCAGAGATAAACAAGATGAAGATGCTAAGGTGTTTGCACGAACTATCAGATCCATACTTGATAAACGAATAGCAGATGGAGAAACCTATCTCACCATCCTAGTCAAGGAGGAAGTTTCTGATAGTTAGGAATTTTTGTTATGTAATTTTCTTTCGGTACTTCATTTATGTACTTATGTATTTTCTTTACTCTTGTAAAATCATGATATGAGATTAATGGAAATGCATTTTAGTGCATCGTACTTTATTCCATCATAGTACTGAAAAAGAACCCTCTAAACAATAAATGGGACATGTATCTTTATGAGTTCTATTTCCTACTGTTTACTATAGACTTAGAATTTTTTTTTCTAAACTTTCTAGACTTAGACAATTTCTCTATTGACTTATCATTATCATTTAGGGGGAGATTGTTGATCCAGCTCTCCTAAGACCTGATGAAATGATAATGATCTTGTTACTTTACATAATGAATAGGTCTTTACTTTCTGTTATAGCTTGAGGAATTATCACCAAGATTGTTCAGTGTTATTCCTTGTTATTTATGTTGTAGCTTGTAATTAAAATCATCAGGATCAGGATCAGGAGTTGAAAGAGTCTGTTCTGAAGACTACTGATCCTGACCATCAAAGTGAAGACCTCCTGAAGACATTAAGATCATACTCAAAGAACCATCAGCGACGTCAAAGAATTAGCTGATGACAGGAACAGCATGCTCGTGATCTGAAGACGAAACTCAGTGATAGCAGGCTGCTCAAATTCGTATGACATCCTGAAGAACCATCAGGATACAGTGACCCCTGATCAACATCAGTATGAGGGCCTTCCTCACTGATCAGTATCCTGATCCTGAAGGATTAGTATAATGTCTTAATCTAATGCACAAAAAGATTACACGCCTTTACTGACACAAAAAGTACACAAGGACAGTCACTTTACTATTCCCTCCGTACTTATCAGACCTTAAGGCAACTGTTTATATAAGCTCTCTTTTGCACAACATGCAAAAGAGATTGTTTATAGTAAATAGTACAATGGACCTCTAAATGTGTGACACGCACACAATAGTAGGTCTACATGCATTTAATGCATTGGGTATAAATGGACGTGAAGAAGATGTTCTCCATACCTCTTCTTCATCCATATTTTCTACCCTAATCCTTTCTTTCTTTATCCCTCACTTTCTTATCTTTTCTTGATCTTCTCACTTTAGTGCATAGTGAAAGAAAGCTTAGATTGTTTAGTTTAGACATTAGTCTTTTATATTCCACAACAATTTGTAAATTCAAAGTGTTAATACAACATAGAATTTAAAAGTGAAATTTGGTGTGATTATATTCAACCCCACCCCCCCCCCCCCCCCCCGCCCTTCTATAATCCCATACACTAATCCTTACTTGAAGGTCACCCCTTTGGGACCAACAATCTTGCGCGAGAACTAAAAATGAATTGTGATTCAAATGGTGTTGTCGTTCGGACATTTCGACGACACTCACATTACCAACATGATTTGAAAAGACTTCCAACCACGCTATGAACGCTAAGTTGTCAAACTCTTCGACGTGATGCTATAAAATATTTGCACAAAGCTAAAGAAAGTACGAATAAAATGTTTTCACTATTACCCTCGAGGGTTTCTTTAACCGCCGATATATGGAGCGCACTAATGGAATTGCCACAATCTTATATATGCATAACGGCACATTGGATTATGTTGGGATCGTGGAAATTATGTAAGCGTGTAATCCCGTTTAAACACTTTGGTTCGCCACATGCGGGAGAACGTCAATTTTCTATAATTATGAAAACTCTTAAATATTATAATTTAAAAAATAGTATTATTAGTATGAGTTTTCATAACGCTAGTAGCAATACCGCATGCATTGATAAATTGTGTTTGGGTTTATCCCCTATTTTAGAAAAAAAAAAATTGTTTCACACGTTGTTGGGCACATATAATAAACTTAGCCGTTCAAGATGGCCTAAGAATATTTGAGCCCATTTTAACTAAGTTTAGGCTTTTGGTACATCGGGTTTTCACAAAAGGAAAAAAGTTGCATAACTTATATATAGAGTATTGCGCTAGTGTAGGTTTTAGAGCTTTGTCGGGGGCTCACGATATGCCGGTTTGATGGAATTTGACTTGGAAAATGATTGATAATTTATTAAGACAAAGACAATATATATATTCAATCATTTTATAGTCGTTATTACCCGAATAACGAAATAAGTGATCGTGATTGGGAAATGATGTTAGGCTTTCACGATATTTTGTCCGATTTCAAAACTGCAACAACGTTATTATTCGGTGTTTATTATACAACGAGCCTGTAGTTTTAAATCAAATATTTATTTTGACAAATAAAATTGCTCAATACGAAAACAATATCAACTTTCACAACGTGGTACGACCAATGAAATTGAAGATGTTAAAAATTTCGATGAGATCCCTTTCAGTTTTCTTTGTGCCGCGACATTAAACCCATATTTAAATACAACGGGTGTCGAAATTATGATAGCAAGAACATGTAGGTCGTTTGGTTTGGATTCGGCAACAAATACTTCTTTTTCAACGAACCGCATACTCCAATTTAAAAGTGATTTTCATCAAATATTTGAGGTTTATATAGTTTATTATGGGGGGAGGAAGCCAACAAACCAATACACCTCAAGTGTTTCCATTGAGTTCTAGCCGTGGCACTTCTCGATCCGACTTAATGTCAAGTTTAATGCAATCGGTTGCCACATAATCTAGTAAAAGAGCTAGATTTGATGGGGATACTTTGGGTGAATTTAATCAATACATTAATACTAATTTTTCTAGCGGCATACGCCACACCCGTCGACGATATTGAAGCAATAAATTTATTAGAATTGTGGAAAAATAAACAACCTAGTTTCCCAATTTTGTCAACTATTGCACTTGATATACTAACAATCCAAGCTAGTACCATAGCTTCGGAGTCTGCTTTTTCTCTCAGTCGCAGGGTTATATCGGAGCGTCGCTGTAGATTAACCGCGCAATCGGTTGAGTGTTGCATTTGTCTGAAGGATTATTTGGATGGAGAAAATAGAATTCAACACCATCAAGACCTGATGCAGGATCTAGACGGTATAGAAGAAAATTTAGCTGAAATTGAAGATGAAGAAGGACTAAGTCCGCCGGTACCCGAAACTGATGTGTCTGATAGTAGTACACTCTCGCGGTACAGTGATGAAGACAAAGCCGTGGATACCGACAACATAAACGATCAAACGGCAGTTGACCGACTGAGAAGATACAATACTCTTGATGAATACAATCCGGAGACAAGTGGATACTAGGGACACACTACAACCCATTGTGGTATTACGATTACGATCATTCGGGAGCGGGAGGTTCGGGATCGGAAGCAGGACCTTCGGGAGGAGCGGGACCTTCGGGTTATTAGAATTTGTAACTTGTACTCTTGTAGTCTTGTAACATATATATAAATAAATAAAACGTATGTATTTTAGTGATATATATATATATATATAAACGTATGTGTATTTTAGTGACATAATCAAGTTTTTGACTTTAATAATTAAGTATTATTAGTTATTACATATTACAAATTTAGAATAATAACATACACAAAAAAATCAAACAAAGATTAAAAAAAATTATGACGTAAATACTCCCAAATCGGTTTTGGGAGAATTGGTTTTCAACCCCCTTAGTTGATCGGTTCAAACCTCTTGTCCCTCAATCCAGCCTGAACCCGGACTGGTTCAGAGCCAAACTGGTTTTGCACTACATTGTAGCAAACTGGTTTTGGCCCTCGCCCAGCCCAGCCCAAACCCGTTTTTTTAGCCAACACTACTTGCAAGTTGTAATTGATTCTCTTTAATTAATTTTAACGATTTTCTTTTCATTTTTTAATTGATTTTAACGATTTTCTTTCTTATTTTTTAATTGGTTTTAACTATTTTCTTTTTCATTTTTGAATTGGTTTTAACTATTTTCTTTTTATTTTTTAGTTGGTTTTAACTATTTTCATTTTCATTTTTATTTTTTAATTATTTTAACTATTTTCTTTTTCATTTTTAATTGATTTTAACTATCTCTTAGTATCTCACTTGCAAGTTGCAAGTTACAATTCTCTTTAATTGTTTTAACTATTTTCTTTTCATTTTGAATTAATTCTAACTATCTCTTATATCTTAGCATTTCGTTTTTCATTTTAAAATATCTTTAATTGTTTTTAACTATTTTTTAATCTCAAGACTATTTCAACATTTTAATTGATTTTTTGTTATCTTAAAAAAACTCTAAGATTTCTTTTTCATTTTTCACAGATAAATTATCTATAAATTCAAAGAAAACATAAATTAATCACATAAAAGTTTTCTAAACTTTTAAGATAACTTAATCAGGTAAAATTCTTTTCTGTTTATATCTTTAACTTTTTATTATCTATTAATCTCCCGCAATTTTTGTACCAAGGAGGTTGTTTACAGCTTAAGGCTTATCGATAACGATTTCATGTAATACAGTAATAATCAAGCATTTTACTTACCTTATTGGGTAAGATCTTACTATTTTAATTCATTAAATAGTGTTGTACGCAACATATTCATTCAATTAACGCTTATTGGTTAAGAGTTGTTACTTTTACCGAGTAAGACTCACGAGTCTTGTCATCGCTCTTAGCAGATAAGATTATCAATTTTTATCTTGTTCATCCGATAAACTAAGTAAGCTAGTAAACAATAGAAATATTGCTTCAATAAATAATAGAAAACTAATATCCAAACTTTACTTATTATGTAAAAAAATTATATATATCGTATATTAGTTATTTTGTACTAGTAATTACTTTTAGTTTTTTAATAATTTAACTTTTTCTTACTCTTATCACCATATTAATCATAGGATATTTATGAAATTACAATGTAAATGTAATTGATTCTTATTTGAATATTTTTATAATTATTTTATACTTTCATGTATATTCTAAAATAATAAGATTTATTTTTAAATTTAGTAATAAAATACTTATAAATAATATAACAGGAAAAAAACTTATAGGACCACATTTAGTTTTTGCACAGGACCTCTAAAAAGTTAGAAACCACGTGACTATACAAGTCATGAAACTTGTCCTTAATGTCCAAATTAAGTACTGAGACATGAATCTTATCAACCACTCTATTAGAGATTATCTAAATACAAATGAACCAAACACATGTTAGATCGGGAGACAAGAGGATATTATTGGACCGATGTGCAAACGAGGATGCTGAACTCCCAAAGGAGGTGGATTGTAAAATCCTACATTGGTTGGGAAAGAAACCAAGATTGTCTATCCAATGTACAAGTTCCCCCTAACCTATACCCATATGATTCAATGGCGTGTAGCTCAATTGGTAATGAATGGGACTAAGTTTGCACAATATCAAATGATCTTCAGTTCGATTCCGAGCACTTCCATAGCAACAACTATTGAATGAGTCAGGAATGCCCCCGACATTACGGTATTGGCAATCGATTGTGGACCAATTGGCTGCCGGAATTAACCTTTTTCCACAATTCCTCCATATATAGTTGGTGCAAATGTATGACAAATAACATTATATATTATAAAAACTTTACAATCTTGAAAAGACACTGGCGGATTAGTTTGTAAAATTAACTTCCATAAAACTTCATTTTTTTCCAATATTCCCTTGAATTTGTGCACACAAGATGAGCAAAAAAAACAGTCCACTTTTGGCTTTAAAGATTCAAACTTGATATTCAAAGTTTAACTACACATCAACATACTAAACTTGTCAAAACGGACAAGAAACCAAAAAAAAAAAAAAAAACTACTCTATCGCATATCATCACATGCAACCTTCAGTTCTAACATCTTCAGCTTTGATCCCCGTCCGGTAGTCACACTTTTGGCCATAATCCAAACGGTAGATCTATGTAAAGGTCGATGACGAGAATGATTTTCAATTAAAAGTTTCGATATACCACTGGGTTTTTCCTCTACTGCAATACAACATTATTTTCAACAAAGTACAAGTTGTTCAAACTACCAACTCCACTCCACATATATATATATATATAATATATAGAGAGAGAGAGAGAGGGCGGGCAAACCGGTTTGGTTTCCTTGAACTCAGAGGGTGAGGACAAAGGGCGGTGCATCCCTTCGTGGTCCAGCCACGGTTCGATAGACGTAAACTTTATGAGCCTGGCTATCTTCACTATCTTCATCTTTCATCACTTCAACATTCAACCTTGGCATCTCTTTAGCCAACACCCTACACCCATTCATGGTCAAATTACAAGCAGACATCCAAAGAGACCTCATTGATTCATATTTCGTCAAACCCGAAAGCAACGCAGCGTTCCCAAACGGGCAGTCTCGTATCTCCAGTTTCCTCAGTTTCGGGCAGCCTCCAAGCACATACTTCAAACCCAAATCACTACTTCCGGCAAAGGCAACAGAAAGGGTCTCCAAGTTCTTTGCATATTTACCGATGTACTCAAATGTCTTATCGGTTAAAAGGCCGGAAACAGCAAGCCGTTGAAGCTTGGGGCAGGTCCTGACAACCGCACCGAAAGCCTCGTCCATGGGCTCGTTGGTCAGGTAATCTGGTTGACCGGGGTTCATTATGCATAGGCGAAAGTGGGTGAAACCCGGGCAGTTCTGCACGATGGTGGCTACGGCTGCGTTTGTCATTTGGTGGCAAAAGTAGAGTACGTAATGCAGTTTCGGGCAGCCACGAGAGACTGAGACAAAACCGGATTCGGTTACACCTGCGATTTCTAGGTCGTAAAACGGGTCAGCTGGGAAAACTCTCAATTCTTCAAGCAACGGGCAGGAGGATCCAACGGCTTCTAAACCCCTATCTCCTACAGTATCGAGAACCTGTAGATGAATAAAAGTTTAATGAGTTTATGTTTATCAAACTGCATAATGTGCAAACTCAGGATTAATTTTATGAGTTTATGAAACCGACAACTTTTATCTCAAACAAGTTAGTGTGCGTTTGGCTGTGGAAAATTTTCTAGTTTTCTAAGAAAATTTTCCAAGGAAAATGAAAATTTAGAAAACTCGTTTGGTTTATTCAGTTTTCAAAAGTTTTCCAAGAAAATGAAAATTTTCTATTTTCTAACTTCTATGTAAATTAGAATACTCATTTTTGTAGTTTTCCAAAATTTTCTAAACGCGATTTCTAATTTTCTAAACTAGAAAATGAAAACTCCACAATTTAACCAAACGCGTTTTCTAAGGTTTTCATAGAAAACTGAAAATGAAAACTCAACTCCATTTTTTAAAAACGTTTTTTAGGAAAATGAAAACAGTTTTCCACAACCAAACGCACACTTAGGGTTTCAGTATATAAAACCAAATGTACATAGCATATCCCCATCACAGCACAAGTACTATGGTCTGGGATAGGTTTTCAATTTTTTTATATTTGCTAAATGCTAACCATCCTTATTGTCAAATGGTGTCACCGCTTGAAAACAATTCTGGGTCTGCCATTTCCCTAGCAAAACTTTCAATGTTATGAACCCTAATCTATTTCAGCTTAATTTTAAAACCTTTGGGTCTCAGGTGGTTCACATTGGTCTAATTGAGTTGTGAAGTGAAAATCAAATAAAAGTGTTAAGTGGATTTTAGCTGGCTTTTTTCCAAATCTACCCATAAAGTTCAAAACTTCATCTTTGTATCTCTATTTTCTTAACCAATACTTTTTGGAGTAATTGTATCAAAGGAAGTATTGAACCAATTTTTCCCACTGATGGTCGTGAACCTTGGTCAACTATATATATCAAATTCAACAATACTCGGAACTTGTGAACACATAAACTTGCCAACCAAAACAACCACTCTACTTTGTATCTCTATTTTCTGACTTTCTCTATCACACTTTTCACAAGCCAAGTTTCCACCGAAACAACCACTCTACTCTTCTATTGGTGGAGGCAGGTTGTGTCTCCCTAATAAGCTCCACAATTTAAGTCATAGTTTATGGCTATGTTTGGCAAACTAGCTGATAAGCTAGCTTATGAACAAATTATGTTTGACGAAAACTAACTTGTGGGTATGTAAAATAACCAAAAAGGTATATTAGGGTATAATAATTAGAAGGGTATAATTGGAAAAGGCTACAAAAAGGTACCTCCAAGTAGCTTATCAAAAAGCTAGCTTATAAGCTACTTTTTGTCCATCCAAACATGTATTTTGCCTGATCAGACCCTTCATCCTAAACATCGAGTCGAACTCCACACATGTAAACCACCTTAAACCAATCACGGTACAAACCCAAAATGATCAAGAAATTCTCCGATACATGAGTACTAGAATGAGATAAAAAATAACATGCTACTTGCATGCCTAGAACCCTAATTTCATGGTGCACATACCAATTCTATTTCTGTCACCAAGATTTAAGAGAAATAACTACAAGTACCAAAATACTACATTGGGTTATCGGCTAGTATTTAACAAGGCATCATGGACGAAGATCCTTGATCATGCACCTATGTCAGAGCAACATCCCATCTCAATGTTAAGGCATTGTTTGGTAAAAATAAGTTAGCTTATAAGTCAGGTACATGTTTGGATGGACCGTAAGCTAGCTTATAAGCTAAGTTAACTTATAAGCTGACTTTTTAAAAAGCTACTCTCACTAGTTTTGGTGACTTATGGAACTTATTATTTTTTTATTCCAAATATACCCATGTTAAGTTTTACACTACCAATAATTAAACACGCCGTTTTGGTCATTTACAATCATAAGCTACCTTATCAGCTAGCTTATCAGTCATCAGCTACCTCCTTATCAATCATAAGTTAACTTATCTGCTAGTTTGCCAAACATAGCCTAAGAGATCCAGGGCAACTGCACCGACTACTTCTTATGAGTCAAAGCTTTGCTTCAAACTACAAGCCTCTTCGCGATATGTCTTATTATGAATATGTTAATTTTGGTTTTAACTATGCATATGTGTTGTAGTAGTTCGTGGAACGCTAACTTTTGGAGATCTGCATCTGTATATAGTAGAGGTGTGAGTGTGAAGGCTCTCTTTTCCAATCACACCTATCATAACCGGTTTATCTTATGTATTAATAAATCAACCACACACACAGGGGATTGTACATGAGCAAAATTAGAGGATTGTACACCCAATTGAAACAACCTAGGCATATATATATATATAAATGGTTTTTATTTGATTATTCCTCTATATATATATATATATATATATAGTATTAGGTTCAAATGAGAAGTGCTAAAAAAATGAGAAGTAGAGAAGTGATCTCCACCACTTATCCGGTCAATAATGACCGCTTTGACCGGGTCCCCTCCTTTAATAATCTCCACCCTCCCATGAATCGCGTCAATCCTCCGTGATCACGTCCACCATAACCGGTCAAAGCCGCCTTTATTGACCGGATGAGTGGTGAAGATCGCTTCTCTACTTCTCATATTTAGCATTCTCATTTGAACCTTTCTCTCTCTCTCTCACTCTCTCTCTCTCTCGAGAAATGAGAGATGAGAGAGAGAGAGAGAGTCAAGTTCATTTACAAACCAGAATAAGAGTAAAAACCGTACAAACCATGGGTGTATCATGGTTTCATAGGTTAAATCAATGAATTTTTTTCATGGAGTTGTTTATTTTAATGAAAATGTTCCATGTAATTCATTTTTTGTAGTTTTTGATAAATACATAAAAAACATGGGTTTCATAAGAATAAGAATAAAAAAACATGAAACCATTTCACAAGAATGAACAAGGTTATGAAACTTTTTCATTTTTACATAAAGAAACACATAATTTCTTCAAAAAATGAATTATATATATATATATATATATATATTAGCATCTTATTTCAAGAATCTAAGCAGCACAAAAAGATTGTGAGCCTACTATTCATGTTACAATTGCAAAGGGATCTGTTCATACTAATAATAATAAGATGTAAAAAAGGTTTATGATGATGATAAAACTAGGAAATCTTATTTGTTTGGTCGCTTAGCATCGAGTAAAAAAAACTCTTGCCCCTGTCCTACTTTTTTTTGTTCATTTGGCTTGTAGACTTGCCTCATTTTCAAACCATTTGTTCTTCACTGTCCTACTTCTGCCAAATAGAAGTGATTTGATTAGTCCATGTTACATATGATACTTTTTAACAAATATGCCACGAAATGCTAGTTATTGGCATAAATCAATCTAGCATGGGATTAGAGGATTGGAAGATAAGGTCCCAAAGTATAATAGCCAAATAAACCAATTTAGTTTAATATCAGACCTGCTTAAATATTATACCAATCACATACAATTTCTAGTACAAGTAGCAGAAGTAGTCTAGACCTACAACTTTTGGCGTTAAAATAGATGTCCATATTGGAAAAACATCAATGGAGGTTCTAATATTCCACTCAATTCCAGCGATAATTACATAATTCTGTCAGGTTTTGCCAGTATTAGGTTCAAATGAGAAGTGCTAAAAAAAATACCACGTAGAAAAGTGATCCCCATCACTCATCCGGTCAATGAAGGCGACTTTAACCTCTGCCCTTCGTGAATCGCGTCCAACCGAACTTTGACTAGTCAAAGATCGCGGTTGACATCACTTCTCAACCGTATCAACGGTTGACATCACTTCTCTACTTCGTATTTTCTTTAGCACTTCTCATTTGAACCTTTCTTGGTTTTTCCATTTTAGAAGTATCGAATAACGCATAATTTGGAAGAAGGAAAAAATGCAACATATCCGATTTAGATATTTAATTTCGAAAAGAAGAAGCTACTTACCCAGAGGCGTCGTAGACTTTTGCAGTGAGTGAGAAGCTTTGCTAGCTCAACACTGTCTAAAGTTGCATAACTGAGGTTTAAGAAAGTCAGATTAGCGCACGCAGGGTAGATAACCGGTAGATAGAGCGAACTAGTGTCCCATAAACCCGAGAGAGAAAGTAGATTTTTACAGTTGCCGAAAGTACTTTCAAGGTCACTAACTGAACGGGTAACAAGATCTTGCATGAAGGTTCCGGTTCCAAGTTCGGTCAACTGTGAGGCCCGAAAAAGAAGCTTCCGCAACTGATCTAGATTTACATTCCGGTTAACTTTCAAAACCCTTAACGATTTACACCTAGTAACGAGCTTCAAAGGGCATTAAAGCTGACTTCACTGGTTAAGCTGGCAAAGTTGAGCACTTCTAATGAGGTTAAGCTTTCTGGGAAGCAACTTAACCAATCCCCACCAAGATCATCAATCCCATTCTCTTGTATGTCTAGCTCCGTTAAATTCCTACCAAAAAAACAATATCCACCAGAATCAAGAGAAAGCTATACTTGCTGTTTTTGTGAGAAGGTCATCTAACATAGAAAAAAGCACTCACTTTTGTTGTGAAAAATTCTTAATTTAGTAATGATTAAGTGATGCACATGTGATCTTATATGGCCTTCAAATGATTAGACATAGTATTTGATCTAGGGCCTTACTTCTAATGAAACTATGAAGCAGAGGGGCACATAATTCAAGAACAAAAGCCCATGTAGCAGAAGTTGATTAAATATCTTGAAAGATGAATGGTATGGATGTAAACTTCAATTAATCAATGGATGCTATATCCATAAAATATTAAGTAGCTATACCCAATTGAGACATGATAAGAATAGAAAGTATCCAACAAAATTGTTGTGCCTCTTTTGTTCCTTTTGCGTCATGTAAAAGCATATCTCAAAACAGAAACTAACATATCCATATTGAGTAATAGAGTTTTTGACCTTTATTCCTATTCTGATGCATGGAATAAGATACCTTCAACTTCAACTATGATCAATCGTTGACAACTCCCAAAGAATTGAAGTGTGTTTATACGATAAAGATAAATAACAACACAACTGAACAGTACTTCGATTAACAATAGATGTCATGTCCTATGAAACTCTAATTAGTTGCCTAAATGATAATCACGAACTATACAAAAGGATCACGAACAATATGGCAGATAATATAAGAACTACCTAGCTAAAGCCTCCGCTTATTGTTTAAAGAGAACATATTTTAGCTCAAAGGACACTAGAAAACTGCACCTAAAAACGGCTGTGATATTTGAAACCACATGAAAAAAAGGGTGTTGGCAGTTTACAGTTTACAGAAAAACTTTGTGCATTTTATTTTTTTGCATCCCCATAAAATTGCCTCATGCTTCTATAACTTCAACTCCACATAAAGCAGTAAGCAGAAGATCGAAAACTCAACAGAAACTTCCGTATCAAGATCAACCAGAAGATCGAAAACTCAACATGTAATTACTAATTGTCTAAAACAGAAAATTACAAAATCTCCTTTCATCTCAACTAAAAAGATAATATAGCTGCTTTAAATGAAAACACTGTTTGCAACAGCGGAGAAGAATTGAAACTCTTAAGCAAACTACAACATACTTGTATAATCAAATCAAATGCAAGTCTCATGGCCCAACTGTGAAACACAAAGATATTCCAATAGAGATGACATCAAGAACTTGGCATCCATTAATTTCCAAAGACAGGTCATCTATCACATCAAGAAAGCAACCAGAAAAAGGCAAAGAAAAATTAAACCATAAAGTACTACCACTTCATTTCCACTAAAAGCTCTGTTCCCGTGCCCCCAAAATAAAACAAAGCTAAAAACAATCAAATCTTTTCAAAGAGATAAGAGAGAATGAAAAAAGATAAGCATGCCCCCTATGTATTTTTAGGCACAAAGCATAAGTCACCCACCCGTTAAATTTTATCAGCCAGATCAGATGCAAATATGTGATCTTTTTCAACCCAAATCATGTAAAATCTTACTTTTTTTCTTCCCTTTGATCCCTGTTCATCAAACACCACATTCTACAAATATTTCCGTTAATGGCTTATTTCTAAGATTGACTTCAAAAGTTTTATTGCTAATACCTAAAAACCCAATCCAGATTCCCACAATTCTCAACAAATTACCACCAAATTAAGAGCAAATCAGCAATAAACTTGACAAAATTTGTAATCCACTTGAATTGATCTGATCACATCATAGTCAAACCCAAGATTCAAAATGATCTGATGTCAACATATAATTCAAGCCTACAGATGTTCAAAAACACTACATTTACACACCTCATATCATAAACTAAAAACTAACTGATACACATTAAAGAAAAATCTTACCTGCAATGAGTGGCAATGGCTTTCAACCCATCAGTACTAAACCCATCACAACTCAACAGCGACAAAGCTTTAAAATCCGGAAAGTTCTTCGCCAGAAACTCCAAACTATCATCACTAACCGCCATTCTCTTCAATCTCAACTCCTCCAAAAACGGATACGCCTTGGCCAAAACACTCAGCCATGGATGAACATCAGCTCCCCAATCCTCCGGTACCAAATTGAAGTCCGAAAACCTCGGCTTCCCCTTCAACGTCACGCTCCTAATCTGCGGAAACCTCCCGACCACAATCTCCGGCGACACCGAGTAACAGTTCCCAATAAACACATGACGCCGGCTCCATCGCTCGGCGTTGTACCAATCCTTACAGACTAGAGACACCGAGCTGCGGTCTTTGTGCGAGTTTATCAGCGAGAGAACCGGCTCCAAGACCTCATCAGGGAACGGGCAAACCCTAACTGGATCGATTAGGTCAACCGTTTTGGTTCTCTTCTGATTTAGATCCATATTTCTAGCTACAGAAACATCAATCAATCAACGAAACTCATCAGATAAGATCTTCATTTTACAAAATTGAAATCCACCAATACTCAATTGGATGATTTCTTGAATTAGGTTAAAATTGAAAGGAAAAAAAGAAGACAAAAACGAGAAATCTGGCAGAAATTTATCGAGATTGAGTGAAATTATTAGGGGAAAAGAGAATCAAAGGAAGAATACGTACATATTGGGGGCCGAGGAGGAGGAGATTGGATTTACATGATGAAAGAACCCAATAATGGAGCTCTTGTCTTCTTCTTCTTCTCTTCCTCTTTCTCTCTCTAAAACCAGAGCCAAGAAACCCCAACAGCTAGCTTTACTGAGATGTTTGATAAGAATATGAGACAAGTTATACTCTAAGCCCCTCAACTATCAAAGATTTCATATTTTTATCTTAAACAATGTTTGACTTTTTACATTAACTGTTTCACCATTTTGCTCCATCGTCTATGCTAAAATTTCCTGTGTCATTCATGTCCACGAATCAGATTAATACATATCGTCTGAGAGAAATTATGAAAAGAGATAAAATCGATTTAAAATCTATAAAAATCTAATTTGTCGTTATTTCATTTGTTGAATAGGGATGAAATAGAGAAATTTGGTACAACGGATTCCTATCTCGGGGGTGGGGGTGTGAAACCACTCCCATAAGGTGTGGTTGATGTGAGAGAGTGGCATTTGCCACAAATTTTTTGATGTGTGGTGGTTTGTTTTTTGTTTAAGGTAGCTCCCAAAATTTGATGCGGTGGAGAGTGACCACTACGTGTCTATATGATAAGGTAAAAAGCTAACCTGGTTGTGGAGTGGAGATGGAGACGGAGATGGAGACAGAGATAGAGAAATCGAGAGGGAGAGGGAAATGGAGTACATGTGTTCTTAATGCAACGAAGAAGACTACTTGATGGAGAAGAATAAGTGAGAGAGCTGATGAAAATTGTTGGTTGTAAAATGTATTTAGGTTATGAGATTGGGGTATAAATGTGGGCAAGGGTAATTTGGGGATAAAGAAATGGTTAAATTCCATTCCATTGAAATACCACCTATTTCTCATGGAATGATTAAATCCTTCATGTATGGAATTCATTGGAATGTAGGCATTCCTTTCACCAAAAAGAATGAACCAAACAATGGAATGGAATCTGGTCAAAGGAATTCAACATTCCAATTCCACCAGATTCCATCACATTCTATGAACCAAACACACCCTAAGAGTATAACCTTCTAGCATGATGACTACGATTCTTGCATATGAAGTAATGTTCGTCACATTTTTAAACTTGTCAAAAAGTTATGGGTTGAAAGAAGTTTGCAAAAAATCGTACAACTGTAGTGCCTTTAGATTATGGTTGACCACATTTGGTACTACATGGTGAAACATAGTGATTAATTAGTGCACAAACATATTGATATGATACATAAATCAAATATGTAATCATATCGGAGATAGAACTATGTAATCATACCGGAGATAGAACTATTGTAAATAAGTAAAAAACAAGTAGGAACTAGGATACATGTACTGCATGATCCTATTAACCACACTAAACATATTGTACAACTCATTTAGTTTGTTTGATGGAGCATGATAAAATATTCCATATTAACCTCTAATAAAAATATAACTTCATACAAATTATTATAATTTAACCATCTCTTTTTCTTTTCAATATGACTACTTGAATTGTATATTACGTCAATAACATCAAAAGGATATTAAACGAATAAAATTGGGATATGAATGAAATATGAATGGAATACAGTGAAATAGAGCTACTTTTGAGGTTTTCTATGAAATGAGGCATGAAAGAGAGCTAACAAGAAGAAGTTTTAGAAGTTACGGAGGAAGTTTCAAGTTCATATGGTCATGGGTTAACAACGAAAACTAAATGAGAACTCTATTTACATTTAGCACCTAGATATCATGGACCCTTATTTTTATTGATTTATGTCTAGCTTCTTGTTCCTTTTGTTTTATACCTTTATATTTTACATATGGGATTTATATTTATATATATAACATATATCATTGTCAAGAGGTAACTTTTTAATATTTGGGTTAACTTTAAGTATTTCTATTCAAGAAATTATAAAAATTGGAATTGAGTCCCACTATATATATATATATATATATAGGAAAGTTCAAATGTGAACCACTTTTTCATTGTGAACATGAGGACTAATCTGGACCCTAGATCAAAGCCATATTTGAGCTGATGGCTCCAAGGGTATTTTTGGCAAGCTTGTATTATAATAATTGGCTTCCTTTTTTATCCAAATGTGATTATCTTCTTTAGTATAACATATCACGATTTCTTACTTTGATTACAAATTTTGATTTGTGATTATCTTCCATAATCGATTTTGATTATAGACTTTCATTATCGATTTCAGTCAATCTCCATCTACATCGAATTCTGTCAAAAAATTATGGTATGTGTTCTTGAGATTTTTCATTAGATCCGGTAAGTTTGATTCATTTTTGTTGATTGTTGTTTTACAAAAGTTGTTTGTAATCATAATTAGAGCAACATATCCGAATTTTAACAATTCTTGTGATGATTTTGGAAAATCGTGTTTGAATATTGAAATTTAATGGTTTGTGTTCTTGAGATTTCTCATCAAATTAGGTTAGTTTGATTTGTTTTTAGTGATTGTTGATTTTCAAAAGTTGTTTATAATCATAATTGGAGCAACATATCCGAATTTTAACAATTTTTGTGATGATTTTGGAAAATCGTTGTTTGAATATTGAAATTTTAGGGTTTGTGTTCTTGAGATTTCTCATCAGATTGGGTTAGTTTGATTCGTTTTTAGTGATTGTTGCTTTTCAAAAGTTGTTTGTAATCATAATTAAGGCAACATATCCGAATTTTAACAACTTCCATGACGATTTTAGAAAATCGTTCTTGGAAAATTGAAACTTCATGGTTTGTGTCCTTGAGTGTTCATCATATGTTCTTGAACAAAAAGTTAATACATTTGAGTTTTGATCTATTTTTTGAGTGAAAATTAATAAATATGAGTTTCTGAGTATTGAGTTAATAAAACTATATATTCAAAATGAATAAAACTGTATATGTAAGTTGAATAAAAATGTTGATTGAAATTATCTGTTATTCACTCTGAATAACAAGCATTGTTATTTGAACTAAAGACTTGTTATTCAGACTGAACAACAAATATATTGACCATTAACAATCAATTCTAAATAATTAGTTTTTATTCACTTTGAATAATGACTGTTATTTGTCCTCATCATTGTTGCCTAAGTATGATATTTGTACTGAGATGACTGAATAACACTAAGTAGGCTTGTTATTCACTCTGAATAACAAACTACACCTAGGCTTATTATTTAGTATGCATATCAAACAGCTTAAATATGAAATTTGTACTGAGGTTACTTATTATTCAGACTACATAACACTAAGTAGGCTTTTTGTTAATGAGGAATTCGTTTTTCCTAACGATTTCGATCGAATTTTCTACTTCTTCTTGTTCATCGAATGTTGATGTATCAAGTTATAAGCTTTTTTTTTTTAAATTTTGTTGTAGATTCTTTGTATTTTGTTGATTTAAGTGTCTTTATATTAAATATTTTGAACTTTTTGTAGATTTTGTATTTTGACCATATTTAGTCTGATTTGTGATATTAGTTTTAGTTTGCTATTCAGTCTAAATAAGAAGCAGATCTACTTTGAATGTTAAGTAAGCAAGTAGATCTGCTTGTTATTCAAACTGAATAACAGAGTATATGTGTTTGTTGTGCTGTTTATGCCTTTTATTCAGACTGAATAACAAAGTATACTTGGTTGTTGTGCTGGTTATGATAGTTATTCAGTTTGAATAACAACCAAATATACTTGAATGTTAAGTAAACATGTATATCTTGTTATTCAAATTGAATAATACTTATTAAGTTTGAATAGAAAGTAAATTATTTAGACTGAATAACAAGTAATTTTAAGTAGGTTTTTTTATTGAATTTAATTTTATTCATATTGAATAACAATTAATTTCATTTTGACAGAACAATTAATATTTGTTATTCAGTCTGAATAACATGTAATGTTATGTCATTATTCAGTTTGAATAATATTTATATGATTTAGTATTTATTATTAATTGTTTTATGTTGTATTCTGATTAGCTATTATTTGTGTTGTAGATCAATTTATAGTGGAGATGAAACTGGTTCTTCAACTATTGAAGTAGATTGTGCTGATGGTTTGAAGGTTTGGATTCCTAGAGTAGGAGATGATTTGAAACCTATTGTGGGTCAACTTTTTGAGTCTTTGGATAAAGGGATTGACATCTATAAGAAGTATGCATCTAGAGTAGGATTTGATGTTAGGTTATCTTGTGTGAAGAAGAATGCATTGTTAGATATTGTTTTGAGGTATGTTGTATGCAATATAGCGGGTTTTCTGAATTCAGTCCAAGCAAATACTTTGGATTCATCCAAGAAAAAACAATAGAAATGTATATTAAGACTGAATAAAATAGTGTATGTAAGCTTAATATAAATGTTGATTAGAATGACTTGTAATTCACTCTGAATAAAGCTTTATTTTCAGACTGAATAAAATTGTGTATGTAAGCTTAATAAGTGTTGAATGGAATGACTTGCTATTCACTCTGAATAAATGTTAGTATTCCGATTGAATAAGACTGTATATGTAAGCTTAATAAAAAGGTTGTATGGAAATACTTGTTATTCACTCTGAATATTGTATGCTATTCGGAGTGAATAAAAAGACAAGTTGTATTCACTCCGAATAATTATTCAGAGTGAATAATACATGATTATTCATACTGAATAATTCAAAAAACAAAAAACTTTATTTAGTTAATATTCTTATTCATTCCATTACTGCAAGTTATATTCACTTTGAATAATATACAATAATCAAAGTTAATTAAAAAAAACAATCTTATTTTGTCAACTTGAGTACAAAGTAATATTATCCACAACTATATTTTGTGCTAAAATTAATCTTCATATCAGTAAAATACAAACATTAATATACATTTAATAATTAATTAAAATTGCACATCATGTAATAAACATATATATACGTTAAACCAACTAAAACCAATTATTTAAAAACCATATACTAATTGTTCAATTCTTCTTCACCAACATAAAGCCAACTTTTGATAGCCTTCTTTCAAATCAATCAATGATATGTCATTTGGATACATCTTCAGTGCTTCATTCATTTTGAATTCTAGCTTTGCCTTGCTTGTGTACAACTCTTCCAAATCTTGATCAAATATTTGACAAGTTCCTGTTTGAATTCTAGTTCTCTTTTTTTCTCCAACTAATCTTCCTCTTATGTGGAACCTCATTGCATGTTGTTGAGTCGATATATAAAACCTGTTGTATCATGTAAGTAACAAGTGTTTTTGTTATTCAAAGTAGATTTGTAACATTACTTGTTATTCAATCTACTTGTTATTCAGACTGAATTTCAAATGTATTTGTTAACCTAATGAATATCAAGTATAGTTGTTATTCAGTCTAACTAACAAACATAAACAGATTAACAAACAAATCTACGTTGTTATTCAGTCTGAATATGAAGTTGAGTTAGTATAACAAGAAAATTATAAATCTTCTTGTCATTCGGTCTGAATAACAATCATACTCAGAACAACATGTAGTCTAAATAACAAGATTGTTAATGAATAATCTTCTTGTTATTCAGAGTGAATAACAAGGATACTTAGAACAACAAATGTACTTGCTATTCAGTCTGAATAACAAGGATACCCAGAACAACAAATCTCAATAATCTTCTTCGTTATTCAGTCTGAATAACAAGCATACTCATAACAACAAATCTACTTGCTACTCAGTCTGAATAACAAACATATTAAAGAATATTTAGTCTGAGTAACAAAGATACTTAGAACAACAAATCTTAGTAATTTTCTTCTTTTTGAATGACAAAAATTTTCATAACAACAAGTCTACTTGTTATTTAGTCTGAATAAAAAGCTTTATCCAAACTGAATAACAAGTAATTTAGTCTAAATATAAAGTTTCATTCAAAGTGAATAACATATAATTTCAATCAACATTTTTATTTAAATTACATATACAGTTTTATTCATTCTGAATATATAGTTTTATTAACTCAAAACTCAAAAACTCATATTATTAACCTTTTCAGTCTGAAAATAGATCAAAACTCAAATTTATTAACTTTTTGTTCAAGAACATATTATGAACACTCAAGAACATAAACCCTAAAATTTCAATTTTCAAACAATGATTTTCCAAAATAATTACGAAAATTGTTAAAATTCAGATATGTTGCTCTAATTATGATTACAAACAACTTTTGAAAAACAACAATCACCAAAAATGAATCTAACTAACCAGATTTGATAAAAAGTTTAAAGAACACAAACCATAAATTTCAAATTTCAAACAATGATTTTTGAAATCATCACGAAAATTTTTAAACTTCATATATGTTGCTCTAGTTATGATTACAAACAACATTTGTAAGACAAGAATCAACAAAAACGAATCAAAGTAACCTAACTATTTATAATCTGATGAATTTTGAAACACAACTTACTTATAGCAAAGCACTATCGATTGGAAGGTTATCCATTATGTCGTCACTTGATTCAACCATTTTGTATCACTACAAATGCTTTAAATCGATCTTCAATGGAGTTTTTTTTCCAGATTTCTCTTTGATGAATAAGGGTTTTTAGTGAGAGAATTTTAGATGAAGAAGAGGAAGCGTGTATAGAAAGCTGATGTATTCAGTTTAAAAGTCACTTCATATTTACGATTATACCCCTATGAGTTGATTATTACTTTAGCCATGCCTAGAGTTTTCAATATATTTACAAGATTGCCACCGTGTTTTTAACCCATTGATTTAATATCCGATTTTTTAATCAAAGGCTAAGATTTGTCCTCATGTTCACAACCAAAATTGAGTTCACATTTGAACCCACCCCTATATATATATATATATATATATATATATGGTACTCATCAGTTGATATCTAATGGATGTGAGGGACCGATCCAATCATCTACTGGATGTTAGATTTCTCCATCCGATCTGATCCAATCATCCATTGGATGTTGGATTTTTACAATTCAATGGATAATTGGATCGGTTTGGTTTTATCCATTAGATATTCTTATTGGATATCCAGTAGATGTCCACTAGATATTCATTGGATCCAAGTATCCAACCAATATTAATCGGATTGGATTATATTGGATCCATCCAATAGGGATGGCAAAAAAATTCGAATCCGACGGGGAAACCCGAAACCCGAAATAAATGGGGCGGGTTTGGGGACGATAAACGGGGACGGGGACGGGGATGGGGAAAACCCGCTTATTTTAAACGGGGATGGGGACGGGGACGGGGGGACCAATCCCCGACCCGATTACCCGATTATATCCCCGAATATTTCCCCGTTATATCCCCGAATATATCCTCGATTATATCCCTAAAATTATTTTTATTTTATGGTTGTTTAATAGACAATATATTATATATAGCTAAATGGTTTTTATGTTTGGTCGTATATATATTTTAACAATTCAACTGTTAATATTTTGGATGCATTTAAACTATATATATATATATATATAGCTAAATTGTTACTATTTTGGATGCATTTCAACTTTAGGACTTTAATTTCTTTCGAATATGTTTAGAGAATTGATTCGAGAATGTTATATAATTTAGTATATCTTTTTCCGAGACTTGTGGATTTGGGGTAAAGTTTAAACGATGATGGGGATCCCGCAGTGAAACCCGTTAATTAACATTTTATACTAAACGGGGATACCCGTTTCCCCGCGGGTTTCCCCGATTACCCGATGGGGATCCCCGTTTAAATCCCCGCGGGTTTTTAAGCGGGGACGGGGATGGTTTTTTTAAACGGGGACGGGGACGGGGGGACCAATCCCGCCCCAAACCCGCCCCGTTGCCATCCCTACCATCCAACATCCAATAGATGATCTGATCAGATCCATCCAATGTTTTAATTTCAATCTACAAATAATTGATATAATAATCCATGATGTTTAATTCCATAATTCATATATTAATTACTTATATTTTATTATATGGTAATTGGATGAGTATTGGATGGTAAATGTATGGGTATTGGATGGATAGTCATTGGATGATAGATGGATGGGTATTGGATGGATCAACCGATTTTTTAATTGGATGATAAATTGAATCGATTCGGTCGGTTCCTATTGGTTCTGGATTGTCATCCAAGAACCGTCCGATCCAATTGGATGTTGAATTTCTCCATCCGATTCGATCCATCTACAATTAGATATTCAATCATTTTCGATCGGTTTTAATTGGAACGATCGGTTGTGATTGGATCGATTGATTTTCTACACACCCCTATGAATATGTATGTATATCATTTCATTATTATATATAATCACCCTTCCCCTTAGAAACCTGTTGTTAAACTTTTGTCAAGTTGTCTTCAATTTTCTTATTTCTAACTCACAATTGGTTTCCATTATCCCACCACATGGACACTTGTTTTACTCACCTCAATTTCTATTAGCGAAAGCCGAAGAGTCTCTATTGAAACCCCAAACCAACCACCAGCACGCACCCACTCATATCCTCCTCCTCGTTTTCCCAAATTTATCCAAAACCCTAGATTCTCTTTGACGTCGACATCTGTTTCTCCTTCTTCAACCAGGTAAGTTACTGAACTGAATATCAATTTTGTTTCTTGAGTTTGTCGATCATTTTGGTTTAGGTTTTGTCGATTTTTTTCCATTAACTTTGGGTTCTCTCGATCTTAGTTTCATATTGTTTCCATCGATTTTAGGTTTTGTCATTTATAATTTTAGTCTAGATGATTTATCTTTTTTTTTTGGGGGCTTGTGCAATCAAGTTTCATGGTTACTTGATTATATATACATCCAACCAATCTCTGTTTTCTACTAAAATAACCGTCACCAATGTGAGTTTAATTTTAATTTCAATAAGGAATGAATCAATTTTCTTTCTCTAGCTTATGTTTGTTTACATGAATGTCTTAAAGGGTGATATAAGTGAAGCATGTGGAGCCCTTTAGGTTTTGAGAATGTTCTTAAACCATGGTAGCTTGTTGGTGTCAATTTTCTTATGATTTTGTATAGGAAAAAAGTTGAAGGAGGTTTGTAGTTTAACCCTTTTGATATCTCTTTTAGAAAAGGGAGAATTGCACCTATATCCTTACAAACTTAAATAACTATACATGTATCTTTCCAAACTTTAAAACTATACATATATCCTTACAAAAGTTAAATAATTACATCTATATCCTTATATAAATTTTATTTTTTTTTAAATCATTTAAAAATATATTTAACATAATGTTGATGTTAAATCCCCAATCTATTCTTGTTTCAAAATTAAAATCCATCAATCATTATTTCTTCCTAACGCTTCATCCTTCCCCTCCATCGTCTTTCACCTTTGGCATCAATAAAGCCATGTGAATTCAAAAAAAAAAAGGGAAAAGTCCAAAAAAACCCAATGAACTATTTCATTTTGAATGGTTAAGTCCCTAAACAATTTTTTTGAACAAAAAAAACCATTAAACTTTCTTATTTTGAATGATTAAGTCACTAAATTATTCTTTTGAATGAAAAAACCATTAAACTTTTTCATTTTGAATGGTTATGTCCCTAAACATTTTTTCCAACAAAATAAATCATTGAATTTTTAAAAATTTGCTGCTTATATTTGTTTAACCTAAACTAACATAGTTATATTTTACCTTCAAAACCTTCGAGTCAGTTACATTTATTTTTTTTTTATTTTATTAAAAGGGGGTAAGTAATCAAGTTTTGAAAAGTTTAATGGTTTATTTATCAAAAAGAAATTGTTCGAGGACTTAATCGATCAAAACGAAAAAGTTTATGGTTTTTTCATTCAAAAGAATAGTTTAGTGACTTAATCATTCAAAATGAGAACGTTTAATGGCTTTTTTGTTCAAAAAAATTATATAAGGACTTAACCATTCAAAATGGAATAGTTTATTGGGTTTTTTTGGACTTTTACCAAAAAAAAAATTAAAAAGTAACTACATCTGACACAAAATTGAAGTGGATCCTTTTCTAGAGTCATGAACTAAATCCCATGTAATATATATATATATATATACACATGTACATATAAAATATGGATTTCAATTATGGCAAAACCAGGAACCCAATTAGAATACACAAGTGGTACTCAAGTAAACAAGACTATATGTTTGAAATAAATTTACATACAAGAAAAAATAGGGAAAAGAATACAAGATACATACATATATATATATATATATATATGAAACCATTTGTATCTCTCATATCAGTCTACCACCATCCATAAATAACATGGGTGTACTTATCTTTAAGCCATCCTGAAAATCCCTTTGACTTTTCCTTCAACAGAATAGACTATGTAACTAGCCACCCTCTTCTTCCTTTGGAACTCATGATCATTAAAAGTCATTGTAGTTGAAGATTGAAAATCAAATTTAGGTTTCTAAAATCGAAATGGGAATTTAGTTCATGACTCCAAAAAAGGGTCCACTTTCAATTTTGTGTCACTTTAGTTTCTTTTTAATTCTCAAATTCACATGGCTTTATTGATGGTGGCGAAGGTGCAAGATGATGGAGGGGAAGTGCAGGATGAAACATCGATTATTGAAGAATTGGGGAATGATTGATTTTGATTTAGAAACAAGGGTAAATTGGGGATTTAACATCTAAATTATATTATGAATATTTTTAAATTATTTAAAAATAAATAAAATGAGTAGAAGGATATATAGATGTAATTATTTTAGTTTAATAAGGATATACGTATAGTTTTAAAGTTTGCAAAAATATATGTGTAATTATTTAAGTTTTATAAGGATTAAGATGCAATTCTCCCTTTAGAAAATGAGCACACTTACACTAAAATGAAGTAATAAAAATATATTTATTAGGAAGATTTCAAAGATGTTATGATAAATATATTTTTAAGGCCTAAATGATTAAAAGAACAAGAACGGAAAAGTAGGAAAGTGAGGGAAAGATATTAATTGTTTGAATTGTTGTTCATTTTGTTAATAACGTAACTATCATAGAAACTGTTGATGTGTTTATGCTAACGAAATGAACCTAAATTTAGGGAGAAAGATGTGGAAGCAAAAGGGTTTAACCCCGGCTTGATCGTGTTGCTGGTTATGGGTGGGCTACACATAACTTTCCTTGTACGTAACTATGCACTATACATTTATGCCCAAAAGACGCTGCTACCAAGAAAAAAGAAATCAGTATCCAAGAAGAAGCTGAAGAGGGAGAAGCTGAAGTAAGGTCGTTTAGTGCCATGCGAATAATCAAACATCCGTTTTTCATCAACTCATGTCCAATAGTAGTGCCGTAAGTTTGCTTGAACTATTTTTGTTGGTTTTAAAGATAGATTGTTAAAAGCTTGGTTGATAGTTTAGACATCACCCATCATTTGGTAATCAACTTGGTTTTTTGTTCTTTTTGGTCTATAAATTTTACCAATTTAACTTGTTCATGTGTGGCTTGGTTCTCATCTATGGTTACTAGTATTAACTAGCGGAAAATAGGTTAAAATCAAACCGAAACAAACAGTGGTGGCACTTGGCACCTTTTTGTTCCTCCGTAATGAAGTCTTTGTATTCTTGTAGAGGTTGAAACCTTTTCACCTCTTGTAATTTTTGTCAACTTTACCTTATTGTTCACATTTGTATTCTTTCTTTGGAGGGAAAGTTGACAACTTACCTTTGTAATTTTTGTCAACTTTACCTCTGAAGCGAAAAGTCTTAATAGATTTTGGAGGGAACGACAAAGACATGTGCTTCTCACGTGTGACGGTTGCAACTAACTTCTTGCTGAGCGAATCTTGAAGAATTGATAGTGCCACATGTCATTATCTTATTTGTCTTAGTTTGTATCTAGTATAAAAACTAGACTTTCCCTTTGTAATATGTGTGCTTGAATCAAATAGAAAATATCTTTGAGCAAAAGTCTCTACATCATCATTTTTACTGTAATTCACATAGTACTACGTGTTCTTGGTAGTCTTCTAGATACATTTGATCAATTGATTCATTCTAAGTTGTTATTCACTGTTTCTCCAATCACACACTCATTCCTTACTCTGATCTAGTTCTCGCGCTGCATTTTATGTTATTTGAGTATTGAATTTGTGATAATCGATATTACAAACATCTTGTTTGGGATCCAACAGAAAAGTTAACACATTTTCATACATCTGACTCATTGCTAAATAATTAGTTGTAATCTTTAATGGGATATCAAATCTGATATACAATTCAAGAATAATGTCAATTCTTAGATAATTAATAGTTTAGATGTACTCTTTAATGAAATATTAAAGACGTGAGATAATAACAATGAGTTTTGTCATTGACTCGTATATCCCCAAAATAAATATTAAGTAACTTCTTGAAAGCTACCGCAGTTTCGTACAACTATTTCACAGGTAACTATCTAAGAATAATCTTAACGAGGCATTTTAACTTGAAGTGGTAAAAAAATGATTTTATAGAAGAAATCTTATTCCTCTTTACCATATTTGAAATCCCAACTTAAACCTTACACCTTAAGCTAGGTTTTCCCTACCATGTTTGGTTCTTTTTTACAAAAGTTTTATAAATGATGGAAATGGAAAATAAAATAGAGCAAAAAACTTATAGCAAACGTGAGTATTTATTTGAACCAACTAGTAATAATTTAAAAATGAACTTGAACGAAAGAGTATACGAGAATAAGTAGAAATAAAACTAAGAGTATGTATATTAAATAACCAACACACTTGGTAATACTTTCGGGATATCACAAGTTTCCAAAATAAACCCGAGAGTATGCACCCACAATTCAGTCCGTTTAGAGGTTATCGAACCGAGAGTAGCCAAATATAGAGAGTATCTAGGAAGTAAGCAAAGTAGCTAGTGTTTTGATCTAGAGAACAATCTAGATCAATATAGATCAAATGGATGGAAACTATATGGTTTATGGCTCAAAGATCCGACAAAAATCGCGGGTCTTCATTTAGCCCACTAAAGTCGTGGCCTATCTTCTGTTCGAGCCCAATTCTACACCGTAGCCCACGAACAAAAATCTGTCCCATGATAGCGTTCCCTGCTGAGAATATACGATAATGTATCAGTTTTGCGTTTTTTCGAGACATTTCATGCAAAAACACTAGTTTATGCTTTATATGATGCAAAACTCCTAAATGATGCAAATGCTACAATTAGGATTAAAGTTCAAATAAAATTGCAAGAATTAGTTTAAAAGTGAGTGATAAATGTTACTAAACAGGGTTAAAATATTAACCTTATCAGGGGGTGGAAGGGCATCGTCAGTGAAAAAGGTCATAGGACCAGTGGGAGACCTCACGGATGACATGTAAATGTAAATATTAGAATTATGTCTATACAACGCTATTATATAACCTAAGTTTGTAGACAATCGAGACATGTCCTTCTACATGCAACTTCTATAACTGGGGAAATTGGCCCTTTATTGGTCTATTACTCATTTTCTTTCCAACTTTTGTAAAATACCCATTAGAACTCTGTTAATTAGGGTTAGTTTTTAAAGGACCCAATTAAAAGAGAATAAAAAATGAGTCAAATGGTCAAGTCAACTAAAAAACTGCATCCAGGTCTGTTAAAAAACATACCCATGTCGATTAATTTTTTTCTTTACAAATTTGCCCCTTCTTCGCTTTTTAGATGGGTCAATTCTTATAGAAATGAGTATTTTACAAAAATGAAGAAGAAAATAAGTAGGAGACCAATAAAAGGGTAGGATTTAGTCAACATGATCAATTTCAAATAAATACATGTTTGGCTAAAGAAATAATGTTTTAAAGCTGTTAAAATTGTTGCACATAGCAGACTAAAGAACCATAAAACTTGTTTTTTCGAATAAAACACAAATGGGAAATGGGAGAGGTTGAAATAGTTGAAAGTAAAGATGGACTTGGACTAGTGGTGGTGGCAGTGCATTACGAAGTTGTACCTTATATATATCAAGTTGTCTTTAAGGCCATCCTCTACGGGCCGGTATGGAGGACCGGTTCCCTACCGGCACCGGCGGGAACACCGCCGCGGGTGACCGGTAGGGAGACCGGTATGGTCTCGACCGGTGTCGCCATGCCGTTCGCACCAACCCACCTTCATTTTTTACTTTTTGGCACAATAACCCCCCAACGGCTATATTACCGTTGGGGTTAAAAAAATTTAATTTTTTTTTTTTAACCATTTTATATATATATATATATATATCTTAACCTTTTTACCAAACCATCTTCATCTCTATCAAATACATATTCATCTTCATCTTCATCTCTATCTCCACCATCTTCATATTTTTTATTATCTTCATCAACATCTTCACGTCAATGGATCCACACGGCACCCCCTCCGGTTCGAGACGTACCAACCCGAACCAACCGAACCAACCGAACCAACCGAACCAACCGTATCACCAACCGTATCACCAACCGTATCACCAACCGTATCACCCACCGAACCTCTCGTATCACCCACCGAACGTATCGCAAGATTATTTGATGTATGCGCACTTGCTTGCGCAACAACAACCACCACCACCATCACAACACTCCGGTTTCCACCAACCTACCGGTTTCCACCAACCTACCGGTTCGCACCAAGCTACGGGTTCGCACCAAAACCCGACGACGGGAAGGTGGGCACTCCGAGATGAGGAATACGTCGACGACGACGACGACGACGAGGAACTTGTACCCGAAACGCAACCTTTGTCGTCGCCGTCACCGCCACCACCACCACCACCACAAAAAAACAAACGTGGACGCAAGGGTAAGCGTGCGGCCACGGAGGCGGAACCGAGTGAGACGCCTACCGGTAAAGCAAAATGTAAACCGTGGACCTTGAACGAGGAGGTCGAACTAGCAAAAGCGTGGGTCCAAGTCACGGAGGATCCGGCCATAGGTAACTATCAAAAAAGAGGTATATAAAAAACCGTTTTAATTTTATATAGTTTGCAACTAACGATGCTTAACTTTTTATTTTTTTGTAGTAGATAACTATTGGACTTCGATCAAGGCTTCTTTCGACAAGCGCATGAACTACGGCCCAAAAGTGCGGTCCGGCGATGCCCTTCCGTCGAAGGTGAGGACGCTCATTTCTAGCGTCTCGAAGTTCGCATGCGTTTACAATAACGTGTTGAACTCGCGAGGTAGCGGGGAAAACGACGTTATACTTCTTGACCGAGCCAAGGACCGATACCATCGCGAGACCGGCAAAAGCTTTCCTTACGAACACGCTTGGAGAGTTGTCAAAGGCTCTCCTAAGTTCGACCCGGTCGTCTTGATGGACCCACGAAACATATGCGCGCCGAAAAATAAACGGTCGCGAACTTCCGAAACCCCAATCGATTCCCCCAACGAATCCGATGCCCGCACTAATTTCGTGAACCTCGATACCGACTCCCCCTCAAACCCGGAGCGCACACGACCGATGGGTCGAAATGCCGCAAGACGTGCGGCGTCTTCCTCTACGGCAACCGCGTCATCCGAAGCCGTGTCGATGGTTGCGACCGAACTAGGTTCCCTCACGACCACGAATAATAGGCTAATCGATGCGATTTCCCAACGACAACGAAGTATCGATTACAAGATCTACATGAAACCGCATCGGCACCTCGAGGGTTTAGAGTTGGAGGCCGCTATTGAAGAAAAAG
Source organism: Centaurea solstitialis (assembly GCA_030169165.1). Classification (NCBI taxonomy): domain Eukaryota; kingdom Viridiplantae; phylum Streptophyta; class Magnoliopsida; order Asterales; family Asteraceae; genus Centaurea; species Centaurea solstitialis. The sequence goes on from CM058040.1 coordinate 64,722,114, forward strand.
AACGGTTACGCGAAACGTGGGGTTTTAAAAAATATTATTAGTTATTTTAGTTTTTTTAGTTTTTATGAAATGTTAATTTTAATTTTTATTATGAAATGTTTTTTTTTAGTTTTTATGTTAATGTAATTTTTACTTAATTTAATTAATGTTACTTTAATTTTAATTTTAATTTTAATTGTTTAGTTAATGTTTATTTTAAAAAAATAAAATGAAGGGTTTGAGATAAAAATAAAATAAAATGAAGGGTATGAAATGAAAATTAAAAAAATAAAGGGAAGGGTATGAGGGGTATGATAGTGGATGAAAGGTATGGAGTTGGTAGGGTAGTGGGAAAGCTGATGTGGCAGCTGATGTGGCAGCAGGTATGGCAGGTATGGCAGGTTCCATAGAGGATGGCCTAAGAGGTTTTTGAAGATATTGCATAAAATGACAAGACATGGGTTTGAAGTATTGTACTTTAGAGTTTTTGTTATAAAGTTTTAAAATTAGTATTAGGCCTGTAAACGAACCGAACGAACACGAATGGAGCATGTTCATGTTCGTTTGTTTAAGTTTAAACGAACACGAACACGAACACGAACACTTAACCGAACGAAAAATCATGCTCATGTTCGTTCATTTAGCACATAAGGATGTTCGTGTTCGTTTGTGTTCGTTCATTAAACTCTTTAACGAACGGTTCACGAATGTAAACGAACACAAATCAAGATAAATGAACGAACATTAACAAACGAACATGAACAAACAAAAAATCCTACATATTCTTGATTAACGTCATCCAGAAGTTTTTAGTCGAGAGGAGATAGGTTGTGTAGGATTTTTATTAAAGTTTATTTAAAACATAGTTAAACAATTAAATTATTTGATAAATAATATATAATTGATAAATAATTATATATAATAATATAAATGAACGTAAATAAACGAATAGTTCACGAACATAAATAAACGAACGGTTCACGAACATAAACGAACGAATAGTTCACGACATAAACGAACGAACATAACCGAACGTTCACGAACATAATTGAACGAACGACGATGTTGTTCGTGTTCGTTCGTTTATTTATTAAACGAACGAACATAAACGAACTTCTCACCGAACAAAATCACGAACGTTTCATGAACGTTCGGTTCGTTTACATGCCTAATTAGTATAGATAGATTTCTTTTAACTTGTCTTATTTTTTCCTTAAATTTAAAAAATAATATATATGGCGCACTACAATTGACGATTGTATGTTGCATTAAGGTATAATGAGTTGCTCTAAAAAAATCTGTAGAATCCAAATAACTGTGTAGTTAGGTTTCACACATGCAAAAGATGAGAAAATATCACACAAATATTCCGTTATAGATAGGTATTCAAGAATCAGTGCACGAAATTTTAATGACATCAAAAGTGTCGGTTAAGGTGCGTGAACATTGTTCTAACTTCTTATAATAAGTATTCTTTAGTGATAAAGAATGCATAAAATGACCAACAACATGACAAAGTCTTTGGCTTTCTCCATATTGTTTGTGTTTCTAATGACTCAAGGTAAAGTTTCATTTTCATTCTTTTTTATTCAAACTCTTGACGTATTAATCCCTAAAAATCAACATGATCTTTATTTCATTGGAGATGATGTCTCAAAATCAACATAAGTTTAATTATTGTTACTTTCGAATATTCAATCGAAAAGAAAAAAGAATCTGTCATTGTTCAAGAAACTTAAGAAACCTTATTAAAAAGGGAAAAGGGAAGGTGTGGCAACATGTACCTAACCTTAGGTGCAACCCTTATCAAAACTACGTAGTTTTGATAAGTTTGGGTTAAAACTTAATTAACAAATAAAAAAAATAAACAAAATAGGACAGCTTCCAGGAGACTCTAATCGACAGAAACACCAAGCAAAATCGATTTCATTGAGAGGAAAATCAAAATTGATTCTTCAAAATCGATTTCATTGAGAGGAAAATCAAAATTGATAGAAGTGTGATGAATGATGGTAATGGAATTGATGAATTGATACTTTTGTCCTCTTTCTCTTGTCTTCTTTCTCTTTATTTTGCTGATGTAACCCAACTAGTTTCACCATTTACATTTTCTTGAATTCTTTAGCTTAATTCAAGATTTCTTTGATATCTGTGCCACTTGAACATGATTACATAGGCTTATCAGATGCTTCTTCATTGCAAAGAAGCTCTGAATCCTTCAATATATCATCTGAAGCTGAACCCAACAATGTGCTTAATCTAACAGCCACTAAACTCAGGCTTGGGTTGCCTGGCTTTAGCAAAAATTCTCAAGAAAATGCCACAAAAATCAAGAACTTTATGTCAGGAGCTAAAAGAGGGTTTTCAGATGTTAATGTTAATGGTTCTGGAAAGTGGGTTTTGAGTAGTGGATCTGAAGCTGAATTGGGTAAGTCTTCTTCTGTTTTGTTCTCTGTGAGTCCGATAATCAATGAGGATATGATGTATGAATCACGGCAAGCTATTACAATCGATAAATAAGCTCAAACAGTGATAATCACGCAATAAAATATGAAAGATAAAGAAACCGACAAAGCATATATAGAAAGTTGTCAGTTGCATGATTATTGAAAACGTTAACTAACGACCCATATTTATAGAGCCGAAGTTACATAAAACACCCCTAGAGTCTATGACTCTTTTAAGAGGTGCACAAAAGTATTGTTCAACAACTAACTATTACAAACTTGTCAAAAGATGCCCCTGACTTCTTTACAAACTATAAGTCATGGTCTAACAATCTCCCCCTTTGGGAAGAAGTCAGAAATGCGGCGGATATTTCAGAGCTGGTTCCCACTGCGAGAGCTGCAAGTACTCGTGTCATTCGCGGATCGATCTTGTACAGAGCTCCATCGCAGTCTCAACTCTTCTCAGCATCAGTCTCTCCTTTAGCTTGTTCTCGATCAGATCCAAAGCCTCGATCAGCTTACTCTTCCATTGAGTGCCCTTGTACGTTGGCATGTTGTTCTCTAGCAGACGACGCTTCATCCCGTTGTATACGTACAGAAGGGTGCCGTCACAGAAGCTGGATAGCTCACTGAAACGCATGAACCTTCGCTGATTCTTCCTGAAGGTGAGATACACAACACCATGCTCTGGAACTCTCGTCGGAAAGTAGGGCAGGTATTGGTCAAGTAGATTGGCCTCCAGGTTGGGACGAAGCAGATTTACCTTCTGCTGTCTGCTTTCAATCGCCATCTGATAGTCAGTGAGATGCGCGAGGTTGATCGAGTGGCGTACGTACCTTTTGAGGACTTCCAGACCGTCTTTGAAGTAGTCTGGTTTCAGAATCGGGCCCTCAAGGTGTCTGATAAGAGTGAGGAGATCCTCGAGATCGATGCTGTCCAGATCAGCTTCCGTGAACATGAAGTCTCGGAGGTTCCCGTCGGGCTTGCCAGGGTTGTACATACAGACATGAAACTCAAGGAACAGCTGGTGTCCGAATCGGTAAGGACGGACATCATTGACCTTGGTGAACCGGAGCTTCCTTCTGATCTGCCCATGCTCGTTCCAACTTAGCTTCCTTTGGTAGACGTACGCGGTTCGATGGCGGCGCTTCCTGATATGAGATAGCCCGAAAAAGACCTTCTTGGACCACGTGAAAAGGCGTTCCTGTTGGAAGATCCGTGTGAAGGATTCCTCCAGAAAGGGTCTAAAGATGACCGTGTGGTTCCAACCAAGTCTAATCGGCTATTGACCCGTAAAGGCCTCAGGCGTCTGAACTGTAGGGAGAAAGGTGTCGTACTCCGTGCTAGATACGATGTTGTCCGATCGTTTCCAAAACCGAAGGCTCTGTGCAAGCTGGTTCAGAATCTTCCTTGCCTCGTCGGAGATGTGAAGCTCGGAAGGATCCGTCGGAGCGGTGTTTGGATCGATCAAGTCTATAGCGGGAGTTACCTTCTCGTGAGGGAAGTTGACTTTTTCACCCTCTGGGATGGCCTGATACTTCCAGTTCGCTGCATCTGCCGGAAGGTCGTCATCGTCAGAATCAGAGTCCCAAACATCCGTGGGACGATCTTCCGGATCTGCGGGCTGATCTGCTGGAGGGGCCGTGTCGGCCGGTGTATCATCGGCAGCGGTTCCGGAGCCGGAGGGAAGGTCTAGGCGAAGCCTCTTCGACGGCACCTCCCCCTCATGAGGATCTGCGGCTGAGTCATCCGGATCATCATGGCGTCTCTTGGAGGGCTGAGCCTGAGTCCTGCAAGTCTCCTCAAGCTCGCGGACCCTCCGCAACGCAATCTCCAACTGAAGGTCCCTGGTGGCCACGAGTTGCTTGTACTGAGTCACTTCTCTCTCGAGAGTATCGATCTGAGTGGTGAGAGAAGTGATGACCATCTGATGCTCGGCTTCAGAAACATAGCCGGGGACGGCTTCAGCGAGTGGTGGTGGTTGTAGACGGAGGACGGGAGTAGGAGAGCAGCTAGAGTCGCCAAAAGACGGGCGCTCCCCTTCCTGGAATTTGCCCTTAATAAGGCGTCTGGCTTCATCCAGCTCTTTCTGTCGGTCTTCGTCAGCTTTACGAAGCTCCTCGATCTCGGCTCGGCGGGCTCTATCTTCTTGTTCTTTGACTGCTAAGGCCTTCTCAATGGCCTCAAGTCTCTTGTTCTTAGCCTCGTCGGCCTTCTCGATCGCTTCTAACCTGCTTTGGACAGCTTTAAGGATGCCGTCCGAATCCCTGGGTTCCATTCCCGAAAGGGTCAATAACGGTTCATTTACGAAACCGGTTGACAGGGAGAGCCCCGCGAAGGTGCTTCCCTGGCCCGCGGTGACCAATGGTGCAGTGTCAAGTGCAGCGGGGCTTCGGGTGTAAGTCTCCAGATGTGTACCTAGGGGCTCTATGACTCTGTGCGTAATGAAAGAAAGCGAGTGCTGGGGATGAGCATCTCTTGTTTCAACACCGATCGACTCCAAGCGAGTGAACGATGGAATAGGTGGTAAAGCCCCGTGTTCTGATGAAACGACCACATGTTGTGAGGTGGTCGAGTGGATGGCTTGGCTGTGCAATTGCGTTGGTTGGCTGCCAACGACTTGACTACTCGGCATTGGCCGAGTAGAATCAGTATGGGATGCCTCTGTGGAGGATAGACTCTTGGCTGGATGGGTTCCGGTTTCTGGTTGCCTAGGTTGGGCCACTTCTACTTCGGCCTCTTTTGGGGCTTCTATCTCCGTTTCTTCCTGGCGGGCCTCTTCTTCTTCGGCCTCTTGAATCACCGGACCCTGACTTTCTCCCTCAAACCCTTCACTTCCAGCTCCAATCTGCATCCAAGACTCGTTCTCTGCTTGTTCAGCAACCTCGGTGTTCAACGTTCGCTCTTCCGTACCGGAGTAGTCAACGAGCTGTACGGAATCGCTTTCGTTGAAGGAGGAAGTGGAGACGTCATCATCAAACTGCTTTCCTTTCCCCTTCCCTTTGCCTTTTCCTTTCCCCTTGCCCTTGCCTTCTCCCGGGCCCTCCTGCGGATCAGAATCTGGTGGCGTCGTGTCGGACGAGCTGCTATCAGGATCACCAGATGGATCCACCGGAAGTCTCGATGTGGTGGCCCGAGGAGGCGGTGAAGTACGGGCTGGTTCTTCTGGCAAGGCAGCCGTGACATATTTAGCTGAGCCAGAAGGTGTAGATCCCGAGGCGTCAGTAGGAGTGGATGGTTCCGGAACCTCCTCGATTGTCGGAAAACGAGGAGCGGTTCGTCGGCGAGGAATGTACTCCTTGACCCTCGGAGTTGGCATCTGGGGATCATCATGCATACGTTGGCGAAGACGGCTCAATCTTTCTTCTCGAGTCCTCGGAAGGTCGGTAGATGTAGAAGCAGCGTGAGCGGTGGCGGATCTGCGGACGATACTACCCACGTTTTCCCTCACGTCCACGCTCATCACTCCACCCGAGCCAGAGACCCCCCAGTGGGACCCCGGTGCCTCGGACGTAAGGCCCGAGGACTAGAAGGGACGGGTTGCGCACCTTGGGCAGGACCTTCCGGTTCTGGACGGTCCATAGGTGCGCTCCTAGACCTAGTTGAATCCTATATCTTACCACGCTCGGAGCCCGCTGGTCTAGTGCGTCAAGGACGTGTGGAGGAATCGGCATCTCGTACTGGCCGTCGGTGTAGTCACGCTTGGCCACCCATCTGATCTTCTTCGGCTCGATAATAGGATGACCGGACCGGCGTCGGATCTCCTGATTGCGTTCCATATGGTCACGAATGATAAGACCATAGAACCGCAACCACGGGATGGAATGATGTCTGGTGCGTTCCCTGGTCGTCAAGTCCTTAGTGATGTCTAGCCACAGCTGGGAAGCGATGTCGATGCGGCGTCCGTATGCGACGGAGTGGTAGATGTGCCAGAAGGAAGTTGTTGCCTTGTCTATGCCTTTCGTCTTCGAGGAGAGGCATCTATTCATCAGGTTGAACAGTTGTGCCCAGATCGGTGGTAGGTGGCTCGTAGTGATCTGAGACACGCCTTTCACATCTTCGGTAACCCCAAGAGCTAGGATTTCGCTCAATAGTATGGGGCCCGAGACCATCTCGTCAAAGTTCTGGTGGCCGCCATCAGTAGCGGCAGGGAGGCGAAGGATGCGGCGGACGTCCTCCATAGATATAACCAGTTCGGTTTGATCCACTCGACCAATGATCAAGAAGACTCCGAACCGGTTGTCCAGAATGGCTGTTTTCCAGAACTGCTGCAGGTAGATCGCCGGTACCTCGGCAGTGGCCGTCATGGCGTAAGAGATAGGATGAGCTCTAAGGATCTCCCTCACGATAGTATGCTGCACCCGGACCGAAGAGAGGTTCACATACTCGTTGTTCTGGAGTATGGGAACAATGTCCGTGGGAGCAATCAGAGCTCGGTCAGCCTCTGGATCGAATCGGAGAAGAAGGGCGTTCTCTCTGGTTTGCCATTTCTGACAGAAACAGGTAATATTTTAACAGTTAGTCCCTTCTTAACTCTAACATGTGTTCTGACGAAAATCCGGCAGAGTTTCGGCTAGACGCGAGTCAGTTTATCGAAGATTCCTGAGGGAATCTTTTAAAACTGAGTCGAACTTTGTAAAACGGTTTTCCCGCGAAACTCATGTCAAGATTTAAAACGACCCGAAACTGGATTTGAAACCACGGATCTAGGACTGGCTTAGACCGTGAATCGGTCTACGGACAAATCCCGTTAGGTGATTTGTTAAGAACGATTCTCGAGAAAAGCCAAGTCCCTAATCGGGGGTTCAAAGTCCCGAATCGGGGAATTGTCACAAACACACATACACATAATGTCCCGAATCGGGACATATAATGGATAATATAAGGTCCCGAATCGGGGGTTCAAACATGCAATTCAACAAGTCCCGAATCGGGATATTTAAATTACTAAACTAATTATAAGTGCAAAGTCCCGAAACGGGACATTCCAAACTCCCGAATCGGGAGAATGAAATTCCCGAATCAAGAACAACATAAGTCACGATTCAAGAACTGAAAGAGTCCCGCATCAAGAACACGTAGAGTCCCGAATCGGGACTCGTACGAACCAAACGCGACTATTTGTATTCCAGACCTCAAATCGACCCAAAAACGCTTCAAATCAATCCTAAAACTAGTCTAGAGTGATATATTAGTGATTTAAACAAGTTTAGGAAGAAGAATGGATCGATCTAACGTCCCGAAACTCGAATCCAAGGATTTTGGAGTTTCGGGTTTATCCGAAAACTTTAGGCTTCAATCCGATCTATAAACGATGTTGTTTACATGAATCTGAATATACTAAGTTGTTAGAAATCATACCAGGATCGTAAAGATGTCGTCGGATCGTCGAACGGATCGATAACGAACGCTCGGGGAAGCCGGGAAGCGATGGATCGTTCGGGTCGTTCTTCGTGTTCTTGATCGTCGAGAGAGAAAACTGATAAGTTCGTTTGAAATTTGAAAGTGATAACTGAATTCAGTTATCAACTCCCGCTTTTATATTTTCTGATAGCTTATCAGGTATTTTGAAAATTTTATCTGATAACCACTCTCTCAGATCACTACTATCAAGAAATTACGGAATGAACCCTGAACTTAAAGTTTGAAAGAATTTCAAAACTTCCCCTGAACTTGTGGTTTTCAAAAGTTTGCAAAAACGGTCCCTGAACTTAAAGTTTTGGAGACTGGCAGAACTGGTCCCTGAACTAGTCAGAATTGGAACCTGTCACTTCTAACCCCTTAACTTAGCAAGTTCAATAATTTTACAAGTTCAGCCCCTTGACTTTATTGAAACGACTAACCTGGAAATTTCCGACATCGAATTTATCACCAGTTCTGACAGCAATGGTCAGAAGTTTTATACTTGAACAACGGGTCCTAAACTGAAGTATTCAGAAGCCGGACTTCGGTTCTACAACCTGCAAGAGAATAAAAGTGGTATCCATTGCAGATTGGATCCGACAGAGTTAGAGATAAACAACATTTATACAAACGCTCCCTCTAGATATATGTGACACAGGAGCTCCCCCTACACACATGCATATATTTAAACGGCTGGCTCCCCCTAGAAATCTGCCGGGGGATCTAGCATGCCCAATTTACTAAGTAAATAGTAATGGCGCTTCTCGTCAAAAGCTTTAGTGAAAAGATCAGCTATCTGACGTTCACTTTCAACAAAGAACAGTTCAACATTACCTTTCTCGACGTGATCTTTGATAAAGTGATATCGAATATCAATGTGTTTCGTCCGAGAGTGTTGAACTGGATTTGCCGCAATCTGAATGGCACTGCTAGAGTCACAGTAAATCGGAATCTGATGCATGGTATAGCCATAGTCCGCCAGTTGAATTTTCATCCAAAGAACCTGTGAACAACAACACGCTGCAGCGACATATTCTGCCTCAGCTGTTGAAAGAGAAACACAGTTTTGTTTTCTCGAGGACCAACTTACTAACTTGTCCCCTAGAAACTGGCAGGCTCCTGACGTGCTCTTCCTGTTTAACTTACAGCCTGCATGATCTGAATCTGTAAAAGCTGTTAGTTCAAAACCAGAATCCTTAGGGTACCAAAGGCCAAAATTAGGTGTGCCCTTCAGATACTTAAGGATTCTCTTGACAGCCCCGAGATGTGATTCTCGAGGGTCGCACTGAAAACGAGCACATACACATGTGGCAAACATAATGTCGGGTCTACTGGCCGTGAGATAAAGCAGAGATCCAATGATCGCACGATACACCTTTTGGTCAACCGGATTACCAGATAAATCGGCATCCAGTTGAAATGACGTGGACATTGGTGTTGAAGCAGACTTAGGTCCAGTGAAGTCAAAGCGTTTTAAAATGTCATGAGTATACTTGGACTGATTTATAAAAATCCCTTGCGGGGTTTGACGAACTTGAAGTCCCAAGAAAAATGTAAGTTCGCCCATCATACTCATCTGAAATCTAGACTTCATTGTCTACTCAAACTCTACGCAAGACTCAGGGTTTGTAGATGCAAAGATGATATCATCCACGTATATCTGCACTACAGTCAAATGATTACCTGACCTTCGAAGAAACAGGGTAGGATCGACAGTACCCTTTTTATATTCGGACCCAAGCAAGTAAATGGTAAGAGTTTCATACCAGGCGCGAGGTGCTTGCTTCAATCTGTAAAGTGCTTTGTCAAGCACGTAAACGTGTTCCGGGTACTTGGGATCAACAAATCCCTCTAGTTGCTCAACATATACTACTTCTTGAAGTTCTCCATTCAGGAACGCGCACTTTACGTCCATCTGGAAGACCTTCATGTTCTTGTGAGCTGCATACGCGAGAAAAATCCTAATGGCCTCGATTCTAGCCACAGGAGCGAATGTCTCGTCGTAGTCAATAACTTCCTGTTGACGATATCCATTGGCGACCAAACGAGGCTTATTACGGATAATAAGATCGTTTTCATCTTTCTTGTTATGGAAGATCCACCTCAAGTCAATGATTCTTATTTTTCTTGGTCTTTCAACAAGGCGCCAAACTCTGTTTCGCTCGAATTCGGCAAGCTCATCCTGCATGGCCCTTACCCAATCAGGATCTGAAAGAGCGTCCTGGGTCTTGGTTGGTTCAAATTGACTCAAGAAGCCGCCAAAAAGAATTAGGTTTTCATCTTTCTTTGAAGAGCGAGTTGTCACTGGAGCAGATGGACTACCGATGATGTTGGTAGTGGAATGGCTTCTGGTCCACTTTCTAGAATGGGGAATAGGATCGTATTCCATGTTGTTTTGTGAGTCGTTCTCATCCCGAATGGCGGAGGAGGGAAGACTAGCATCCGGATCAGTATTCAACATGGTCTCCGGACAGGGTTCCCGTACCACTTCAGCATAAGTTCTGGATGGAGAAGGTGGCGGAACAACTTCAGGAATTGGTGCAAGAACAGTGGATACTGTCTGTTCTCGGACGGCTTCAACTGCAGTTTCAGGAGAGGGTTGTGTTGAAGAGAGTTGTGAGGGGGAGAGAACAGTTTCCTCATTCACAGTGTTAGAAGAGGATTCTGTTTCTATGATGGGGTTAAGTACAGACACCGGTTCTACAGTACCAGAAGAGGTTTCTCCTACAGCGGTAGAACAGGATGTGCTCTCATTCACGAATGCGTCTGCGGATATGGATGTTGATGAAGGAATGGAATGATTAGATGGAGCAGGAACAATGATTGGACCAACAAGGGTGGTTAGATCAAATTCTGCTAAATCAACAAAATCAGATTCAACCGAGTCAGTGGGAATAGTTGTGCTAGGTGGTGAAACAGTGTGCAATTCAGGGAAGACTGGACTAGCTGTACTAGTGCTGGCATCGGAATACATCTCAGTCTCAGAGAAATCAACGTACCGACTTTCAAAGATAGATCGGGTCCGTTTGTTGTATACACGGTAAGTCGCTGAGTTAAGTGAGTATCCAATGAAGATAGACTCATCTGACTTAGCGTCAAATTTTCCCAGATCATCTCTGTTGTTCAGTAGATAGCATATACAACCGAAAACTCTAAAGAATTTAATATTCGGCTTACGCTTGTTGACCATTTCGTACGCCGTTTTACCAGTCCGCTTGACGATTAGGGTCCTGTTCTGAGTGTAACATGCAGTAGATACAGCTTCAGCCCACAGGGATGGTGGTACACTAGAATGTGCTATCATGGATCTTGCAGCTTTGACCAACGTACGGTTCTTCCTTTCTACGACTCCGTTTTGTTGGGGAGTACGTACAGCAGAGAAGTTGTGAGAGATACCCACTTCTTCAAGGAAAGACTGGAGTTTCACATTCCGAAACTCTGTACCGTTGTCGCTTCTCAGCTTCTTCACCTGACGACCCAAGAGGATTTGGATTCGTTTGATGAAGGCGATGATTAGTTCTGCAGCGTCTGATTTGGCTCTAAGGAATTCGAGCCATGTGTACTGAGAGTATTCATCGACAAGTACAAGCATATATTCCTTGCGTGCAAGACTTTCGACTCTCATCGGTCCACAGAGATCCATATGCAGCATGTCATAGGGATGGTGACAGTTTGTCTCCATCTTTGGCGGATGCGAACTCTTCTTCATTTTCTCTTTATCGCAAGCAGAGCATAGGGTGTCTTTAGATAGTCGCATCTCCGGAAGACCGTTGACAAGGTGTTTAGATACGAGCTTGTTCATATCCCTAAAGTTCTGATGAGATAAACGCTGATGCCACAGCCAGCTTTCTTCCTTCGTTGCTTTAGCGAGCAAAACCACAGTTTCCAGTTGTTGAAGAACAACATAGAACATTGTGGTATATAAGTGACCGTTCCTTCAAGCGCGAAGAATTACGTTTCCATCTTCGTCTTCAACATTGCTCCCAAGAATGAAGGTTTTCACGAGAAATCCTCCATCACAGAATTGACTAGAACTGAGTAGGTTGAATGGCAATCCTTCAACGTACCGCTCATTCTTGATGACGTGTTCTCCATTCGTCATGCTTCCATATCCTATAATTGGTAGACGTCTCTTGTCTACAAGTTTGACAAAGCCTTCAGCTCTAACGACGTAGTCGAAGAGGATGTTGCGCTGCCCAGTCACATGCTTGAAGGCTCCTGAATCAAAGTACCACATGTGACTGCCCTGCAAAACGCAAGATCAAATTTGTTTAGGAACCCATTGCCACATGGGTGTCCTACCGTTAGAAACAGATAAAGCAGCCGGTGAAGTGTCCTTTTCAGATTTCTCCTTAGGCTTAGGAGACTTCACAGGAGGCAAAGCACTTTGCTTTGTCATGTTCTCTTTTCTTTCCCGGTGAGGACTACCTGACTTACCATAAGCATTTACATTACCAGGCATATCAACACACATGTAATTATCAAACAAAGAACAAATATGGTTTTTAAAAGCTGTAAGATTATCAGAATTCGCAGAGCGATTAGAGTTTACAAACTATGAGTTCACGTTTGAATTACAACTAGGTGGGTTGTAGCCAAGACCAGTATGATCATGACCACCCCATTTAGGGAAAGCATTCAAAGAGTTCTTCTTCTTCCGATATCTCCTCCTTCGTGGCTTCACATTTGCAGTTCCATCACCTGTCCTCGCATCTGCATGAAAAGCCAGTTGTGAGTTGGGTGACGGTTTAACCAGAATGGATTGACCACCTTTGAAATTAGTGGCGTTTTGACAAACGGATTTTAACAGTTTCAAAGGTTGTTTGGGTTTGGAGTTCTCACCCACATCAAATGAACTAGAATGAAAGTCTAGTCCCTTAATGGGTTTGACCAGGCTACTTGCATCTGTAGAATTTGAATGCTGTGTCTGTGTTACTGTAGGTGTGTGTGGCTTAACTGACTTCCCTTTGTCAGTACCAGCACATGTTTCACCTTCAGTGTTTATCACAGACACTGATGCAAGTGGCTTAGGAGAACTGATTTGCTTTACAGCAGGTGCCTTTGGCAAAACAGGTTTTCTTGGAATATAACCTGAAGAAGGATCATCAGCATTTAAAAATACCTTCACATCATACTCAATATTTGGATCCAATACAAGTTTAGGCACGGTTGTCCTAAGGTCTGGTATGAGTGGTGAACTATTGGTATTAGAATCCCAAGAGTCAAATTCTTCTAAGAAAGACACTCGTCTTTTCAACTGATTGATTTGACAGCTTTGATTTGCGAAAGTTTGACCAAACAACAGCTCTTTTCCATAAAACAAGTCTTTTTCCATTGTGTTACTAACAAATTGGATAACTAGTTGTTTTTGGAGATCCGCAAATTTGTTTTTAAAACATGAGCAAGAAAACTTTGCGCTCTCACATTGGTTTGACATATTTATCCTTTCGGCATTTGCCTCATGATAACTATGCTCCAATGACTTGATCTGGTTGTCTTTTTCAGAGAGAATCGACTCAAAGTTCTTTATCTTATGGCGACAGGCATCAAGTTCTACGGCTTTGGACCTAAGATGGAACATCTCTTTTTCTATACACACTGGGGCAGGAGGCTGAGTTGCGGAAACATCCAAAGGTTTGGATAACATCAGCATCCTCGGATGTATCTATCTCCCTAGTGTCATAGCTAAAGTTCAAATCGTCATAGTTAATAGGTGGCATTGCTACCTTAGGTGTCCTAGCTTTGATGCCTTCCCAGCTAGTGAAAGTGTTCTCTGGATTACTAGCAGGGGTAAAGATGGGACCATTTGCAACAGGATTGGAAGGTGGACTACTGGTTGAACTATTGGCAGGACTGGTGGTAAAAGACACGGCTTTTCCATCTATTATCTCAGTAAAAGTCACAATCTGCATCACATAGTTGTCATTGTCTTGTCCTTTGACTGACCTAGGTTCAGGTTTGGAAGCACTCATACTGTCAAAGTTGTATAGATGTGCAGGTGCTTTTTCAAGAATGCCTTTTTCTGAATGTCCCAACCCAGGTTTGGCTTGATAAAAGGGATGTTGAGTGGTTTTCTTGGTAAGCAGACTCAAGGTATGTTCAGATTGTCCTCTCTTTAGATTATTTTCCTCAAGCTCTTCTATTTTTACAAACAATTTTGTTCTTTCCTCAGAAAGAATGTGAAATTTGAGCTTGAGTTCTTCACGACTGCTTTTAATTTCGTCGTGAGATCTTTGAAGATCAAGGAGCTTGTTTTCGAGGATAGATTCTCTAATCCCAGACTCAAGCTCCATTCTATTAAAGTTCTCGGTGAGGTCCTCTAAACTACTTTTATACACAGCACTCTCTATTCTGAATCTCGCGACGAGAGCTCTTTCCATTTGGAGTTGGCTCTCAAGTCTTAGAATTTCAGACTTAGACAGTTTATCAGGTTTTGACAATAATGCACAAGAATGTACCTCAGATTCTTCATCAGTTGAGTCATTTAGGGAACCGGATATGCAGGGTTCCTCAAAGTCAGCCATGAGGCAGAGTCCTTGCACGGCAGAGGGGCCTTCATCATCTGAGTCTTCTGGCTCCATGATCCAGTCTTCCTCATCAGCCAACAGCACCTTTCCTTGCTCTTTCTTCTTCATCATGGCAGCTTTCTTCTCAAAGTAAGCAGAGTCTTTGAGCTTTTTCTTGCAATCAGATGCATAGTGACCCGGGTCACCACAGTTGTAACAGGTGGGAACCCGAGCAGGGTTTCTGTTCTGATTGGCTGCGGGTGGAGCTTCTAGAGCTGGTAGCTTGTTCAGTTGTGGAGGTTCAGTTCCACCGGTGTTGTTGTACTGACGACCTTCATCATTTGTCTTCTGGTTCTGGTTGTTATGGTTAGAACCAGATTGGTCGTTCCCACTTTGGTTGTAACTACCTCCCTGATAACCTCTGTTTCCGTGGTAGTTGTTGGAGTTGTAATCCTGATCCCTTTGCTGTTGCTGGTTGTTGTTGTAGCCTTGTCTTCGATCTTGATAAGATCCTTGATTGTTGTACCCAGAACTATCACGATGTTGATAGTTGTTTGTTCTCCCTTGATCGTTTCTTTGATAGCTTTCTCTGGACTGGTACCCGCCTTGACTGGACTGACCTCCTACAAACTGAGGTCCTTGTCTGAATCTGTTGAAGCGTTGGGGATTTCCCCTAAATTTAGCCATCAAGGCGAAGGAGTTCTCTAGCTGAAACATCTCCTCTTCGGTAAGTCCATCATCAAGAACTACAGGTTCTTCAACGGTGTAGTTTTCATGAGAGCTCAAACAGTGATTATCGGACTCACAATTGGTATCAGAGCTCAAACAGTGATAATCACGCAATAAAATATGAAAGATAAAGAAACCGACAAAGCATATATAGAAAGTTGTCAGTTGCATGATTATTGAAAACGTTAACTAACGATCCATATTTATAGAGCTGAAGTTACATAAAACACCCCTAGAGTCTATGACTCTTTTAAGAGGTGCACAAAAGTATTGTTCAACAACTAACTATTAC
This sequence comes from Centaurea solstitialis, assembly GCA_030169165.1. Classification (NCBI taxonomy): domain Eukaryota; kingdom Viridiplantae; phylum Streptophyta; class Magnoliopsida; order Asterales; family Asteraceae; genus Centaurea; species Centaurea solstitialis. The sequence continues at coordinate 64,737,470 of CM058040.1, forward strand.
AAACTTGTCAAAAGACGCCCCTGACTTCTTTACAAACTATAAGTCATGGTCTAACATTCTCTCCTACAAGGGGCTTAATGGTGGTTCAGACAAAAATCCAGTAAATCGATTTTGGTGAAATAGATTATTTTGATGAAATCCAATGTAAATCGGGCTTAATTGGGAATCAAATCCAATGTAATTAGATTATTTTGGTGAAATCGATTTCAAAGAATCGATTTTGAAGAATCGATTTTGCTTGGTGTTTGTTCGATTGTAGTCTCTTGCAAAATAGATTAATGTAAATAGATTATTTTGGTAAAATCGATTTCAAAGAATCGATTTTGCTTGGTGTTTGTTCGATTGGAGTCTCTTGCAAAATCGATTCATAAGAAGCTGTTTGTTGGATTTTGCTGTTTGTTCGATTTTGCCTTGAAGCTGTTTGAAGAATCGATTTTGTTGATTTTTTTTTATTTGTTAATTAGGTTTTAACCCAAACTTATCAAAACTGCGTAGTTTTGACAAGGGTTGTACCTAAGGTTAGGTACATGTTGCCACACCTTCCCTTTTCCCTATTAAAAAACATTTAGATTTATTGACCATTTAAAGAACTCATATACATATAATTGTCCATATTTTTAGGTATGAAATTGACTATGGCTGTAGAACGACATTGTATTTGTGATGGACTTTTTCCAAAGTGTAATAAGGGTGCATGTGAGTCACGATGTTTTGGCAGTCATGGAAAAGTTGGTACCTCTGCAGAATGCCTTATGCCGCATATTTGTGCTTGTACTTTTACGTGCCCAAAACCGCCGGTAACAGATGAAAATGTCATGGATCATGATGTTTATCCACTTCCCCTCCGTTCCTGGAAAAATGGACAAGTGTAAGGCTTCATTCTCATGAGTGTTATTAAGAGCTTAAAAAAGAATACTCATATGTTCTATCATGTCAAAAATTTAAGAAAATTCTCATTAGTGTTTGTCGGTATGCATGGTTGTTCGTAGCTAAATGGTATATGTTTTTATAAAACAAAAATCTCTTTAATTATTATTTGATAATCGTCAATAAAAATATATATTACAAACAAATAAAATATACTTATATAATTTTTACTTATCGTGTGAAGTGTCACACATAATAGTGCAGCCGGATATCATGACAGATGTAAAAAGCAACTATTAAGGTATATGGAAAGACCAACGTCCTCGTGAATACAGTGCCATATCTTTGATCAAATAATCCATTCGAAAGAAGGTATCCATACCATCAAAGTCAGGTTACGTAGCATACCAAAAAGATCGTAAAATAAATTAGTAAAATCAAAAGTTGATGGAAGTCAAAGGTTTTGACAAGTGGGTTTACACCCTCCCCCCTACCCCCTCAAATGTAACTTCATGTGTACGGATTTAATCACGTAATATGTACACTAAGTACGAGTATCGAACCAAAGGGAATTAGAAACTGATTATCACAATGACTATATTTGCTATTAACTAGATGGTGTAGATGGTGAATTGTTGGTAGTTAATTAATAACTACATCAAAATAAACTCTTGAGTAAGACCAAGGAACAAAGTTGGAAACTTTTTCGGAAAAACATTCGAAGGTTGGAATTTTAATTGATTTAACAGAGAACACTTCAGTTGGACCATTATTAGACAATTCACTTATTGAATACACAATCACTCAAATTCCTATTACCCTCTCTCGAATGAAAATGGATTTATTCCTGAAAAGCATTTGTATTATCTCTCGATCTCAACACGCGTAATCAAAAATTCTCTAAGGCCATCCGCGGCGCAACCTGTGAAGGAGCGGTGCAGCTCCCATACCGGCGGTAACACCGCCGAGGTGTGCCGGTATGGGAGCGGTTTGGAGGGTGGGCGGTGAGTGAATGCCGTTCGTTTTTTTTCTTTTTTCTTTCTCTCCAACGTCTCTCTCAACGGCTCTTTTTATTTTTATTTATTTTTTACTTTTTACATATATATATATATATAAATCTATTCAATTTTTTACCACTTATCTCTTCCTCAACACTTATCTCATCTCTTCTTCATCTCTTCCTCAACAATTTCATCTCATCTCTTCTTCATCTCTTAAACAATTTCATCTCACCTCTTAACACTTATCTCTTCCTCACCTCTTAAACACTTTCATGGATTCACACGGTACCCCTTCCGGTTCCCGTCGTCCTAACTCGGCATCCCAAACGCCTCCATCGTCGGGTGTCTATCGCCCCGCAATGACGAACCCTATGGGGTTTGGAAGTTGGTTGCCTCCATCGGGTTGGCCGCAAACCCCAATGGTCGACAACAATTGGACGTATGCGGATATGATCGCGAATACCCCTATGATGACGTACACCATGCACCCCCAACAACCGACGACGCAAACCCAACAACCGACGACGCAAACCACCATGCAACCCCCGCCGTCACAAGTGTGGGAACCACGAGATGGAACCAACTTGTCACCGCAATCGTGGGGAGATGACGATGAGGTACCCGAGACCCAACTGGAGTCACCGCCACCGCCACCTCCGCCACAACCCAAAGGTAAAAAACGTGGGAAGGGTAAGAACGTAGAAGCGAGCTCGAGTGCGAACCCGATCAAAACTAAAGCGCCTCTTAAACCATGGTCGAGTGAGGAGGAGGTCGAGTTGGCGAAAGCGTGGGCCGAAACCTCGGAGGATCCAACCATAGGTAACTATCGAACGGGAGGTAAATAAAAAACCGTTTTTTAACGTACTTAAGTATTCGCTAATGTGTTTTTAATTTTTTCATTTTTGAAGTAGACAATTTTTGGATGGCCGTTAAAAGGTCGTTAGACATACGCATGGGGTACGGCCCCAACGTCCGCTCAAGCGACTCCGTGCAAACCAAAGTGAGATTGCTTCTATCGGGGGTCTCGAAATTTGTTGTATCAACAACAACACATTGAATTCGCGAACTAGCGGCGAATCCGACGTTAATATCTTGGAACGAGCTAACGAGCGATACCGACGTGAGTATAATCGAACATTCCCTCACCAATCCGCTTGGAGAGTTCTCATCGAATGCCCGAAGTACAACCCGGTGGAAATGATGAACCCATCGGACATCCGCGCGCCTACAAACAAACGGTCGAAAACGTCCGAAACCCAAACGGACTCCCCCGGCGATTCCGATGCTCGTACTTACATGAACCTCGGGGATGATGAGCAACGCTCACAAACCGAACGGCCACGACCAATGGGTCGGAACGCGGCGAGACGTGCGGGTCGTCGTCTTCGACAACCGATACCAACACGGGCATGTCAACCCAAGTAGGCGCTCTCACACATGGTATCACCGGGCTTATGGATATACTTAAAGAAAAACAAAGGATGGCACACCTCCAATTCTACACATCACCGCACAACCATCTCTCGGGTCCCATTTTGGAGACCACGTTGCGAGAGAAGGCGCGGTTGCGCGCTCAATACGATTGGCCTCCTTTCGAATAGTTTTTTACTTTTAATTTTAATGTAATTTTTTAATTATTATTTTTAATTTTAATTGAAAATTTTAATTTTAATTGTTATTTTTAATTTTAATTTTAATTGTTAATTATAATTGTTAATTTAAATTTTAATTTTAAAATGAATTGTTAATTGTTAATTGTTAATTTTATTTAAAAAACTATACAGGTGGTATGACCTGTACGGATGTGGGTGAATGGTATGGTAATGGTAAGGTAGTGGTAAAGTTGATGTGGCGCTGAGGTGACAGCCTGTGCAGGTGGTATCACCTGCACGGCTGCGGATGGCCTAAGAACAAGATTGTAAAACACTACTAAGGCTTAAGTGATATATCTCTATCCAAGTTCTCTCCTTAGGCATATAATTCCAATTATAGTTAAAAATCGATTCTCTCAAATTTAAACTTATAACAAAACATTAAACTTTAAATCATATACTTCAATAAATAAATAAAATCTCACAAAAATAAAAAATTTACATGTGCATATACTTATGATCAAAGTAACCCAACCCCTACATCTAAAGATTGGTTCATGTTGGGAGTGTTAAAACACAAAGCAAGAAAAGAAAGTCAAATTAAAGATCGGTCTCTTGAATAAAATATCTAGAATTGAAAAGGTCCATTTTAAATTGCAATACCCACGAACGATGCCTTGATCTTCTTCAATATATATCAGGCTCCTCGAGAATTCCCCATGTTAATTGTCTTCAATCTCCGTGGAAAAAAGCGATCCAAGATACCCAAAAGAGCCTAAAAATTGATTTCCAACGCGCGATGCTAATTATACCACTAGTTACCGCTTAACAATCGTGGAATGTGAAACTCACTTGACAACTCAACTAACTTGAAAACTCATGTTGTTTTATGCATCGAAAATACATTTTTTATTATCTTGACCCATGTGTTGAATCCAAGAAATTTTCACTACACCAAATGTTGTATTAGACAACAAACTCTAATTACCTATGTTCTTTAAGGTACATTTGGGCAAAGTAAAACTCTATGTTGCCTAAGTTAGACCTTAGGCAACATATAAACAATTATATGATGCCTTAAACTCTCTTAAGCAACATTTCTTCTTACGTTGCCTTAGTGTATGTAGACTACTCATTACATTTTTTTTAACCGGTCAAACTTATCTAACATATAATCTATTGTTTTTGTTACCTAAGATCTAGCTTAAGCAACATATACTATTGTTTTTATGTTGCCTAAGGTAAAAAGGAAATGTTTAAAATTTGTCGCATTATAACTTTTGCTTAGGCAACATATAATCTATTATGTTTGTTGCCTAAGATTTCTCTAAGGCAATTTATTTATTTGTATCTATGTTGCCTAAGATCAAACTTAGTAATAAAGATTGATAGTTCCCTTATTCCCAACAAATGTTTTTAGCATCAAAAGACATTTAGAGATTCTTATGTAATTATTATCATATTTTTTCTAATTTTGATATCATTTAGTATTTATCTCATGTAAATTTGGATTAGTAGGTCTGTAAAAATACATTGAGCTCTTACTTGTTTATTTATTTATTTTTCACACATAGACATGATAGAAAATGTGCACAAAAGTTGGATGAATTCAATAAGATTTGAGAAAAAAAATACATTTTGAAACAATATACATATTTGGAATTTGCTAAAAAGAATTTAGTAAGTTGGAATGATTATTACAATGAATGTTTTGGAAAGGAAGCGGTGCTCCTGCCAATCTATTGAAAGGAAAAAACAAATACGCCTAAATGGCGAAGGACTCCCTCCCAAAGAAGAAAACCCCCCTCAAAGGACAAACCCCAGAAAGGGAAGTTAATTTCAATACAGAACAACCAATCATAATAAACCACAAAACAATAAGCCAAAAAAATCTAAGAGAAGTAACAAAAACGAAACAACAAAAGTCCGTTAAAGACCTACTCCAAGGAGTCACAACCAAGAGGAAAAACGCCAATAACACCATCATTGTTGATGAACAGGGGACTCTCCAAGAAGCTTCCAACATCCAAAACAGTCGAAGTGATCCGCATGTGAATATGAAGCTTCAAATCATTGAACAAATGATCCACATCTCTTTTGGATCCATCAAATAATAGCCGATTTCTTTCCTGCCAGATAAAGTAAACACTTTCTGCGAAAAAACTGTTTCTTCAAATCACCTGGACGCCATCTATGGTGTACCAACTCATGAAAAATATAATCCCAAGCTCCATTTGCAAGACATCCGACTTCATTACGAACTAACCTCCAAAAAGCTAAAGCGAATGAACATTGAAAGAACAAATGATTTAGAGAATCAACAACTTCATTACAAAACAAACACAACAATCGATCTGTATTATCATACCAATGCATCATTCGGTCATGAGTGGACAATCTGTTAAGGATCGCCAACCATAAACAAAAAGAGTGCTTTAGAATATGATGTTTAAACCAACATAGATCAAACCAAGAAACCTCATCCAAATTTCCCATAAAGCTACGCCAAACTTCACGAATAGAGAAATTTCGAACAACCTGCTGTGGATTAATCCACATAACCATGTACCTCCAGGATTAAAGGAGGAAGAGTAAAATCTAACAAGGCTGGAAATCTTTGTGACCAAGAAAGTGACCAAGCCGACTGAAACGACGTGAGAACCTCAGCTATGGTAAGTTCCTTGGAAAACATAGCCCCTCTAATAAGCCGATAAAAAAACTTTCCGATGCATTCATGCTTAAACCATCGCCTATAGTAGTCAAAAAATTTGGCCTAACTTGCTCCCGCAACTCAAGAAGCTTTCTCCATATCAAAGAGGAGTTGTTAGTGGACGGAACATTCCAAAAATGAAACTAATGCAATCTATAATGTTATATCCAAGAAACGCAAATAGATTTTTTCCATCTCACAATATCCCAAATATGAGAAACCAAAAGCGCTCTATTCCATAAAGGTAGTTGTAACAACCACTTTCATTTTTAACAATATTTAACGGAAATAAGTAACCAAAGATAACGGAAGCTCGTATTTAAATAAAAGGAAATAAGTTTTCCCTAAACGGGTCCAAAGTAAACAATTTCAAAAGAAACAACGAGTCTCAATAAAAATCCAGTTTGCAAACTAAACATTTCAATAAGTAGTTTAACGTTCATCATTCCAAAAATCTTTTAAATGTCTTCTGAACTGAGCCATTCCGAACATCAAGCAGGTGCCTTCCCTTTGCCTTTCGACAAAGTACCTGCCACTAATCCACATAAAACCACAACGGGTTAAGCGTAAAGCTTAGTGAGCACAAACCTAAGTTCTATGCATACACATACATAATCATAAGCATATAACTGTAAAACTGGACATGTATCATAAACCTTACTTGAGGTGTATCCACCAAGAGCGTCATACTGACTCTGGTACCAGGCCTCATAACCATAACTTCCCTAGGGGTGAAACACCGCCATAGGTACTATCATAACCTTACATGCCAGTTTACACATCAACATATAACCACATGATCACAAGGTATAGCAATATTGAACGCAGGTTAATGTACTCACCTTAGTTCGTTTCACAACTAACACAGTCAACACACCACACGGTTCAGTATCAAACACCTATACATCACATCATAACATGGCACACATAAATAACATTCACAAGGCACCTTAAGACTCATAACCGAATCACTTAGTCTAGAACTAAACTAGACTCTCTAAAAGGGTAGGTAATTCAATTACGAACCCAACGGTCCTTTCGGAATCAAAATCGGAGCTAAGACGCAAAAGTTATGGCCAAAACAGTTTCCTACACAAAACAGGGGCTAGCGATCGCGAGGCTGATAGGCTAGCGATCGCTAGCTGCCGTTCCCAAACTTTCTGCTCGAGCTCACTATCACTCTGCGATCGTGAGCCTCTTTTTACTATAGCTAACGATCGCTAGCCTCTCCTGTTGGGTTTTTGTGGATATCCTCGGATCAAACTGACATGAGGATTATCTCAGATCTATCAAAACCTCGCTGGTTTGATATATCTCGTAGGTTTAAAACAAACTGTTAAAACCCACGTGATCAAAAACACGCTGTTTCTGATCTAATCATGCGGAAGCGATAAAAGCTAAAAACCCATTAAAGCCTAATGATCTTAATCGTTTGTAGCTCTAAACCTAAAGAATTAGGTTAGATTAATTTACCTGGATTGCTTGATGATAGTCCACCGGTGATCGACCAACGAACGTTCCTCTAGCAGAACTGTGAAACCCGAACAACAAAATTCGACCCTGGGGGGGGGTGTGTGTGTGCGCCGGTTTGGAGAGAGAGGAGGAGGGAGACAGAAAACTGATTTTCTCAACTGAAAAAGCTTAATGTTTCTTAACCCATAGGCCTTTATTTATATGGGAAAAATACAACAGTTTGAATGAGATTCAGCTTCCATATTATAATTATCTCAAATTCATTCCTTTTATAAACTGGAAAAGAATTTGCCTATGATAATTATGATTTATATATATTTATCTAATATACAAAATCTTTATTAATTAACTATTATATATTTATTTATCTAATAAATATACAATATTCTAATTAATTAATAATCCTCCAACTTTGGTAATTCTGACTGTAATTACCCAATAGATTTATAATACACTATTATAAATCCTAACTCTCCATTTCGGGTTTCATCTAACTTGTTCGACTTATAGGTCCTCACAGGTGTGACCCTCAAGTGTCTTGTAACATTGGATGTGTAATCACTTGGTTTGTCAACTCTGCACATAATTCCTAACAGACTCCCACTTGTGCAAGTTGGCAATACCGCCTTTGATTTCACTGACCTAAGGAGGCCCCTAGACAGGCACTTAGGCTGACCAGGTTACAAGAACTCTTATACCCAGACTGGTGATATAAACATTCCGTGAGGAACTTGGTATCTATGAAACTACTGTTCATTGATTGGGTATATCTTGGCTTTTCCCTTTGCATCGCGATATTTCATCTGTGAGTATGAGCTTGGAAAGTGTCAACTCTAAATACTCAAGATTCTGTTCTCTTGATTATCTGACTTTCACTGATAGGTAAACGACAAAGAACTAATCAGTTCGTTTGGGCATGGCCATGCACTTCATCAGTATACTTAGTCAGTCAAGATGGGCCCAGAAATATCTCTCTTCTGAGAAGAGGTGCAAATCCCATCTTGCATACCTGCCTTTAACACCACGGCTTCCGCTGAATCTAGTTACACCCTTTATAGCCACCCTGTTACGGCGTAGCGGTTGAGTGCACTAAGAATTCAGTAGTCCTCATGATATCAAATCAGATACCTCAGGTGATAGGGACAACCACTGTGAGATTTACTTATGACTGCTTCCAAGAAGTAATCTCAACTGCGGATCACGTCCGATATTTGCTACTCTATCAAATATCTGTGCAACTTTTAGTCTACAACGCTTGTAGCTGTTATTCTGCAACTGATCATAACTACCTAAAAGTTCACAATGACTTTAACACCTTATCATGCTCCCACATTGATAAGTTGTCACGGACAGATTTTGAATGAAAACTGGAAACTAGTTTCATTCCTGGATTTATTAAAACATGCAAAATGTGAAAGTGATAAAGAAATCAATCTTGTATAGTCCATATTACACGCTGTAATAATAACAAGATTGAATGACTTTTCTTTAATAACTTTCATAATGTCTATTTAACGTTTGTTAGATACTGGTCTAAAATAAAGTATCACCCATCTTTAGTTTAAACCCTTTGATTAAAGTTTACCATTTTAATCAAAGTGATAACCAAAAATACAAGTCTGTTCATACGATCTACTTGTATCTGCTAATTATTGTTCTGCAAACACCTTATAAGAACAATAACTAGACTTTTATCATATTCCATGAACTTGGAGACCTGGACTAACTTCCAGTTCCTGAATATGTAAGACTGCAACTTTCCTTAGTTGCTGTGTAGATGAATGATTTCTACCTGAAATCTGATTCCATTTGCAATACTGGCAAATCTACTGGAATGCTATATTTTTAATCCAACACTTTAATTATTGATTTTTAAGTCAGTCACGACCTTTGTTTCATGGGTCTTGAAACTTTTATCCTTTTAACTAAAAGGGTAAATTATATCTTATGAATTCTTATCCTATCTGGATGAATTCAGAGATATATCAATAATTATATCTTTTATTCTTTTATCTCAGACTAGATAGAGAATAAATTGGGCTCCCACTTACTTGCATAAAAACTAACTATTACTCAAAATTTACTATTGACTTAGTCAAAACTTTGATTAGTCAATCCTAATTTCAAGTAATGAACTTTGAGAATTTCCTTTTTATGAAACTCAACTGGATTTGGTCAAATCCTAATTCCAAACCTTGGAATCTTTCTAGTTTCATAAATACTGTTATTAACGCCATCTGAGTTAATATCCTAAATTCTCCTTTTTAAAACATTTGAATAAAACTTGATCAAACTTGATTACTTAATCCTGAGAATTTCCTCTTACAAAACTTAACTGGATTTGTTCAAATCCTAATTCCAGAACTTGGAATCTTTCTAGTTTTATAAATGCTGTTATTAACGCTATCTGAGTTAATATCTTAAATTCTCCTTTTTTGATCACAAAACTATTATTCATAAATGTTTTATTCTCAAAACACATTCCTATAGAATCTCGTGTGTTTTGATAGTTTTTATACAAATTACTTCAATTTCATTAAAGTAATTATAACAGGCATCAACTAGGATCATACAGATATAAGAATATCAGGCACAATCAGATATTTCTATGTCAAGACAATAACTTTTGAAAATAAAACCATGAAATTATAAAATATAATTATCCAAAAATGTTTAAAACATAAACCCCCAAAATTAACTGTTTTAAAACTATAAATTCAAAAAAATGTCTTTGACTTGAATCATCTCGTACTTAAGATCCTCGACAACTCCTGGGCACTTCACTTCATTTCTGACCTCCTGCAATAATCATTTGCTCTAGGTATCAGTATACTTGTAAGCTAACAAGTAAGAAGTGACAAAATAAAGCAATCATAAATTTTCTGAGGTTTATATACCTGCTTCATGACGCTTAGGGCAGTTTTGCCTCCAATGACCGATCTCATTACATATGAAACATCGGTTCTCGGTCCTAGCTTTGTTTGGCTTAACCTTCTTGCCCTTGCCCTTGCCTTTGCCTTTCTTGGGTGCACTCTGGATGGCCTGAACTGGTCCTTTTCCCTTGCTGGTGCTAGCATGCCCATTTTTCTTTTTAACTCCTCCGTCTTTTACCATCAAGACATCCTTTGTCTTGTTCTTGTTCCCCATATTTAATTCAGCTGTCTTAAGTATGGAGTGCAATTCTGCTATTGTTTTCTCCATGTTGTTCATGTTGTAGTTGACTACAAAGGGCCTGTAGTCTTCTGACAGTGAATTAAGTATGGTGTCAGTTGCTAGCTGCAACGGAACAGGATGACCCAGCCTCTCCAGATGATCTAAGTGCCGCTTCATTTTCATGACATGGTCACTTACTGATGTTCCTTTTACCATTTTGCACTCATTGAATGCTTTGGTGGCATCGTAGCGCTCTGTGCGAGCCTGAGTCTGAAACATGTCCCTCAGCTGGCGGATCATGTCGTAAGCATTTGTATTTATGAGCCCTGTTTGCAGATCTGGGCTCATAGTTGCTAACATCAGATAGGCAACATCAAGGAGATCATCTGAGTGCTTTTTGTGGGCATTTCTGGCAGCAGCCGGAGCGTTTGCCGGAGGTGCCTCCCCAAGTGGTTCTTCAAGCACATACCACTTTCTTTCATGTCTGAGCACAATCATCAGATTGCGCTCCCAGTCAAGAAAGTTAGAGCCGGTCAACTTATCCTTCTCTAGGATAGAGCGGAGGGAAAGATTGTTAGTGCTGGTAACAGTGCTTGCCATCTACACAAAATAAAACTTTTGGTCTTAGCAACTGTAAATAGACTAATTTCCAATAAAATATCAATAAACCCTTAAATGATCAATTTATTGGACTAGGATCCTTATTTTATACGTCCTGATGTGCGTAATGTTCTTGCTCCACCAGACCCGTATTTATTTCGGTAGGTAAGGACTTTTACCAATCATATCTAACTGACATGACTCCTAGATCTTTTCGGGACCATGGCAACTACCTGTGCATGTTTTAGTCCCTCTTAGTGCTTTTTGGCCCGGTACCACCCGGTGAACATTATAGAACCAAAACAGATCTCACCATTTTGGGGACCTGATTACTATACTCTGGCCGGTACCACCCGGAGATAATTCGCAGAGTTATGTAACCCCTTCAGCTTCAGTTTGAACACAGACGTTGAATGTGTGATCACTTACAACGCCTATGTACTTTACGCCGAAGGTGCCCCTAGATGGGTTGCACTACAGATCTATGATTTTCGGGGTTTTGAAAAACTTTATTTCCAGGATTTTGACAAAATGATTGTTTATAAAGGCTACTTATGTTTTAAACTAACTGTTTGAAACATACATGTAATTTTAAAACTAACTGTTCTAAAATTTACTCGCTAATTAAAACTAACTGCTTTTAATAGCATACCTAGTTGATTAAAACTAACTGTTTTTGTCAACTTTGCCTTTTATAAAATAATCATCCACCGATTGTCATAAAGAGCAATTAACTGTTTTAAATATTCATGTTATTTTAAACCAACTGTTTAAAATATCGGCTAATTGAAATCAACTGATTTAAAGTGTACTGGTTGATTGAAACTACCTGTTTCAATAACCTTTTCCGTCTGACAAAAGCTAACTGTTCTGTCAACTTTGCTCTTTTATAACAATACACTAGGTTTTATTAAAAAACTTCACTTTAAAGGTTTTCGATTGAAAAGTTAATAAAACCTAATTTCTTCTTGTTTTAAATTTTTTTTTTTAAAACATATCTAATAAACTAACAGTTATTAGCATCAACTCCGTAGTTAATCATGCACACAAATAATTATAACAACTACGCAATTGTAAAACAGATAATTATAGGATTTGCCAATTTTGTTCCTAGGGACCAATAATGACCTAGTTTTTCTACCACTTCAAAACTTCGCGTAGCTCCCGCTGGCTTCGCCATGCTTGTCAGTACTCCGGTAAGATGAAGAATTTTAATAGCTCCCACTGGCCTCGTCATCCCAAAAGAAAGAAAAATTCTATCCTAGGGTCATTATTACATAAGGGGTTGTAAACGGCACGCAGGCCTCCCCATGAATATGTCAAGGGTCTAAGTTGGCAAATACTATAATGTATACATATATATGTAAAAACAAACTGAAATTCATATATATAGTTCTCAAGCAATTACGCAATTATGTGTATAAATGCAACAAAAGAAATATTATAATTACGAGAAAATAAACTGGATCCGTCAAAATTATCTTGTCTTAATTATTGTAAAACTTAGTTTTAAATTGATTCATAAAACAACTGTTTTATAAATCAAAACTAAAATTAGTTTTGTTACCTTTTAAAAGTTCCTTTTATCCAAAATATCAAACCGGATTTTTCAAACAAAATATTATTTTTAAAAAGTGTAAACTTTAAGAACGTATCGTGTTTGACTCGCTGGTCAAGACATAATACCAAACTTGTTTGACCAGGCTGGTTAAAATAACTGGTTTGATGAAATATTATATAAAATTATAAAAGATTAATTCGGATAAAATAACAAAACTGAAAAACCCTTCTTGGGCCATAACTTGGTCCAAAGGACTTGGGCCTTTGGGTCTAATAACGCAACTAGGCCCAAAAACGGAAAACCCTAGGTACAATCCATGGTCAAGAATTAACGTCTACCACCACGCTGGTGGCCGTTGCGTAATTATCATCATTGATCGGTGACGATAGTAACGCTACTACCGTCACCAGTCGACCCATTCGATCGCCACCATTTGTCGCAACCACCATCCACCACCGCGTGAGCGGCCTCTGGTGGTTGTGGTTTGGCCGCGTCACGTCCCATTATCAGAACCGCCGGCCATCACCATGCTGGTGGTTCGGCCTTGGTGTCAACCGTGGTTCGATATGGATTCGGCCACCACCACCGATCGGGTGGCGTGGCCTACGGTCATTGTTTAACACCACCATCCACCACCACGATCGTGGCTTCTGGTGGTGGCGTTTTGGATTCGTTTCCGGCCGGCGATCAAAAATTATCACCGCCATTACTCGGCGATTAACCATCGCCTTGGCGTGGCCTTAGGGCAGCCGGCGGATGGTTCGGTTTGGCCACCATAGCGATCGGCAGCATTGGTTGCCGCCACCGTCGATCGCCACCGCTTGGCGCGGCCTAATGGCAGCCGGCGGTGGTTTGGTTGTTTTCTTTCGACGCTACTACCACCACCAAGGTGGTCTCGGCCATAGCCGTTGCCACCATTACTCACGGCGGTCTGTTGATCGAATCGGCATTACCGCCACCATAATCGATGGGGCGGTGGTGCTTTCCGTTCAATGCCGACGCCGCCACCGTCCAATCATTGTTGCAACCATGATCAGTGGTGCACGGCGCTGCTGAGCCGTCTAGCCTGAAACCGTCGATCACCGCCACCCACCTGGTGGCGTGAACTTTTGTACGGCAGCCGGGGGCCGCTACCACACGCTGTGGTGAGGCCCGGCGATTGATCACTGAGACCAGCCGCGACCACCATGCTGGTGGTGCGGTGGTGGTGTTACAACCGTAGCCATTACCATTCTGGTGATGGTTTTTCCGGGTTTTTCGTATGAATAACAATTTAAAAAATCTAAAATTTCATATAAAAGATTAAACTCAATAAAACCAGATTTTTAAAACTTGATATGTAAGAAACAATAATTTTAACGGATCGCGCAAGAACTGATAAATTGATAAGCAGATAAAACTAAGCGATTTATTAACAATGGCTCTGATACCACTGTTGGGTTTTTGTGGGTATCCTCGGATCAAACTGACATGAGGATTATCTCAGATCTATCAAAACCTCGCTGGTTTGATATATCTCGTAGGTTTAAAACAAACTGTTAAAACCCACGTGATCAAAAACACGCTGTTTCTGATCTAATCATGCGGAAGCGATAAAAGCTAAAAACCCATTAAAGCCTAATGATCTTAATCGTTTGTAGCTCTAAACCTAAAGAATTAGGTTAGATTAATTTACCTGGATTGCTTGATGATAGTCCACCGGTGATCGACCAACGAACGTTCCTCTAGCAGAACTGTGAAACCCGAACAACAAAATTCGACCCTGGGGGGGTGTGTTGTGCGCCGGTTTGGAGAGAGAGGAGGAGGGAGACAGAAAACTGATTTTCTCAACTGAAAAAGCTTAATGTTTCTTAACCCATAGGCCTTTATTTATATGGGAAAAATACAACAGTTTGAATGAGATTCAGCTTCCATATTATAATTATCTCAAATTCATTCCTTTTATAAACTGGAAAAGAATTTGCCTATGATAATTATGATTTATATATATTTATCTAATATACAAAATCTTTATTAATTAACTATTATATATTTATTTATCTAATAAATATACAATATTCTAATTAATTAATAATCCTCCAACTTTGGTAATTCTGACTGTAATTACCCAATAGATTTATAATACACTATTATAAATCCTAACTCTCCATTTCGGGGTTTCATCTAACTTGTTCGACTTATAGGTCCTCACAGGTGTGACCCTCAAGTGTCTTGTAACATTGGATGTGTAATCACTTGGTTTGTCAACTCTGCACATAATTCCTAACATCTCCCCCTAGCGATCGCTAGGTGCTGCAAGTGCAACACAAACCGAAAATCGTGATTTTTTTAAAATTGGCATAACTTCCACATCCGAACTCCAAATTGTCCGATTCAAAAAGCCATGGTTTCGTTTTTCCGGGCTCTACAAGACTACCACAATGAATTTAGGACCAATCTAAAAACATCATACCGAATTGGTGATCCAAAGATCACCAATTCCCTTAACAATCAATAAAACCCTAACCCTTGAACCAAACTTGCAAATTAACAAGTAAAACACATAAACGAACATCAATTACCTTAGGATAGTCACCAATACCAATCAATCGAGACTTCCTAAACCATGATAACCTTCTCCTCCTTGCAACTTCACTCAAGAACTCAACAATTTCACCAATTGCTCTCCTTTGTCTCCAAAATTGACAACTGATCAAATGAGAAGGGTTTGGGCATGAAAACCCTTTTATATACACCTACATACAACACCCTCCACTTTCTACAATAACATCCAAGTCCCCCTCCCCCACCTGAAATTACATAAATGACACCAAAACTCACCAACTTAACGAATAAAGTTAAATCTTAACTGAAATGAAAACGGGGTGTTACAGTAGTCTTTTAAGACCAAGACCTGCAATTTTGGGTTTGCATACAACTTCCCAAGCAACTTTAACTCTACCCTTTGATGAATCGCCGTGAGCCCATAAAAAATCCCCAAACAGTCTCTCAATAGTTTGTGAGACTGAAAAAGGAAATGTGAAAATAGCCATCCAATAAAGTTGGAGAGACTCCAAAACCGATTTAATCAGTCGTAGTCGGCCAACAAAGGAAAGATACTTGGTTTTCCAATTAAGGATACGAGACCGTACCTTCATCACCAAACCGCTAAAATCTGCCACCACCAAACGTCTAGAAGCGAGAGGTACCCATAGATAACGAAAAGGCAAAGATCCAACCTGAAACGGGAGAACTTCAAGAGTAGCCCGAAAAGTATGAGGATCAACATTTGAAAAGTAGACAACACTCTTGGCCAAGCTAGGCTTCAATCCAGATAACAAGGCAAATTCAGCAAGAACTTCCTTAAGAACAATCATAGATTCCACATCGCCCCGAGTAAATACCATCAAATCGTTAGCAAATTGAAGAAAACACGTCCATTACCAAAGTAAACAAGTAGGGAGACAATTGGAAGCCTTGGCGAAGACCTCGACCTCCTTTAAAGAACCTGTGAGAATCACCATTGACCATTATCGAAAATGAAGAAGTGGCCACCAACTTCATTATCCAATGCCTCATGATAGGGTGAAATCCTATCCTATCAAGAATGGTACATAAAAAAACACCAATCCACAGAGTCGTAGGATTTTTGAATATCAATCTTGAAAGAACAACGCGGTGGCCCATCATCTCTACCATATCCTTGCTTAGTTGAGAGCGCGCCACGTAACATATTCAGTTTGAATATTCATGTTTTATTCAAACTGAATAACACTGAATACAATGTTATTCAGTTTGAATAACACATAATATTCAGACTGAATATGCCATGTGAAACGAATTTATTGGTCCTCATGTTCACAACCAAAATTGAGTTCACACGAATTTATTAGGTTCAAACAAGAACCATTGCATTTTCTAGGAACAAATGAACTCATACTAGCCACACATCTCTTTTTAGTAAACCAAAAAGTAAATATATATTGATTTGTTTCCTTGAAGAGTATTTGAGAAAAGTGTTACTTTTGATAATACACTATTCATATATGATTATATATTGTCAGGATCGAATTCGTAACAAGAATTAAACAACTCAGAAGACTAAATTAAAGAAGTTGCGGAAAAACACTTCAATTCAGAAACAAAACACGATGGATTGAAACTACCAATTGTATTGATAACAGATTGCTTAATGATTTCAAACCAAAGCCTCAATCTGCAAGAACAAACTCTCACAGACGAACAACATTTCTCTATTGCTAGGAAATTCTTGAGGCTCACTTTTCTATCTCTCAAAAAAATCTGATATCTCTCGTAATCAAAAACAAAAATAACTATCTACTATATATACAGATTATAAGATAAGAATAAGGAAAACAAATCTTCTAAACAAACTCCAAGATCTTCGGGATCCTTGCCTTATCGCTCCAACTTGAATTGTTTCCTTATCGCAATCTTAGAAGCAACAGTAAAACATAAGAAGCATTAACTGAAACTGGAAGTACTAACTAGCAGTAGTAACTAGCAGTAATAATAGTAGCAGCAATAACTCCTTAGCAGCAGTAACCATTACTGCTTCTAAGTTTTCTTCAGCAACACTAACTTTGAATCAGCAGCACTAATAATACTTCGTCTTCTTTTTCAGCTCCAATACCTTGCTGCAGCATCAACTCTTTATCAGCAATATTAACTCCAAAATACCCAACAACCTCCCCCTAACTTAACTTTTCAGCCCTAAACTGTTAAGTTTCTCAATTGTTGCTGTATCTTCAATGCCAACTCAACTCCCATCTGTGAATCTTGAAGATTTGTCAATTTAACTCTCTCTATTCCCTGCGATCTCTGAATGTCATGTGCTTCTGTTCCATCCACGAAGTAATACTCCTTATCTAACCCATTGATGGTTAGAGAGTATACACCACACTTTTGAAACAACCTCCATTCATTAACTATTTCACATGGTTGATTCATCAAGTTGACAACCTTAGCAGGTTCAAATAACCAACACAAACACTCCAATGCACTTCTGATCTTGAGAATTATATTAGCTTGATTCTCTTCATCTTCAAGAATGCTTCCATACATGTGCATCCCTGTTTCATACATTTCCTTCAGATTATCCCTAGTGCATATCTTCAAAATATCAGCCAGTATATCACCCCAACTACATTTGCCATCATCCCATTCAACCCCGAAATAGAGCTTTTCACGTAGCTCTCTCACACCCCAAGCTTTAACTTTTCTCACCTTCTCAGAATCTGAACTTTCTTCTTCTAGATTGAAATCAGCATCAAAGTGCATAACCCTCTGGTTGATTTTCTCAATAAACTCTTTATCCAGTTCTGTAAGCACAAATTTCTTCTTCTTGATTTCAAGGATACTAGTGCACAAAAGATGTTCAAAATCATATCTTTTTTCTATCAAGAAATAGTTCTGCCTTCCACTCTTGAAAGAAATTAAGACCGGCCTGTTCTTCTTGTGAGTGTACCATCCTTCAGCCTCTCCTCCTCCAATCCTTTGAGAAGCACGAACAGTCATATTCCTTCTTTGAGCATCCTTGGTATTCTCAAAATCAAACATGATCTTGAGATCTTCTATCAGAACCCTTGTATCTCCACATCCCTTATCTTCTTTTGCACATCCAATCTCATACATCTTCTTTAAATCACCCTGTGACAGTTTATTAAACAACACATGAGGATTTCTGAACACCTCAAGTTTGTCACCCTTTCTCTCCACCCTTAACACCATCAACTTTCTGTCTTCAACATAATTCCAATCAACAATGTCTGAGACTTCATTATCAGCATCCAATCTTTGCCTTTTAACAGATTTCTTATGGGCAATAGACTTCTTTCTTTTTGCCTCCACAGATCTCTTTTTTCTCCTCTGTAGCGCCTTCTATCTCAACTTCAGCCTTTTCCATGTTCTGATCATCTTGTTCACCCTGTTTTTTCTCAACAGTTTCAGCTTCTTGATTCTTTTCAGATTTATCTTCGATCCCATTTTCTTTCTCTCCTTCATTTTTCTCTTCCACAACAACCTGCTTATCTTCACTCACATGCACGTCATGTTTTCTTTTGCTTCTCCTTTGAATTAAGGGTGCCTCCTCTACTTCTTCTTGCTCTTCTTCAGCCATTTCTTTCTTCTGCAATTCTTCTCTTTCTTTGTTGTACCTTTCCTCCAGTTTCTGATCATCCCAATCAGCATACATACTCTCTTTTCCTCCAACTGCATTCACCAAAAACCTAATCTTGCTTTTTCTCTCTTCAGTCCTTGACATCTGTCTTGTCCTCATAACCACTTTCTTTGCTTGAAGTTTCTTTGGCTTTGACTTTGGTTTTGATTTTGTTTTTGGTTTTGCAGCATTTTCTTCTTCTTCTTGTAACTTTCTTGTAGCTTCTCTAGAGGCTTCCTCTTGTTCAAGAAACTTCCTTGAAGCTTCTAATTCTTCAGGGGTCATCATGGAATGAATTGCCTTCATTGACAATTCCTCTTCCATCTCCTTTGGAATTCTCTTTGGGATCTTCTTCTTAGGTTTCTCAACAGCAATGCTTTTACCCTTGTCTTTTATATCCACCTTCTTCTGTTTACGACTACTTTGATCCTTCTTCTCATTTATTACTATTCCTTTAGTCTGTGAAATGACCTTAGGAGTAGCTTGAGGCATATCCACAAGAGTTTCAACTGCTACTCTTTCTTCCTTATTTACTTCAGATGCATGCTCTCACTCTTTTGATTCTGATTCTTTCTTTTTGATTTCTGCTGCTTTCAAAAACTTTTTTGTCACAGACTCCCCCTTAACTGTAGCCATCTCCCCGTTTATGAATGCAGCTAAGGTAGAGTATCTTCGTTGCAATCCAGCAATCTGCATTTGCTGAGCAGCAATCTTGGCACCTTGAAATTGCATCTTCTTCAGAACAGTAGCAAGAGTGGCATCTTTTTCCTTGATCAGCTCATTCTGAATAGTCACCATCTTCTCCAACAAATCTAGTCTCTCCTCATGAGATGTATGCTTCTTCTCATGGATCTTGAAGTTTTTGTCATGAGCTTTCAAGTCATTGGCAATAACAGCCAGATCATCCATGAAGTCCTGATAAGTATATCTACCCTCACCAGATTTAGAAGGTTGACCCTTCTATACTGGATCTTTGGGATGCTTAGTAGAAGTTTTCAGCCTAGCTGAAACACTAGCTACTCCTTTGGTTTCTTGGCACCTGAGACCTCTAGATGATTGCTCATCTGGAGTTGCCGTGGAGGGGTCTTACTTATGTTCACACTGTCCTGATGCACACCTTATGTAACATCAGTAGTGTGAGCCACACCATCCACATGCCCATCCATCTTCTTAGAGGGCACCTCCTTAACAGTGGAGTTGGGGACACTCCAGGGGTTTCCCTTTGGATATTCTCAAGTGGAGACTGCTCCACAAGAAGGCTTGTAGGCTTGGGTTTCTTGGATCCAGAAGAGGAAGGAGCTCCTTTGATCTTTCTTTGATAAGTTTTGAGTGAGGCTGAGGGGGTTTCATGAATAGGGACTGAGGAACATTTTGAGTGATAGGTGGGGGTAGGTCATCAGTGGGTATGCTTGATTATGTGGGCTGCAAGCCTGATGCCTCACCTGTGGGGGGGAATCACACGCATCATTGTAGGGAACAATGGTGTGACTGTTGTAATACCACCTCTCTTCATGTTTGAAAACATTTTACCAGAGGGGTCATTCCTTTCATAAGTCTCACTGGAGAATGGTACATCCGTCAATTCCATGTAAATCACTTCTTGAACAAATCTTGCATACATAAAAAATGCAGTTGTGGTAGATTTTAGATCAAGATTTGATACAAGATTTTCGAAAATCATGTTTGAAAAATTGAACTTCCTGGATATGGCCAAACAAACCAAAGCAGAAGCAATGGTACTACTAAACTCACTCCATCCAGAAGTCTTTCTTGAAAAACAATGAAGCAGGATATGAACAAGAAACTTCCATTGAGGACAAAAATTATTCTTTTTGAATGTCAAAGAAGTCAGAGGTTGATCGGACACTGTGGTTTGAATGACCTTTGAGTTGTTGACAATTTGTACTTGAGTATTCATCCAAAAGTCTCTTTGATGAGTGACATAGTGCTTAAGATCAAGTAGAATCGAGTGTGCTAGAGTTGAGGATTGTAGAAAATCCACAATTTCATTGAAACCCTCTGATTTTCTTCCTTTGGTGAGAAATCTAACCTTGTTATGCTCCTCATGAAACACGAAATTCTCCATGAAACAAAGAAATTAGATCAAAATCACACGATTAGACGAAAAAGTTGTTGGGAATCGAGGGATACAAGAACATGCACAGCGGATAACAAAAACCCGATTCCCAATCGAGGATCCAATCCTAAACCATACAGATACAATTAAGGATGTTTCAGTGGATTACCTTTTGAGAACAATAACTCTGAATCGCAAGCAGGGGGTACACCGCTACTGGCACCGGTCGAGAGGGTTGCTAGACCACCACCGAGGATTACCCGAAAAACGAGTGCAGACCTTTCTCCTACTGGATTCAGGCGCCGGTTTTTGGGAGAGGGAGAGAGAGAGAGTTTTCTGGGTTTTGAACTGAATTCAAATCAATTAACTGATACCCTAAACCCTTTATTTATATGGACAAAACAAGCAGTGTTTGATTCCATATATAATTCTTGGTAATTATCTCTGAAATAACTTCCATAATTATCCAACTAATTAATCTAACTGATTAATTGATTATAAATAATTAAACTAATTATTTATTTCTTTTTCTCTCTAAATAATTAATTAACCAATTAATTATTTCCCATAATCCAAACATTCTCATTTTGGTGTGCAGCAGTGTGACCTACTAGTGTCTTATAACATTGGACACGATAACCCCGTTACTGTCTCGCACATAATCCTAACAGACTCCCACTTGTGCTAGACATGTAACTGAACTGTTATCATTCGCCTAAGGAGGTCCCTAGCCAGACGCTTAGGTTAACCAGGTTATAAGATCTCTTATATTCAGAGATACAATTCACGCTTGAATTTGTACACAGGTTCATTCCTTTTGCACACGATATTTCTAAAGTGATTTAAGACATGGAGTGGAGGATTCATTTCTTAAAATCAAGTATTTCTTGACTCTGATTTCGATTGCCTGCAGTAACGGATATTACTAAATAACCCCTGTTATTCTATCCGAGCGTGGCCACGCGTTTTCTGCCAATCTTAATCGTCAAGGGGCCCGGAAATATCTCTCTTTTGAAAGAGGTGCAAATCCCTTCGTGAATACTTGCATTTGGATCCACGGCTTCCGCTGCATCTAGTCACGTCCCGTATAGCCACCCAGTTACGGTGCAGCGTTAGTACGTACTAAGAATACAGTGGTCCTCGTGTTCCCAAACCAAGTATCTCAGGTCTAAGGACAACCTATCAAGTCAGTGCCTATGACTGAGGCTCCATGAAGCAGACTTGATTACTGGTCACTTCCAATACCCAAACACTCTGATGAGTATCTATAAATACTTGGTCACATCACTTGTGCTTTTATTCTCTACTTTGAATAAATCATCAAGTATTTATAATAGCGTTAAATCCCCATTGAAATTCCCATTTCAATAAGTGGCTACGGAAATTTAGATTTCATACAAGACTTTGTAGAATCAAGGATACGTTAAATATGCGAAAAATAGTTAATTTAGAACAATCATGAAATTAAAACCTCCATTTATTTCCAACACACTGTGAAATAAAAACTTTACATGATTACATTGTTTCTAAATTAGACTATAGTAATAATTAATAAACTAAGTACTAGCTACTGGCTTCCAGGTACTGCATCCCAATGGAATTCGCATGTGCCTCATGCTTTGCCCTTGCTAGTGGCTTTGTCAGCGGATCTGCGACATTGTCTTCTGTTGGAATCTTGCATATTCTTACATCTCCTCTTCCAATGATCTCTCGGATGAGGTGATACTTTCTGAGCACGTGTCTCGACTTGTGATGCTCTCTAGGTTCCTTTGCTTGCGCCACGGCTCCTGAGTTATCACAGAATATATCTATCGGTCTCGAGATACTGGCAACCACTCTGAGATCCGATAGAAAATTCCTCAGCCAGACAGCTTCCTTTGCCGCATCACATGCTGCAATGTACTCTGCCTCTGTAGTTGAGTCTGCAATCGTGTCCTGCTTCGAGCTCTTCCACGAGATCGCACCTCCGTTTAGGGTAAAGACGTACCCTGACTGTGACCTGAAGTCATCTCTGTCGGTCTGGAAACTAGCGTCAGAGTATCCTGTGACACTAATTTCATCCTCAGAACCTCCAAAGACCAAGAACATTTCTTTCGTTCTTCTCAGATATTTGAGAATGTTCTTGACAGCCACCCAATGGGGCTCACCTGGATTCTGTTGGTATCTGCTCGTAACACTTACTGAGTAAGCAACATCGGGCCTAGTACATAGCATGGCATACATAATTGATCCAATTGCAGAAGCATATGGGACCGATTTCATCCTGTCCTGATCTTCACTAGAAACAGGACACTGTGTTTTGCTTAACACTATGCCATGTTGCATTGGAATGAATCCTTTCTTGGATTCATCCATCCTGAATCTCTTCAGTACTTTGTCAATGTATGTACTCTGACTAAGTCCGATAAGCCGTTTAGATCTGTTTCTGTAGATCTTTATACCTAGTATATAAGCGGCTTCTCCAAGGTCTTTCATCTGGAAACACTTACTTAACCATTCCTTAACACTCTGTAAGGTTGGTACGTCGTTTCCTATGAGTAGTATGTCGTCTACATACAAGACCAGGAAGGTTACTATGCTCCCACTGAACTTAGTGTAAACACATGGCTCAAACTCACTTTTAGCGAAGCCAAACTCTTTGATTCGCTCATCAAAGTGTAAGTTCCAGCTTCGAGATGCTTGCTTCAATCCATAAATAGATTTTAGCAGTTTACACACCTTATTAGGATTCTTAGGATCTTTAAACCCCTCTGGTTGTTCCATATAGACGTCTTCTGTTAACTTTCCATTTAGAAAGGCTGTCTTGACGTCCATTTGCCAAATCTCGTAATTAAAGTACGCTGAGATGGCCATAAGAATCCTAATTGACTTTAACATGGCCACTGGTGAAAAGGTTTCATCATAGTCGATACCATGAGTTTGTGTGAATCCTTTTGCGACCAGTCTGGCCTTGAAGGTGTGTACATTTCCATCCATGTCGGTTTTCTTCTTGAAAACCCATTTGCGTCCAACAGCCTTACAGTGTTGTGGCAAATCAGTCAACTCCCAGACTTGGTTGTCATACATGGATTGCATCTCGGCCTTCATGGCTTCCTGCCATTGTTCAGACTCACTGCCTGACACAGCTTCTCCATAGGATGTTGGTTCATTTAAGTCTCCGCTATCTTGAGAGACTAGAAACCCAAGATACCTATCTGGTTCTTGTCTTACCCTGCTGGATCTGCGAAGGTCTTGTGTTTGCACTTCCTCAATCGGCTCTGATTGAGGTTCAACATTGTTATGTTGAATTTCTGGCTCAACAACTGGTGTAGTGTTTTCTTCGTCTACTATCTGTAGATCTACATCCTTTCTGGTGCTCTCTAAACTGAGAAACTTTTCTTCCAGAAATTTTCCATTTCGAGCAACAAACACTTTGTTCTCTTCAGGGTTGTAGAAATAATATCCCACGGTGGTCTTGGGATATCCAACGAAGAAACACTTGTCGGATTTGGGTTTGAGTTTTTCTGAGGTAGGTCGTTTGTCGTAAACCTCACAACCCCAAATTTTCAGAAAAGATATGTTGGGTTTCTTACCCTTCCATAACTCGTATGGAGTCTTTTCTACCGACTTTGTTGGCGCTCTGTTCAGTATGTGTGCTGCTGTTTCGAGCGCGTGTCCCCAGAATGATACCGGCAGCGAAGAATGACACATCATCGTTCGTACCATGTCAAGTAAGGTACGATTTCTCCTTTCTGATACACCGTTCATCTGAGGTGTATACGGAGGTGTAAGTTGGGATACAATCCCACACTCCATCAGATGATTGTCAAACTCATCACTGAGATATTCGCCACCACGATCTGACCGTAAGAACTTGATCCTTTTGTCAAGTAGATTCTGTACTTCATTCTGATATTCCTTGAATTTCTCAAAGGTTTCAGATTTATGTCTCATCAAGTAGACATATCCATACCTACTGAAGTCGTCAGTGAAGGTAATGAAGTACCGGTATCCTCCTCTTGCTATATGACTGAAAGGTCCACATACATCTGTGTGGATTATTTCAAGCAAGTCAGTAGCCCTTTCATTCTCACTGTTGAAAGGTTGCTTTGTCATTTTACCAGATAAACAAGATTCGCAATTATCAAAAGGTTTGTAGTCGAAATTTCCAAGAAAACCTCCTTTTAGGAGTAGTTCAACACGTTTCTTGTTTATATGGCCCAAACGACAATGCCAGAGGTAAGTCTGATCCTCAATATCCTTGGATCGCTTACTTATATGATAGATTTCACTACTGTTGTCTTTAAGATTTACAGTGTATAGACCATCTACAGGTGTAGCTTTAAAATAGAAAATATTATCTTTAAAAACCGAAATCATCTTATAAGAATATTTATAGTAAAAGCCTTGGTCTACCAACAAATCAAAAGACAATACATTCTTAATCATATTTGGAATATAATAACAATTATTCAGTTCCAAAACTAGACCCGAGGGTAAACTAAGACTATAAGATCCCACGGCTTCAGCAATCAACGGAGTGCCTTCGCCCACTCGTAGGTTCGAACGGTCCTTCCTCAGAGTCTTTCTTCTAGTGAATCCCTGTAAATGATTACAAATGTGGTTACCACTGCCTGTATCAATTACCCATGATTCATAAGAAGTGATTAAGCAATCTATCATAAAGATACCTGGAGTATCGGGTAAACCGATATCCATCTGGTCGATGTTCATCGAGTGCTCGCAAATATCCTCGCTGCCGCACTCTGGGCAACTCAGATCTCCCAGCTCATCTATTATGTCAGTGTCCATGAGATTCGCAGGTTCGGGTACTGGCTCTAGACTGGCCAGGATATCTTCATGAACTTTATCCACGTCGCTCTTTGGTTCCTTCATGTAGGCACTAGCTGTGTCCTGAACTTCCTTTGTGAGGGAGAACCACATGAGATACACTAACTCTTCCTGAGTCATCTTGTACCCCAGACGTGATAAACATTTAAAAAGCCTTCTCATATCAACAAGATGGTTTTTAACTGACTGACCCTTCTGTAGCTTCAGGGAGAGAATCTCTTGCATGATCAATAGCTTTCCCGTGTGCTTGTAGAGACCTAGCTGGTTCTCCACATCTCTCACAACCTCGTGACATGATTTAACTCTTAAATCTCCCGTGAACTCGGGTGACATAGAGAAAATCAGAATGGACATTACATCCGATTCATCTGTCAAGTATCTAAAATACTCAGCAAATTCCTCTTCAGGGGCATTGCTTTTAGGTCGTGATACGGGTTTGTTGATCACATAAAGCTTATCCTGGGCACATAAAACGTTCCTCAAGTGTAACTTCCAAACTGGAAAGTTATGGCCCGTAAGCTTCCACTTGCCCATAATAAGGCGAAGTGACTCTTCAGGTGAGTAAAACGGAATACTAATTTGAGACATCTACAGAAGAATATAAAATTCCAGTTTTAGTTTATAATTATATAATTCTAATAAATTATTACCCTTAAAATAAATTTATTAGACTAGAATCCATATTTCACATGTGTCGGAAAGCATGTGATCATGTCATACCGACTCATGCGATCTATGGTAGGTAAAACTATACCAATCGTATTCCTTTCTGAAAATACGACTTCTAGATCGTCGGGACATCGGATACTAATAATCCGTGCATATTTAGTCCCTCTAGTGCATTTTGGCCTGGTACCACCCAGTGAATAAATAATTACCAAAATAGATTGCACCACCCGGGACCTGGACAAACTCTGGCCGGTACCACCCGGAGATAATTCGCAGAGTTTTATCTCCTTCCAGTTTCGGTTTGAACACGGGCGTTCATAGTGTGTGCACTTACAACGCCCTATGTACCTTACACCAGAAGTGCCCCTAAAGTGGGTTGCACTTACTAATCTATGATTTCTAACAAGGGTTTAAATTGCCAGTTTCTTTTTCAAAAACTTTGAAAAACTGGATCCAAATACTAACTGTATTTGTATCCTTTTGATTTTTAAACAATCCGTTCAAAAAGGGCAATTTATATTTAATGACAATTACATAGATTAAACAACCACGCAATTTAAATATAAAAAGCACAGTCATAGCTTAAACCCTTAAACTAATGTTGTTTTGTGAGCCAACACAAAAACAACGGTCTCAATCCCTAAGTGACAAAAGTCTTCAACTTCTGGCACTCCCACTGGCTCCGAGATCCATGGTCGTCGTCCTTGTCTCCGTCTTGTTGTAATTGAAGTAATTATTATGAATGGGTTCAAATGGCACGCAGGCCTCCCAACTATTCTAATAAAACTTTAAAATTACAAAAGGGTTGTAAATGGCTCGCAGGCCTCCCAACTATTCTAATAAAACGGATAAATAAACACAACCACGGGTCTAAAGGGTTCAGCTATGACTTATCATATAATTAAATAAGTTAAAACACATCTGAATTTTAATTTAATAATTATAAAACTAATTAATTTAAAAAATAATTAATTAAATCTTTATCCTGAATCGTTTTAACTTTATCTGAAAAACGATCCTTAATTCGAAAGATTATCCGGAAACGGATTTCAAACTGATACCCGTTTACGTTAATAACAAAAAGAATTACATCATCGAGTTACCATCGATCCGCCGAAACTCGGTCGTTGATCGGCGGTTTTTAACGCCGACGACGATGATGACGTGATTGCCACCACCGCCGCCCGTATCTCCCGCAATCGCCGCCGGCAGCGGCGACTTCGATAGTCACCACCGCCGTGGCAACCACCGCTGTCACCAAAAACAACCGGCGACGGCAGCAGCTAAGGAGCCACCACCGCCGCCCACCGTAACAACAATCGTCGGCGACAGCAGCGGCTGAAAGCCACCACCGCCGCCGCGGTCCTGTGCCGAGAACAACGAACGCCGCCACCACCGTATCTGGTGGTACGGCCGGCTTCGCCGCTGCCATCCAATCGCCGCCGCATGATCACCACCGCCTAGGTGGTCGATCACGGCTTCTGGTTCGATCGTCACCACCGCCACCACAATCGGTGGTGCGGCGGTTTTAATTTCTCGTTGCTTCCATCGATTGCCACCACCACCACTAACGGTGGTGCGGTGGCTACAACCGGAAACCGCCACCGTCACTATCGACAATAGTGGCCATCGCCACCATCATCAATCGCCACCACCACCACATACGGTGGTGTGGTGCGTGCGACCAACCACAGCCGTGTCCACGATCTGTGGTGCGGCGTGGTGGTGCGACGGGAGGACAGCCGCCGGCTACCACTAACTGTGGTGTCGCCGGCGGTGGTGTACGGTGGTGCTGGTGGTTTGATCGGCTAACTGCCGTCGATTGCCACTGCAGTCTAGGTTTATACAAAAATCTAATTTTAACAATGAACAAATCAATAAAATTAAAATTTTTAAACCTATTAAACTGATAAACCTGATCTGAAGGTTTTAGGAAGTGGCTCTGATACCACTGTTGGGAATCGAGGGATACAAGAACATGCACAGCGGATAACAAAAACCCGATTCCCAATCGAGGATCCAATCCTAAACCATACAGATACAATTAAGGATGTTTCAGTGGATTACCTTTTGAGAACAATAACTCTGAATCGCAAGCAGGGGGTACACCGCTACTGGCACCGGTCGAGAGGGTTGCTAGACCACCACCGAGGATTACCCGAAAAACGAGTGCAGACCTTTCTCCTACTGGATTCAGGCGCCGATTTTTGGGAGAGGGAGAGAGAGAGAGTTTTCTGGGTTTTGAACTGAATTCAAATCAATTAACTGATACCCTAAACCCTTTATTTATATGGACAAAACAAGCAGTGTTTGATTCCATATATAATTCTTGGTAATTATCTCTGAAATAACTTCCATAATTATCCAACTAATTAATCTAACTGATTAATTGATTATAAATAATTAAACTAATTATTTATTTCTTTTTCTCTCTAAATAATTAATTAACCAATTAATTATTTCCCATAATCCAAACATTCTCATTTTGGTGTGCAGCAGTGTGACCTACTAGTGTCTTATAACATTGGACACGATAACCCCGTTACTGTCTCGCACATAATCCTAACAAAAGTGAGTAATCGCTTCAGAGAATCGCAAAGGGTTTTAGGTTTAGGGTTGCAAAAATAGCCGTTGTGAAAAAGGCAAGGGCTATTTTTACTTTCTCAGTGGTAGTTAAAAGCAGTAGAAATGAAATCAGCAGCAATAACTACCGAGAAGTATTAACCACAAAACCCTAGATAAAAGCATCAGAAATCGAGCAACAATAATGACACTAGCAACAGTAATGAAACTTGCAACAGTAATGACACCTTGAAGTAGTAACTATATAGAAGCAATAGTAACTGAAGTAAGCAATAATAACCCTAGTGTTGATCCAGCTCCTCTATGACTTGATGAAATACCAATGATCCTTTATCTAATAACTGAAAAATATTTAACACTGCTGTAATGAAGTTTAATACTTCAGCGTGTCTATCTCGCTGATAGTTTGGACATCAGCGATCGCTGATCACTGACTCCGTTCAGTAATCACTGAGAGCTAACATCAGCTAAGTATCCTTTGAAGACAAATTGTCATGTCACTATGAAACCATCAGCACCATCTATTGATGCAAGCTGATGATAGAGTCAGCGATGCTAATGATCAGAAGCTGATATCAGTGATAGCTAGCTGACTACTCTTACATGACGTTCCAAAGAGAACAAGTCACAGTGCCTCCCTGATCCTTCCCAAGGATCAGCAGTTCTAAGGCCTGATCAGTGACTTGTACTTTAAGAATACTATATTTGTCTTCTTGTCCTATATGCACAAAAAGGATTTAAAATTGCCTTTCTGAAAATAGTACAAAAGAGATGTCTCTTTACTGTTCCCTCCGTACTTATCACCCATAAGGCAACTGTTTACCATAGGCCATGACCCTACCACGCATGGACATTATTTTATGGTACAATAATACACCAAACCCAACCTTTACCTGACACGTGTAAAGTTGGGGATGGCATGCATTAAATGCATGGGGTATAAATATGAACGTAGTGTTGTTCTTCAAACATACCTTGGTCCATCTTCTATACCCCTAATCCTTTCCTCCTTCTTTAATTCTTCTTAGTTCTTTCTATCTCTTCTTTACTTGCTTTGTGCATAAGCAAAAGCTGTGTGTCTATATTCAAAAGATAGTTTGAGGTCTTGACGTAGTCTTGATCTTTATCATCAAACTATCTAACTATAATCTATACAAAGGCTCCATAGGAGTCATAGATTAAAATATAGAAGAAACTACGTTGATTGTATTCACCCCCCCCCCACTTCTACAATATCAATTACTATAAACTATCTTATTGGCCATCAAAAGAGGACCAACGCCTAGCAATAGTAACCAATGCAGCAACAGTAACTTTCTTCATCCGTGTGAAACATCATCAACATCATTATTTCTCGATTAGCAGTAGTATTGCGATTCAGCAACAGTAACCCCGCTTAGCAGCAGTAACGCCACATAGCAATAGTAACATCACGTAGCAGCAGTAATGACACTTAGCGATAGTATCATCACTTAGCGGCAGTAACTTTACTTAGTGATAGTAATATCACTTATCGATAGTAACTCCACTTAGCGATAGTAATATCACTTAGCAACAGTAACTCCACTTAGCGATAGTATCACTGAAATACTCAACAAACCATTAGATGCACCATGAGGTATGACATTTGAACTAAATATGATACAAGGAAGATACACAAGAGAGATAAAGAAAATTATTCAGAGTTAATCATGCCCACACTAGTTATCAAAAATTTAAATCTTCCCACATCAAAAGCTTTTGTGAACAGATCCGCATATTGATAATCAGTGTGAACCTTCAACACATGAATAAGCTTCTTTTCATTTGAGTCTCGAATGAAGTGATACTTGATCTCTATGTGTTTGGTTTTGGAATGCTTGACAGGATTGTTAACAATACTAATAGCACTGTTATTATCAATATTAACAGGAGTGTTAAGAAAGATAATACCATAGTCCAACATCTGATTTTGAATCCATAGAACCTGTGAGCAACATTGTGCAGCTGCTACATATTCTGCTTCTGCTGTAGATGTAGAAACTGTGGTCTGTTTCTTACA
The DNA here is from genome assembly GCA_030169165.1 of Centaurea solstitialis. Taxonomy (NCBI): domain Eukaryota; kingdom Viridiplantae; phylum Streptophyta; class Magnoliopsida; order Asterales; family Asteraceae; genus Centaurea; species Centaurea solstitialis. The sequence goes on from CM058040.1 coordinate 64,768,784, forward strand.
CTGTCATGACACCAATCTTGCACCCAAAAACTGACATCCTCCAGATGTTGACTTCCTATCCAAACTTGCACCACCATAATCACTATCAATATAGGCCAATAATTCAAAAGGGGATTCATATGGATACCAAAGGCCTAATCTAGGCTGTCCCTTTAGGTGTTTGAAGATCCTTTTAACAGCTTGAAGATGTGAGTCTTTTGGCCTAACTTGAAATCTTGCACATACACACACTGCAAACATGATATCTGGTCTGGAGGCTGTAAGATACATAAGTGATCCAATCATGGACTTGTACTGATGAACATCTACCTCCTCCCCTCAACATCAGCTGTGAGTTGCTTGTGTGTTTCCATTGGTGTTGATGGTGGTTTGGAGTCAAGAAAACCAAACTTGGTGAGCATGTCCTTGGTATACTTGGATTGATTGATGAGTATCCCATCTTCCGTCTGTTTAACTTGCAATCCAAGGAAAAATATCAATTCTCCCATAGAGGTCATCTTGAACTTTTTGTGCATCAAAGCTTCAAATTCTTTACACATCTCCTCTTTTGTGGAACCAAAAATGATGTCATCTACATAGATTTGTACTAGAAGCAAACCTGTCCCATCTTTCCTTACGAATAAAGTCTTGTCAATCACCCCTCTTTCAAACTTGTTTTCCAAGAGATAGTTCGATAGGGTGTCATACCAAGCTCTTGGTGCCTGATGTAGTCCATACAACGCTTTCCTAAGCTTGTATACCTTGTCTGTGAATTGCCTTCTGATTTCTTTTGGTGCTCTTGGATCCTGCAAATCTCTTCTCCAGTGATTGCCAAAGTACCTTAGCATTCTCACAATTAATGAACTGATGTTGATATTCATTAGGAATTGCAAAAAAGTAGGGTACTTAGGGCGTTCATCTCTGTATGTCTGGATTTCCTCTCAACATCAGTCCTGGGTGGAGGAACAACACCATCTTCACCAGCTTTCTTCTCTGCAGGACCATTCTCAATAATATCCCACATAGAGTAATCAGTTAGCAGTATATGCTGCCTGATTCTAATTTTCCATATGTCAAACTCATTAGGTTTAAGCATGGGAACCTTGTTAGCAAACACTCCTTCCTGTGAATCCATTGTTAAAACTTCTAATTCTGAGTTTATGGCTCTGATACCACTTGTCAGGATCAAATTCGTAACAAGAATTAAACAACTCTGAAGACTAAATTGAAGAAGTTGCGGAAAAAACACTTTAATTCAGAAACAAAACACAATGGATTGAAACTACCAATTGTATTGATAACAGATTGCTTAATGATTTCAAACCAAAGCCTCAATCTGCAAGAACAAACTCTCACAGACGAGCAACACTTCTCTATTGCTAGGAAATTCTTGAGGCTCACTTTTCTATCTCTCAAACAAATCTGATATCTCTCGTAATCTAAAACAAAAACAACTATCTACTATATATACAGATTACAAAATAAGAATAAGGAAAACAAATCTTCTAAACAAACTCCAAGATCTTCGGGATCCTTGCCTTATCGCTCCAACTTGAATTGTTTCCTTATCGCAATCTTAGAAGCAACAGTAAAACATAAGAAGCATTAACTGAAACTGAAAGTACTAACTAGCAGTAGTAACTAGCAGTAATAACAGTAGCAACATTAACTCCTTAGCAGCAGTAACCATTACTGCTTCTAAATTTTCTTCAGCAACACTAACTTTGAATCAGCAGCAGTACTAATACTTCGTCTTCTTTTTCAGCTCCAATACCTCTACTGCAGCATTAACTCTTTATCAGCAATATTAACTCCAAAATATCCAACATATATGCTGATTGTACTTTTTTTTGCTGTTGAAATTGTGGTGTTTGTTTAAGGTTTTTTTGTCAAATTTCCTTGTTGGAATTTCATGGTTGTGGTGTTGTTTTTTGGGAGGCTTGTAAGCTACTGTTTGCCTCCCTTTGTAGTGGGTCGTGCCTAATTTGGCTTTGTGCTTGTTGTGTTTTTCTTTGTTGTTGGTAATAAAGTTTTGGCTGTTTCAGAAAAAAAAATTACTAAATTGATTTTCCCTTTTTTTTAAATAATTCATATAGATCTCCATTATTTCATCCAAAAATGTCTCTAAAAATTGAAGGTAATATTCTAAAAAACTTTATTAGAATACCAATTATATAGATAAAATTACATATGATTTCAGTGTCATATTGTTAGTAATTATGTGCAGAAGTTGACAAACCAGTGATCGCACATCCAATGTTATAAGACACTTGAGGGTCACACCTGTGAGGACCTAATAAACCCTGTTTAGAGAGTTTAAGTTCACAATAGTTAATTGTGAATTAGTTGGGTGTTTTTATGTATAAACTCCAAAGATTAAGGTTTCTAGTAATTATATATTTATTAGTTAAATATATATATAATAGGTTAATTAAGTAATTATATTTATTAGTTAAATAAATATATATAATAGATTAATTAATCAGTTTTATAATTATCTAGAAATTATATATGGAATAAAAATATATAATGGTATATTCTTTCTTAGAGGAAAAGAAAGAATATAGATAATTATATGGTAGCTATTTTATATGCAAACTTTTCCATATAAATATAATAGCTGGGTTATCAGTTTAATCAATTGTTTTTTTTTTGAAGGGAAAACTCGGCAATATTATAAAAGAAAAGGACAACGGGCACTAACACCCAAGTAAGTAATCAAAACCATAGATAGACCCTATGGCGAACCAAATAAGAAAAGCAAACAACCAACCAAAAAGGAAAAGAACCCAAACAAGAAAACACCACCAACGCAAACCAAAGAACCAAAAACACAAAACAAACCAAACTAAAACCATCAGCTAAGTCTTTTTTCCAATTCTCCACATCGCTTCCCTTGCCAAGATCAGGTCCCGAACTTGCTTGTAAACCACAATCGATGGCTTTTTCATCCTCTTGAATAACCTTCTGTTCCTTTCCCTCCAAATGAAATAAACCGTACCCGACAACGCCAACCTATGAGTCATTCTGCAAGGTCCTCGGTCATCATTAAGATACTCCATAATTACATTCCAAACCTCCGGAAAACCATGCAAACCAACCATCGTCTTCAAACGTCACCATATATCTCGAGAATAGGAACACCCAAAGAATAGGTGGTCATGAGAATCAGCACACGTTTCACATAACGGACACCGTAAATCCGAAGCATCATGCATCCAAACTCCTATGCGATCCTGTGTGGGTAATCTTCTATGACAGGCGGTCCACATGCAAAACCCATGTTTCAGAACATGACCTTTAAACCAGACATATTTTGTCTAAGGTAGAGAATGAAACGCACCTGACAAAGACCGCCATGCTTCCTTTATCGAAAACTCAATCCGATGATCACCAATCCCTTTCCACAGTAAAACATCAGCAGTTTCCAAAGCAAGAGGAAGACGCTGAGAAAAAGCAATCGGATTCATATTGACCCACACTTCCGGCCAAACACCATTACAAGTAACAATGAGATCTCTTACCGAAGACAACGTGTCAAAACCTTCATTTGTAAAGCAACGATAAGGATCCAGCCTGTAGCCATGTATCCGACCATGCATTCACCTGAACACCCGACCCTACCTGATATACAAAGAACTCTCTTACCGATGACCGAATATCAAGAATTTTTCTGAATATCCAAGACCATTGTTGTTTCGGTCTGAGGGTCCAAAACGAATGTTGCCGAATGCAATATCTCCAGATCCAATTAACCCAAAGAGAATTCCGATGCGTGAGAAGATCCCATATGTGCTTGGCTATAAAAGCTCGGTTCCAAACCCCTAAACGCTTGAAACCTAACCCACCATTCGGGATTGGTTTACATATCATCTCCCATGAAATCTTACACTTACCCTTCGAGTTATCTCCTTGTGCCCATAGGAAATCACGAAAACAACTCTCTAATTCGTGTATAATCGCAGACGGAAGTACATAAATTAACATCCAGTAAAGCTGCATGGATTGGAGAACAGAAACAATAAGCTGTTTCCGTCCACCAAACGAAAGGAATTTGGATTTCCAGTCGTGTATCCGAACTTTAACCTTGTTGACTAAAGGTGCAAAATCTGAAACCCTGAGACAAACCGGCGATAAAGGAACCCCAAGATATCGGATCGGGAAAGTACCAGTATTAAGAGGAAGATAATCAAGAATAGCAGCACGAGTTTCATTTGAAACATTACAAAAGAAAACTTCACTCTTAGAGAGATTCGGTTCAAGACCCGAAACCAGACGAAACCTGTCCAAAGCTCGCTTCACAACCTCTACCGACCGTAAATCACCACTTGTAAAAACAAATAAATCGTCAGCAAAACATAGGTGAGTAATAGCAAGCTCATCACACCCCTGGTGAAACCTAAAGTCATCAGCTTCTACAATACACTGCCTTAACAACATGGAGAAGCATTCCATAACTATGGTAAAAAGATAAGGGGAAATGGGATCACCTTGCCTTAAACCACGCGCACCTTTAAAGAATCCAAAAGTTTCTCCATTAAGAGCAATAGAGAAAGATGACGTATTCAACATCTGATCAATCCAGTTACAGAAGACAGGATGAAAACCGAAACCCTGAAGCATCCTCAACAAAAATCTCCAATCAACGGTATCATAAGCTTTCCTCTGATCTATCTTAAAAGCACATCTCGGCTGACTTGTATCCCGCTGATAACCCGCAACCAACTCATGAGCCATTAAAATGTTATCAGAGATCTTTCTACCAGGAATAAAAGCAGACTGATCAGGGCCAATAAGCTGAGATAAGAAAGGTTTCATGCGTTCCGCAATGATCTTAGATATCACCTTATATAAAACATTACAACACGAAATAGGCCTAAAATCAGTCACACGAGTTGCATTTGGCACTTTTGGAATAAAGCAAAGCAATGTATGGTTCAACTCTTTCAGCAACTTTCCCGAATAGAAAAAATTGTGAACTGCCACTTACACATCCCTTCCCACTATATTCCTAGCAGATTTGAAAAACTTTGAACTATACCCATCAGATCCAGGTGCCTTATCATTACCAATGTTAAACAGAGCCCACTTAATCTCATCATCTAAAATAGGCCAAATCATATGCAAGGATTCCGAAAGTGACAAATAATTGTGGAAGAAATCATTCGGCAGAACCGGTTCTACCAAAGGATCCCTCATACCAAGAAAATCTCGGAAGTGATCCACAAATAATGCACCTACGACCTCATCATATACATAATTCCCTTGAGAATCCATAATCGAGCGAATAAGATTCCAATTTTTCCTTTCTCTAACAACTTGGTGAAAAATTTTTGAGAATCCATAACCACTCTGATACCACTTGTTGGTCCTCTATTGATGGCCAATAAGATAAATTGTATTGTGGAAGGGGGGGTTGAATACAATCAACACAGTTTCTTCCACTTAATTCAGTCCACGGCTCCTTTGGAGCCTTTGTGTGAACTGAAGTAGATTGTTTGTTGAAACAAATCAAGACTATGTCAAGATCCAAACAATCTTTTTAAGTATTTTGGCACTAAGCCTTTGCTTATGCACAAAGCAAGTATTAGAAGAGATAGAAAGAATTAGAAGATAGAAAGAAGAAAGGATTGGGGTATAGAAGATGGACCAAAGGTTATGTTTGAAGAACACACTACGTTCATATTTATACCCCATGCATTAAATGCATGTCATCCCCAACTTTACACGTGTCAGGTAAAGATTAGGTTTGGTGTACTATTGTACCATAAAATAATGCCCATGCGTGGTAGGGTCATGGCCTATGGTAAACAGTTGCCTTATGGGTGATAAGTACGGAGGGAACAGTAAAGAGACATCCCTTTTGTACTATTGTCAGAAAGGCAAATCAAATCTTTTTTGTGCATATAGGACAAGAAGACAAATATAGTATTCTTAAAGTACAAGTCACTAATAAGGCCTTAGAGTCGCTGATCCTTGGGAAGGATCAGGGAGGCACTTTGACTTGTTCTCTATGGAACGTCATGTAAGAGTAGTCAGCTAGCTATCACTGATTTCAACTTCAGATCATTAGCATCGCTGACTCTATCATCAGCTTGCATCAATAGATGGTGCTAATGGTTTCATAGTAACATGACAATTTGTCTTCAAAGGATACTTAGCTGATGTTAGCTCTCACTGATATTGAACAGAGTCAGTGATCAGAGATCACTGATGTCCAAACTATCAGTGAGATAGACTCGCTGAAGTATTGAACTTCATCACAGCAGTGCTAAGTATTTTTTCAGTTATTAGACAAGGATCATTGGTATTTCATCAAGTCATAGAGGAGCTGGATCAACACCATGCCCTAACGAACTGATTTGTTCTTTGTCATTTACCTATCAGTTAGAAGTTGGATAGTCGAGAAACATAATCTTGAGTATTTAGAGTTGACTGTTTCCAGGTCATACTCAAAGATGAAATATCGTGATGCAAAAGGAAAAGCCTAGTTATACCCGATTTTTGAACATAAATGACGTTTCCTAAAAAGGAAAATCTATATCACTTACCTGGGTATAAGAGTTCTTATAACCTGGTTAGCCTAAGTGCCTGTCTAGGGGCCTCCTTAGGTTATAAGACACTTGAGGGTCGAATTATGTGCAGAAGCTGACAAACAAGTGATCGCACATCCAATGTTATAAGACACTTGAGGGTCACACCTGTGAGGACCTATAATTCGAACAAGTAAAATAACCCTGTTTGGAGAGTTTAAGTACACAATAGTTAATTGTGAATTAGTTGGGTGTTTTTATGTATAAACTCCAAAGATTAAGGTTTCTAGTAATTATATATTTATTAGTTAAATATATATATATATATATAATAGGTTAATTAAGTAGAGGGAGGATCATACACGAACACCCCCATTTACAAGAATGAATGAACTATATTTGAGCCACACATTATGTGGGACCCACCAATTAATTAAATCATTTGTGATTTAGTGGTGGGACCTACCTGAATCACATATGATTTAATAATGGGTGGGTCCCACATCATATGTGATCCAAAATGGTTCTTTTATTCTTGCAAATCAATTTTGTTCTTGTTTGAACCTTTCTCTAATTAAGTAATTATATTTATTAGTTAAATAAATATATATAATAGATTAATTAATCAGTTTTATAATTATCTAGAAATTATATATGGAATAAAAATATATAATGGTATATTCTTTCTTAGAGGAAAAGAAAGAATATAGATTATTATATGGTAGCTATTTTATATGCAAACTTTTCCATATAAATATAATAGCTGGGTTATCAGTTTAATCAATTGTTCAATCAAGAAACCTAAAACTCCAAAAATTCTCTCTCTCCTCTCCCGATTATCGACTCAACCATAAACCCGAAAACCTTCTTGGTGTTTGTGTTTATTCGATAATATAGTTCACGTGACAGCTGGTTCGTGATCGGTGGGTTCATTCCGGCTAGAAGGAAGTTCGTAAAGTCTCATTACGGGTGGACTTTGCTCAAGCAATCGAGATACTACCGTTAACCTTTTATTACGCTACTTTAGTTATTAGATAAACGACAAGATCTATGTGGTTTTTGGGTTTTATCGCATGTTTACGCTTCCGCTAAATCAAACCTGTTTGGTTTGATTGTTTAAACCTTATAAAACAGTTTGTTTCTAAAAGGTTTGATGTGTATCTCATTCCAGTTAGGTTTGAGATCCATAGATTAATCGTTTCAGTTTGATACGAAGATCTCACTAAAACCCAACACATATATGATTTTGTACAAATTTTAATGTAAAATCATATGTAATTTTGTACAAATTTTAATGTAAAATCATATGTGATTTTGTACAAATTTAAATTTAAAATCATATATGATTTTGTACAAATGATATTCACATATTTTAAATACTAAATATGTTTAATAATTATAAGATTAAGAATATTTTTACAAAATTTGAACTCCCGGTAATTTTCATGAATTAATAGAGCCTCATCATTTAAACTATATAAATAAATATAAGATCAAGGTAAAATACAATGTCAATTATGTCAAAAACATCACGGCAAAGACCAACCACCGCTGGCTGCCTTGCGGCCGCGCCTAGCGGCGGCGGTGGTCAATGTGTTCGAAACTGCAACCAACGAAAACCACCACGGTGGCAGACGGTGGTGATTGAACTCGGCGACCGCCGGCTACCTTGGTTGAAACATAGGCGGCTGCGGCGGTCCTTGCCGTCGACCGCCCAGTACGATGGTGGTGGCGGTATGGTGTTGATGACCCGCGGCGATGGTGGTGGTTGATATCTACCACTCTCGCCGGTGACGGTGACATGGTGGTTATCGTCGACCACTGGCTGTCTTTGGACAATGGTGGCGGTGATCGTTGTTGGTTGTAACGGTGGCAGCATATCGCCGATTAAAGGCGACGGTAGTGTGGTTTATTGTCATTCGATCCATCGACCGAGACCACGGCGGCCTCGTGGTGGCACTCGAGCCATAACCACCAGATCGGTGATAGGCCGAGGAGACTGCACCCACCAGAAGCCGTATCAGCGGCGATGGATGGCGGTCATTGGTCGTTTGTTGTTCAAATAACGAACAGCCACAACGATGGTGGTGGTCGATTGCTGCCACTCTCACTAACGGCGGTAGTCACGATGATATCACCGGTTAATGACAACAGTAGTGGCACAACACTGATGCTGTCTCGTAATGGATGCGATAGGACGAACTAGGATTCAAATCGATTTTACGAAGGCCCATTGTTATCAGTTTGATAACGGGCATAAGCCATAGTAATTTTGGACCAAGTATATGGCACAAATTGTTTATGGGGCTCTTTAACCCAATTTTCAAATAAATTAAGGAGTTTTATTTTCCTAGTAAAACTAATTAAAACAAGATCTTTGACCCGTTTTGGTCAAATTGGCCCAATGTCTTTTTCGAATAGTTGATCGAATCACGACATGGTTCACGGGATAATGTTTTCGACACGTTTGTTTGAAATATACGTTTTGATTAAAAGTGAATATTTTAGAAAATTGGTTTGTTTTATAAATAGATTTATAAGTCAATAAATCTTGGCATTTTCATAAAAATCAATTTCAGATTAAAATATCGTTTTCGGTTTATAAAACAGTTTGTTTTATAAATCAGTTAATACTATGGCTTGCGATAAACGAAATAATTTCAATGGATCTAGGTTTACCTTATTTATTTTATAATGCTTGTGTTATAAAATTGTGTGGTTTATATTATACATGATTTAGTATATAAGTAATTATCGGTTTTGCCAATTTAGACCCTTGATTCTTTTGGGGAGGCCTGCGAGGCACTTACAACCCCATTTATCATGTAAAATGACCATAGGATAGTTTTTATTTTCTGGAGTTCCTTCAAGGATGCCGAGGCAAGTGGGAGCTACGCGGGAGAAATAGTTTTATTTGTTTAGGTCATTTTGGTCCTTTAGGGTGCATTTGGTATTAGGACAGGACAAAACAGAACAAGAAAGGATAGAACAGGACAGAACAGTTGTTCGATGTGTGGTAAGTCATAACTGAACTAGACAGAACAGAACAATATGAAGTAAATGACCAATATACCCTTGATAAGCAATTTATTATTTTTTATCAAATAACTAATCTAAATGAAATTAACAAATATTGAACAAACAAGTAATAAAATTGATATCAATTAATTGCTTATCCTTATTAATACAATAGCATAAATAAGTAATAAAGTGAAAATAAATTAAAATAAACAAGCTTTCTTCAAGAAACATCATCCACAGGAGCATCAACTTCCATTTACAAATTTCAAAGTCATCCCCAACATTCCACCATATCAACACCACCACCTGCAAATCAACCAAACCACCGCCATCACCGATTGTAATCAAATCAAGACCACGAGCAGACCCATTATTAGTCATCACCGCAGATCAAGATTTACAGAAGCATAGATAGATTTTACCAAGCATACATCGAATTTTCAGAAGTAGACCCATTATTTTCTTTACCTTTCTCGATTTTTAGAGAGCTCTGGACTGATCTGGATGCAAACATAAATCGAATTTCAGCAGCCAATTTTGAGAACGAAATCGATTTTGTAAAAATTAAAGCAGAAAGAATCGATTTTAGTTCTTCCTTTGTCGATTTGAAGAAGACTAGGTCGATCGTAAGGAAGCTGGAAGCTAGGGTTTGAGGGATGGAGGGGTATGTCATCTGGAGAATGTCATCTAATGATGAAGATGGTGATATTAGAGGTTAAATAAAGGCATTTTGGTAAAATGCTTATTTGTTCCACTTAGTTCCATTTATTTTTGGAGGACACATTTGTTCCACTTGAGTTCCACTTAGTCCCTGTTCTGTTCCAACTTTAGACACACCAAACATGGGACACGAAAGCCTTGTTCATGTCTGTTCTGTGCTGTTCACCTACCAAACGCACCCTTAGGTAGCGTTTGGTACACAGACAAGATTGGACAGGACAGGACAGGACTGGACTGGACAGTACTGGACAGGACAAGAGAGTAGGTTAGGACTGGACGGGACAGGACTGGACAGGACAAGACAAATGTCTGTTTTGTGTTTGGTACGCTTAGGACTGGACTGGACAAAACTAGACAAGTTCTCCCAAAAAATTATTTGATGATTTTATATATCACATAATAGTTATAATTAACACAAATAAACTAAACTATATAATTTATAAAAAGATTACGCAATTTTCATAAACATAAACACACACATATATAGGGGTCGTATCAAATATATATGATTTTTATTAAACTGCTATTGATGGTTATGGTAGAGGTGGAGGTGGTGGCCAACTGTGGTGGTTGGTGGTTGTGGAGAACGTGAAGATGGTGGATAGTGGTGGTGGTGACCAATGGTGGTGGTGGTGGTTACGGTGGCGATGGACAATGGTAGAGGTGGTGGTAGGTAATCGTTGACAGTTGGTAGAAGAGGTTATTGTAGTGGAAGAGGAAGTGGAGGTGGCCGATAGTGCCTACCGGTGGCGGCGACGGCCATAACTAGTGGTGGTAAACACAAAACAAATACCATATTGAAGTTATGTTGGGTGCAAAATCGGATTGTATCCGAGATCACAAGTTGGTGCTAAAAGTGAAGAAAAAGGCAAAGTCAAAGTGGGCAACAAAGTCAAAGTTTACTTTTATTGTTTTAGTTTTCCTTTATTAGAGTAGATTTTGTAATTGTTCTATAGTGTGAGGGTTTGAGTGTTTGGGTATAAATACTCATAGTTAGTTCATTTGGAAGTAGAGAGCATGCATACGTATCATTGTGTAAATTGAGAGTGAATTGAGAGTTATAGTTCTTAAGTGTGTGTGTTCTTGGTGTGGATAGTGTGTGTAATCAATTCATCAAGAATCAATGACATATGGCTTTCAAATCATTCTCTACTTGATTGCATGTTGATTAGAACTTGAATCTGGAACAACGAGCGGTATCAGAGCTGGAAATTCACTTGAATTTGGTATGATTTCTTGACTTTTCTATGTTTTTTTGAAAATGGAGGTTTGAGTTTTGATGTTCTTCATTTGATCATGATTTGGATCTGAATTTGATTGTTTGTGGTTAATATGATGTTTTTACAGTGTTTAGGAGTGATTTAGAGTCAAAATTTGGTGATTTGAGCAGTAATTTTTGAGTTTTTTTACCTTCTGCTCGGTTTTTCTTCGTTTTTCCGAATTCTGTTCATATTTTCCGAATTGGAATATTCAAAAATTCCGAATCGGAAAATACCAGTTTTCCGAATCGGATTTTTGAAATTTTCCGAATCGGAAAATTTTTTGGACTTGAATTGTTGTTTAGATCTGATCTTACTCGTTTTCCGACTTGGTATTAGTCAAATTCCGATTCGGAAAACATCATTTTCCGATTCGGAAATTGCCCAAATACCAACTCGAAATTTTTTCTCGGAACTCTATCTGACTTGTTTTTCCGATTCGGAAAACAACATTTTCCGATTCGGAAAATTGCAAAATCCGAATCGGAGTTTAGTGTTTTCCGAATCGGATTGTTTTAAGAGTTAAAAAAAAAAAAAAAAAACACAATGGATTGAAACTACCGATTGTATTGATAACAGATTGCTTAATGATTTCAAACCAAAGCCTCAATCTGCAAGAACAAACTCTCACAGACGAGCAACACTTCTCTATTGCTAGGAAATTCTTGAGGCTCACTTTTCTATCTCTCAAACAAATCTGATATCTCTCGTAATCTAAAACAAAAACAACTATCTACTATATATACAGATTACAAGATAAGAATAAGGAAAACAAATCTTCTAAACAAACTCCAAGATCTTCGGGATCCTTGCCTTATCGCTCCAACTTGAATTGTTTCCTTATCGCAATCTTAGAAGCAACAGTAAAACATAAGAAGCATTAACTGAAACTGAAAGTACTAACTAGCAGTAGTAACTAGCAGTAATAACAGTAGCAACATTAACTCCTTAGCAGCAGTAACCATTACTGCTTCTAAGTTTTCTTCAGCAACACTAACTTTGAATCAGCAGCACTAATAATACTTCGTCTTCTTTTTCAGCTCCAATACCTCTACTGCAGCATTAACTCTTTATCAGCAATATTAACTCCAAAATATCCAACATATATGCTGATTGTACTTTTTTTGCTGTTGAAATTGTGGTGTTTGTTTAAGGTTTTTTTGTCAAATTTCCTTGTTGGAATTTCATGGTTGTGGTGTTGTTTTTTGGGAGGCTTGTAAGCTACTGTTTGCCTCCCTTTGTAGTGGGTCGTGCCTAATTTGGCTTTGTGCTTGTTGTGTTTTTCTTTGTTGTTGGTAATAAAGTTTTGGCTGTTTCAGAAAAAAAAATTACTAAATTGATTTTCCCTTTTTTTTTAAATAATTCATATAGATCTCCATTATTTCATCCAAAAATGTCTCTAAAAATTGAAGGTAATATTCTAAAAAACTTTATTAGAATACCAATTATATAGATAAAATTACATATGATTTCAGTGTCATATTGTTAGTAATTATGTGCAGAAGTTGACAAACCAGTGATCGCACATCCAATGTTATAAGACACTTGAGGGTCACACCTGTGAGGACCTAATAAACCCTGTTTAGAGAGTTTAAGTTCACAATAGTTAATTGTGAATTAGTTGGGTGTTTTTATGTATAAACTCCAAAGATTAAGGTTTCTAGTAATTATATATTTATTAGTTAAATATATATATATAATAGGTTAATTAAGTAATTATATTTATTAGTTAAATGAATATATATAATAGATTAATTAATCAATTTTATAATTATCTAGAAATTATATATGGAATAAAAATATATAATGGTATATTCTTTCTTAGAGGAAAAGAAAGAATATAGATAATTATATGGTAGCTATTTTATATGCAAACTTTTCCATATAAATATAATAGCTGGGTTATCAGTTTAATCAATTGTTTTTTTTTTGAAGGGAAAACTCGGCAATATTATAAAAGAAAAGGACAACGGGCACTAACACCCAAGTAAGTAATCAAAACCATAGATAGACCCTATGGCGAACCAAATAAGAAAAGCAAACAACCAACCAAAAAGGAAAAGAACCCAAACAAGAAAACACCACCAACGCAAACCAAAGAACCAAAAACACAAAACAAACCAAACTAAAACCATCAGCTAAGTCTTTTTTCCAATTCTCCACATCGCTTCCCTTGCCAAGATCAGGTCCCGAACTTGCTTGTAAACCACAATCGATGGCTTTTTCATCCTCTTGAATAACCTTCTGTTCCTTTCCCTCCAAATGAAATAAACCGTACCCGACAACGCCAACCTATGAGTCATTCTGCAAGGTCCTCGGTCATCATTAAGATACTCCATAATTACATTCCAAACCTCCGGAAAACCATGCAAACCAACCATCGTCTTCAAACGTCGCCATATATCTCGAGAATAGGAACACCCAAAGAATATGTGGTCATGAGAATCAGCACACGTTTCACATAACGGACACCGTAAATCCGAAGCATCATGCATCCAAACTCCTATGCGATCCTGTGTGGGTAATCTTCTATGACAGGCGGTCCACATGCAAAACCCATGTTTCAGAACATGACCTTTAAACCAGACATATTTTGTCTAAGGTAGAGAATGAAACGCACCTGACAAAGACCGCCATGCTTCCTTTATCGAAAACTCAATCCGATGATCACCAATCCCTTTCCACAGTAAAACATCAGCAGTTTCCAAAGCAAGAGGAAGACGCTGAGAAAAAGCAATCGGATTCATATTGACCCACACTTCCGGCCAAACACCATTACAAGTAACAATGAGATCTCTTACCGAAGACAACGTGTCAAAACCTTCATTTGTAAAGCAACGATAAGGATCCAGCCTGTAGCCATGTATCCGACCATGCATTCACCTGAACACCCGACCCTACCTGATATACAAAGAACTCTCTTACCGATGACCGAATATCAAGAATTTTTCTGAATATCCAAGACCATTGTTGTTTCGGTCTGAGGGTCCAAAACGAATGTTGCCGAATGCAATATCTCCAGATCCAATTAACCCAAAGAGAATTCCGATGCGTGAGAAGATCCCATATGTGCTTGGCTATAAAAGCTCGGTTCCAAACCCCTAAACGCTTGAAACCTAACCCACCATTCGGGATTGGTTTACATATCATCTCCCATGAAATCTTACACTTACCCTTCGAGTTATCTCCTTGTGCCCATAGGAAATCACGAAAACAACTCTCTAATTCGTGTATAATCGCAGACGGAAGTACATAAATTAACATCCAGTAAAGCTGCATGGATTGGAGAACAGAAACAATAAGCTGTTTCCGTCCACCAAACGAAAGGAATTTGGATTTCCAGTCGTGTATCCGAACTTTAACCTTGTTGACTAAAGGTGCAAAATCTGAAACCCTGAGACAAACCGGCGATAAAGGAACCCCAAGATATCGGATCGGGAAAGTACCAGTATTAAGAGGAAGATAATCAAGAATAGCAGCACGAGTTTCATTTGAAACATTACAAAAGAAAACTTCACTCTTAGAGAGATTCGGTTCAAGACCCGAAACCAGACGAAACCTGTCCAAAGCTCGCTTCACAACCTCTACCGACCGTAAATCACCACTTGTAAAAACAAATAAATCGTCAGCAAAACATAGGTGAGTAATAGCAAGCTCATCACACCCCTGGTGAAACCTAAAGTCATCAGCTTCTACAATACACTGCCTTAACAACATGGAGAAGCATTCCATAACTATGGTAAAAAGATAAGGGGAAATGGGATCACCTTGCCTTAAACCACGCGCACCTTTAAAGAATCCAAAAGTTTCTCCATTAAGAGCAATAGAGAAAGATGACGTATTCAACATCTGATCAATCCAGTTACAGAAGACAGGATGAAAACCGAAACCCTGAAGCATCCTCAACAAAAATCTCCAATCAACGGTATCATAAGCTTTCCTCTGATCTATCTTAAAAGCACATCTCGGCTGACTTGTATCCCGCTGATAACCCGCAACCAACTCATGAGCCATTAAAATGTTATCAGAGATCTTTCTACCAGGAATAAAAGCAGACTGATCAGGGCCAATAAGCTGAGATAAGAAAGGTTTCATGCGTTCCGCAATGATCTTAGATATCACCTTATATAAAACATTACAACACGAAATAGGCCTAAAATCAGTCACACGAGTTGCATTTGGCACTTTTGGAATAAAGCAAAGCAATGTATGGTTCAACTCTTTCAGCAACTTTCCCGAATAGAAAAAATTGTGAACCGCCACTTACACATCCCTTCCCACTATATTCCTAGCAGATTTGAAAAACTTTGAACTATACCCATCAGATCCAGGTGCCTTATCATTACCAATGTTAAACAGAGCCCACTTAATCTCATCATCTAAAATAGGCCAAATCATATGCAAGGATTCCGAAAGTGACAAAGAATTGTGGAAGAAATCATTCGGCAGAACCGGTTCTACCAAAGGATCCCTCATACCAAGAAAATCTCGGAAGTGATCCACAAATAATGCACCTACGACCTCATCATATACATAATTCCCTTGAGAATCCATAATCGAGCGAATAAGATTCCAATTTTTCCTTTCTCTAACAACTTGGTGAAAAAATTTTGAGAATCCATAACCACTCTGATACCACTTGTTGGTCCTCTATTGATGGCCAATAAGATAAATTGTATTGTGGAAGGGGGGGTTTAATACAATCAACACAGTTTCTTCCACTTAATTCAGTCCACGGCTCCTTTGGAGCCTTTGTGTGAACTGAAGTAGATTGTTTGTTGAAACAAATCAAGACTATGTCAAGATCCAAACAATCTTTTTAAGTATTTTGGCACTAAGCCTTTGCTTATGCACAAAGCAAGTATTAGAAGAGATAGAAAGAATTAGAAGATAGAAAGAAGAAAGGATTGGGGTATAGAAGATGGACCAAAGGTTATGTTTGAAGAACACACTACGTTCATATTTATACCCCATGAATTTAAAGGAATGCCATCCCCAACAAACAAGTAATAAAATTGATATCAATTAATTGCTTATCCTTATTAATACAATAGCATAAATAAGTAATAAAGTGAAAATAAATTAAAATAAACAAGCTTTCTTCAAGAAACATCATCCACAGGAGCATCAACTTCCATTTACAAATTTCAAAGTCATCCCCAACATTCCACCATATCAACACCACCACCTGCAAATCAACCAAACCACCGCCATCACCGATTGTAATCAAATCAAGACCACGAGCAGACCCATTATTAGTCATCACCGCAGATCAAGATTTACAGAAGCATAGATAGATTTTACCAAGCATACATCGAATTTTCAGAAGTAGACCCATTATTTTCTTTACCTTTCTCGATTTTTAGAGAGCTCTGGACTGATCTGGATGCAAACATAAATCGAATTTCAGCAGCCAATTTTGAGAACGAAATCGATTTTGTAAAAATTAAAGCAGAAAGAATCGATTTTAGTTCTTCCTTTGTCGATTTGAAGAAGACTAGGTCGATCGTAAGGAAGCTGGAAGCTAGGGTTTGAGGGATGGAGGGGTATGTCATCTGGAGAATGTCATCTAATGATGAAGATGGTGATATTAGAGGTTAAATAAAGGCATTTTGGTAAAATGCTTATTTGTTCCACTTAGTTCCATTTATTTTTGGAGGACACATTTGTTCCACTTGAGTTCCACTTAGTCCCTGTTCTGTTCCAACTTTAGACACACCAAACATGGGACACAAAAGCCTTGTTCATGTCTGTTCTGTGCTGTTCACCTACCAAACGCACCCTTAGGTAGCGTTTGGTACACAGACAAGATTGGACAGGACAGGACAGGACTGGACTGGACAGTACTGGACAGGACAAGAGAGTAGGTTAGGACTGGACGGGACAGGACTGGACAGGACAAGACAAATGTCTGTTTTGTGTTTGGTACGCTTAGGACTGGACTGGACAAAACTAGACAAGTTCTCCCAAAAATTATTTGATGATTTTATATATCACATAATAGTTATAATTAACACAAATAAACTAAACTATATAATTTATAAAAAGATTACGCAATTTTCATAAACATAAACACACACATATATAGGGGTCGTATCAAATATATATGATTTTTATTAAACTGCTATTGATGGTTATGGTAGAGGTGGAGGTGGTGGCCAACTGTGGTGGTTGGTGGTTGTGGAGAACGTGAAGATGGTGGATAGTGGTGGTGGTGACCAATGGTGGTGGTGGTGGTTACGGTGGCGATGGACAATGGTAGAGGTGGTGGTAGGTAATCGTTGACAGTTGGTAGAAGAGGTTATTGTAGTGGAAGAGGAAGTGGAGGTGGCCGATAGTGCCTACCGGTGGCGGCGACGGCCATAACTAGTGGTGGTAAACACAAAACAAATACCATATTGAAGTTATGTTGGGTGCAAAATCGGATTGTATCCGAGATCACAAGTTGGTGCTAAAAGTGAAGAAAAAGGCAAAGTCAAAGTGGGCAACAAAGTCAAAGTTTACTTTTATTGTTTTAGTTTTCCTTTATTAGAGTAGATTTTGTAATTGTTCTATAGTGTGAGTGTAACACCCCGCTAAAGCGGAAACACGAGGTGCGACAGCTAAGATTTCAAGGCGATAGGAGATAACAACATCAACCATTCGTTCCAAAATATCCAAAGTTTTTAAAATTTAAATTGTATTACAACCAACGGAAGTTTGAAATTACAAACATAACAAAATAAAATACTAAGTCTTGATTGATGTCTACAAGTGCTCAAAACTAAGCTTTCTCATTCACCTTCTGATTTCCTGAAAAGCATGTTAAAACAAGCGTCAACTACGAGAGTTGGTGAGTTCACAGGTTTTCATATGCACAAAACAGTTTAAATGCAACAATTTTAGTGAACCTTTTTATTCACTCAACTTTTCATAAACAAGGTATAGTGAACCCGTTCATTCACTAAATTTTCATAAACAGTTATAGTGAATCCGTTCATTCACTAAATTTTTATAAACAGTTATAGTGAATCCGTTCATTCACTAAATTTTTATAAACAGTTAGAGTGAATCCGTTCATTCACTACCAACATGTGAGTAAATTTCCCGGGTCATGTTAATCGCATGGTATTTATTCTTTGAGCCACTACTAAACCTAAAACCAATTTGCCCTAACGATCTACCTCAGAGGTGGTTGCGAACCACATGGGTAGAGCGTTCTCGCGAACTACCTCAACGGTGGGACTAAAACCCCACATGTGTAGACGCTGCACTACCTCAGCGGTGGGACTAAATCCCACATGTGTAGTACCACATATGATTACGTGCACCCTATACTCGTCAGTAAACAAGGGTGGGTCCACTCTACCAAATAGCGCTATCCACAATAACCATTGGCTCGAAACGAGTTAATAGTAGTGTATTCAACATGGGACTTTTACTCAATATATCATGCCGCATAACATTTCAAATTTAGCTCACAATACATTTCATTTCATTTCATTTCGCAATAATTTCACAATTTTTCACATTCATTTATAAACATGCTTTTCACCCCAAAACTCGTAAAAACGGTAAAAACGGGGGCTGTGAATACTCACCTCGAGTGCTTAGTGCGGATTTGAAAGGGTTGATGCGTGACCTAAATCCCGGCTCCGAACTAGGGTCGTCCTATCAAATACGAAATTTTAACGTAAGTCCTAGGTCCAACGGCCCTTAACTAAAATCGTACCGAAATCCATTATATGCCATTATATAAATTTTATAGCCTAATCCAATAAAAATTCATTTTGTCACAATTGAAAGTCTTCCAAACATTTTAGAAGTTCAAATTTTATAAAATTGGGCTTTTAAGAAATTTTCAGAATCTGTCAAAATTTTTAAGTTGTAAAAATTGTCATTTTGAACTTAGGTCCTCTAAATATTGAGTCTTTAAATTTTTACCCCCTGAATTAGGGGATGTTAGGAACATTTTCACCAAGTTTCATGATTTTTAGAGAATTTTTACTATTTTTAAACATTTTTACAAAATTAGTGGTAAGGGCTGAAATTCCAGAATACCTTTAGGTAAAGTTTAGTTCATAAATAATTCTATACACCACTTTATCACGAATTTCCAAAGAGATTTTCTAGGTAAAACATATACCAAACGTTTGAGATAAGTTTCATGTCATAAGGATGATTTTTGAGGGAGATATGACCTTTTCAAGTGGTGCATGTGTAATCTGCCATAAGAGGACAGCCTACACCACCAACTTAAACTCATTGGTTGAAGTCCCAAAACTCCTCTAAATGACATGATCTTGGACTTTTTAGAAAGCTAACTCAAAGTACTTGAGTTTAGAATCAAGAAAATCGTATTTTAGATAAATAATCAAGGAGTTATGCTAGTTTGAAGTTGACCAAAGTTTCTGACCAAAACACTGTTGCACACAAAAATGTTTTATGGTGGTTTGGGTTCAAATCTTGGTGTTTTTGCACCATTCCAGTGGGGTTTGAACCCTAACACTTTAAATATCATCCCATAAAATTTTCATGAAGAAATAAGTTCAAGAAAGCCCTTTTTGGGTCGTGTAAAGTGCATGCAACTATTTTGACAGAATCTGTCCAACATTTTAACATCCAATATGCTACCAAAACACATAAAATCATACCATTTCGGGGTTTTTCTTGCTATTTCACCCATAACTCAGATTATTCAAGTGTAATAAAACTAAAATATGCTCTCATACCATCCAAACCCATGCATGAACTATTGATGAAGTTTAGCACAAGTTTGGTGGTCAAAAACATCATCTAAATGATTTTTGATGCATTTCTTGTGTTCTTATGGGGAAATCATTGATTTTCACCTTCATAGAATGTTATACAACATTTTCTAAGGTTCAATCTCTTTCCCAAACACATGTTTCTTTATTTGAATCAAAAGGGGTTAAAACCCTTGAAAAAGAAGAAGAAAAACTCACATATGAGTTAAAAATCGAAGTAGAAATCATCTAAACTATGCTTACCTTTGATGAACACCCAATCTTAATCTCAAATAGGTTTTAAAACCTTTAAAAATCTGGATTCAAGTGGTGTTCTTGGCTGAGTTTTAGTGAGAGAGTAGAGAGAATTAGAGAGAGAGATGAAGATTTGAAAAAAAATGATAATGAGATTTGTTGGGAAAAAGAAATAATGATGGGTTTTATATGAGAGAAATAAAAAGGAAGAAAGATGATTGGAGGAGGAGGGGAGGTGGCCGGCCAAGGGGGCCCACCCACCTCTTTCTTTATATTTTTTTTTATTTAAAACAGTATACATTCTACACTGTTTGTTCGACGCGGTACCGGGTTTTTGACGTTTTTTAGCAAATTCCGACTTTTCGAAGGTGGTTTTAGGTTATCTAGGTTACTTTACACATATTTTAAACATTATAACTTAAATTTCCAAAAATTATCTTAATTTTGGCATTTTAGGATTATCGGGTGATTTCGGGCCGGTTCGGGCTTTTTCGGGCAGTTTTCGGAACTTTTAGGATTTTAACCTAACTTTTTCGCACAAACTAATCTAGATTATTTTAGTAACTTAAATAACTACCTTTTTACCTATGGAGACGCTACTGAGTGATTTTCAGGCCGCTAATCGGAGAGCCGAATTTTGTCGGTTGTCACATTTACCCCCTGTTGAAAGAAATTTCGTCCCGAAATTTACTATTTGCCATAACTAGGAAGGCTCATTTGTAAACAGGTGAGGGTACTTGCTCTTTATACAAGCTTCTCGTTCCCAGGTAACTCCAGTCCATACTTTGAGTTCCACCAGACCTTGACAATTGGTATCTTACTATGCCTTAACTGCTTGACTTCTTGGTCAAGAGTTTCAATTGGTTCCCCTGAAATGCGTAGCCGCTCATTGATTTAAACTTCCTCTAATGGTAGAACCACTGTTTCCATGGACAGTCTTTTTCTTCAGATTCGAACATGGAAGGTATCATGGATGGCACTGAGTTCCTAAGGAAATTCCAATTTGTATGCAGCTAGTTCGGCTCGCTCTTGCGTCTCAATTGGTCCAATGAATCTAGGACTCAGTTTTCCTTTCTTTCCAAACCCTAGAGATCCTTTCCATGGTAATACTTTCAAAAGTACCTTGTCACCAACTTGCAATTCCAAAGGCTTCCTGCGATTATCAGCATAACTCTTATAACGATCCATGGCTGCTTTTCAGCCTTTGCTGCATTGATTTAAATTTTGTCCGTCGTTTCTTGAACGATATCGGGCCTAGTTAGTTGTCGTTCTCCAACCTCTAACCAACTAAGTTGTTGTAGGAGATTTCAGTCAATGATAGATGGTTGTTCCAACTTCCTCCTAATTCCATCACGCAGGCACACATAATGTCCTCCAGCGTTTGTATGGTTTCCTCTGTCTGTCCATCCGATTGAGGACGATATAAGGTGCTTAGGTCTAATCTTGTGCCCATCACTTTGTTTAATGATTTCCAGAATCGTGAAGTAGAACTGCTGTCTCTATCGGAGATGATCAAGATTGGCATTCCATGTCGCATAGCTATCTCATCGACATACAATTTCGCGAGTCTATCAATGCTGTAAGTTTCCCTTATTGGCAAAAAGTGCGCAGATTTCGTGAGTCGATCAACGATTACCCAAATCGAATCATGCCCCTTTTTAGTCTTGGGTAACTTGGTCACGAAATCCCTTGATATCCGCTCCCATTTCCATTCTGGGATTTCCGGTTGCTGCAGGAGTCTGGATGGCTTTTTGGTGTTCTACCTTGATCCTGGCACAGGTCAAGCATTTGCTCACATGCTAAGCTATATCCTTTTTCATCCCAGGCCACCAGTAGGCTCTTATAGCCCTTTGTACCTCTTGTTAGATACTGGGTGTATCGAGTATTTCGTCAAATGAGCTTCATCCATGATCGTTGACCTTAACTGATCGACCTTTGGTGACAACATCTTGTCCTTAAAATAACGTACTCCATTAGCTTTCACCTCAAACTCTATTTCTATCTGGTGAAGAGTTCCTTTCTTCAGGTTTTTCTACTTTCAATGCTTCTTCTTGAGCTTCAAGCATTTGATTTTTCAAACTCACCTGCACTACCATTCCCGTGACTCGTGCTCTTGAAGGTTTCACCCTTCTCTTTCCTGCTCAGTGCATCAGCTACCACATTTTCCTTTCCTGGGTGATACTTTATCTCACAATTTTAGTCATTGAGTAACTCGACCATCTTCTTTGCCTTGAGTTCAACATCTTCTGATCGAGGGTGTGCTGAAGGCTCTTGTGATCTGTGAAGATCGTGCACTTTGTACCATAAAGGAAATGCCTCCAGACCTGAAGTGCAAACACCACAGCTCCTAGCTCAAGATAGTGTGTGGTGTAATTCTTTTCGCGAACCTTTAATTGTCTCGACGCATAAGCAATGACCTCCTTATTTTTCATTATCACACATTCTAAGCCTTAATGCGAAGCATCGCAGTACCCCACGATGTTATCTGTTCCTTCAGGTAACGCCAAAAGGAGTGCATTGCACAAGTTATGCTTAAGTAACTGAAACGCTTCCTCTTGTTTTTCTCCCCAAATAAACTTCTTGTCCTTCTGCGTTAAAATTTTCAAAGGTTGTGCAATCTTGGAGAAATTAGCAATGAATCGTCGGTAATAGCCTGCCAGACCGAGAAACTGTCGAATTTCTGTCGGCGTCTTCAGAGTTTCCCATTTCTTTATAGCTTCAATCTTGGCTGGATCAACATGTATTTCTTCTTTATTCACCACATGACTTAAAAGTGCATTTCACGGATCCAAAATTCACACTTAGAGAATTTTGCGTAAATCTCCTCGGTTTTGAGCAACTCCAGTATCAATCTTAGATGTTGCTCATGCTCCTCCTTACTTCGCGAGTGGATTTGCGTGTCGTCTATGAAGACAGTCACAAACTTATCCAGGTATGGTCGACATACTCTGTTCATCAAATCCATGAAAACTGCTGGAGCGTTCGTCAAACCAAAAGGGCATGATCAAGAATTCGCAATGACCATAACGAGTTCTGAACGCTGTCTTGGCAATATCTTCCTCTCGAACTATCATCTGATGGTATCCGGATCTAAGATCGATCTTGGAAAGGTACGTTGCTCCTTGAACTAGATCAACATGGAACTCTATCTGTCTATGCAGGGGTAGTCCGGGTAACTCCTCCGGGAACACTTCTGGATACTCTCTTACAACTGGAAAGTCCTAAATTTGCTCCTCCTTTACCTCTTTATTTACACATGCGCCATAAACGCCATGCAATCCTTTTGCAAATGGCTTCACATTTTCATGTAGGGTACTATACTGGATCTTGATGTGCCTCTTTGGTTCCAATTGCGAATGCCCTTCCTTGAGCCTTGCATCCTTAATCTCTTTGATTTGCTTACGTTGCTTTGTTCATCCTCTTGGTGCTGCTTAAGCCTTTATTCAGCGTGAAATACCTATCTTTAGAGTGGTTTAGGGTTGCGTACCCTTAGCACCCTTTCCGGTCCTTCTGACCTTCCTTTCCTTTCTATAGTAACGAGTAGTGTAACCGACTCGGTTGTCCTTGGTACCCCTAATACAAGCTCCTGGGTGATTGCAGTTGTAGCCATTACATTTTGGATAAGAGTCCATATACTGCCTTGACTCATAGGTCTTTACTCCAAATTTCTTTTGACTTTTATTTGACTGACTTGAGTTGCCTCCTCTGACTGGTGCCCTACTTTCCTTTATTACCATCTTTCCATTCGATGGGTACTATGACTTCCTTAATTCTCCTATTTGCGACAAGGTCGGTTAGTAATTTGAGTGACTATGGTAGGTACGACTTCCTGGACTTGTTGGGCTATCAGTTGCGCAATGTTGATCACTTAACTCTTACGGTTCCCTTTCTAGCTACGTGTGTTTCTTCTAGGAAATACGGTTTTAAATCATTTGTAAAATGTATGTTTGAGTAAAAGTTGTCTTTTAATAAATGTTCGAAAATATTTGTATTTTATTTATGAGGATTTCTTTACAATAAAATCGGTAAGAACGTCTTGGTGATTAAAGAAAGGTTAGTTTCATTGAAACTTAATATATATCTGAAAGGGGTCAAAATTTGATGTTAATACATCATTAAAATATTTTACCCACCCAAACTAAGGTTTAAATGGGATAACCAAAAGTACACTTTGAAATTCCTTCAAAATTCACGAGAGTTACAACCGAAAGGATCAGTTTTGCCAACAGTATTACCGCAACTTGTCCGCCCAAGTCAACTTTCCTAGTCGTCCTTCTTGTCTTCCTAGCATTTTCTACAACTTTGGTGGTACATTCCTCCAATAGATGCACCAATTTTGTCGACTTAGTCATGGCCTGATTCTATCTTGATGCCCTGCTTCGACTATTTTGCAGTCCGCCGGCGAGTGTTTGCATAGTTCGAGTCTCTCCTTGTGCCATACTAATATTATGAGCGATCAATATCCCCGAAAGGATATGAAATGATCTTGCATTACCCCAATGGGTTATTGCCAATCCACTCCGAAAGGTTGCCGTAACTGTCTTCTGAGTTGTCTCGTTTGAGGTGCTGGGAGGTTCAGGTTGGGCGTAGGAATAACTGGGGTAGGTTCAGGTAGGACACTTGTTGGGGTAATCGAAGGTGGATTGCTTAAATATCCTTACTTGTTACTCTAATGTCGGAATCATAATGCTTAGACGGGTCCTTCTCCGAAGTCTAAGTAGTAGTGTTCGACATAGTGGTTGTAGTGCCCGCAAGACTCATTAACGCGCATTCAAAATACTAGTGACATCCTAGCGCTAACGCAGGAGTGTTCAACAGTGACGTTACCTTTCTTAACGCGTAAATGCTATAGTAAATATCAACATCATGATATGCTTATGTGAACTCACACAGTTTTCGCTTTTCAGGAAATTTTTCGAAGGCTTCAAATTTTTATTTTCTAACAATACGCTTAGTTCATAAGTCCTATCCTACTTATATCATGGCTAAGCGTAGGTGATCAGGCTCCGCTTATCTATGATATATCAGAATAGCACCTATCCTAATCGTATAAGCATTTGAATTCTCCTATACTTCGAAATCTGTGATTAAAATGTTTTAACTTATTTTTGGAAAAATGTTGGTTATAGTACTTGGTTTTATGAAAACCGATGTTCTCTATAACCTATGGCTCTGATACCAAATCTGTAACACCCCGCTAAAGCGGAAACACGAGGTGCGACAGCTAAGATTTCAAGGCGATAGGAGATAACAACATCAACCATTCGTTCCAAAATATCCAAAGTTTTTAAAATTTAAATTGTATTACAACCAACGGAAGTTTGAAATTACAAACATAACAAAATAAAATACTAAGTCTTGATTGATGTCTACAAGTGCTCAAAACTAAGCTTTCTCATTCACCTTCTGATTTCCTGAAAAGCATGTTAAAACAAGCGTCAACTACGAGAGTTGGTGAGTTCACAGGTTTTCATATGCACAAAACAGTTTAAATGCAACAATTTTAGTGAACCTTTTTATTCACTCAACTTTTCATAAACAAGGTATAGTGAACCCGTTCATTCACTAAATTTTCATAAACAGTTATAGTGAATCCGTTCATTCACTAAATTTTTATAAACAGTTATAGTGAATCCGTTCATTCACTAAATTTTTATAAACAGTTAGAGTGAATCCGTTCATTCACTACCAACATGTGAGTAAATTTCCCGGGTCATGTTAATCGCATGGTATTTATTCTTTGAGCCACTACTAAACCTAAAACCAATTTGCCCTAACGATCTACCTCAGAGGTGGTTGCGAACCACATGGGTAGAGCGTTCTCGCGAACTACCTCAACGGTGGGACTAAAACCCCACATGTGTAGACGCTGCACTACCTCAGCGGTGGGACTAAATCCCACATGTGTAGTACCACATATGATTACGTGCACCCTATACTCGTCAGTAAACAAGGGTGGGTCCACTCTACCAAATAGCGCTATCCACAATAACCATTGGCTCGAAACGAGTTAATAGTAGTGTATTCAACATGGGACTTTTACTCAATATATCATGCCGCATAACATTTCAAATTTAGCTCACAATACATTTCATTTCATTTCATTTCGCAATAATTTCACAATTTTTCACATTCATTTATAAACATGCTTTTCACCCCAAAACTCGTAAAAACGGTAAAAACGGGGGCTGTGAATACTCACCTCGAGTGCTTAGTGCGGATTTGAAAGGGTTGATGCGTGACCTAAATCCCGGCTCCGAACTAGGGTCGTCCTATCAAATACGAAATTTTAACGTAAGTCCTAGGTCCAACGGCCCTTAACTAAAATCGTACCGAAATCCATAATATGCCATTATATAAATTTTATAGCCTAATCCAATAAAAATTCATTTTGTCACAATTGAAAGTCTTCCAAACATTTTAGAAGTTCAAATTTTATAAAATTGGGCTTTTAAGAAATTTTCAGAATCTGTCAAAATTTTTAAGTTGTAAAAATTGTCATTTTGAACTTAGGTCCTCTAAATATTGAGTCTTTAAATTTTTACCCCCTGAATTAGGGGATGTTAGGAACATTTTCACCAAGTTTCATGATTTTTAGAGAATTTTTACTATTTTTAAACATTTTTACAAAATTAGTGGTAAGGGCTGAAATTCCAGAATACCTTTAGGTAAAGTTTAGTTCATAAATAATTCTATACACCACTTTATCACGAATTTCCAAAGAGATTTTCTAGGTAAAACATATACCAAACTTTTGAGATAAGTTTCATGTCATAAGGATGATTTTTGAGGGAGATATGACCTTTTCAAGTGGTGCATGTGTAATCTGCCATAAGAGGACAGCCTACACCACCAACTTAAACTCATTGGTTGAAGTCCCAAAACTCCTCTAAATGACATGATCTTGGACTTTTTAGAAAGCTAACTCAAAGTACTTGAGTTTAGAATCAAGAAAATCGTATTTTAGATAAATAATCAAGGAGTTATGCTAGTTTGAAGTTGACCAAAGTTTCTGACCAAAACACTGTTGCACACAAAAATGTTTTATGGTGGTTTGGGTTCAAATCTTGGTGTTTTTGCACCATTCCAGTGGGGTTTGAACCCTAACACTTTAAATATCATCCCATAAAATTTTCATGAAGAAATAAGTTCAAGAAAGCCCTTTTTGGGTCGTGTAAAGTGCATGCAACTATTTTGACAGAATCTGTCCAACATTTTAACATCCAATATGCTACCAAAACACATAAAATCATACCATTTCGGGGTTTTTCTTGCTATTTCACCCATAACTCAGATTATTCAAGTGTAATAAAACTAAAATATGCTCTCATACCATCCAAACCCATGCATGAACTATTGATGAAGTTTAGCACAAGTTTGGTGGTCAAAAACATCATCTAAATGATTTTTGATGCATTTCTTGTGTTCTTATGGGGAAATCATTGATTTTCACCTTCATAGAATGTTATACAACATTTTCTAAGGTTCAATCTCTTTCCCAAACACATGTTTCTTTATTTGAATCAAAAGGGGTTAAAACCCTTGAAAAAGAAGAAGAAAAACTCACATATGAGTTAAAAATCGAAGTAGAAATCATCTAAACTATGCTTACCTTTGATGAACACCCAATCTTAATCTCAAATAGGTTTTAAAACCTTTAAAAATCTGGATTCAAGTGGTGTTCTTGGCTGAGTTTTAGTGAGAGAGTAGAGAGAATTAGAGAGAGAGATGAAGATTTGAAAAAAAATGATAATGAGATTTGTTGGGAAAAAGAAATAATGATGGGTTTTATATGAGAGAAATAAAAAGGAAGAAAGATGATTGGAGGAGGAGGAGGTGGCCGGCCAAGGGGGCCCACCCACCTCTTTCTTTATATTTTTTTTTTTATTTAAAACAGTATACATTCTACACTGTTTGTTCGACGCGGTACCGGGTTTTTGACGTTTTTTAGCAAATTCCGACTTTTCGAAGGTGGTTTTAGGTTATCTAGGTTACTTTACACATATTTTAAACATTATAACTTAAATTTCCAAAAATTATCTTAATTTTGGCATTTTAGGATTATCGGGTGATTTCGGGCCGGTTCGGGCTTTTTCGGGCAGTTTTCGGAACTTTTAGGATTTTAACCTAACTTTTTCGCACAAACTAATCTAGATTATTTTAGTAACTTAAATAACTACCTTTTTACCTATGGAGACGCTACTGAGTGATTTTCAGGCCGCTAATCGGAGAGCCGAATTTTGTCGGTTGTCACAGTGAGGGTTTGAGTGTTTGGGTATAAATACTCATAGTTAGTTCATTTGGAAGTAGAGAGCATGCATACGTATCATTGTGTAAATTGAGAGTGAATTGAGAGTTATAGTTCTTAAGTGTGTGTGTTCTTGGTGTGGATAGTGTGTGTAATCAATTCATCAAGAATCAATGACATATGGCTTTCAAATCATTCTCTACTTGATTGCATGTTGATTAGAACTTGAATCTGGAACAACGAGTGGTATCAGAGCTGGAAATTCACTTGAATTTGGTATGATTTCTTGACTTTTTTATGTTTTTTTGAAAATGGAGGTTTGAGTTTTGATGTTCTTCATTTGATCATGATTTGGATCTGAATTTGATTGTTTGTGGTTAATATGATGTTTTTACAGTGTTTAGGAGTGATTTAGAGTCAAAATTTGGTGATTTGAGCAGTAATTTTTGAGTTTTTTTACCTTCTGCTCGGTTTTTCTTCGTTTTTCCGAATTCTGTTCATATTTTCCGAATTGGAATATTCAAAAATTCCGAATCGGAAAATACCAGTTTTCCGAATCGGATTTTTGAAATTTTCCGAATCGGAAAATTTTTTGGACTTGAATTGTTGTTTAGATCTGATCTTACTCGTTTTCCACTTGGTATTAGTCAAATTCCGATTCGGAAAACATCATTTTCCGATTCGGAAATTGCCCAAATACCAACTCGAAATTTTTTCTCGGAACTCTATCTGACTTGTTTTTCCGATTCGGAAAACAACATTTTCCGATTCGGAAAATTGCAAAATCCGAATCGGAGTTTAGTGTTTTCCGAATCGGATTGTTTTTAAGAGTTAAAAAAAAAAAAAAAAAAAAAAAAAAAAAAAACACAATGGATTGAAACTACCAATTGTATTGATAACAGATTGCTTAATGATTTCAAACCAAAGCCTCAATCTGCAAGAACAAACTCTCACAGACAAGCAACACTTCTCTATTGCTAGGAAATTCTTGAGGCTCACTTTTCTATCTCTCAAACAAATCTGATATCTCTCGTAATCTAAAACAAAAACAACTATCTACTATATATACAGATTACAAGATAAGAATAAGGAAAACAAATCTTCTAAACAAACTCCAAGATCTTCGGGATCCTTGCCTTATCGCTCCAACTTGAATTGTTTCCTTATCGCAATCTTAGAAGCAACAGTAAAACATAAGAAGCATTAACTGAAACTGAAAGTACTAACTAGCAGTAGTAACTAGCAGTAATAACAGTAGCAACATTAACTCCTTAGCAGCAGTAACCATTACTGCTTCTAAATTTTCTTCAGCAACACTAACTTTGAATCAGCAGCAGTACTAATACTTCGTCTTCTTTTTCAGCTCCAATACCTCTACTGCAGCTTAACTCTTTATCAGCAATATTAACTCCAAAATATCCAACATATATGCTGATTGTACTTTTTTTTGCTGTTGAAATTGTGGTGTTTGTTTAAGGTTTTTTTGTCAAATTTCCTTGTTGGAATTTCATGGTTGTGGTGTTGTTTTTTGGGAGGCTTGTAAGCTACTGTTTGCCTCCCTTTGTAGTGGGTCGTGCCTAATTTGGCTTTGTGCTTGTTGTGTTTTTCTTTGTTGTTGGTAATAAAGTTTTGGCTGTTTCAGAAAAAAAAATTACTAAATTGATTTTCCCTTTTTTTTAAATAATTCATATAGATCTCCATTATTTCATCCAAAAATGTCTCTAAAAATTGAAGGTAATATTCTAAAAAACTTTATTAGAATACCAATTATATAGATAAAATTACATATGATTTCAGTGTCATATTGTTAGTAATTATGTGCAGAAGTTGACAAACCAGTGATCGCACATCCAATGTTATAAGACACTTGATGGTCACACCTGTGAGGACCTAATAAACCCTGTTTAGAGAGTTTAAGTTCACAATAGTTAATTGTGAATTAGTTGGGTGTTTTTATGTATAAACTCCAAAGATTAAGGTTTCTAGTAATTATATATTTATTAGTTAAATATATATATAATAGGTTAATTAAGTAATTATATTTATTAGTTAAATGAATATATATAATAGATTAATTAATCAATTTTATAATTATCTAGAAATTATATATGGAATAAAAATATATAATGGTATATTCTTTCTTAGAGGAAAAGAAAGAATATAGATAATTATATGGTAGCTATTTTATATGCAAACTTTTCCATATAAATATAATAGCTGGGTTATCAGTTTAATCAATTGTTTTTTTTTTGAAGGGAAAACTCGGCAATATTATAAAAGAAAAGGACAACGGGCACTAACACCCAAGTAAGTAATCAAAACCATAGATAGACCCTATGGCGAACCAAATAAGAAAAGCAAACAACCAACCAAAAAGGAAAAGAACCCAAACAAGAAAACACCACCAACGCAAACCAAAGAACCAAAAACACAAAACAAACCAAACTAAAACCATCAGCTAAGTCTTTTTTCCAATTCTCCACATCGCTTCCCTTGCCAAGATCAGGTCCCGAACTTGCTTGTAAACCACAATCGATGGCTTTTTCATCCTCTTGAATAACCTTCTGTTCCTTTCCCTCCAAATGAAATAAACCGTACCCGACAACGCCAACCTATGAGTCATTCTGCAAGGTCCTCGGTCATCATTAAGATACTCCATAATTACATTCCAAACCTCCGGAAAACCATGCAAACCAACCATCGTCTTCAAACGTCGCCATATATCTCGAGAATAGGAACACCCAAAGAATAGGTGGTCATGAGAATCAGCACACGTTTCACATAACGGACACCGTAAATCCGAAGCATCATGCATCCAAACTCCTATGCGATCCTGTGTGGGTAATCTTCTATGACAGGCGGTCCACATGCAAAACCCATGTTTCAGAACATGACCTTTAAACCAGACATATTTTGTCTAAGGTAGAGAATGAAACGCACCTGACAAAGACCGCCATGCTTCCTTTATCGAAAACTCAATCCGATGATCACCAATCCCTTTCCACAGTAAAACATCAGCAGTTTCCAATGCAAGAGGAAGACGCTGAGAAAAAGCAATCGGATTCATATTGACCCACACTTCCGGCCAAACACCATTACAAGTAACAATGAGATCTCTTACCGAAGACAACGTGTCAAAACCTTCATTTGTAAAGCAACGATAAGGATCCAGCCTGTAGCCATGTATCCGACCATGCATTCACCTGAACACCCGACCCTACCTGTAGTCTGGGAGCGTTTTTCGGGCGTTTTTTCACGTAAACTTTTTTAGACTTCTTATCTGATTCTACGGTGAAAAAGTTCACTCATTTTTAAGGTCATTTTTTCCCGAAAAATGCCGGTTTTTCCGAGATTTTGGTGATTTCCGAGAGGTTGCATTTTTGGACTAAGATTTCAATTTCGCGGTCAAAATCAGCTTTCAAATTTTTGAAAAATATTTTTTTCTCGGGATTGCACTATTCACAGTTGACTTTACGGTTGACTTTTTGACTTTTATCACTAACCTTATCTTTGATCAAAAGAAGTGTTCCGAGTTGCATACCTCCAGCAGTTCAGAAGAAATCTACCAGTTTCAGTGAATTATCGATCATTTTCAAGTTCTATTTTCGTATTAGTCAAGATGACGGAGCTAGTTGACCATCATACATTATGGAAGAATTATATGACATACAGTCATCGTGTCTTTGAGCTAAACCAGGAAAATCTAAAGTTGAGTTCTGACAAATCTTTGTTAGAAATGAAGATTGTGGATTTAGAGAAGTTATTACAGAGTGAAAAAGGGCAAGAATCGGAGAATTCAGAATTGTCAAAACAGATAACTGAGCTTCAGCAAACTTTATCTATATCAAATGCTGAAAAGGCTGATCTTCTTATTAAAGTTACTGATCTTGAAGAGTCACTTTCTAATGAAAGAAGTTTAATTACAAGTTTGAAAATTGATTTGCAAAATGAGCATGATGAATTGTTAAAACATTCTTTTGGAAATGCTCAAAACTTAAAACTTGTAACTTCTTTGAGGAAAGAAAATGAATGTTTGCAAAAGAAAGTTCATGAATTAGATGAAGATAAGAAAGTCTTTGAGAACAAACTTATATCTTCTCATTCGAGAGTGATAGAACTTTCAAACCAAGTAAATGATTTTGAGAAAATCGTGATCATCGAGAGAAGTAACTTTGAGAAAGAAAGACGAGCTTTTGAAACTAAGATTGGTGAACTTTCTTTGAAGATATCAGTTTTTGATGAGCAAAAAGAAAACAAGATTTTCAAAGAGTTTTCTGAATCAACATGTTATGTTAATTGTTGTTATGATGATGATGATTCCAACTCTTATGATGGAATGAATGTTTTTGATTCTCTTGAGTCTTGTACCGATTCTTGTACCAACAAGAAGAATGTTGTGGATAGTGAGTTGGTTAAGTTTGAAAAGATGTTACAAGATGAAAGAAAGGTTTTTGAAGAAGAAAGAAAGGTTTTTGAGAAAGAGAGAAAATCTTTTGAAGTGAAAAGTGATAAACTTTCGAAAAAGATTTCTGATTTAGAGAAACAGATTGTGAGTGAAAGAAAAGGTTTTGAGAAAAAGAAGAGTGTTTTTGAAAGCAAGAAGAAAGAGTTAAAGAAAAAGTCTCTCCGTGTTGAAAGAGATAGATGTGTTGAGTTTGTTTTTGAGGAAGAGACTAAAGATTTTGAAAAAGAAAGAAAATCTTTTGAAGAAAAGTGTGTTCTGTTTAGGAAGAAAATTGCTAATTTAGAAGTGCAACTTTCGGATGAAAGAAGTGCT
This sequence comes from Centaurea solstitialis, assembly GCA_030169165.1. Classification (NCBI taxonomy): domain Eukaryota; kingdom Viridiplantae; phylum Streptophyta; class Magnoliopsida; order Asterales; family Asteraceae; genus Centaurea; species Centaurea solstitialis. The sequence continues at coordinate 64,802,302 of CM058040.1, forward strand.
TTTAAAAGAAAAGAACATCTTTTAAAGTGTGAGATAAAAGGTTTTGAGCAACTGATTGCTGAACTAAAGAAACCAACCTTTGAGAAAAATGATTTTGAAGAGGAAAAGAGGGTTTTTGAGACAGAAGTAAGGAAGCTTACATTAAGATTATCTGAATTGTCTTCTGGTATCATGAAAGAACAGATTATGAGTTCTAATCTGAAAAAGAAACTTGATGAAACAGTTGAAGAAAAGAATATTTTATCTGCAATGGTGAAAGATCTTGAAGATATTGTTTTTAAAGTTAATTTGAATGAACCAAAGAGTCCCGATGTTATAGTACAATCACCATATGTTGATTATGCTGATTCTGTTTGTTCATTCAAAACTGCTCCAAGTTCTCTTCATGCAGATGTTTCTTCAACAAAAAGTTTTACACCAACTAATCAGATTCGTCCTTCTAATCTTTTCTATGATCATCAGATTGATGGTTCAGGTAAGAATCATTTGAAGAAAGGTAAGTTTGTTTGGAGAGTTAAAGGGTCTACACCAAATGTAGATAAACCAAAGTTATTTGTTCCTAAACAAAATGTTCAAAAGAACAAGGTTTTTAAAGCTAAATCTTTTGTTAAATCTGATCCAATTTACTCTGTAAATCATGTGATCAGATTATCTCAAAAGAAAATATGTTGTTCTTACTGTGGAACAAATAAGTTTGTTCGAAAAGAAAAGTCGGAAAGTTGGTATGGTACTTACAGTATTCCAAACTATAAACCAACTTCTTTTAACAAAAGAGGTTCCACTTTCAAGTGGATACCAAAATCTGTATGATTTTGTTTTTGCAGGTCTCCATATCTTTAATGCATTATTCAAGGGGGAGAATCTGCAAGCATGTGGTTCCTAAATATATCAGTTTAGGACCCGTTCCTCAATGACAAGTGGTTCCTAAATATATCTGTTTAGGACCCGTTCCTCAATGACATGTGGTTTCTAAATATATCAGTTTAGGACCCGTTCCTCAATGACAAGTGGCTTCTGAATACAACAGTTCAGAACCCGATCCTCAATGTGCAAGTGGCTCTTGAATAAATCAGTTCAAGACCCGGTCTTCAATGGTCTTCAAGGTATTATTCTTACTTTGATGAAGAGCTTTAAATGGAAATAATTGATTATCCATTTGAGGGGGAGTACATAAAAGAGATATTCTTTTTAGGGGGAGTGTTCAAATAAGCTTTCATGCTTATATATTTGAAAGATGAACAACTTTCAGGTATGAAAAACCATTTTTAAATATTCAAACTCACTTCTCGATTCTCAAATGATTTTTCGAATTAGAAGTGTGATTTTAAATGTTTTCATATCATGATGAGTTGACGGATATTTTCTAACCGTGTGTTTCCAAAGATTAATACTTGTGTATTATCTTTTCATATACTTTTCAAGTATTCATACACACCGGTTTAGCTTCTTTTGACTTAGTTATTACCACGTCTCTATATGTTCATACTTTTCGGTGGTAATACACTCGTTTGCTATCTCCTATTTGTATAGATATTTTTCGGTTAGTACTTCATCGTTTCTTTGATTGGATACGTTCTTCATTGCTATATCTATATCTTGTTCGTATAGATAACATTCATTCATTTTGTGTACACCAAAGTTTTTCAAGAACATATCTCACATCATATGATGAATCAGTTTTCTCAAACAAGTTTATATCATTCATGTTCTTCATTTCATATACTTGTTTGAAGAAATTCTTATGCTTCTATATTGATTGTATATATTTGTTCGAGCATGTTTCATATTGGCTCATTGATTCACCCGATGAATCATTGTACTTTCATGTTTAGGAAACTTATTTCATGGGATGTGTGAGCTTAACAGAACTTCTATGGATTTCCAGAACCGGCAATCCTACCCAAGAAGTTATCCTTGAGAAATGAGTGAGGGGTCTACATCAAAGAGTGGGGGAGATAACTCAGGTGGTCGAGTTATTCTCATAGTGATTGAGCGGAAAAATGTTATATGAGAGATTGGTTAGAAGTGAGGATGCTTAAAAGAATTGGAGGGTGTGAGAACAGAGTTAAAAGAAATATAAAACTCTGCACCAACCTTTTCTAAGCCGGGCAACCACATAATCTATTGGTTCACATTCTTTGGTGACCGATATTGAAACAAGGCAAAGCCCAATGCCGACTCTCGTTTTACCCCACTAGCTACTCATTTCCTTCTTAACAAGGAGATGTTTCATTTCATCACGGGGACGCAGCACATAATCTATCAGGTTTTCATTTGGAAAATCGTTATTGAAACAGAAGGAAGCTGCCCTGCCTTCGAACTTCATTTCTACACATCGAGTCGTGAAATGTTTTCACATTTTGAGCCTTATGAAAGCACTTGATGCTATTTTTTTTTATCACAAATACACACAAGGAATTTGTTTCTTTGTCGGAACGTTCATAGGAATACTTTTAGTGTTTGCGATGATTGAACGGAAGCCCTGGGGAGTGATCATCACTAAAGCTCCTTATATAGTGCATTCGTTGTACTGAGTTGCTTTGTGCTTCTCACAGGCATTCCAACTGATTCATGTGTTGTTTCAGGATTTTCCCACTTAAATCTGAATTTGAAAAGATTCGGATTACTTTATGGAATTGACGGATTTATTTGGAGTGAAAAGGGGAATTCTGGAGTAACAAGGCGGAGATGGTTATGTGAGATGGTTTTTGATATCTATGGTGGTTTGTTCACATGTTTGTATCTTTACGAGCCGAGTTGTTCTCATCATACATTTCTATAGTTTTGATGATTATTTCATATTTCATCAAAAAGGGGGAGATGGTTTAGAAATGTAAAGTCGAGAAATGCTTTTTGAAGATATTTTGGGGAGATGGTTCCGAAATGTCAAGTCAAAGAGAAGATTACGAGATATGACAAGAGATGCTTGCAAGAGATGTTTGAAGTTTGGTGATTATTTGAAGATATCTCGGTTTGTTAAAGCTTCGTGTTCAAAGTTTGTTAAAGCTTCATGAAGATTTGGATGATTTGTGAAGATTATTACGGAAGCTTATCGTTCAAGGAAGCTTATCGTTGATGTTTAAAGTGTTGATGCTTTCTAGTAGACGTTTGCCTAATTCTTTTTGTGATCTCGAATCCAAAGGGGGAGATTGTTGGGTGCAAAATCGGATTGTATCCGAGATCACAAGTTGGTGCTAAAAGTGAAGAAAAAGGCAAAGTCAAAGTGGGCAACAAAGTCAAAGTTTACTTTTATTGTTTTAATTTTCCTTTCTTAGAGTAGATTTTGTAATTGTTCTATAGTGTGAGGGTTTGAGTGTTTGGGTATAAATACTCATAGTTAGTTCATTTGGAAGTAGAGAGCATGCATACGTATCATTGTGTAAATTGAGAGTGAATTGAGAGTTATAGTTCTTAAGTGTGTGTGTTCTTGGTGTGGATAGTGTGTGTAATCAATTCATCAAGAATCAATGACATATGGCTTTCAAATCATTCTCTACTTGATTGCATGTTGATTAGAACTTGAATCTGGAACAACAAGTTATATATCAAACGAGTGTTAGATAGTAATATATTAGTTTATGTCTCATTTCTGTCCCATGTTGTTCCACCTATTTTGGTGGAACAAGAAAACAACCATTTTTGTCCATGTTGTCCCACCTTGTCCCAGTTTCTGTCCTGTCCCAGGTCGCACCAAACATGGGACAGTGAATTCCTGTTCTGTCCCATGCTGCGCCAAACGTGGGACAGTAAGTTTTGTCCCGTCCTGTCCTGTCCTGTCCCACGTACCAAACGCAGCCTTAAGAAATAATTGGCAAACCTATAATTACATGTTTTACTAAACTGCGTGGTTGTGTTTATTTACTCGTGATTATTGCATGCTTAGTCTTGTCAAACGATTTTATTTTAAAATTCTTTAAAACCAATGAAATCACGAAAATGATTTTGAATTTTAAATACCAATTTTTTTTTTCAAAATCCTCACTTATAAGATGTTTTTCTTATAAATGCAAGTTGACAAAACAATTAGTTTTGCTCAACAAGTGTGCTTTCAAAACAGTTTGTTTTGAATAGCGGATATGCTTTTAAAACAGTTAGTTTTATTAGCAAGTATGCTTTTAAACAGATAGTTTAATAGCATGAGTGTTTTTCAGTAGTTAGTTGTAAACACCAGTTGCCTTTTAAACAGTGAGTTTTCAAATAGCAATTTTAAAATATTGGAAATTCTAAAGTTTTCAAAAACTTAGGTAAAACCCTAGAAAAATCATAGATCAGTAAGTGCAACCCGCTTGGGGACACCTCCGACGTAAGGTACGCGGGCACTGGAAGTGCTTAAACCTTGAGAGTCCGCGTTCAAACCCCAAGTTGGAAGGGGTGAAGAGACTCTACGATAATCGAGTGGTACCGGCTAGAGTACATCCTGTCCTGAGCGGTGCGATCTATTTTGGTTCTATAAAGTTCACCGGGTGGTACTGCGCCAAAATGCACTTAGAGGGACTAAAACATGTACGGTTTTATCTGTTGTCCCGAAAAGATCTAGGAATCATGTCAGGTAGATATGATTGGTAAAAGTCCTTACCTACCTAAATAGTGTGTGACCTGGTGGGGCGTGAGCAAACCGTACACTAGGGCGCATGAAATAAGGGTCCTAGCCCAATAATTGATCATTTAAGGGTTTTTTTGATATTTATTGGGGATTGTTTATTCAAAGGTACTAAAACCAAGTTTTTTAAATGTGTAGATGGCAAACACAGTAACCAATACAAACAATCTCTCTCTTCGCTCCATCCTAGAAAAGGACAAACTTACTGGGTCAAACTTCCTCGACTAGGAGCGCAATCTGCAGGTTGTGCTCAGGCATGAAAGGAAATGGTATGTCCTGGAACAACCTCTAGGAGAGGCCCCACCAGCAAATGCTAATGCTGCTGTTAGGAATGCTCATAGAAAGCATACTGATGATTTGTTGGATGTAGGTTGTCTGATTCTTGCAACCATGAGCCCAGAACTCCAAACGGGCCTCATGAACACTAACGCTTATGACATGATCCACCAGTTGAGGGACATGTTTCAGACGCAAGCTCGCACAGAGCGTTATGATGCCACAAGGGCTCTCAACGCGTGCAAGATGGCCAAGGGGACCTCTGTGAGTACCCATGTCATGAAAATGAAGAGGCACTGAGACCACCTAGAGAGACTTGGTCACCCAGTCCCATTGCAGCTAGCAACTGACACGATACTCAATTCATTGTCCGATGACTATGAGCAGTTTGTGATCAATTTCAATATGAATAACATGGAAAAATTTGTTGCTGAATTACATTCCATGTTAAAGACTGCTGAATTGGGTATGGGAACCAAGGCTAAAGATGTTTTGATGGTCAAGGATGGTGGAGTGAAAAAGAAGTGTGGGCAAGGGAGCACCAGCAAGGGCAAGGGTCAGATGCAGGTCAGCCAGAGTGGACCCAGGACTGTTGAGAACGGCAAAGCTAAGGGCAAGGGCAAGAAAGTTAAAGTCAACAAAGCTAGGACCGAAAATCGTTGCTTCAAATGCCATGAGGTCGGTCATTGGAGATAAAACTGCCCGAAGCGTCATGAGACAGGTATGAAACCTTGGATATTTATGACTGCTTCAGTTCATCATTTTCACTTGTTAACTGACGCCTAGAGCAAATGTTGAATTGCATGTGGTCAAGAGAAATGAGGAGCCGGATTCCAAGGATCTTACATGCAGCTTTTTATTATTTTAGATGTTTATCAAGACAATTTATTTTTGGGAATAATTTTAGAACAATTTTATCTTTTGGATTATTTGGATTATTAAATTTTAGATATTTTATCAAATTTAAAATTATTGTCTTGATTGATATATCTTTATGCATGGTGTGTTGAATCGGATTAAGTTTAACTTGATTCAGTCGCTAGATCCTTGATATTGCCTATCACATTAACAATTTCTCTTCAAAAGTTTTAAATAAATATTTGAAGTAAATATGAAAACTGTCAAAACACACGAAGTACTATTTTACTATAGGAATGTGTTTTGAATAAAACATATATATGAGTAAAAGGATTATAAAATATTTATAGTCAGTTTTAATTACTCATATGTTTAAAAGGAATTTAGGAAATATCAGTATTTATAAAACTAGAAAATTCCAAGTCTAGGAATTGGGATTTGATACAATCCAGTTAAGTTTTATAAGTAGTAAAATTCCAAAAAGTCTAAATTCTCAGACTTATTACTTAAATTAAGTTTTGACTAGGCAGTCAAGCTTTGACTAAGTCAATCGTGTATTAAGTCATGGTTATTTTTCATATAGGTTAGTGGGAGCCCAGTTTATTCTATATCTAAGAGAATAAAGATATATTATTGATTTATAGGAATTCATAATCTAGATAGGATAAGAATTCATGATCTACTTTTAGTTACAAAAGGATAAGATCAAGTGTTTAAAATTTTTAGAAACAACAAAAAGTCAAGGTTTAGACTTTAAGGAAAATCAATAATTATGTGTATTGAAATAATTGACCAAGTTATTAAATATCTTTAAAACCATCAAGTGTTATAAAACACTAGGATAATTTTCCTGGATTTACCAGTTGGTAAATGGAAATTTTGATAGATTTCAGGTAGAAATTGTTTATCTACAGCAACTAAGGAAAGTTGCGGAATTAACTTTACATATTCAAGGAAACTAGGAGTTATTCCAGTATCTCCAAAGTTCAAGGAATATGGTAAATATAAGTCTAGTTTTGTTTAAAGGTGTTTGCAAAACAAAACAAGCAGAACCAAGTTAAAAGTATTGTTTGATACTAAAACTTATGTTGTCTTGGTCGTTTCTTTGATTAGTGTGGTAAACGACTAATCAAAGGGTTTAAAATTGAATGAAAGGTGATAATTCTTTTAAACCAACATAAGTACACATTGAGTAGATAACTTAAAAGTAACATTGGAATGCTATTAATTTTGTAATTGATTACAGAGTGTAATATGGATTATGCAAAATTAGTTTAATTGTTTTTCCTTTTATATTTTTGCATGTTTTTGATCCGGGAATGAAACTAGTGTAAAGTTTTATTTGAAACTCATCCATGACAACTTATCAAGGTGGGAACCTGATAGGGCTTTAAAGTCATCGAGAGCTTTTTTTGGGTAGTTATGATCAGAGTGTTGAATAACAGTTACAAGCGATGTAGACCAAAAAACTGCACGGATATTCGATAGAGTAGCGAATATCGGATGTGGTCCGCTGGTTGAGATTACTTCGTGGATTTAGTCATAAGTAAATCTCACAGTAGGTTGTCCTTAGCACCTGAGGTATCTAGTTTGGGATCACGAGGACTGTTGGATACTTAGTACATTCTAACATCACGCCGTAACAGGGTGGTCATACGGGACGTAACTAGATTCAGCGGAAGCCGTGGTGTCAAATGCAGATATGCAAGATGGGATTTGCACCTCTTCTTTGAAGAGAGATATTTCTGGGCCCCTTAACTGACTGAAAGAACTGATGAAGTGCATGGCCATGTGTTTGTCCTCTATTGATGGCCAATAAGATAAATTGTATTGTAGAAGGGGGTTGAATACAATCAACACAGTTTCTTCCAATTCAGTCCACGACTCCTATGGAGCCTTTGTGTGAACTGAAGTAGATAGTTTGTTGAAACAGATCAAGACTATGTCAAGATCCAAACAATCTTTTTAAGTATTTTGGCACTAAGCCTTTGCTTATGCACAAAGCAAGTATTAGAAGAGATAGAAAGAATTAGAAGATAGAAAGAAGAAAGGATTGGGTATAGAAGATGGACCAAAGGTTATGTTTGAAGAACACACTACGTTCATATTTATACCCCATGCATTAAATGCATGCCATCCCCAACTTTACACGTCTCAGGTAAAGATTGGGTTTGGTGTACTATTGTACCATAAAATAATGCCCATGCGTGGTAGGGTCATGGCCTATGGTAAACAGTTGCCTTATGGGTGATAAGTACGGAGGGAACAGTAAAGAGACATCTCTTTTGTACTATTGTCAGAAAGGCAAATCAAATCCTTTTTGTGCATATAGGACAAGAAGACAAATATAGTATTCTTAAAGTACAAGTCACTGATCAGACCTTAGAGTCGCTGATCCTTGGGAAGGATCAGGGAGGCACTGTGACTTGTTCTCTATGGAACGTCATGTAAGAGTAGTTAGCTAGTTATCACTGATTTCAACTTCAGATCATTAGCATCGCTGACTATATCATCAGCTTGCATCAATAGATGGTGCTGATGGTTTCATAGTGACATGACAATTTGTCTTCAAAAGATACTTAGCTGATGTCAGGTCTCACTAATACTGAACGGAGTCAGTGATCAGAGATCGCTGATGTCGAAACTATTAGCGAGACAGACTCGCTGAAGTATTGAACTTCATCATAGCAGTACTAAGTATTTTTTCAGTTATTAGACAATGATAAGACATAGAGGAGCTAGATCAACAATCTCCCCCTAAATATCAATGATAAGACAACAGAGAGGTTGCCTTGATTCTAGTAACTTAAAAAAAATTTCGAAGTCTAGATTCAACAGTTAGGAAATAAAACATGTTAAAGGTACTTGTATTATTTAACTGTTAGAGGTGATATTTTTCAGTGATGAGATAGATAAACACTTATACTTCATTTCATAATAACAGTTACAGATGTGAAACAAATACAAGTCACTGAAAGAAACAACAAAATATTACATAGATCAAACTATTCTAGAGGTTCTTCTTTAATCAAGTATTGATCTATGTTTTCTTCTCCAGCTTGACTTCTTTTTCTTAGCTCAGCCTTTATCCCATTTCCAAAGATGGTACCCTCAGGGGTAAGATTAATGAAGGATATCAGAAGTTCGATCAACAGCTGTGTTGAAGCAAGGGGGATTTCACTGAACCGGAGAAGCCTTAGATGATAGGACCCACCATAGAAGCACAGCCCATAGATTGGTTCCTTGATCACTTGCCTCACATGCAGAGATAAACCTTCATGGATACATAAATCAAGCCCTGAGGTGTCTGCATAGGTGGGAATGATATGAGGGATGTGTTGATAGGGATTAACAGGAATGAATCCTGGTTCAGAAATGCTAGGTCTTGAAGAAGATGGCCTTGAAGATGTAGAGGGTCTGGAAGTTGAGGCAGCGAGAGATTCTTCTTGGACCTCAGGTGTTTGAATGAATTCGAAGTTTTGAACTCTGTTGATGAGATTATTGAGAAGTTCCTCCACCTAAGGTCTGGCTTGAGACCTTGAAATCTTCAGGCATCTAAGAAGTTCATGCCACTCCGTCAGCCCGTAATCCTCCAAAGTTCTCAGAGAGTGAGTGATATCTCTATCATCCTCTCTGGAAACAGTGATTCTTACGTATGTGGGGGCATTCTTCTTAGCTCTGGTCTTTTGAAGCTTGACGGAAGTAATCTTCGGTGGTCTTCTTCTATTATTGATCTTCTCCAGGCACCAATTAGATTCAGCTTCAGCGGCCGTGAGCTCTCTCTGACCCCTTATTATTTCAAAGGCTCTAAGGACAGCCTGTTGAGCAAGGATGGAGTCTGCATTTATGTCAGGATCTTCTCTGACAAACTCTTCAACGAGTTGTTGAGCTGCCAGAGCGTCCCTTTGGTTTTCCTCGAGCTGCTTCAGAGCCACCTCGTGCTCCCTGAGCACTTCATCAGAGATCCCAGGTGGGATTTTTATTCTAGAACTCTCAAGATGAGAGACTGCCTCCTTCAACTTCAATTCCCTGTAAATCGGATAATTGATGTTAGGAGGAAAGTTGTCGGAGTCTTCATCAGAAGAGGTTTCAAAGGATTCCTCTGATGATGAGATGGTAACAATGTTTGAGGGAAGGGTTTTGGTTTTTAATGGAGTGACGGTGAAAGTCATATTCCTGACTTTAGCTCTTATACTAGCTGATCTACTATGTTCCATCAGGTGAATAATATCACGAGTGACAAACCCATAGTTTACATCTTGGTTTAGGGGTTCTTGGGGTTCAGGTTCAGGTTCAGGTTCAGGAGATGAGTTTTGAGGAGGTTGATAAACTACCATTTGGAGGTTGTTTTTAGGAGAAGGGGTAGGGGTTTCAAAGTTTGAACTAGAAATAATTTGAACCTCAGGGAGAGAATGGATAGAAGGGGTACCTTGAAGTTCTCCCCCTGAGATGGAGGCATCTTCAACTTCAGTGTTGATGAAGCCGTCATCATCACCTTCCGCTGGTTCCTCAGCGGGACTACTTGGATTCTCCCCCTCAGATGCAGCACCCTGTGCAGCAGATGACAGGTACCGCTGGAGGAAGCAGGCCATGTTTTCCTAGACAGTTCCTTGGCAAATCATGCCAGCAGCGATTGACTCCAGCAGGCTTCTATCTCTGGCAGTGAAGCTTGGGGTAGCCGGAGGTGGAGGAGAAGGAAGAGCAGCGATCTTGGCATCAAGGTCCTTCACTTGATCTTGGATGGCCTTGATGGCCTTATCCAAGCGCTCGAAGACTTCGCGCTGGAAGGACGGAAGTGCAAAAGGACACGTTTTGATGGAGTCCTGGAGCTTAGGGATCACCCGGGTAACTAGGTCGTCCAGAGAGTTACCCAGGACCATTGAGGCTTTTGCCAGGATGTCCAGATTCCCATTAATGGAACCTAGGGCAGGGATTGAGAGGAACATCCCTAGGTTTTGGGAAGAAGAGGAAGCACCAAGAATTGCCTTCTTCTCAGCAGCGGCCCTGGCAGCTGCAGCTTTGGCTTCAGCTTGAGCTTGTTTGAGTTCCAGGGTCTTTCGCACATGCTCTAGCTGGCAGACCTTGGCTTTTGCATCAGCGGCCTTCTGAAGGGCTGCCTTCTTGGCAGCGATCTCCCGAAGCTCAATTTCAGGGACTTCAGGGGGGTGGATAAAGATCCAGAGCCTGAATTAAGAGAGTTAGATTGTTAGAGGTTAAGTAAAACATAAAGACAAGTAAAGTTTAGGAGTTAAGAAAATACCCGAAGATTTGTCTTTGGAGGGGTGGGAATCCTTAGAGGGATTCCTAACCTTGGTTTTCTTCGCCTTAGGAGGCGAAGAGATGGCTGGCCTCTTCAGCGATATGCTAGGCTTGATCGTTGGTGCCCTCCTCTTAGAGGAGGAAGTCTTCTTTGACTTATCAGTGGCAGCAGCAATGGGAGCGGCAGGTAGAGCGACAGGAAGAGGAGCACTATCATCAGTGACCAGCATGTCCTTAAGCTGGACGGTGATGCTGGTGGAGTCGTGTTGCAGCGACTTGCTCCCAATGGTAGAGTGGGAGTAACCAGGAGTGGCTGCAGGGTAGTGTTTGTTAGGGATTATGTGCAGAGTTGACAAACCAAGTAATTATACATCCAATGTTACAAGACACTTGAGGGTCACACCTGTGAGGACCTATAAGTCGAACAAATTAGATGAAACCCAGAAATGGAGAATTAGGATTTATAATAGTGTATTATAAATCAATTGGGTAATTTCAGTCAGAATTACCAAAATTGGAGGGTTATTAATTAATTAGAAGATTGTATATTTATTTGATAAAATAAATATATAATAGTTAATTAATAAAATAATATATATAAATATATATATATATATATTTATAATATGGAAACTGAATACCTTTCAAACTGTGTTTTCTTCCCATATAAATAAGGCTTATGGGTTAAGGAATAATTGAGCCTTAAGTTAACACATATCAGTTTTCAGTTTCTCTCCTCCTCTCTCCCTTCCTCCAACCGGCGCCGACCCCCCCCCCCCTTGTTCGGATTCAACTTTTGTGTTTCCGGGTTTCATTCGGTTCAACTAGAAGAACGTTCGTTGGTCAATCACTGGTGGATTAAATCTCGAGCAATCCAGGTAAACTGATTTGAACCCAAACCATTTAAACTAGAAACGATTAAAGATCAATAGGCTTTTAAGGGTTTTTAGCTTTTATCGCTTCCGCATGATAAGATCGAAACAGTGTGTTTCTGATCACGTAGGTTTTATCAGTTTGATTTTAAACCTATGAGATTTGTCAAACCAGTAAGGTTTTTGAGATCCGTGTTAACCTTCGAGTCAGTTTGATCCGAGGGTATCACAAAAACCCCAACAGTGGTATCAGAGCCATGGTTTTAAATCGTTTAGTTTTTATCTGTTTATCAGTTTATGTGTGATCCGTTAAAAATCTAAAAGCTTTAATCTTTTCATTTAAAATCTGAATTTTATAAAGTTTTGATTTTATGTTTGTCAAAACCCTAACCGACAATCGGCGGTGGAACGGACCACCAGGCCGATAGCCGGTAAGTCCGATTCACAAAAACCGATCACCAAGCAATGGCGGTTGGTGATGGAACGGTGGCCAAAACCAACCGAACCATCTGACCGCGTCGTGCCGTAGCCGAAGTCGACAAACCGGCAGCCACCAGATCGGTGGCAATCGACGGCGGCATGGCCAAGTTTGGCAGCCGCGTTGATGGTGGTGATGACCGAATCGCATGGCTCGATTGCGGCTAGACCGCAGCTGCACCACCAGCGTGGTGGTGGCGGCGTCTCACGATGGCCAAACCCAAATTGGGAGTCGGCAGCAATGGGGGTGGTCGATCGTCCAACGACGGCCGACCCGTGGCCAGACCACGTTGACGCCAAGGCCACACCACCAGCTTGGTGGTGGCCGGCGGTGGCCGTTTTTCCCCTTCCTCTATTTCCTCCTCGCCGGCAGCCGCACCACACGTCGTGGTAGCGGCATTTGACTGTCGACCCGATAACCAGCCGCACTACACGTTGTGGTGGCGGCAATGGGGTTGTTTATGATCGCCGGATAGTGGCGGTGGTGGTGGCCTCGCGCTACAACTGCCGTCGCCCGAGAGGTGCGATGATGGTTGATAGCCACCTATGGGAGGCATCGATCACCACGAACCACCGCTGGCTGCCCTACGGCCGCGCCTAGCGGTGGCAATTGCTTGTTATTTCCATCCACCGGCCACACCACACATGGTGGATGCGGCGGCGGCTGATGGTGGTTTTAATAACCAAACCACGACCACCAGAAACCACCTTGGTGGTGGTGGTGTGCGAACCAGCCACCGCTGGCTGCCTCACGGCCACGCCAAGCGGTGGCGGTAGTCGATCAATCGGCAGACACGACCGCCAGAAGCCACCATAGTGGCAGTGGTGTGCGGTGTTGCACTCGAGGAGATCGCGGCGCGAGCCGCGCTTTCGTGACACGAACCAGACTTCTGATCCATCTAGGGTTTTTCGTATAGTTGGGCCAGATCTATTGCCAGGCCCGAAAACCAGAAATCTTAGACCAAGATAAAGACGTAAGACGGTTTATTTACTTAAATTAATTCGGTTAAAATTTTAGTTAAAGTTTTAAAACCAAATAATAGACTCGTTTTAAGACAAATAAGACTGGTACTATGTTTGATCAGTTGATCGAACCTAGATACGGTCTTAGGGCCAGTATCGTGTGTCTCGAACAGTTAGTTCGAAATACCTGTGTTTCGATATCAGTTTAGGATAAAAGACGAATGTTTCATATTTTCCGCTTTATAAAATAATCTTTTTTTTATAAGAAAATTCTTTTTCGAAATATTTACTGGTTTATAAAACAGTTAGTTCATTAAAGACAGTTTTTACGATTAACGGCACGAGATAATTTTAACGGATCTAGGTTTATTACCCGTTTTTATATTGCTTGTCTATGCTTTATATAGTTGTGTGATTGCTTGAGTTCTATATATGCATCTCAGTTTGAGTTTGTATATATATATATATATATATATGTATTATAGTGTTTTGCCAACCTAGACCCTTGACATATTTGCGGGGAGGCCTGCGTGCCATTTACAACCCCTTATGTAATAATGACCTTAGGATAGATATATTATTCTTTCGGATGACGAGGTCAGTGGGAGCTACTAAAATTCTTCAACTTACCGAAGTTCTAACAAACATGGCGAGACCAGTGGGAGCTACGCAAGTTTTGAAGCTTTTAGTGAAATAGGTCACTATTGGTCCCTAGGAAACAAATGTTGGCAAAAACTATAAATAGCTATTATGTGATTAATTATTGTTTAATTGCATGATTAATTGATTATTTGTGATATTTGCATGTTAGTAGTTTTAAATAGAAAGGTTATTTTAAAACTAGGATATATCACAAAAGTGTATAGGTTTTTAAATTACCAGTTTTTCAAATTTTTCAATACGGTAGTTTTATTTTTAAACCTATAAATGATTGTTTTACATAAAAGGCAAGTTGACGAAAACAGTTAGTTTTAATCAACTAGATGTGCTATTAAAACAGTTAGTTTTAATTAGCAAGTGATTTTAGAACAGTTAGTTTTAAAATTGCATGTATGATTGAAACAGTAAGTTTAAAACATCAGTGGCCTTTATAACAATTAGTTTTTTCAAAAATCCTAGAAATAAAGTTTTTTTTCAAAACCCCGAAAATCATAGATCAGTAGTGCAACCCATCTAGGGGCACCTACGGCGTAAAGTACATAGGCGTTGTAAGTGATCACACATTCAACGTCTGTGTTCAAACTGAAGCTGGAGGGGTTACATAACTCTGCGAATTATTTCCGGGTGGTACCGGCCAGAGTATAGTGATCAGGTCCCCAAAATGGTGAGATCTATTTTGGTACTATTAAGTTCACCGGGTGGTACCGGGCCAAAAAGCACTTAGAGGGACTAAAACATGCACAGGTAGTTGCCATGGTCCCGAAAAGATCTAGGAGTCATGTCAGCTAGACATGATTGGTAAAAGTCCTTACCTACCGAAATAAATACGGGTCTGGTGGAGCAAGAACATTACGCACATCAGGACGTATGAAATAAGGATCCTAGTCCAATAAATTGGTCATTTAAGGGTTTATTGATAATTATTGGAATCAAATCTATTTACAGTTACTAAAGACCAAAAGTTTTATTTTGTGTAGATGGCAAGCACTGTTACCAGCACTAATAAACTTTCCCTCCGATCTATCCTAGAGAAGGATAAACTGACCGGCTCTAACTTTCTCGACTGGGAGCGCAATCTGATGATTGTGCTCAGACATGAGAGAAAATGGTATGTCCTTGAAGAGCCTCTTGGGGAGGCACCTCCGGCAAATGCTCCGGCTGCTGCCAGAAATGCCCACAAGAAGCACTCGGATGATCTTCTCGATGTCGCCTGTCTGATGCTTGCAACTATGAGCCCAGATCTGCAAGCAGGGCTCATAAATACAAATGCTTATGACATGATCCGCCAGTTGAGGGACATGTTCCCGACCCAGGCTCGTACAGAACGCTACGATGCCACCAAAGCATTTAATGAGTGCAAGATGGTAAAAGGGACATCAGTAAGTGACCATGTCATGAAAATGAAACGGCACTTAGATCATCTGGAGAGGCTAGGTCATCCTGTTCCGTTGCAGCTGGCAACAGACACCATACTCAATTCACTGTCAGAAGACTACAGGCCCTTCGTAGTCAATTACAATATGAATAACATGGAGAAAACTGTAGCAGAGTTACACTCCATGCTTAAGACAGCTGAACTGAATATGGGGAACAAGAACAAGACCAAGGATGTCTTGATGGTGAAAGACGGAGGGGTGAAAAAGAAGAATGGGCATGCTAGCACCAGCAAAGGAAAAGGACCAGTCCAGGCCATCCAGAGTGCACCCAAGAAAGGCAAAGGCAAGGGTAAGGGCAAGAAGGTTAAGCCAAATAAAGCTAGGACCGAGAACCGCTGCTTCATATTCAATGAGATCGGTCACTGGAGGCAAAACTGCCCTAAGCGTCATGAAGCAGGTATGTAAACCTCAGAAAATTTATGATTGCTTTAACTTGTCACTTCTTACTTGTTGGTTTACAAGTAAACTGATACCTAGAGCAAATGATTATTGCAGGAGGTCAGAAGTGAAGTGAAGTGCCCAGAAGTTGCTAAGGATCTTAAGTACAAGTTTATTTCGATATGAGTCAAGACATTTTTGGATTTATGGTTCTAAAACAGTTAATTTTTAGATTTATGTTTTAAACAGTTTTTGGGATGATTATATTTATAATTTCATGGTTTTATTTTCAAAAGTTATTGTCTTGACAATGAAATATCTGATTGTGCTTGGTATTCTTAAATCTGTATGATCCTAGTTGTTGCCTGTTATAATTACTTTAAAAGACAATTGAAGTAATTTGTATAAAAACTATCAAAAACACACGAAATTCTATAGGAATGTGTTTTAAGAATAAAACATTTATGAATAATTGTTTTGTGATCAAATTTTTTAAAAGGAGAATTTAGGATATTAACTCAGATAGCGTTAATAACAGTATTTATAAAACTAGAAAGATTCCAAGTTCTGGAATTAGGATTTGACCAAATCCAGTTAAGTTTTATAAAAGAAATTCTCAGAATTAACTAATCAAGTTTGATCAAGTTTTATTATTCAAATGTTCTAAAAGGAGAATTTAGGATATTAACCCAGATGAGGTTAATAACAGTATTTATGAAACTAGAAAGATTCCAAGATCTGGAATTAGGATTTGACCAAATCCAGTTAAGTTTCATAAAAGGAAATTCTCAAAGTTCATTACTTAAAATTAGAATTGACAAATCAAAGTTTTGACTAAGTCAATAATTTTGAGTAACTGTTAGTTTTTATATAAGTAAGTGGGAGCCCAATTTATTCTCTATCTAGTCTGAGATAAGAGAATAAAAGTGTTGGGAATCACGGGCTACAAAAACATGCACAGCGGAATAATAAAACCGGATTCCCATCCGAGGATCCAATCCCAAACATAACAGATACAATCAAAGGGTGTTTTCGATGGTTTACCTTATGTGATTGATTTTCCGGAAAGCTGGCAGGGGTTACACCGCTACTGGCACCACGCGAGAAGATTGCTAGACCACCACCAAGGATTACCCCGAAAAACGAACTCGACCCTCTCCTTGGGATTGGCGCCGGTTTTAGTGAGAGAGAAAGAGAGAGAGATATTTTCTGGGTTTGTAGAATTGAATGACTGATGATCAACTGACAAACCCTTTAACCCTATATTTATATGGATAATGCTAGAATTTTATTCCATATAAAATTCTTTGGTAATTATCTCTAAATATAATTCCCATAAATAACTAATTAATTTGTCTAATTAATTAGTTATAAATAAATAGTTTAACTAACTATTTATATATTAACTCTCTCATTAAATAATTAATAATCAATTAATTATTTCTCATGTAATCCAAACGTTCTCATTTTGGCGTGCAGCGGTGTGACCTACTAGTGTCCTATAACATTGGATACGGTAACCCTGTTACTGTCTCGCACATAATCCTAACAGACTCCCACTTGTGCTAGACATGTAACTGTACTGTTACCATTAGCCTAAGGAGGTCCCTAGCCAGACACTTAGGTTAACCAGGTTATAAGATCTCTTACATCTAGAGATACAATTCACATTTGAATTTGTACACAGGTTCATTCCTTTTGCACACGATATTTCTAAAGTGATTTAAGACATGGAGTGGAGGATTCATTTCTTAAAATCAAGTATTTCTTGACTCTGATTACGATTGCCTGCAGTAACGGATATTACTAAATAACACCTGTTATTCTATCCGAGCGTGGCCACGCATTTTCTGCCAATCTTAATCGTCAAGGGGCCCGGAAATATCTCTCTTTTGAAAGAGGTGCAAAGCCCTTCTTGACTACTTGCATCTGGATCCACGGCTTCCGCTGCATCTAGTCACGTCCCGTATGGCCACCCTGTTACGGTGCAGCGTTAGTACGTGCTAAGAGTACAGTAGTCCCGCGTTCCCAAACCAAGTATCTCAGGTCTAAGGACAACCTATCAAGTCAGTGCTTATGACTGAGGCTCCATGAAGCAGACTTGATTACTGGTCACTTCCAATACCCAAACACTCTGATGAGTATCTATAAATACTTGGTCACATCACTTGTGCTTTTATTCTCTACTTTGAATAAATCATCAAGTATTTATAATAGCGTTAAAATCCCTATTGAAATTCCCATTTCAATAAGTGGCTACGGAAATTTAAATTTCATACAAAACTTTGTAAAATCACGGATACGTTAAATATGCAAAAAATAGATAATTTAGAACAATCATGAAAAATAAAAACCTCCATTTATTTCCAACACACTGTGAAATAAAAACTATACATGATTATATTGTTTCTAAATTAAACTATAGTAATAATTAATAAACTAAGAACTAGCTTCTGGTTTCCAGGTACTGCATCCCAATGGAATTCGCATGTGCCTCATGCTTTACCCTTGCTAGTGGCTTTGTCAGCGGGTCTGCGACATTGTCTTATGTTGGAATCTTGCATATTCTCACATCTCCTCTTCCAATGATCTCTCGGATGTGGTGATACTTCCTGAGCACATGTCTTGACTTGTGATGCTCTCTAGGTTCCTTTGCTTGCGCCACGGCTCCCGAGTTATCACAGAATATATCGATCGGTCTCGAGATACTGGCAACAACTCTGAGATCCGATAGAAAATTCCTTAGCCAGACAGCTTCTTTTGCCGCATCAGATGCTGCAATGTACTCTTGCTTCGAGCTCTTCCATGAGATCGCACCTCCGTTTAGGGTAAAGACGTACCCTGACTGTGACTTGAAGTCATCTCTGTCGGTCTGGAAACTAGCGTCAGAGTATCCGGTGACACTAATTTCATCCTCAGAACCTCCAAAGACCAAGAACATTTCTTTCGTTCTTCTCAGATATTTAAGAATGTTATTGACAGCCACCCAATGGGGTTCACCCGGATTCTGTTGGTATCTGCTTGTAACACTTACTGAGTAAGCAACATCGGGCCTAGTACACAGCATGGCATACATAATCGATCCAATTGCAGAAGCATATGGGACCAATTTCATCTTGTCCTGATCTTGACTAGAAACAGGACACTGTGTTTTACTTAACACTATGCCATGTTGCATTGGGATAAATCCTTTCTTGGATTCATCCATCCTGAATTTCTTCAGGATTTTATCGATATACGTACTTTGGCTAAGCCCGATAAGCCGCTTTGATCTATTTTTGTAGATCTTTATACCAAGTATATAAGCGGCTTCTCCAAGGTCTTTCATCTGGAAACATTTGCTTAACCAACTCTTAACACTCTGTAAAGTTGGTACATTGTTTCCTATGAGTAGAATGTCATCTACGTATAAGACCAAGAAGGTTACTATGCTCCCATTGAACTTAGTGTAGACACACGGCTCGAACTCACTTTTGGTAAAACCAAACTCTTTGATTCGCTCATCAAAGTGTAAGTTCCAGCTTCGAGATGCTTGCTTTAATCCATAAATGGATTTTAGCAGCTTACACACTTTATTAGGATTCTTAGGATCTTCAAACCCTTCTGGTTGTTCCATATAGACGTCTTCTGTTAACTTTCCATTCAGAAAGACTGTCTTGACGTCCATTTGCCAAATCTCGTAGTTAAAGTACGCTGAGATGGCCATAAGAATCCTAATTGACTTTAACATGGCCACTGGTGAAAAGGTTTCATCATAGTCAATACCATGAGTTTGCGTGAATCCTTTTGCGACCAGTCTGGCCTTGAAGGTGTGTACATTTCCATCCATGTCGGTTTTCTTCTTGAAAACCCATTTGCGCCCAACAGCCTTACAGTGTTGTGGCAAATCAGTCAACTCCCAAACTTGGTTGTCATACATGGATTGCATCTCGGCCTTCATGGCTTCCTGCCATTGTTCAGACTCACTGCATGACACAGCTTCTCCATAGGATGTTGGTTCATTTAAGTCTCCGCTATCTTGAGAGACTACGAACCCAAGATACCTATCTGGTTCTTGTCTTACCCTACTGGATCTGCGAAGGTCCTGTGTTTGCACTTCCTCAATCGGCTCTGATTGAGGTTCAACATTGTTATGTTGAATTTCTGGCTCAACAACTGATGCAGTGTTTTCTTCGTCTACTACCTGTAGATCTACATCCTTACTGGTGTTCTCTAGACTGAGAAACTTTTCTTCCAGATATTTTCCATTTCGAGCAACAAAAACTTTGTTCTCTTCAGGGTTGTAGAAATAGTATCCCACGGTGGTCTTGGGATATCCAACGAAGAAACACTTGTCGGACTTGGGTTTGAGTTTTTCTGAGGTGGGTCGTTTGACGTAAACCTCACAACCCCAAATTTTCAGAAAAGATATGTTGGGTTTCTTACCCTTCCATAACTCGTATGGAGTCTTTTCTACCGACTTTGTTGGCGCTCTGTTCAGTATGTGTGTTGCTGTTTCGAGCGCATGTCCCCAGAATGATATTGGCAGCGTGGAGTGACACATCATCGTTCGTACCATATCTAGTAAGGTACGATTTCTCCTTTCTGATACACCATTCATCTGAGGTGTATACGGAGGTGTGAGTTGGGATACGATCCCACACTCCATTAGATGATTGTCAAACTCGTCACTGAGATATTCGCCACCACGATCTGACCGTAAGAACTTGATCCTCTTGTCAAGTAGATTCTGTACTTCATTCTGATACTCTTTGAATTTCTCAAAGGTTTCAGATTTATGTCTCATCAAGTAGACATAACCATACCTACGGAAGTCGTCAGTAAAGGTAATGAAGTACCGGTATCCTCCTCTTGCTACATGACTGAAAGGTCCACATACATTTGTGTGGATTATTTCAAGCAAGTCAGTAGCCCTTTCATTTTCATTGTTGAAAGGTTGCTTTGTCATTTTTCCAGATAAACAAGATTCGCAATTATCAAAAGGTTTATAATCGAAATTGCCAAGAAAACCTCCTTTTAGGAGTAGTTCAACGCGTTTCTTGTTTATGTGGCCCAAACGACAATGCCAGAGGTAAGTCTGATCCTCAATATCCTTGGATCGTTTACTTATATGATAGATTTCGCTACTGTTGTCTTGTAGATTTACAGTGTATAGACCATTCACGGGTGTAGCTTTAAAATAGAAAATATTATCTTTAAAGACTGAAATCATTTTATAATCATATTTATAATAAAAACCTTGGTCTACTAATAAATCAAAAGACAAAACATTCTTAATCATATTTGGAATGTAATAACAATTATCCAGTTCCAAAACTAGACCCGAGGGTAAACTAAGACTATAAGATCCCACGGCTTCAGCAATCAACGGAGTGCCTTCGCAAACTCGTAGGTTCGAACGGTCCTTCCTCAGAGTCTTTCTTCTAGTGAATCCCTGTAAATGATTACAAATGTGGTTACCACTGCCTATATCAATTACCCAAGATTCATAAGAAGTGATTAAGCAATCTATCATAAAGATACCTGGAGCATCGGGTAAACCGATCTCTATCTGGTCGATATTCATCGAGTGCTCGCAAATATCCTCGCTGCCGCACTCTGGGCAACTCAGATCTCCCAGCTCATCAATTATATCAGTGTCCATGAGATTCGCAGGTTCGGGTGCTGGCTCTAGACTGGCCAGGATATCTTCATGAACTTTATCCACGTCGTTCTTTGGTTCCTTCATGTAGGCACTAGCTGTGTCCTGAACTTCCTTTGTGAGGGAGAACCACATGAGATACACTAACTCTTCCTGAGTCATCTTGTACCCCTGACGTGATAAACATTTAAAAAGCCTTCTCATTTCAATAAGATGGTTTTTAACTGACTGACCCTTTTGCAGCTTCAGGGAGAGAATCTCTTGCATTATCAAAAGCTTGCCCGTACGCTTGTAGAAACCTAACTGGTTCTCTACATTTCTCACAACCTCGTGACAGAATTTCACTCTTAAGTCTCCCGTGAACTCGGGTGACATAGAGAAAACTAGAATGGACATTACATCCGATTCATCTGCCATGAATCTGAAATATTCAGCAAATTCCTCTTCAGGGGCATTGCTTTTAGGTCGTGACATGGGCTTATTGATCACATAAAGCTTACCTTGGGCACTCAAAACATTCTGTAAGTGTAACTTCCAAACTGGAAAGTTCTGGCCCGTAAGCTTCGACTTACCCGTAAGAGGGCGAAGTGATTCCTCAGGTGAATAAAACAGAATGCTAATTGGAGACATCTACAAAAGAATATAAATTCCAATTTAGTTTATAATTATATAATTCTAATAAATTATTACCCTTAAAATAAATTTATTAGACTAGAATCCATATTTCACATGTGTCGGGAAGCATGTGATCATGTCAAACCGACTCATGCGATCTATGGTAGGTAAAACAATACCAATCGTATTCCTATCTGGAAAAATACGACTTCTAGATCGTCGGGACATCGGATATATAGTCCGTGCATATTTAGTCCCTCTAGTGCATTTTGGCCCGGTACCACCCGGTGAATAAATAATTACCAAAATAGATTGCACCACCCGGGACCTGGACAAACTCTGGCCGGTACCACCCGGAGATTATTCGCAGAGTTTTATCACCCTCCAGTTTCGGTTTGAACACGGACGTTCATAGTGTGTGCACTTACAACGCCCTATGTACCTTACACCGGAGGTGCCCCTAAAGTGGGTTGCACTTACTAATCTATGATTTTACTAAGGGTTAAAATTGCCAGTTTCCTTTTTCAAAAACTTTGAAAAACTGGATCCAAACACTAACTGTATTTGTATCCTTTTATCTTTTAAAATAGTCATTCAAAAGGGCAATTTATATTTAATAACAATTACGTAAATTAAGCAACCACGCAATTTAAATATAAAAAGCACAGTCATAGCCTAAACCCTTAAACTAATGTTGTTTTGTGAGCCAACACAAAACAACGGTCTCAACCCTAAGTGACAAAAGTCTTCGTCTTCTGGCACTCCCACTGGCTCCGAGATCCATGGTCGTCATCTTGTCTCCGTTTTTATAATTAATACTATCTATTACAAATGGGCTTTAAATGGCACGCAGGCCTCCCAACTATTCTAATAATTTTAAATTACAAGAAGGGTTGTAAATGGCACGCAGGCCTCCCAATTATTCTAAAACGGATAAATAAAAAAAGTAAAACACAACCACGGGTCTAAAAGGGTTCAGCTGTGACTCAATATAATTAAGCGAATTAAAATACAACTGAATTTTAATTGGATAATTATAAAACCAAAAATTAATTTAAAACAATTTAAAATTAAATTTAATCCTGAATCGTTTTAAACCTTATCTGATAAAAACGATCCTTTATCCCAAAAGCTATCCGGAAACGAATCCTAATCTAGATCCGTTAAAGATAAACGATTGGGATGAACAATGAACTTGATTTCCACCGATCCGCCAAAACGTGGCCGTCGATCGGTGGCTTCTCTATTGCCGGCGACGACAATGACACGATCGCCATCGCCGCCGCCCGTACCTCTATCGAACACCGGCGGCAGCAGCGGTTGGATGGCCACCACCACCGCCGCAACCAGCGCTATGACCGTCGACCGGTGGTTCATAACCATCGGCGACGTCGACGACATAAATGCCATCGCCGCCGCCTATCGCAACAAGCCTCGCCACCACCACAATCGGTGGTGTGGCGGTCGAATTCAGACGATGACGGCAGCAGTGGCCGCTGCCACCACCGCCGCTTCCTCCGGCGTCCGCAATCGAAAAAACGGTCACCGCCATCATCGAATTCGATCGGCGATGGCAGCAATCGGCCACCACCGCCGTCGATTCCGGTCAACAGCAGCAACAATCATCGCCGCCACCACCACGGTCGGTGGCGTGGCGGTTGTCTTGATCCGGCGACGACAGTGGCTCGAAACCACCACCGCCACCATCGATTTCTTTCGATTTCGGTTGCGATTACCCCCAAATACCGAGACCGATCACCACCGCCACCACAAGCGGTGGTGCGGTGTTTCCTGTCGGCCACCGCCGCAGCCACTAGCTGTGGTGCGGCGTGGTGGTTGGTTTCGATGGACAGCCGCCGGCCACCACAATCGGTGGTTTCGCCGGCGGTGGTTTCGATCCGTTTTAGGTTTTTTCAAAAGATTTAATTTTTAAAACCCGAATTCGATAAAAATCAAAACTTTTCTAACCTAACAGGATTAACAACCTGATCTGCAGGTTTGGGAAGTGGCTCTGATACCACTGTTGGGAATCACGGGCTACAAAAACATGCACAGCGGAATAATAAAACCGGATTCCCATCCGAGGATCCAATCCCAAACATAACATATACAATCAAAGGGTGTTTTCGATGGTTTACCTTATGTGATTGATTTTCCGGAAAGCTGGCAGGGGTTACACCGCTACTGGCACCACGCGAGAAGGTTGCTAGACCACCACCAAGGATTACCCCGAAAAACGAACTCGACCCTCTCCTTGGGATTGGCGCCGGTTTTAGTGAGAGAGAGAGAGAGAGAGATATTTTCTGGGTTTGTAGAATTGAATGACTGATGATCAACTGACAAACCCTTTAACCCTATATTTATATGGATAATGCTAGAATTTTATTCCATATAAAATTCTTTGGTAATTATCTCTAAATATAATTCCCATAAATAACTAATTAATTTGTCTAATTAATTAGTTATAAATAAATAGTTTAACTAACTATTTATATATTAACTCTCTCATTAAATAATTAATAATCAATTAATTATTTCTCATGTAATCCAAACGTTCTCATTTTGGCGTGCAGCGGTGTGACCTACTAGTGTCCTATAACATTGGATACGGTAACCCTGTTACTGTCTCGCACATAATCCTAACAAAAAGATACAATTATTGATGTATCTCAGAATTCATAAATCCAGGTAGGATAAGAATTCGTAAGATATAATTTACCCTTTTAGTCAAAAGGATAAAAGTTTCAAGACCCTTGAAACAAAGGTCGTGACTGACTTTAAAATCAATAATTATAGTGTTGGATTAAAATATAGGATTCCAGTAGATTTGCCAGCATTGCAAATGGAATCTGATTTCAGGTAGAAATCATTCATCTACACAGCAGCTAAGGAAAGTTGCAGTCTCACATATTCAAGAACTGGAAGTTAGTCCAGGTCTCCTAGTTCATGGAATATGATAAAAGTCTAGTTATTGTTTTAAAAGGTGTTTGCAAAAACAATTAGTAGCAGATACAAGTAGATTGTATAAACAGACTTATTTGGTTATCACTTTGATTAGATTGGTAAACTTTAATCAAAGGGTTTAAACTGAAGATAGGTGATACTTCATTTTAGACCAGTATCTAACAAACGTTAAATAGATATTATGAAAGTAATTAAAGAAAAGATATTTAATTTTGTTATTATTACAGCGTGTAATGTGGACTATACAAAGTTAATTTCTTTATCACTTTCACAATTTTGCATGTTTTAATAAATCCAGGAATGAAACTAGTTTCCAGTTTTCATTCAAAATCTGTCCGTGACAACTTATCATTGTGGAACATGATAAGGTGTTAAAGTCATTGTGAACTTTTAGGTAGTTATGATCAGTTGCTAAATAACAGCTACAAGTGTTGTAGACTAAAAGTTGCACAGATATTTGATAGAGTAGCAAATATCGGACGTGATCCGCGGTTGAGATTACTTCTTGGAGTAAGTCATAAGTGAATCTCACAGTGGTTGTCCCTATCACCCGAGGTATCTGATTTGATATCATGAGGACTACTGAATTCTTAGTACACTCAACCGCTACGCCGTAACAGGGTGGCTATAAACGATGTAACTAGATTCAGCGGAAGCCGTGGTGTTAAAGGCAGATATGCAAGATGGGATTTGCACCTCTTCTCAGAAGAGAGATATTTTTGGGCCCATCTTGACTGACTAAGTATACTGATGAAGTGCATCGCCATGCCCAAACGAACTGATTAGTTCTTTGTCGTTTACCTATCAGTAAAAGTCAGATAATCAAGAAAACAGAATCTTGAGTATTTAGAGTTGACACTTTCCAAGCTCATACTCACAGATGAAATATCGCGATGCAAAGGGAAAAGCCAAGATATACCCAATCAATGAACAGTAGTTTCATAGATATTATTTCCTTATGGAAAATTTATATCACCAGTCTGGGTATAAGAGTTCTTGTAACCTGGTCAGCCTAAGTGCCTGTCTAGGGGCCTCCTTAGGTCCGTGTAATCAAGGCGGTATTGCCAACTTGCACAAGTGGGAGTCTGTTAGGGATTATATGCAGAGTTGACAAACCAAGTAATTATACATCCAATGTTACAAGACACTTGAGGGTCACACCTGTGAGGACCTATAAGTCGAACAAATTAGATGAAACCCAGAAATGGAGAATTAGGATTTATAATAGTGTATTATAAATCAATTGGGTAATTTCAGTCAGAATTACCAAAATTGGAGGGTTATTAATTAATTAGAAGATTGTATATTTATTTGATAAAATAAATATATAATAGTTAATTAATAAAATAATATATATAAATATATATATATTTATAATTATCATAGGCAAATTCTTTTCCAGTAATTAAAAGGAAAGGATTTGAGATAATTATAATATGGAAACTGAATACCTTTCAAACTGTGTTTTCTTCCCATATAAATAAGGCTTATGGGTTAAGGAATAATTGAGCCTTAAGTTAACACATATCAGTTTTCAGTTTCTCTCCTCCTCTCTCCCTTCCTCCAACCGGCGCCGACCCCCCCCCTTGTTCGGATTCAACTTTTGTGTTTCCGGGTTTCATTCGGTTCAACTAGAAGAACGTTCGTTGGTCAATCACTGGTGGATTAAATCTCGAGCAATCCAGGTAAACTGATTTGAACCCAAACCATTTAACTAGAAACGATTAAAGATCAATAGGCTTTTAAGGGTTTTTTTAGCTTTTATCGCTTCCGCATGATAACATTGAAACAGTGTGTTTCTGATCACGTAGGTTTTATCAGTTTGATTTTAATCTTATGAGATTTGTCAAACCAGTAAGGTTTTTGAGATCCGTGTTAACCTTCGAGTCAGTTTGATCCGAGGGTATCACAAAAACCCCAACAGTGTTTACCCAGATAATCAGTAACATGCTGAAGATCAGACATCAGGGTTTAACATTCATAGCTCGCTGATGAGTTGGTTAAACCGTTTCTCGTCCAGCGGTTTAGTGAAGAGATCAGCGAGTTGATATTCAGTGGGAACGAAATGGAGTTCAACATCGCCATTCATCACATGATCTATGATAAAGTGATATCAGATTTCAATGTGCTTTGCCTTCGAGTGAAGGACAGGATTGTTAGAGCATCTCCAACAGGTTTGCTAAAATAGAAAAAAGTAAGGTTTTGTTTGCTAAAATGCTCCAACAGCATTGCTATCCCATTCTCTAAAATAGAAAAACTTGAAGAAATCTCTAAATATATAGAATTCTCTGAAATCTCCAAAAGTAGAGAGAGAAATATTATTTTAATATTTTCCACCAATAGAATAATTTGATTGTTGAAATTTTTTTAAAAAGTTCATTGGAATAATAAAAGTAGGTATATTTTAATAATAAAAGTGATGATAGAATCTCTATAATAGAAAAGCTGTTGGAGATAGAGAAATAAGGTTTTAAAATTTTTGACACTTCATTCTCTATTTTAGAAAAATTATAGCAAATCTGTTGGAGATGCTCTTAGCGATGGCGATTGCTGAAGTGTTGTCGCAGTAGATGGGTATCTTTGATAGCTGAAACCCATAGTCCAGCAGTTGATTTCTCATCCAGAGGACTTGAGCGCAGCAGCTACCAGCAGCGACATACACTGTTTTAGCGGTTGATGTGGACACTGAATTCTGCTTCTTGCTTGTCCAACTCACCAACTTACCACCAAGTAGCTGACAGCCACAAGTGGTGCTCTTTCGATCTATTTTACAGCCTGCAAAATCACTATCAGAAAAAGCAGTTAGATCGAACCCTGAGTCCCTGGGGTACCAGAGACCAAGGTTGGGTGTCCCTTTCAGATACCTGAAGATGCGTTTTACAGCCTTCAGATGGGACTCCTTAGGATCAGCTTGATATCGTGTGCAAAGACTGTTGGGAACCGTAGGCACTAACGGTGCGCAGCGGATAACAAAAAACGATTCCCAAAATTGGACCCAACTTAAACCTTATCAGATACAATTAAAGCGGGTTTGATAGATTACCTTTATACGATTAGTCTTCCGGAAGGCAAGCAGGGGGTACACCGCTACTGACACCACGCGAGAAGGTTGCTAGACCACTGTGACTGATCGGAAAAATCCGATCGTTGTGTGTGTGAGAGAGAGAGAGAGAGAGAGAGCCGTCGACTTTTTGAGAGAGGGAGAGAGAGAGAGGGTAATTTTTGTAGGAATAATCAACTGATCATTAAGCCTTTAACCCTTTATTTATAGGTTTAGATAAGGCAGTGTTTTAATCTGATTACAATTCATTTTATAATTATCTCTTAATAATTTCCTTAATTAATCAATTACTTAATTAATTAATTTACTATTAAAACTAATAAATAGTTATTAACTTATAGTTATTTATTTCTCTCTTCTCAAAAATCTCTTACACACAAAAGTTCTCAATTAGGTGTGCAGCGGTGTGACCTACTAGTGTCTTATAACATTGGACACGGTAACCATGTTACTGTCTCGCACACAATCCTAACATACTCCCACTTGTGCTAGACATGTAACTGTGCTGTTACCATTAGCCTAAGGAGGTCCCTAGCCAGACACTTAGGTTAACCAGGTTATAAGATCTCTTACATCCAGAGATACAATTCACACTTGAATTTGTACACAGGTTCATTCCTTTTGCACACGATATTTCTAAAGTGATTTTAAGACATGGAGTGGAGGATTCATTTCTTAAAATCAAGTATTTATTGACTCTGATTTCGATTGCCTGCAGTAAAGGATATTACTAAATAACACCTGTTATTTTATCCGAGCGTGGCCACGCATTTTCTGCCAATCTTAATCGTCAAGGGGCCCGGAAATATCTCTCTTTTGAAAGAGGTGCAAATCCCTTCTTGACTACTTGCATTTGGATCCACGGCTTCCGCTGCATCTAGTCACGTCCCGTATGGCCGCCCTGTTACGGTGCAGCGTTAGGACGTGCTAAGAGTACAGCAGTCCTCATGTTCCCAAACCAAGTATCTCAGGTCTAAGGACAACCTATCAAGTCAATGCTTATGACTGAGGCTCCATGAAGCAGACTTGATTACTGGTCACTTCCAATACCCAAACACTCTGATGAGTATCTATAAATACTTGGTCACATCACTTGTGCTTTTATTCTCTACTTCGAATAAATCATCAAGTATTCATAATAGCGTTAAACTCCCTATTGAAATTCCCATTTCAATAAGTGGCTATGGAAATTTAGATTTCATACAAAACTTTGTGAAATCATGGATACGTTAAATATGCGAAAAATAGTTAATTTAGAACAATCATGAATTAAAACCTCCATTTATTTTTATCACAGTAAAAAACTTTACATGATTGAATTGTTCAAAATTAAACTATAGTAATAATTAATAAACTAAAAACTAGCTACTGGCGTCCAGGTACTGCATCCCAATGGAATTTGCATGCGCCTCATGCTTCACCCTTGCTAGTGGCTTTGTCAGCGGATCTGCGACATTTTCTTATGTTGGAATCTTGCATATTCTTACATCTCCTCTTCCAATGATCTCTCGGATAAGGTGATATTTTCTGAGCACGTGTCTTGACTTGTGATGCTCTCTAGGTTCCTTTGCTTGCGCCACGGCCCCCGAGTTATCACAGAATATATCAATCGGTCTAGAGACACTGGCAACCACTCTGAGATCCGACAGAAAATTCCTTAGCCAGACAGCTTCCTTTGCCGCATCAGATGCTGCAATGTACTCTGCTTCTGTAGTTGAATCTGCAATCGTGTCCTGCTTCGAGCTCTTCCACGAGATCGCGCCTCCATTTAGGGTAAAAACGTACCCTGACTGTGATCTAAAATCATCTCTGTCGGTCTGGAAACTAGCATCAGAATATCCTATGACGCTGATTTCATCCTCAGATCCTCCAAAGACCAAGAACATGTCTTTCATTCTTCTCAGATACTTGAGAATGTTCTTGACAGCCACCGAGTGAGGTTCTCCTGGATTCTGTTGATATCTGCTCGTAACACTTACTGAGTAAGCAACATCGGGCCTGGTACATAACATGGCATACATAATCGATCCAATTGCTGAAGCATATGGAACCGATTTCATTTTGTCCTGATCTTGACTAGAAACAGGACATTGTGGTTTACTTAACACTATGCCATGTTGCATTGGGATAAATCCTTTCTTGGATTCATCCATCCTAAATCTCTTCAGGATTTTATCAATGTATGTACTTTGGCTAAGTTCGATAAGCCGCTTAGATCTGTTTCTGTAGATCTTTATGCCAAGTATATAAGCGGCTTCTCCAAGGTCTTTCATCTGGAAACATCTGCTTAACCAACTCTTTACACTCTGTAAAGTTGGAACATCGTTTCCTATGAGTAGAATATCATCTACGTACAAGACCAAGAAGGTTACTATGCTCCCACTGAACTTAGTGTAGACACACGGCTCGAACTCACTTTTGGCGAAACCAAATTCTTTGATTCGCTCATCAAAGTGTAAGTTCCAGCTTCGAGATGCTTGCTTTAATCCGTAAATGGATTTTAGCAGTTTACACACCTTGTTAGGATTCTTAGGATCTTCAAACCCCTCTGGTTGTTCCATATAGACGTCTTCTGTTAACTTTCCATTCAGAAAGGTTGTCTTGACGTTCATTTGCCCGATCTCGTAGTTAAAGTACGCTGAAATGGCCATAAGAATCCTAATTGACTTTAGCATGGCCACTGGTGAAAAGGTTTCTTCATAGTCGATACCATGAGTTTGCGTGAACCCTTTTGCGACCAGTCTGGCCTTGAAAGTGTGTACATTTCCATCCATGTCGGTTTTCTTCTTGAAAACCCATTTGCGTCCAACAGCTCTACAGTGTTGTGGCAAATCAGTCAACTCCCAAACTTGGTTGTCGTACATGGATTGCATCTCGGCCTTCATGGCTTCCTGCCATTGTTCAGACTCATTGCCTGACACAACTTCTCCATAGGATGTTGGTTCATTCAAGTCTCCACTGTCCTGAGAAACTAGAAACCCAAGATACCTATCTGGTTATTGTCTTACCCTACTGGATCTGCGAAGGTCCTGTATTTGCACTTCCTCAATCGGTTCTGATTGAGGTTCAACATTCTCATGTTGAATTTCTGGCTCAACAATTGCTGTGGTGTTTTCTTCGTCTACTACCTGTAGATCTACATCCTTTCTGGTGTTCCCAGAACTGAGAAACTTTTCTTCCAGAAATTTTCCATTTCGAGCAACAAAAACTTTGTTCTCTTCAGGGTTGTAGAAATAATATCCTACGGTGTTCCTGGGATATCCAACGAAGAAACACTTGTCGGATTTGGGCTTGAGTTTTTCTGAGGTGGGTCGTTTGACGTAAACCTCACAACCCCAAATTCTTAGAAAAGATATATTGGGTTTCTTACCCTTCCATAATTCGTATGGCGTCTTTTCTACCGACTTTGTTGGCGCTCTGTTCAGTATATGTGCTGCTGTTTCGAGCGCATGTCCCCAGAATAATATTGGCAGTGTAGAGTGACACATCATCGTTCGTACCATATCAAGTAAAGTACGATTTCTCCTTTCTGACACACCATTCATCTGAGGTGTATACGGAGGTGTGAGTTGGGATACAATCCCACACTCCAACAGATGATTGTCAAACTCATCACTGAGATATTCGCCTCCGCGATCCGACCGCAAAAACTTGATCTTTTTGTCAAGTTGATTCTATACTTCATTCTGATATTCTCTGAATCTTTCAAAGTTTTCAGATTTATGTCTCATAAGATAGACATAACCATACCTACTGAAATCGTCAGTAAAGGTAATGAAGTACCGGTATCCTTCTCTTGCCACATGACTAAATGGTCCACACACATCTGTGTGAATTATTTCTAACAAGTCAGTAGCCCTTTCATTTTCTTTGTTGAAAGGTTGCTTTGTCATTTTGCCAGATAAACAAGACTCGCAATTATCAAAAGGTTTGTAATCAAAAGTGCCAAGAAAACCTCCTTTTAGGAGTAGTTCAACGCGTTTCTTGTTTATGTGGCCCAAACGACAATGCCAGAGGTAAGTTTGATCCTCAATATCTTTGGATCGTTTACTTATATGATAGATTTCACTACTGTTGTCTTGTAGATTTACTGTATATATAGACCATTGACAGGTGTTGCTTTAAAATAGAAGATATTATTTTTAAAGACTGAAATCATTTTATAATCGTATTTGTAATAAAAACCTTGGTCTACTAACAAATCAAAAGACAAAACATTCTTAATCATATTTGGAATATAATAACAATTATCCAGTTCCAAAACTAGACCCGATGGTAAACTAAGACTATAAGATCCTACAGCTTCAGCAATCAGCGGAGTGCCTTCGCCAACTCGTAGGTTCGAACGGTCCTTCCTCAAAGTCTTTCTTCTAGTGAATCCCTGTAAATGATTACAAATGTGGTTATCACTGCCAGTATCAATTACCCATGATTCATAAGAAGTGATTAAGCAATCTATCATAAAGATACCTGGCGCATCGGGTAAACCGATCTCTATCTGGTCGATATTCATCGAGTGCTCGCAAATATCCTCGCTACCGTATTCTGGGCAACTCAGATCCCCCAGCTCATCAATCAAATCAGTATCCATGAGATCAACAGGTGCCGGTACTGGCTCTAGACTGGCCAGAATATCTTCATGAACTTTATCCACGTCGTTCTTTGGTTCCTTCATATAGGCACTAGCTGTGTCTTGAATCTCTTTTGTGAGGGAAAACCACATGAGATACACTAACTCTTCCTGAGTCATCTTGTACCCCAAACGCGATAAACATTTAAAGAGCCTTCTCATTTCAATAAGATGGTCTTTAACTGACTGATTCTTTTTCAGCTTCAGTGAAAAAATCTCTTGCATAATCAGAAGCTTACCTGTATGCTTATAGAGACCTAACTGGTTCTCCATATTTTTCACAACCTCGTGACAGGATTTGACTCTTAAATCTCCCGTGAACTTGGGTGACGTAGAGAAAATCAGAATGGACATTACATCCGATTCATCTACCAAATATTTAAAATACTGAGTAAAATCCCTCTCGGGAGAATTACTCTCTGGTCGTGAAACAGGTTTCTCCAGAACATATAGCTTACCCTGTGCACACAAGACATTGTCAACGTGCATTTTCCAAACTGGAAAATTTTGGCCTGTAAGCTTCCATTTACAGTTGATGAGTCTTAGAGATTCCTCAGGGGTATAAAACGGAATTACAGATTTCGACATCTACAAATTAAGAACAAATTCCAATTTTAGTTTATAATTATAAAATTCTGATAAATTATTACCCTTAAAAATAAATTTATTAGACTAGAATCCATATTTCACATGTGTCGGGAAGCATGTGATCATGTCAAACCGACTCAGTTGATGTATGGTAGGTAAAACTATACCAATCGCATTTTAATTCGAAAATGCGATTTCTAGATTGTCGGGACATCGGATATATAATCCGTGCATATTTAGTCCCTCTAGTGCATTTTGGCCCGGTACCACCCGGTGAATAAACAATTACCAAAATAGATTGCACCACCCGGGACCTGGACAAACCCTGGCCGGTACCACCCGGAGATAATTCGCAGAGTTTTATCACCCTTCGGTTTCGGTTTGAACACGGGCGTTCATAGTGTTTGCACTTACAACGCCCTATGTACCTTACACCGGAGGTGCCCCTAAAGTGGGTTGCACTTACTAATCTATGATTTTAATAAGGGTCATAAATGCCAGTTTTTCAAAAACTTTGGATCCAAACACAAACTGTATTTGTATCCAATTTTTCTTTTAAAACATTTAATTTTAAAAATGTTTATATTTTTTTTAAAATTACGTAACTAAAACAACCACGCAATTTATATAACTGTTAAATATAAACAACCACGCATTAAAAACATGTCATAGTCAAAAACCCTTAACTATTGTCGTTTCGTGAGCCAACACAAAACGACGGTCTTTATTACTAAAGGACAAATCTTCTCGGTGCTCCCACTGGCTCCAAGCTCCATGGTTATCTCCTTGGCTCCGTCTTCGGGTCTCGATGTTATTTACAGAAGTATTACAATTTAACAGTGGGTTGTAAATGGCACGCAGGCCTCCCGTAACCAAATAAAATAAACATTCAAAAATTAAAAGCACAACCACGGGTCGAAGGGTTTGATTATGACAACAAAATAAATCTTATCTAGACTTTATTTTGATTCAGCTAAAATTAATTAAACTAAATTAATTTAATAAGACAGATTTCTTAGGGTTTCAAACCTATCTGGTTTAAACCCCAATCAAACGAAACTTAATCATATTAATTTCGAACCGGAAAAAAAAATAGCAAACAACTGTCAATTACCGATCGCAACGTCGGGCTTTTGCTCGCGGCGCGAAGCCTCTGCTCGCGGCGCGACGACAGCAGCCCAAAGGCCACCGTCGCCGCCCACCTTTTGACTGGAAACCTAGAAACGGCAGTGGCCGATGATCCGCCACTACCACATTCATCGTCGCCGTTGATCCGCCGGCGACAGCAGCAGCTCGACGCCACCACCATCGCCGTGGTCGGCTGTCACCAAACAAAAACTCATCGCCGCCACCACCACAAACGGTGGTGTGGCGGCCGATCGATTGATCATCGATGGGAGCACGACGGCAGCAGCAGCAATTGCCACCACCACCGCCGCCTCCCGGCGAAATCAACAAAAACACCATCGCCTTTACGATGACGACGGCCCGCGGCCACCATCGCCGCTCAGCGATTAACAGCGACAGCATCAACGCCATCACCATCCTTGCCACAATCGGCTTGGGTGGTGCGATCTGATCAACACCGCCACTGTTGCTGGGGTTTAATTGATCGCCACCACCACCACAAACGGTGGGGCGGTGGCTGTCCTTGGCCATAGTCGACGCTGGTGAACGAATCAATTACCACCGCCACCACGAACGGTGGTGCGGTGGTTGGTTTCTCGCCGTAGCACCATCGCCACCACACGGCTGTGTGGTGGTTGCGAACACAACAGCTGCCGCTACCACCATCTGGTGGTGCGGTGGGCTTCGGGTCTGGCAGCCGGCGGCCACCACCAACTGTGGTGGGCCGTCGGTGGCTTTGCAGTGGCGCGGTGGTTGGTTCGCTCGGCTAACTGCCGCCGTTCCACCATCGGTTTCCAATTCGTTATGTTTTTTTTAGGAAATTCAATTTTTTACACAACTTCGAAAAATATAAAAAATCAAATTTTTAAACCTAATTATCAAAAAGTAAAACCTGATCTGTAGGTTTAAGAAGTGGCTCTGATACCACTGTTGGGAACCGTAGGCACTAACGGTGCGCAACGGATAACAAAAAAACGATTCCCATAATTGGACCCAACTTAAACCTTATCAGATACAATTAAAGCGGGTTTGATAGATTACCTTTATACGATTAGTCTTCCGGAAGGCAAGCAGGGGGTACACCGCTACTGACACCACGCGAGAAGGTTGCTAGACCACCGTGACTGATCGGAAAAATCCGATCGTTGTGTGAGAGAGAGAGAGAGAGCCGTCGACTTTTTGAGAGAGGGAGAGAGAGAGAGAGAGAGTAATTTTTGTAGGAATAATCAACTGATCATTAAGCCTTTATTTATAGGTTTAGATAAGGCAATGTTTTAATCTGATTACAATTCCTTTTATAATTATCTCTTAATAATTTCCTTAATTATCAATTACTTAATTAATTAATTTACTGATTAAAACTAATAAATAATTATTTATTTCTCTCTTCTCAAAAATCTCTTACACACAAAAGTTCTCAATTAGGTGTGCAGCGGTGTGACCTACTAGTGTCTTATAACATTGGACACGGTAACCATGTTACTGTCTCGCACACAATCCTAACAAAGACAAGTAGCATACATGATATTAGGTCGGCTTGCTGTAAGGTACAGCAGTGAGCCAATCATTCCTCTATAGAGAGTAACATCAACAGATTTCCCATTGGAATCCTTGTCGAGTTTCAGAGGTGGTGCCATTGGTGTTTTCATTTCAGAGCAGGTAGTAAGTTTATATTTAGTAAGCATTTCACGAGCATACTTACCTTGGGAGATGAAAATGTTAGGAATTATGTGCAGAGTTGACAAACCAAGTGATTACACATCCAATGTTGCAAGACACTTGAGGGTCACACCTGTGAGGACCTATAAGTCGAACAAGTTGGTTGAAACCCCGAAATGGAGAGTTAGGATTTATAATAGTGTATTATAAATCAGTTGGGTAATTTCAGTCAGAATTACCAAAGATGGAGGATTATTAATTAATTAGGATATTATATATTTATTAGATAAATAAATATATAATAATTAATTAATAAGGTTTTATATATTAAGATAAATATATAAATTATAATTATCGTATGCAAATTCTTTTCCAGCTAATTAAAAAGGAAAAAGGATTAGAGATAATTATAAAAGGAAACTGAATCTTATACAAAACTGTATTTTTTCCTCCATATAAATAAGGCTTATGGGTTAAGGAAAAATTGAAGCTTTTCAATTAAGAAAACCAGTTCTCAGTTTCCTCCTCCCTCTCTCTCTAAAACCGGCGCCGACCCCCCCCCCCCCCGGTTGAATCTCAGTTTTGTCGTTCGGGTTTTCGTTCAGTTCAACTAGAAAGACGTTCGTTGGTCGATCACCGGTGGACTAAGTCTCAAGCAATCCAGGTAAATTAATCTAACCTAAACTATTAGGTTTAGAACTATAAACGATTAAAGATCATTAGGCTATAATGGGTTTTTAGCTTTTATCGCTTCCGCACAAATAAGATCAAAACAGCGTGTTTTGATCACGTAGGTTTTTATCAGTTTGATTAACCTATGAGATATATCAAACCAGCGAGGTTTTGATAGATCTGAGATAATCCTCGGGTCAGTTTGATTCGAGGATACCCACAAAAACCCAACAGTGGTATCAGAGCCATTGTTAATAATCGTTTTAGTTTTATCAGATTTATCTGCTTACGTGTGATCCGTTAAAATTGTTATTTAACAAGTTTAAAAATCTGAATTTTATAAGATCTGTTATTTTAATTGTTTCATTATCATCATGTAAACACCAAACCAATGATCGGCGGTGGAACGGCGGCAGTTAGCCGACCGGACCGCCAGGCCGATCACCGGTTACGAAAAACAAACCAAGCACCGAGCCAAACCACCAGATCGGTGGTGATGGCGTCGGCCGCTACCGCTGACCACCGAGCCGCACCACCCGATTGGTGGTGGCGGTGTCGACCGTCGAATGTAAACCACAGGACCGAAACCACCAGCTACGGTGGTGGCGGCAATTGGTGGTAGCCACAAACCGCAACCACCAGCGAGGTGGTAACGGTGCCTATTGGCAACCGCGGCTGCCACCGTGAGTGGTAGTGGTGACGGCTGAGGCCGGAGCCACCACCGATGGTGGATGTGGCGGCGCATAACCCACGGAACAACCATCGAGGCCACATGGCAAACGGTGATGATGGACCACGGCCAAGCCACCGTATCGATGGTTGCCAGCGGTTCACGAATCGTATAACGGCGAATGGTGACGATGGCCGTGGCTGTTCAATTGATCGCCGGCCGGTGGCGATGGTGGCGTCGTTTAAGCTACTGTCGTTACCGGCCAGTGGCGACGATAATGGTGGTCGAACGGTGGCAATGGTGGTGTTTACGGTGGTTGTAGCCGGATCACACCGCAACCACTAGAAACCGCTAGAGCGGTGGTGGAAGGCGGCATTCTTGATTAACGACGCCGGACCATACCACCAGTAATCACCGGCCAAACCGCGCAATGCGGTGGCGGCGGATGTCGTTTAAACCGTCGCTGGCCAAAAACCACCGTATTGGTGGTAACGGCGTTGATTCCGATCGCCAATCGGACCGCCACCAGATTGGTGGTGACCGACGGCGTTGTGAGGCGGTTTCCAGTCGCACCGGTGGCGTTTAGTCATCGTCGCCGGATAACGGAGTTAGTAATGGTCGCCAATCGCCACCTGTGGGTTGCGGTCATTAGCGGTGGAGGTATGCATGATAGCAGCGGCGTTCAAATTACCAAGTGACCACGGCCAAACCCCAGCGTGGTGGTGGCCGGCGGTCTCCAGAAACGGTCCAATGGTGATGATAATGATCATTAAGGTCTTTCGCGGTACGAGCCAGTCTTTCCCTTCGCGACGCGAACGGTACTGCCATGCTATCCATCTAGGGTTTTTCGTATTGTTGGGCCTAAATGATATCAGGCCCAAAGCCCAGTTTCTTGGACCAAGTTATGGCCCAAGAGGGGTTTATCAGTTTTAATTGTTTTATCCAAATTAGTCAAATAGTTCTTGTGTCGTGTCTTGACCAACTAAGTCAAACACGACGCGGTTTAAAGTTCACTCATTTTAGACGATCAATTTGTTTGGTAAAACCCGTTTTGACACAATTTTGGATAAAAAGAAATTTTTCTAGCAAGTCAACTTTATTTATAAAAGTGTAATTTTATAAAACTAATTTTAGTTTCGATTATAAAACTGTTGTTTTTATAAATCAGTTTAAAACATGTTTTGCGATAATAGAGACAAGATAATTTTAACGGATCCAGGTTTATTTCTCGTAATTAATATTGTTTTATTATATTGCATATTTAATTGCGTGATTGCTTGAGTTCTATATATGCATCTCAGTTTGAGTTTGTATCTATATCTATTATAGTGTTTTGCCAACCTAGACCCTTGACATATTCACGGGGAGGCCTGCGTGCCATTTGCAACCCCTTATGTAATAATGACCCTAGGATAGAATTTTTCTTTCCTTCTTTCTTTCGGATGACGAGGCCAGTGGGAGCTGCTAAAATTCCTCAACTTACCGGAGTACTAACAAAAACATGGCGAGGCCAGTGGGAGCTATGCGGTTTTTGAAGCTTTTAGTAGAATAGGTCATTATTTGGTCCTTAGGAAACGTTGGCAAAAACTATAATTAGGTACTATGTGATTAATTATTGTTTAATTGCATGGTTGATTAATTTTTGTGATATCTTGCATGTTAATAGTTTTAAATAGAGTTGTTACTTTAAAACTAGTTTATATCACAAAAAGGAGTATAGGTTTTAGTTTCGTTAAACTTTTCAAAACGATAGTTTTTGATTTAAAAACCTATAGGTGATTGTTTTATAGAAAAGGCAAGTTGACAAAAACAGTTAGTTTTAATCAACTAGGTGTGCTGTTAAAACAGTTAGTTTTGATTAGCAAGTAATTTTAGAACAGTTGGTTTTAAAATTACGTGTATGTTTGAAACAGTTAGTTTAAAACATAAGTAGCCTTTATAACAATCAGTTTTTCAAAAGCCTGGAAATAAAAGTTTTTCAAAAACCCCGAAAATCATAGATCAGTAGTGCAACCCATCTAGGGGCACCTTCGGCGTAAAGTACATAGGCGTTGTAAGTGATCACACATTCAACGTCTGTGTTCAAACTGAAGCTGAAGGGGTTACATAACTCTGCGAATTATCTCCGGGTGGTACCGGCCAGAGTATAGTGATCAGGTCCCCAAAATGGTGAGATCTGTTTTGGTACTATAATGTTCACCGGGTGGTACCGGGCCAAAAAGCACTTAGAGGGACTAAAACATGCACAGGTACTTGCCATGGTCCCGAAAAGACTAGGAGTCATGTCAGTTAGACATGATTGGTAAAAGTCCTTACCTACCGAAATAAATACGGGTCTGGTGGAGCAAGAACATTACGCACATCAGGACGTATGAAATAAGGATCATAGTCCAATAAATTGATCATTTAAGGGTTTATTGATATTTTATTGGAAATTAGTCTATTTACAGTTGCTAAGACCAAAAGTTTTATTTTGTGTAGATGGCAAGCACTGTTACCAGCACTAACAATCTTTCCCTCCAATCTATCCTAGAGAAGGATAAACTGACCGGCTCTAACTTTCTCGACTGGGAGCGCAATCTGATGATTGTGCTCAGACATGAGAGAAAGTGGTATGTGCTTGAAGAGCCACTTGGGGAGGCACCTCCGGAAAACGCTCCGGCTGCTGCCAGAAATGCCCACAAGAAGCACTCGGATGATCTCCTTGATGTCGCCTGTCTGATGTTAGCAACTATGAGCCCAGATCTGCAAGCAGGGCTCATAAATACAAATGCTTATGACATGATCCGCCAGCTGAGGGACATGTTTCAGACTCAGGCTCGTACAGAACCCTACGATGCCACCAAAGCATTCAATGAGTGCAAGATGGTAAAAGGGACATCAGTAAGTGACCATGTCATGAAAATGAAACGGCACTTAGATCATCTGGAGAGGCTTGGTCATCCTGTTCCGTTGCAGCTAGCAACAGACACCATACTCAATTCACTGTCAGAAGACTACAGGCCCTTCGTAGTCAATTACAATATGAATAACATGGAGAAAACTGTAGCAGAGTTACACTCCATGCTTAAGACAGCTGAACTGAATATGGGGAACAAGAACAAGATCAAGGATGTCTTGATGGTAAAAGACGGAGGGGTTAAAAAGAAGAATGGGCAAGCTAGCACTAGTAAAGGAAAAGGACCAGTCCAGGCCATCCAGAGTGCACCCAAGAAAGGCAAGGGCAAGGGCAAGGGCAAGAAGGTTAAGCCAAACAAAGCTAGGACCGAGAATCGCTGCTTCATATGCAATGAGATCGGTCATTGGAGGCAAAAATGCCCTAAGCGTCATGAAGCAGGTATGTAAACCTCAGAAAATTTATGATTGCTTTGTCTTGTCACTTCTTACTTGTTGGTTTACAAGTATACTGACACCTAGAGCAAATGATTATTGCAGGAGGTCAGAAATGAAGTGAAGTGCCCAGAAGTTGCTGAGGATCAGAAGTACAAGTTTTTCGATATAAGTCAAGACATTTTGAGATTATGGTTTTAAAACAGTTATTTTGATTTGTGTTTTAAACAGTTTTTGGGGATAATTATATTTTGAATTTATAATTGCTGTCTTGACATATCTGATCGTGCTTAGTGTTCTTGAATTTGTATGATCCTAGTTGTTGCCTGTTATAGTTACTTCAATAAAATCTATTAAATTGAAGTGATTTGTATAAAAACTATCAAAACACACGAGATTCTATAGGAATGTGTTTTGAGAATAAAACATTTATGAATGATAGTTTTGTGATCAAAAGGGGAGAATTTAGGATATTAACTCAGATAGCGTTAATAACAGTGTTTATAAAACTAGAAAGATTCCAAGTTCTGGAATTAGGATTTGAACAAATCCAGTTAAGTTTTATAAAAGGAAATTCTCAGAATTAAGTAACCAAGTTTGATCAAGTTTTATTCAAATGTTTTGAAAGGAGAATTTAGGATATTAACTCAGATGGCGTTAATAACAGTATTTATGAAACTAGAAAGATTCCAAGATCTGGAATTAGGATTTGACCAAATCCAGTTAAGTTTCATAAGGGGAAATTCTCAAGGTTCATTACTTGAAATTAGGATTGACTAATCAAAGTTTTGACTAAGTCAATAGTAAAATTTTGAGTAATAGTTAGTTTTTATATAAGTAAGTGGGAGCCCAATTTATTCTCTATCTAGTCTGAGATAAAAGAATAAAAAGACATAATTATTGATATATCTCGGAATTCATAAATCCAGGTAGGATAAGAATTCATAAGATATAATTTACCCTTTTAGTTAAAAGGATAAAAGTTTCAAGACCCATGAAACAAAGGTCGTGACTGACCTAAAAATCAATAATTGAAGTGTTGGATTAAAATATATAGCATTCCAGTAGATTTGCAAGGATTGTAAATGGAATCGGATTTCAGGTAGAAATCATTCATCTACACAGCAACTAAGGAAAGTTGCAGTCTTACATATTCAGGAACTGGAAGTTAGTCCAGGTCTCCGAGTTCACGGAATATGATAAAAGACTAATTATTGTTTTAAGAG
Organism: Centaurea solstitialis; assembly: GCA_030169165.1. Taxonomy (NCBI): domain Eukaryota; kingdom Viridiplantae; phylum Streptophyta; class Magnoliopsida; order Asterales; family Asteraceae; genus Centaurea; species Centaurea solstitialis. The sequence goes on from CM058040.1 coordinate 64,844,265, forward strand.
GTGTTTGCAAAACAATAATTAGCAGATACAAGTAAACAGACTTGTGTTTTTGGTTATCACTTTGATTAGATTGGTAAACTTTAATCAAAGGGTTTAAACTAAAGATAGGTGATACTTTATTTTAGACCAGTATCTAACAAACGTTAAATAGACATTATGAAAGTTATTAAAGAAAAGACATTCAATCTTGTTATTATTACAGCGTGTAATATGGACTATACAAGATTGATTTCTTTATCACTTTCACATTTTGCATGTTTTAATATATCCAGGAATGAAATCAGTCTCCGATTTTTCATTCAAAATCTGTCCGTGACAACTTATCATTGTGGGAGCATGATAAGGTGTTAAAGTCATTGTGAACTTTTAGTGTAACGCCCCGATACCCAAAATATCATAACAAATATAAATACACAATAATCATAAATCCCAGTGATCTAATACGCATAATACTCAGAATTCTCAACTCAAAAGTAAATGGTTAAAGAGTGCATGCGGAACAACCCTCCACAGCTGAGATTCTAATTAGGTCAAAACTCTACTTCAGACCGGCGACGCGACTCTAGACATCTACCTTTTCCTTGCCTCTTGCTGCTCGATCTTTTCCTGAAAAGATTTTAGATTTTGGAAAACGAGGGTTAGACCGTAAGGTCTAGTGAATTCCCTCAAAAACAGTTTACAGTACAGTTCCGGCCCGCTGGCCGTAAAATCAGTTATCACAAGGTACCGGGAAAGCATCATGAGTAATAAAGTCACAACACAACAACCGGATGGCCGGATCCCCCGGATTCTCATTTAAGGAGTGACGGACGTAGTCCGTGCCTCGCACCATCCCACAAACAACCTCACGTGGCAGGATCTCCCAGATTCTCATTTAAGGAGTGACGGACGTAGTCCGTGCCTCACACCACTAACTTCCCAGGGATGTACGGTCCCATGGTACATATTACTCACGATGCAATTCCGAAACATTAAAACAGCATGCATATGATGATCATCAGTATAGCATTCACAACCATTTATAATTTCACAAAATCACATTAATGTCATTATCAAAACATTTGCAAACCGAACGGATATGTTTAAAACAGTAAAAGCAGTCCATTCATTTTCAGGCAAGGGAACTCACCTGAGCTTATCTCGCTGATTACTCTATCTCCTGATATCTGTATAAATTCCTAAGGCATTAGAGATTCGCACTTAGACAACACACAACTAGGATACCCCTAGGCAGACTTAGCACGGGGGTTCCGCTAATAACCCTAACGACAAAACTTCTCCGAAAATTTTATTTCTAAGGGGTTAAACTACTATGGAAAAAAATCCTTCTCCGAAAATAACCCTAACGACAAAACCTTCCAAAACTCGACTCGGAAAAGCACAAAATCCGATTCGGAAAAACACGCCGTTTTCCGATTCGGAAAACCTACCATTTTCCGATTCGGAAAATGGTAATTTCCGATTTGGAAATCTCGACTCATAATCCGCATACCAAATGTAACGAGGTCAAAATAACGACTTAACTAGCCAATTTCCCGATTCGGAAAACGTAGGTTTCCAGTCCGGGAAAGGCATGACGAAACGAAACACTTCCGAAAACACCACATATTTTCCGATTCGGAAAATATGAATTCCGACTCGGAAAACGAGGACAGTTCCGAAAACAGCCTAAAATCGATCAAAATCGATTCTAATCTGATCCAATTGTATCCAAACTAATCCCAAAGCAAATATACGACAATTAACAGTGATCTTACACTATTCGGACATCGAGATCTTACCTTACGAAGCGAAAATCCCCTACTAAAGCTTGATGATGATACTTCCTTCCAAAACACACACTTCACACACTAACACTTCCAAAAATGGTTTAATTTTAGGGTTTAGGGTTTAAATACCTAGGGTTTTGGGCCAAGCCCATACCTAAAATGGTAAAAGCCCATGCCATTAGACTTTTCAATAGTCACATAATTAACCCTAAAATTCCTCATATTCTCACAAAAGGTCAATTGACAGTAACTTAACTTATTTAACTCCACCTAGGATCTTGGTTATTACATTTAGGTAGTTATGATCAGTTGCTGAATAACAGCTACAAGTGTTGTAGACTAGAAGTTGCACAGATATTTGATAGAGTAGCAAATATCGGACGTGATCCGCGGTTGAGATTACTTCTTGGAAGCAGTCATAAGTAAATCTCACAGTGGTTGTCCCTATCACCTGAGGTATCTGATTGGATATCATGAGGACTACTGAATTCTTAGTGCACTCAACCGCTACGCCGTAACAGGGTGGCTATAAAGGGTGTAACTAGATTCAGCGGAAGCCGTGGTGTTAAAGGCAGATATGCAAGATGGGATTTGCACCTCTTCTTAGAAGAGAGATATTTCTGGGCCCATCTGGACTGACTGAGTATACTGATGAAGTGCATGGCCATGCCCAAACGAACTGATTAGTTCTTTGTCGTTTACCTATCAGTGAAAGTCAGATAATCAAGAAAACAGAATCTTGAGTATTTAGAGTTGACACTTTCCAAGCTCATACTCACAGATGAAATATCGCGATGCAAAGGGAAAAGCCAAGATATACCCAATCAATGAACAGTAGTTTCATAGATACCAATTCCTTACAGAATGTTTATATCACCAATCTGGGTATAAGAGTTCTTGTAACCTGGTCAGCCTAAGTGCCTGTCTAGGGGCCTCCTTAGGTCAGTGAAATCAAAGGTGGTATTGCCAACTTGCACAAGTGGGAGTCTGTTAGGAATTATGTGCAGAGTTGACAAACCAAGTGATTACACATCCAATGTTGCAAGACACTTGAGGGTCACACCTGTGAGGACCTATAAGTCGAACAAGTTAGATGAAACCCCGAAATGGAGAGTTAGGATTTATAATAGTGTATTATAAATCAGTTGGGTAATTTCAGTCAGAATTACCAAAGATGGAGGATTATTAATTAATTAGGATATTATATATTTATTAGATAAATAAATATATAATAATTAATTAATAAGGTTTTATATATTAAGATAAATATATAAATTATAATTATCGTATGCAAATTCTTTTCCAGCTAATTAAAAAGGAAAAAGGATTAGAGATAATTATAAAAGGAAACTGAATCTTATACAAAACTGTATTTTTTCCTCCATATAAATAAGGCTTATGGGTTAAGGAAAAATTGAAGCTTTTCAATTAAGAAAACCAGTTCTCAGTTTCCTCCTCCCTCTCTCTCTAAAACCGGCGCCGACCCCCCCCCCCCCCCGGTTGAATCTCAGTTTTGTCGTTCGGGTTTTCGTTCAGTTCAACTAGAAGGACGTTCGTTGGTCGATCACCGGTGGACTAAGTCTCAAGCAATCCAGGTAAATTAATCTAACCTAAACTATTAGGTTTAGAACTATAAACGATTAAAGATCATTAGGCTATAATGGGTTTTTAGCTTTTATCACTTTCGCACAAATAAGATCAAAACAGCGTGTTTTGATCACGTAGGTTTTTATCAGTTTGATTAACCTATGAGATATATCAAACCAGCGAGGTTTTGATAGATCTGAGATAATCCTCGGGTCAGTTTGATTCGAGGATACCCACAAAAACCCAACAGAAAATACCCTTTTCAGATTGCTTAACCTGAAGACCTAAGAAGTAGGTCAGTTCACCCATCATGGACATCTTGTATTCAGCCTGCATGAGTGCTTCAAACTTTTTGCAAAGCTTGGCTTTCGTGGACCCAAAGATAATGTCATCAACATAAATTTGGGCAAGGAAAACATGATCCTTGTATGTCTTGACAAACAGCATGCTGTCGATCCTTCCACGAGTGAAACCTTCTTTGATATGATAAGTAGATAAGGTTTCATACCAGGCTCTAGGAGCCCGCTTTAATCCATACAGAGCGTTGTTTAGCTTGTAAACATGATCAGAATGTTTACGATCAGTGAAGCCTGGAGGTTGAGCAACATAGACTTCTTCAGTGAGTTTCCCATTTAGAAACACACTCTTGACATCCATCTGAAACACTTGAAATTTCATATGAGCCGCATAAGCAAGAAAAAGTCTAATGGCTTCTAATCTAGCCACAGGGGCAAATGTTTCATCATAGTATATCCCCTCTTCTTGTCTATATCCTTGTGCAACAAGACGAGCCTTATTGCGGATCACAATGCCATGTTCATCAATTTTATTTCTAAAAATCCATTTTAGACCAATGATGGTCTTCTTGGATGGCCTGTGAACAAGAGTCCAGACAAGGTTCCTTTCGAACTCAGCGAGTTCTTCTTGCATCACTGAAACCCAAAATGGATCAGCGAGTGCTTCTTCTATTTTAGAAGGTTTATTTTCAGATAAAAAACATACATACAGTCAGTGATTACTAGCCTGATGTCGAGTTTTTACACCAGTAGATGGATCACCTAGGACTTGATCAATAGGATGATCTCTAGTCCATCTAAGAGCAGGGGGCTGAGGAACAACCTGAAGAGGTTCAGCTGCAGCAGTAGAAGATGATTCTTCAGCGACTGCCTCAAGTTGAGGAGGATCAGTGATGAGAGGAGCAGCTTCAGAGGATTATGAGGTTGACGGAATGTCCTCCTGAGAAGTTGTGGGGGCAACTTGAGTTATAGGAACAACAGAGTAAACTAGAGGATCCTGAGGAATTTCAGGTATTTCTTCAAATCCATCAGGGATTGGAGATGGTGTTCCTGCAGCAGGGATGTTAGTATCCGAGGCTTCATTTTTAGGGACCTGAAAGTAAGAGTTAGCCCATTGATCTACATCATTATTATCAGAAAATGAAGAAGAGGAGAAGGGATTTGATTCATCAAACTTAACATGAATGGTCTCTTCAATGCTTTGCCTTCGTTTGTTAAAGACATGATAGGCTTTGGATATAGTAGAGTATCCAACCAAGAAACCATCATCAGCTTTGGCATCGAACTTTCGCAGAGCATCTAAGTTGTTCTTGATATAACAATTGCAACCAAAGATGTGGAAGTACTTGATGTTCGGCTTCCTCCCTCTGAAAAGTTCGTAGGCTGTCTTCTTGAATCTTTTCACAATCAGCGACCTGTTCTGCGTATAACAGGCAGTGTTGACAGCCTCAGCCAAGAATTGTATAGGAAGATGGGCTTCAATCAGCATGCACTTTCTTCGTTCAACGACCCCGTTCTGTTGAGGAGTACGAACGGAAGAGAAGTTCTGAGAGATTCCCTTGCTGACAAGGAATTCATCCAAGACACTGTTTTTGAATTCAGTGCCATGATCACTTATTATAGAACGAACAGTGATCTGGTTATACTTCTCCATCCGAAGAATGAAGGCAATGATCAGCTGAGGAGTTTCACTCTTGGCTCTAAGGAAGAAAACCCAGGTATATCTAGAGTATTCATCCACTATCTAGAGTATTCATCCATCCGAAGAATCGCTTTCCACCCATAGATTGAATATTGACAGGTCCAAAGAGGTCCATGTGCAATAAATGGAGTGGAGAGTTGATGGTAGAGACTTGCTTGGATTTGAAAGAAGCTCTTATCTGCTTACCCTTTTCACAAGCAACACAAAGAGATTCCTTTGCAAAGCTGTTTTCAGGGAGACCTTTCACTAGGTTGCTGATAGAGAGCTGGTTGATGGTCTTGAAGTTCAGGTGGGAGAGACGTTTGTGCCAGAGCCAGTTGATTTCTAAAGAGGCCCTGGACATGAAGCACACATTTTCAGTGGTCGTGTCCATGTTGATGACATACACATCATGGGATCTTTGTCCTCTGAGAATGATTTTCTTGTGCCTGTTCTTCACCTTGCAGCTTTTCTTGGAGAAAGAGACCTTGTGATCTTTATCACAAAGCTGACTGATACTCAGTAGATTGTGAGTCAGTCCTTCAACGTAAGATACCCTTCAAAAGATAGTCTTACCGTTGGTTATGGTACCATAGCCACAAGTGATACCTTTTCCTTCACCGCCAAATTTGACTGAAGGGCCAGCTTCTTCCTTGAAGTCGACTAGAACATGTTTGTTTCCAGTCATGTGTTTGGAGCATCCACTGTCAAGGTACCAGATGCCCTTTTCCTGAGGAAGATCAGAGGTCGAAGCAGGAGTAGCAGGGACTTCTTCTTCAGGGATGTCTTCGAGCTGTGCCATAAGAGCAGGCTCGGTTTCTTCAACGATGGCCATCAGACATGTGACCTCGCTGGTATCTTCTTCATCAGAGGATTCATCAGATGATTCATCCTAGCTTTTTTCTTCAGCGATCAGACCTTTGCTTTTTCACTGGAATTTCAGCTTTCGGTACTTGGACTTCAGCTTCTGGTACTTTCCGTCCTTGGAAGCTGGGGTAGAGGATTCAGTGAACTGATTCTTCTTGTACCTGACATTTGAAACAGGTAGAGGCAGCCTTATCACCAGAAGGGGTGTCAGGCTTGTTAGTAAGAGAGAGCTGCTTGGACTTATGGAAATTTCCTTTCCTGCCAAACTTCTTGAAGTGTTTCGAGAGAAGGGCAAGAGACTCATTGAAATTTGTCTCATCATCAGAGACAAGATCAGAGTCAGAATCATCTATCTCAGTGATAGTCACTGTTGAGACAGGAGTTTGAGAGGGTTGAGGAGCATCAGAAATTAAGGCAAGAGAGATACCTTTCGCAGCATCCATGGTGTCTCTGATAAGATTTTTCTTCAGAGACTTGGTTTGCTCATGGTTGAGCATCATACCATATAACTCATTAAGAGTTATAGTCTTAATGTCCTTTGACAATTTCAGACACATGGTGTAAGTCTCCCAGTATTCAGGGAGGGCCCCCATGAATTTAGTGATTACATGCGAGTTAGAGTAAACAATATCGTAGGTCTTTAGATCGATCAGGAGGCAGTTAAACCTTTGATGGGTCTGGGCCAAAGTTTCACCTTTAGCAGCGATGAACTTCTCATACTGACGTATGAGGTGAATCTTTCTAGATTCTATGAGAGCATCAGCACCCTCATATTGGATACAGAGAGTATCCCAAATCTCTTTAGCTGTCTTAATCTTACTGATGGAGTGAAATACTTCATCAGGAAGAGACATGGCTATCAAAGACCTTGCCTTGGTGTCAACATTAACCAGGCGCTTATCTTTGTCTGTCCAGTTGGACACCTGCTTGACAAAGGTTCTTTCAAGAGCAGCGGGAGTGGTGGTAGTAGCAGCAACAACTGGAACTATGGAAGTGGGAACAAATGGTCCATGTTCTAAGAAGTAGGGGATTTGAGGATCGGAACCAGAAAGAAAGAGTTCCATTCTTGACTTCCATAGAGGGAAGTTATCAGCATTGAACCTGGGTGGCTTTGCTAGAGATCCAGATTCGAAATAAGTGTCTTTAGGAAGATTGGCCATAGGGTGGATCTAGAAACTATGTTTCTTTTGTGAACGGTTAAGAAGAAGATGTTTCTAACCACTCTGATAGCACTTGTTGGTCCTCTATTGATGGCCAATAAGATAAATTGTATTGTAGAAGGGGGGAGGGGTTGAATACAATCAACACAGTTTCTTACACTTAATTCAGTCCACGACTCTATGGAGCCTTTGTGTGAACTGAAGTAGATTGTTTGTTGAAACAGATCAAGACTATGTCAAGATCCAAACAATCTTTTTAAGTATTTTGGCACTAAGCCTTTGCTTATGCACAAAGCAAGTATTAGAAGAGATAAATAGAATTAGAAGATAGAAAGAATTTAAAGATAGAAAGAAGAAAGGACTGGGGTATAGAAGATGGACCACAGGTTATGTTTGAAGAACACACTACATTCATATTTATACCCCATGCATTAAATGCATTCCATCCCCAACTTTACACGTGTCAGGTAAAGATTGGTTTTGGTGTACTATTGTACCATAAAATAATGCCCATGCGTGATAGGGTCGTGGCCTATGGTAAACAGTTGCCTTATGGGTGATAAGTACGGAGGGAACAGTAAAGAGACATCCCTTTTGTACTATTGTCAGAAAGGCAAATAAAATCCTTTTTGTGCATATAGGACAAGAAGACAAATATAGTATTCTTAAAGTACAAGTCACTGATCAGGCCTTAGAGTCACTGATCCTTGGGAAGGATCAAGGAGGCACTGTGACTTGTTCTCTATGGAACATCATGTAAGAGTAGTCAGCTAGCTATCACTGATTTCAACTTCAGATCATTAGCATCACTGACTCTATCATCAGCTTGCATCAATAGATGGTGCTGATGGTTTCATAGTGACATGACAATTTGTCTTCAAAGGATACTTAGCTGATGTCAGGTCTCACTGATACTGAACGGAGTCAATGATCAGAGATCGCTAATGTCCAAACTATCAGCAGGACAAACTCGCTAAAGTATTGAACTTCATCACAGCAGTGCTAAGTATTTTTTCAGTTATTAGACAAGGATCATTGGTATTTCATCAAGTCATAGAGGAGCTGGATCAACACCATGCCCTAACGAACTGATTTGTTATTTGTCGTTTACCTATCAGTTAGAAGTTGGATAGTCAAGAAACATAATCTTGAGTATTTAGAGTTGACTGTTTCCATGTCATACTCAAAGATGAAATATCGTGATGCAAAAGGAAAAGCCTAGTTATACCCGATTTATGAACAGTTGTTTCATAAATGGCTTTCTTAAAAAGGAAAATCTATATCACTTACCTGGGTATAAGAGTTCTTATAACCTGGTTAGCCTAAGTGCCTGTCTAGGGGCCTCCTTAGGTTATAAGACACTTGAGGGTCGAATTATGTGCAGAAGTTGACAAACCAGTGATCGCACATCCAATGTTATAAGACACTTGAGGGTCATACCTGTGAGGACCTATAATTCGAACAAGTAAAATAAACCATGTTTGGAGAGTTTAAGTTCACAATAGTTACTTGTGAATTAGTTGGGTGTTTTTATGTATAAACTCCAAAGATTAAGGTTTCTAGTAATTATATATTTATTAGTTAAATATATATATATAATAGGTTAATTAAGTAATTATATTTATTAGTTAAATAAATATATATATATATAATAGATTAATTAATCAGTTTTATAATTATCTAGAAATTATATATGGAATAAAAATATATAATGGTATATTCATTCTTAGAGGAAAAGAAAGAATATAGATAATTATATGGTACCTATTTTATATGCAAACTTTTTCATATAAATATAATAGCTGGGTTATCAGTTTAATCAATTGTTCAATCAAGAAACCTAAAACTCCAAAAATTCTCTCTCTCCTCTCCCGATTATCGACTCATCAATAAACCCGAAAACCTTCTTGGTTTTTGTGTTTATTCGATAATATAGTTCACGTGAAAGCTGTTAGGGTAAAAATCCACAATTGCACGACAACCGACTATAATCGTAAGACAAATATCAAGACAATGGTCCTGTATTAAGATAAGGTCCTGAGATAAAACCTAAAAGATCTATCGAACAAAGATCACTAAACATCGAACATATACATCGAATAAGTCGAACGATGACTAAAATGTCGTACGACGATACTAACGAATAAACATACAAAGTTTATATGTTTGATGCAGGCAAGCTGATTATAATATCCAACAATTGTCCACCTTTGAGAAAGTCCGAGATTGAGTACTATGCCATGATCGTTGGAGTCCATCATTACAACGGACACGTCGTATGTTATATATCATTAGATGGGAACCGACAACATCAAGATCGACCGTTACAAGCAAGATTCCAGCAACAGTTACAATCTGGACATTAATTCTCAGCATTACCGTTCGACCGTTATAAACCAAGCATTAATAGTCAAGAATACCGTTGGACAGTTACGATTTGGACATTAATGAACCACAATTCCGTTGGACGGTTACTTCAAAGACACTATAAAAGAAGGATCAAGTCAACATTCGAGGACACGAAGTCTATCCGAAGCTTACAAGTTCTATATTGACTATTCTTGAGAATCAGTTGTAATTTACATTCGATTTCATTGTTGTTTCACTTGTAATCGTACGACCAAAGCTGTATACTTGAAGGACATCACCCCTAGTTGGTGATTATAGTGCTCTGTCGACTTACCTTTTAGGTCGACCGCAGGTTTTTTCCTCCGTCGTGAGGTTTTTCCTGCGTCATCAAATCGTTTGTCTCATTTTATTCTTTTCCGCACTTCTCATTGATTGTAATTTCTTTCTCTCAACGGTTAAGCCTCACACAAGTTTCTTACGACATCGAGTTGTGTAATTTTTTACATAAACAGTTTGGCGCCCACCGTGGGGCTCCGTTTTGAGAAAAATTTCATTCGGTGAAAAGTGCGCCTTAGTACTAACCTTTTCTTTGAGTTCTCTTTGAGCTATTTGTGCAGGATAATGGATAACGGATTCATAGCATCTCTACAACAACAATTGCAACAAGCTAATGACGAAATCCAGCGTCTTCGAGCTTCGCAAGGACCATCGATGTCTATTCCTCCTCCTTATCCACCTCAACATCTAAGACCGCCATTTCGACCACAGTTCAATGCCTTAGTACCATTATCGACTGTGAACCAACAGTACAACAACGTACGACCGTCTTTACCACAAGTTCCACCACCAATACCTCATGGCCCGCCACCTATGCCTCGGGGTCCACCTCCTATGCCTCAAGGAACAACCATGTTCACGTTCGAACCTTTTAACAACGTATCCCAACAGATTCCTATCCCTGGTCATATACCCACAGTTGCTAGTTCTACCATTCATACGACGATACCACCCAGTACCGGAATCTCTTCTGGTTTTATCCCAACAATTCCAATAGCCGTTGAAGATCCTTTAAGCGTACGATTGAAATCCCTAGAAGAACAGAATCAAAAGCTGTTCGCGTTACTCACAAAGCTACCTGGAGCAGCAGTACCTGTCGAAGTTGAACCTAAAACTGGATTTCAGGCCTCGCCGTTCGTCGATGAATTAGCTCTTGTCGACGTACCCAAGAAATACACCATTCCAGCCTTCGCAACAAAATATTCTGGAATCACAGATCCAGTCGAACATATAGCACAGTATAAGCAACTTATGTGGACAGTTCCTATACCGGCGCAATATCAAGAAGTTTGCATGTGCAAGAGTTTTGGATCGACCCTAACAGGAGCAGCATTACAATGGCTTATCAACTTAAAGCCAAAAAGCATTGGTTCCTTTGCAGAATTGGTAAACCAATTCACTCGACAGTTTGCTAGCAGTCGTAAGATGGAGAAGCAAACCAGCGACCTATACTACATCGTACAAAAATCTGGAGAAACAATCCGCGACTACTTCAACAGATTTAATGCGGCAATGATTGAAATAAAGAATTGTGATGTGAAGACTGCAATCGAGGCGTACAAACGTGGGCTAGAAGATTCCTCTGGACTGTATTTAGAATTGACTAAATACCCTCCAGAAAACTTCGACGACGTACGAGCCAGAACATTAGCTTTAATGAGAATAGAAGACGATGCTCTTTTTCGACGAAAGCATTCTGCTGAAAAGAAACCTCTTGGTGCTCAAAAACATGATTTTAAGCACAAAAGGGTAAACAAGATTGGAAATCCTCGACATGAATCAAAAGCTCGATCAAGCAAAGGTACTGTTAAAATACGATATCCAGAATTATCTACTTACAATTTTGCAGGTACACCGAAAGATTTGGTAGATTCGTTACGAAAGATTGATGCAAACGTACGATGGCCAAAGAAATCTGACAAACCAAGCAAGGACAAAGATCAAAATAAATGGTGCGACTTCCATGAAGACCATGGCCATATGACGGATGAATGTATCAGTCTCAAAAAGGAGATTTCATATTTGAAATCAAAAGGACATCTGAAAGGCGTCATTCCAGAAGAACAAGGACGACCAGCGTCACCGGTTCATACAAAAGTCGTAAACTGCATCACTGGAGGATCAGAAGTGTGCGGACTTACGTATTCAGCTGCCAAGCGACATGCACGAGATGGTCCAGACGAACATCCTATCCCCGGAGAAACCAAATCAAAGACGGAAAGAGAGCTCGATGCAATGACAATTACGTTCGATCAAGACGACACACAGGGGGTCCATCATAAACATCATGACGCTCTAGTCATACAGTTGACAATCGGAAACTGTTCGACTAAGAGAATATTGATTGATGGAGGTAGTTCAGCTAACGTTATTTTTGCAGATACTCTTAAAGTCATGGGATCGAACGATCAGAAATCGTACGACGAAGTACTACTCTGATTGGATTCAATGGAGACCCGATGAACACTCTCGGAGAAATCATCTTGCCTGTCTTCGCCAAAGGCATCAACAAACAAACAAAATTCAATGTTGTGGAGTGCCAATCAGCCTATAATGTTATTCTTGGAAGACCATGGATCCACGAGATGAAAGCAATTCCTTCTACATACCATCAGAAGATCAAATTTCCATCTCCATGGGGAATTCAAGAAATTGCTAGTGAAAACAAGGTCGCACGAGAATGTTACAAAATTACGATGAAGACAAAGTCGCAGGACATCTAGCAATTACAGAGCCAAGATGGGAAGAAGTCGAATGATGACCTTCGACTAGAAGAAGTCGTCCTTGATCCTGAACATCCTGATCGAAAGGTCTTCGTAGGAGCCTCGCTCCCCCCTGACATAAAAAATACGATTATATCTTTTTTGCAGGAACACTCAGACTGTTTTGCATGGTCGCACGAAGATATGGTTGGAATAGATCCAAGCATTATATCGCATAAGTTGAACGTGGATCCTACTTTCAAACCAATTAAGCAGAAACGTCGCAAGTTTGCACCTGAACGAAATAAAGTAATCAATGATGAAGTCGACAATCTACTGAAGACAGGGAAGATCCGAGAAGTCAAATATCCAGAATGGTTGGCTAATGTAGTCGTCGTACAAAAGAAGAACGGAAAATGGCGAGTCTGCATTGATTTCACGGATCTAAACAAAGCTTGTCCAAAAGATCCTTTCCCTTTACCTCATATCGACGCCATGGTCGACGCGACAGCAGGACATGAATTACTGACATTCATGGACGCATATTCAGGATACAACCAAATATTGATGCACACGGAAGACCAAGAAAAAACCGCATTCATGACAGACAAAGGCATATACTGTTATAAAGTTATGCCATTTGGTCTCAAGAATGCAGGTTCGACGTATCAAAGATTGGTCAACATGATGTTCAAGGAACATCTTGGTCGAACGATGGAAGTCTATATCGATGACATGCTCGTAAAATCAGAATGTTCGATTGATCATGTTATGCAATTAAAGCAATCGTTCGACATCTTACGACAGTACCAGATGAAGCTTAATCCAACAAAATGTTCCTTTGGGGTACGAACAGGAAAATTCTTGGGATACTTGGTAACACAACGTGGAATCGAAGCAAGTCCAGAACAAGTTAAAGCTATCACCGAGATACAATCTCCAAGAAATATCAAAGAAGTCCAGAAGTTAACAGGACGAGTGGCAGCTTTAACCCGATTTATCTCACGATCATCGGACAAATGCCATTTGTTCTACAATGTCCTACGAAAGAATCAAGGCTTCTTGTGGACGGACGAACATGAGAAAGCTTTGCAGAAGTTGAAGCAATACATGGCATCACCTCCTCTTCTGACAAAACCAGTCGAAGGTGAAAGTCTACAGTTGTATTTGGCAGTAAGCAAAAATGCGACAAGTGCAGTACTCGTACGAGAGGAAGATCAGCAACAACGACCAATTTATTATGTAAGCAAATCTTTCCTCAACGCAGAAACCAGGTACACATCAATGGAGAAATTGCTACTGGGTCTTATGACAGCAGCGAAAAAACTAAGGCATTATTTCGAGTCGCATCATATCGTTGTTGTGACCAATTATCCACTCAAGACGGTGCTTCGAAAGCCAGAATTAACAGGACGTCTAGCCAAGTGGAGCATCTATCTCAGTGGGTTCGACATTGAGTTCAAGCCCAAGACGGCAATTAAATCACAAGTATTGGCAGATTTTGTGGCAGAATTCTCTCCAGGACTGGAACCCACGACGTGCGACGAAATTGTGATGATTTCAGACAACAAACCTTGGATACTCTACGTTGATAGTTCTTCGAACGTACGAGGATGTGGATTAGGTATTGTCTTAAAATCATCACAAGGGGGAAATATAGTATACTCCATACGATGGGAATTCAAGGCCACAAACAATGAAGCAGAGTATGAAGCTTTGATCGCAGGATTGGATATTGCTCTTAGACTCGGGGCAAAACAATTACACGTTCGAAGCGATTCTTTACTGGTCGTAAACCAAGTAAATGGAGATTTTCAAGCAAAAGATTCAAAAATGATGAGTTACCTCAAAGCCGTTAAAGATCGAATCGCACGATTTGAACAATTCTTGATCGAGCAAATACCAAGAGATCTAAATATGCAAGCTGACGCACTGGCCAATCTGGGATCTGCATTTCACGATCCATTAATGGAAAATATCCCAATACTTCATCTTACAACACCAACAATTGCAGCAATCAATGAAGTACAGATGAACGAAGAAATTTACAATTGGTCGCTCGACATATGGAACTACTTAAAGCACGACCAACTTCCTGAAGATAAAATGGAAGCACGAAAGACAAGGTCCAAAGCTTCAAGATATACAATTCTTGAAGACCAACTTTATCGAAGATCCACGACTGGACTTCTCTTACGATGTGTCACGAGTAAGGTACAAGTCAATCAAATTCTCCAAGAAATGCACGACGGAGAATGTGGGAATCATGCAGGGGGCAGAAGTCTTGCTAACCGAATCTCACGACAAGGTTACTATTGGCCTACTTTACGAGAGGATGCAATAACGTACGTCCAACGATGCGAAGCATGCCAAAAACATTCGGGTATGATCCATCGACCATCCGAACCTTTGCATTCTGTTCTAGTTCCATGGCCCTTCATGCGATGGGGAATGGATATTGTGGGAAAATTACCCCCAGCTCCTGGACAAAAAGTCTATCTACTTGTGCTCACCGATTACTTCTCAAAGTGGATAGAAGCTGGTGCTTTCTCACAAGTCCGAGATAAAGAAGTCATATTTTTCATTCAGAAGAACATCATTTATAGATTCGGAGTACCAGCTGAAATTATGTGCGACAACGGCTCACAATTTATAAGTGATAAGACTCGTACGTTCTGTGAAAAACGAGGAATCAAGTTAATCACTTCTACTCCAAGATATCCACAATCTAATGGATTAGCAGAATCAAGCAACAAAGTCATCATCAATTCAATCCGAAAAAGATTGAAAGGAGCAAAAGGAAAGTGAGTAGAAGAATTGCCATCTGTCCTATGGGCGAATCGTACGACACCAAGAGCATCAACTGGACAAACTCCATATTCTCTGGTATATGGATGCGAAACAGTCTTACCAATCGAAGCTCAACTACCAATCGCCAGAAGTCGTACGTATGATCAAAATGCAATAAATTTATCTTACGACCTGGATGCTTTAGAAGAACTCCGAGAGAAAGCACTACGAACGATGGCTGCAAAAAAAGGAATTGTCGAAAGACACTTCAACAAAAAAGTAAAGGCCAAAATTTTTCAAGTTGGAGATTATGTCTTACGACATGTGTTTCAAAACACACAAGAGCCAAACGCAGGAAAACTTTCCATCAAATGGGAAGGACCATACATAATTTCCAAAATCATTGGAAATGGAGCATATAGACTTACGACAATGGAAGGTATGGAAATCCCACGAAGCTGGAACGCCCATCATCTTAAAAGGTACTACTTCTAAACCAATTTACATACGATTTATTTTCTTGGACTGATTACTGACTTGAGCGTTGGAGCGCCGTTGGTCAAACCAACAGCCATCCCCTAGCAACTATGTTTGTTCGCAGGTATCGCATGATTATCGCAGGTATCGCACGACTATCGCATGTATCGCACGATTGTCGCAGGTATGGCACGATTATTGCAAATATCGCACGATTATTGCAAATATCGCACGATTAAATTGCTTCAGACGCACAATTATCTCGCAAGAACGCAAGACAGTTCGCCAGTCGCACGTATACTCTTATGAGTATAAAAAGAAACGTTTCTAACTTAAGTCTTAGGACTTTAAAACAAACGCATGCGAAAAACAAAGGCTAAAACGCACGATGCAATCTATATACAAAAGTAAAAACACAAGTTAAAAGCTAAGTACGCACGACAAACAATTACTGAATCCAAAGTTTTTCATTAAAATTTTTGCTAAAGATAGCAAAATTACAAAAGACTAAAAGAAATTACAAAAAACTAATCTAAGAAGTAGGAGGATCTGCGACAGAGGCTTCATCGGTCTCTGAAGGATGCACAGGGACGGATCCAGAGGTTTCGGGAACCTCCTCCTCGACGCTGACATCCTTGGCTTCGTTAAGCTTCTCCTCTCCAACCGCTGTCTCTTCGTCCAGGCCTTTAAGGTCTTCCTCATCGAGAAGATCCTCAGAACCCATCACCCGTACGAAAGAAGCCACTTCTTCACTCGCCATTTGTGAAGTAATGGTCCCGGCAGCCACACGTCGCATAAGTGTAGTACGTGCGACCACTCGGGCAAAAGCAGCATCTTCTTCGAGTTCTTGGATCTTGGACGACAAGGCTTCTTCCCTCTCGGCCTTCTCCTGACGAATGACAAGCAGGTCTTTCTCCAGCTCCTTCGCACGATCCAAAGCTATCTTCAACCGCTCCCGCTGTTCGACCTGAAATCGATCGCTGATTTCCAGCTTCGATTCAAGGTCCCCAATTTGGACCGACTTGGTGTTAACCTCATCGGTCAATTGGGCCAGCTTCTTTGTGGCCTTGTCGGCTTCCTTCCTAGCCACTTTAGCGTCATTCTGATTCAACGCCATTTCCTCCTTAATCTTAGCCATCCGTGTATGGAGGCTAAGACTAGTTTGGAGGGCCTGCAAAGATAAAGAAAGAAATCAGATATTGCACATCATAATAAGCAATAAAAACGTACGATGAAGAAAAACTTACCAGAAAGGAGATGCCCGCGACGGAGGCATCCAGATCCTCGATATCAGATTCCTCCATACGTGCCTTTTGGGCAGGATGTGGAACCGTTCCAAGACCGGGAAGATGGACTTCGTCCTAATAATGTCGTCCACCATGAAGTCGGAGGGCATATTGATGGTCAAAGTCGTACGACCAGACCCCTCCTTCTCCTTACCTTTGTCAACCTTTGGTGCAGGTTGACTCGAGGCACCCTTCTCCTTTGCAGGAGGAGCGAAGCTAAGAGGGATCGCCTCTATTCCACCTTCAACCTTGCGTGCGGCATCCTTAGGTGGAGAGTCTAGAGAAACGTACGACGACCTCATACGTTTAGCCACTAGACCTTCTTGGGCCGCAGCCTTCCTCTTGGCAGCACGAGCAGCCGCCTCCATCGTCGATGCCTTCTTAGAAGCTGAACCTGCATAGAAAGAAAAAATCGAAATTAAAGAATGAACGACATATAAGAAGAAATTGGATATTGACGTAAGACAATAGACAATTACCTTCCATGTCCTTTTCTTCGATCACTTGCACTTCAGGTTCGACGTCGCTTTCTTCACCACTCTTTGACGCCTTATATCTGCGATCAGTCACACTGTAGCTCAGGAAGCGCTCGATCGCTTCAGTAGTCTCCTCGAACGAGAAGTCGATCGCCGCAAAAAAGGAAACAAAGGATTAATAAAAGAAAATAATTCAAAAAAGATCAAAGGAGACAAGAAAAGTTCTATTACCGCCTTTGTTCCATTCAGGAACGACCCACGACTCTTCGCCCACGACCGAGGATGTTTGGACAAAGACATATCTCGCCTTCCATCCACGATCGTTCACTTGAGTACCGTGAACCAGCATGGCGTCACTCCTCCCCCTTGGAAACAACCCAAAACGGTTGTAGGGAGAGCGAGTCACAGTGTAAGTAGATAAGAGATCGTCGACCGAGAACGCAGGACGATCCCAATTTCTAGTCACCCGTTCGATTACATGGACGACACGCCAGAACTGGGGCATCAATTGTCCCGGAGACAAATCAAAGCGAGTCATAAATGCTCTTGCCAAAGGAGAGTATGGCCATCGAAATCCGACTTTGAACGGATACTCAAACAGGGCAAAAAAGCCGTCGGAGCATCTGCCGGACGGATCTCTCCAGCCACCCTCACCAAGGCACCCTCAGGAAGCCCGGCTAACTCTCTTAACTCTTCTACCTCTAGATTTTTAGTAATCGAACTTCTAGTCTCGCTTGACATAATGAAATCTATTCGACCTAAACTATTTTTCAAACGTGTAAACCTAAGATTATCTAAACCTCTGTTACTTTTCTTCGCTATTGACTTCAAACGCAAATCGATTTGGAAATTAAGAAGATTTGTAAAATCTTTTCTTATTATCAAACGCTCTATTTATAGCAACTAAATCATACGTGAGTCGTTAGAGAAAAACGCCACGTGTCGATAATTAACCGTTAGAAAACACGCGTCCAGGAACAACGGCTATATAACGGCTATATTTCTAACGATAACTCGACCGTTAATTAACGTATTTTTACTCCTTGTCCAGTAAACTAAAGATTTAGATAAAATTAGAATTATTTTCTAAATCTTGGGGGAAAATTGTTAGGGTAAAAATCCACAATCGCACGACAACCGACTATAATTGTAAGACAAATATCAAGACAATGGTCCTGTATTAAGATAAGGTCATGAGATAAAACCTAAAAGAACTATCGAACAAAGATCACTAAACATCGAACATATACATCGAATAAGTCAAACAATGACTAAAATGTCGTACGACGATACTAACGAATAAACATACAAAGTTTATATGTTTGATGCAGGCAAGCTGATTATAATATCCAACAATTGTCCACCTTTGAGAAAGTCCGAGATTGAGTACTATGCCATGATCGTTGGAGTCCATCATTACAACAGACACGTCGTATGTTATATATCATTAGATGGGAACCGACAACATCAAGATCGACCGTTACAAGCAAGATTCTAGCAGCAGTTACAATCTGGACATTAATTCTCAGCATTATCGTTCGACCGTTATAAACCAAGCATTAATAGTCAAGAATACCGTTGGACAGTTACGATTTGGACATTAATGAACCACAATTCCGTTGGACGGTTACTTCAAAGACACTATAAAAGAAGGATCAAGTCAACATTCGAGGACACGAAGTCTATCCGAAGCTTACAAGTTCTATATTGACTATTCTTGAGAATCAGTTGTAATTTACATTCGATTTCATTGTTGTTTCACTTGTAATCGTACGGCCAAAGCTGTATACTTGAAGGACATCACCCCTAGTTGGTGATTATAGTGCTCTGTCGACTTACCTTGTAGGTCGACCGCAGGTTTTTTCCTCCGTCGTGAGGTTTTTCCTGCGTCATCAAATCGTTTGTCTCATTTTATTCTTTTCCGCACTTCTCATTGATTGTAATTTCTTTCTCTCGACGGTTAAGCCTCACACAAGTTTCTTACGACATCGAGTTGTGTAATTTTTTACATAAACAAAAGTTGGTTCGTGATCGGTGGGTTCATTCCGGCTAGAAGGAAGTTCGTACGGTCTCATTACGGGTGGACTTTGCTCAAGCAATCGAGGTAATACCATTAACCTTTTACGCTAGTTTAGTTATTAGATAAACGACAGATCTATGTGGTTTTTGGGTTTTATCGCATGTTTACGCTTCCGCTAAATCAAACCTGTTTGGTTTGATTGTTTAAACCCTATAAAACAGTTTGTTTCGAAAAGGTTTGATGTGTATCTCATTCCAGTTAGGTTTGAGATCCACAGATTAATCGTGTCAGTTTGATACGAAGATCTCACTAAAACCCAACACATATATGATTTTGTACAAATTTTAATGTAAAATCATATGTAATTTTATACAAATTTTAATGTAAAATCATATGTGATTTTGTACAAATTTAAATATAAAATTATATATGATTTTGTACAAATGATATTCACATATTTTAAATACTAAATATGTTTAATAAATATATGATTGTTTATGTAAAAAATTACACAACTCGATGTCGTAAGAAACTTGTGTGAGGCTTAACCGTCGAGAGAAAGAAATTACAATCAATGATAAGTGCGGAAATGTAAAATGAGACAAATAATTTGATGACGCAGGAAAAACCTCACGACGGAGGAAAAAACCTGCGGTCGACCTAAAAGATAAGTCGACAGAGCACTATGTTCACCAATCAGGGGTGATGTCCTTCAGGTATACAGCTTTGGTCGTACGATTACAATTGAGAAAACTATGAAATCGAATGTAAATTACAGATGATTCTTAAGAATGATTGCTATAGAACTTGTGAGCTTCAGATAGACTTCGTCCCTTGCAATGCTGGCTTGATTCTTCTTTTATAGTAGCTTGATAATAACGGTCTAACGGTATTGTGGCTCATCAATGATTAAATCGTAACCGTCCAACATTATTGTCTTTAATTAATGCTTGGAGAGTAACTGTCCAACGGTACTGCTGAGAGTTAATGTCTAGATTGTAACTGCTGCGAGAATCTTGCTTGTAACGGTCGATCTTGACGCTGTCGAACGATACATAACTTACGACTTGCTCATTGTAATGATGGACTTCAATGAGTATAGCATAGTACTCAATTTCAGATTTCCTCAAAGGTGGACAATTGTTAGATATGATAATCAGCTTACCTGCATCAAACATATAAACTTTGTATATTTATTCGTTAGTATTGTCGTACGATATTATTGTTGTCGTTCGACTTATTCGATGTATATGTTCGATGTTTAATGATCTTTGTTCGATAGTTCTTTTAGGTTTTATCTCAGGACCTTATCTTAATACAGGACTATTGTCCTAATGGTTATCTTACGATTATAGTCGGTTGTCGTGCGATTGCGGATTTTTACCCTAACAATTTGCCCCCAAGATTTAGAAAATAATTCTAATTTTATCTAAATCTTTAATTCGCTGGTCAAAGAGTAAAAATACGTTGTATAACGGTCGAATAAACGTTGATAATATAGCCGTTATCTAGCCGTTACCCTGGACGCGTGTCTTCTAACGGCTAGATGATGACGCGTGGCACGATTATCTTTGATGACTCATTTGATTTAGTTATTATAAATAAGGCGTTTGATAATTAGGAAAGATTTTACAAATCTTCTTAATTTCCAAATCAATTTTGCGAGATCGTAATCCGACCCTATTTTCGGCAAATATTTCGTGCGACTAGGCTTTATAAGGTACCTCCTTTTTCCCTGTTTCATGCGTTTGAAGTCAATAGCGAAGAAAAGTAACAGAGGTTTAGATAATCTTAGGTTTACTCGTTTGAAAAATAGTCTAGGTCGAATAGATTTCATTATGTCAAGTGAGACTAGGAGTTCGATTACTGAAAATCTAGAGGTAGAAGAGTTAAGAGAGTTAGCCGGGCTTCCTGAGGGTGCCTTGGTGAGGGTAGCTGGAGAGATCCGTCCGGCGGATGCTCCGACGGGCTTCTTTGCCCTGTTTGAGTATCCGTTCAAAGTCGGATTTCGATGGCCATACTCTCCCTTGGCAAGGGCGTTTATGACTCGTTTTGATTTGTCTCCGGGACAATTGATGCCCCAATTCTGGCGTGTCGTCCATGTAATCGAACGGGTGACTAGAAATTGGGATCGCCCTGCGTTCTCGGTCGACGATCTCTTATCTGCCTACACTGTGACTCGCTCTCCCTACAACCGTTTTGGGTTGTTTCCAAGGGGGAGAAGCGATGCCATGTTGGTCCATGGTACCCAAGTAAACGATCCAGGATGGAAGGCGAGATACGTCTTTGTCCAAACGTCCTCGGTCGTAGGCGAGGAGTCGTGGGTCGTCCCTGAATGGAACAAAGGCGGTAATATAGCTTACCTTGCTTTTCTTCAGTTTATTTTAAATTATTTTTTGTTTATTAAGTCTTTGTTTTCTTCTTGACAGCGATCGACTTCACGTTTGAAGAGACCACCGAGGCGATTGAACGCTTCTTGAACTACAGTGTGACCGATCGGAAGTATCGAACGTCAAGAGGGGGTGACGAGAGTGACGTCGAGCCTGAAGTACAGATAATCGAGGAAACAAATATGGAAGGTAGATATCGTACGTTAGTATTCTCGTTTATAGTAATTTATTTTGATTCTAACTTCTCTTTTCTGTATAGGCTCAGCTTCTAAGAAGGCGTCAACGATGGAAGCAGCTGCTCGTGCTGCTAAAAGGAAGGCTGCTGCCCAAGAAGGTTTGGTAGCTAAACGTACGAGATCGTCGTACGTTTCCTTGGATACCCCACCTAAGGATGCCGCACGCAAGGCTGAAGGTGGGATAGAAGCTGTTCCTCTTAGCTTCGCTCCTCCTGCAAAGGGAGCGGGTTCGTCGAAGGCCGACAAGGGGAAGGAGAAAGAGGGATCTGGTCTTACGACCATGACAATCCAGATCCCTTCTGACTTCATGGTGGATGATGTGATTAGGACGGCGGCTACTTTCCCAGTTCTGGAGCAGTTTCACGTCCCTGCTCAGAAGGCGCGCATGGAGGAGGCCGACATCGAAGACCTAGATGCCTCCATCGCGGGTATCTCCTTCTTGGTAAGTCCCTGTCGTACGTTTTTGCTTTCATTTTACTTGTACTGCTTCTAATCTTTTTCTTTTTTCTTTGTATAGGCCCTCCAAACTAGTCTTAGTCTCCATACGCGGATGGCTAAGATCAAGGAGGAATTAGCGTCGAATCAGAACGACGCTAAATTGGCCAAGAAGGAGGCCGACAAGGCCAAAAAGAAGCTGACCCAACTGACCGACGAGATTAATGCTAAGTCGGTCCAGATTGGGGACTTGGAATCCAAGCTGGAACTCAGCGAAGGGTTTCAGGTCCAACAGCGAGAACGGCTGAAATTGGCCTTGGACCATGTAAAGGAGCTGGAGAAGGAGCTATTGGTCGTTCGACGGGAGAAGGCTGAGAGAGAAGAAGCGTTGTCGTCCAAGATCCAGGAGCTGGAAGATGATGCCGCTTTGGTCCGTGTGGTCGCACGTACTGCGGTCATGCGACGTGTAGCTGCTGGGACCGTGACGTCTAAAATGGCGAAGGACGAGGTGGCATCTTTCATTCAGGCGATGGGTTCCGAAGATCTCCTAGACGAGGAAGATCTGAAGAATTTGGACGAAGAAACGGCTGCTGAAGATAAGCCTGCTGAAGTCAAGGATGCAGGTGTCGAGGAGGAGGTTCCTGAAACCTCTGGATCCGCTCCTGCACATCCTCAGGGGACTGAAGAGGTTCCTGTCGTAGATCCATCTTCCTCCGTCGCTCCTTTAGAATAGCTCTTATCTTTGTAATCGTAAAATTTTCTTTGTAATTTGCCATTTTTAGGCAAAAAATGTTTAATGAATGAAATTTTGTTTGAATATCGTGCGTTACCATTGTTGTTATGACTTACATATCGTGCGTTGTATCTTGCGTTTTTAGCTTGTAATCGTGCGTTTTAGCTTATAATCGTGCGTTTTAGCTTTTTTGCATGCGTTTGTTTTAAGGTTCTTAGACTTATTGTAGAAACGTTTCTTTTGTACTCATGAGAGTATTCGTGCGACTGGCGAGTTGACTTGCGCTCTTGCGACATAATCGTGCGTTATAGCAGTTTTCTTGCGATCCATGCGATTTTTGTCGTGCGATTCCTGCGATAAGCATGCATTTAAGTCGTGCGATACTTGCGTTAATCGTGCGATCCATGCGATTTATCGTGCGATACCTGCGAACAAACATGGTTGCTAAGGGGTGGCCGTTGGTTTGACCAACGGCGCTCCGACGCTCAAGTCAGTAATCGGTTCAAGGAATAAATCATATGTAAATAGGTTTAGAAGTAATACCTTTTAAGGTGATGGGCGTTCCAGCTTCGTGGGATTTCCATACCTTCTATCGTCGTAAGTCTATATGCTCCGTTTCCAATGACTTTGGAAATTATGTATGGTCCTTCCCATTTGATGGAAAGTTTTCCAGCGTTTGGCTCTTGTGTGTTTTGAAACACATGTCGTAAGACATAATCTCCAACTTGAAAAATTTTTGCCTTTACCTTTTTGTTGAAGTGTCTTTCGACAATTCCTTTCTGTGCAGCCATCGTTCGTAGTGCTTTCTCTCGGAGTTCTTCTAAAGCGTCAAGGTCGTAAGATAAATTTATTGCATTTTGATCATACGTGCGACTTCTGGCAGTTGGTATTTGAGCTTCGATTGGCAAGACTGCTTCGCATCCATATACTAGAGAATATGGAGTTTGTCCAGTTGATGCTCTAGGTGTCGTACGATTTGCCCATAGGACAGATGGCAATTCGTCTACCCATTTTCCTTTTGCTCCTTTCAACCTTTTTCGGATTGAATTGATGATGACTTTGTTGCTCGACTCTGCTAATCCGTTAGATTGTGGATATCTCGGAGTTGAAGTGATTAACTTGATTCCTCGTTTTTCACAGAACGTACGAGTCTTATCACTTATAAATTGTGAACCGTTGTCGCACATGATTTCAGCTGGTACTCCGAATCTATAAATGATATTTTCTGAATAAAAGATATGACTTCTTTATCCCGGACCTGTGAGAAAGCACCAGCTTCTATCCATTTCGAGAAGTAATCGGTGAGCACGAGTAGATAGACTTTTTGTCCAGGGGCTGGAGGTAATTTTCCCACGATGTCCATTCCCCATCGCATGAAGGGCCATGGAACTAGAACAGAATGTAAAGGTTTAGATGGTCGATGGACCATACTCGAATGTTTTTGACATGCGTCGCATCGTTGGACGTACGTTATGGCATCCTCTCGTAGAGTAGGCCAATAGTAACCTTGTCGTGAGATTCGGTTAGCAAGACTTCTGCCCCCTGTATGATTCCCACATTCTCCGTCGTGCATCTCTTGGAGAATTTGATTGATTCGTACCTTACTTGTGATGCATCGTAGGAGAAGTCCCGTCGTGGATCTTCGATAAAGTTGATCTTCAAAAATTATATATCTTGAAGCTTTCGACCTTGTCTTTCGAGCTTCCATTTTATCTTCAGGTAGTTGGTCGTGCTTGAGGTAGTTCCATATGTCGAGCGACCAATTGTAAATTTCTTCGTTCATCTGTACTTCATCGTTTGCCGCAATTGTTGGTGTTGTGAGATGAAGTATTGGGATATTTTCCATAAATGGATCATGAAATGCAGATCCCAGATTGGCCAGTGCGTCCGCTTGCATATTTAGATCTCTTGGTATTTGCTCGATCAGGAACTGTTCAAATCGTGCGATTCGATCTTTAACGGCTTTGAGATAACTCATCATTTTTGAGTCTTTTGCCTGAAAATCTCCATTTACTTGGTTTACGACCAGTAAAGAATCGCTTCGAACGTGCAATTGTTTTGCCCCCAGTCTAAGAGCAATATCTAGTCCTGCGATCAAAGCTTCATATTCTGCTTCATTGTTTGTGGCTTTGAATTCGCATCGTACGGAGTATACTATATTTCCCCCTTGTGATGATTTTAAGACAATACCTAATCCACATCCTCGTACGTTCGAGGAACCATCAACGTAGAGTATCCAAGGCTGGTTGTCTGAAATCATCACAACTTCGTCGCACGTCGTGGGTTCCAATCCTGGAGAAAATTCTGCCACAAAATCTGCTAGTACTTGCGATTTGATGGCCGTCTTAGGTTTAAACTCAATGTCAAACCCACTTAGATAAATGCTCCATTTGGCTAGTCGTCCTGTCAGTTCTGGTTTTCGAAGCACCGTCTTGAGTGGATAATTGGTCACAACAATGATATGATGTGACTCGAAGTAATGCCTTAGCTTCTTTGCTGCCGTCATAAGACCTAGTAGCAATTTCTCCATTGATGTGTACTTGGTTTCTGCGTCGAGGAAAGATTTGCTGACATAATAGATTGGTTGTTGTCGTTGATATTCCTCTCGTACGAGTACTGCACTTGTCGCATTTTTGCTCACTGCCAAGTATAACTGTAGACTTTCTCCTTCGACTGGTTTTGTCAGCAGTGGAGGTGATGTCATATATTGCTTCAGTTCTTGCAAAGCTTTCTCATGTTCGTCTGTCCACAAGAAGCCTTGATTTTTTCGTAGGACATTATAGAACAAATGGCATTTATCCGATGATCGTGAAATAAATCGGGTTAAAGCTGCCACTCGTCCTGTTAACTTCTGGACTTCTTTGACATTTCTTGGAGATTGTATCTCGGTGATAGCTTTGACTTGTTCTGGACTTGCTTCGATTCCGCGTTGCGTCACCAAGTACCCCAAGAATTTTCCTGCTCGTACTCCGAAGGAACATTTTGTTGGATTGAGCTTCATCTTGTATTGTCGTAGGATATCGAAGGATTGCTTTAAATGTGCGACGTGATCGATCGAGCGTTCTGATTTCACAAGCATGTCGTCGATATAAACTTCCATCGTTCGACCAAGATGTTCCTTGAACATCATGTTAACCAATCTTTGATATGTCGATCCTGCATTCTTGAGACCAAATGGCATAACTTTGTAACAATATATGCCTTTGTCTGTCATGAATGCGGTCTTCTCCTGGTCGTCCGTGTGCATCAATATTTGGTTGTATCCTGAATATGCGTCCATGAATGTTAACAATTCATGTCCTGCTGTTGCATCAACCATGGCGTCGACATGAGGTAAAGGAAAATGATCTTTTGGACAAGCTTTGTTTAGATCCGTGAAATCAATGCAGACTCGCCATTTTCCGTTCTTCTTTTGTACGACGACTACATTAGCCAACCATTCTGGATATTTGACTTCTCGGATCTTCCCTGTTTTAAGCAGATTGTCGACTTCATCGTTGATCACTTTATTTCTTTCAGGCGCAAACTTGCGACGTTTCTGCTTAATTGGCTTGAAAGTAGGATCCACGTTTAATTTATGCGATATAATGCTTGGATCTATTCCAACCATATCTTCGTGCGACCATGCAAAACAGTCTGAATGTTCCTGCAAAAAAGATATAATCGTATTTTTTATGTCAGGGGGAGCGAGGCTCCTACGAAGACTTTTCGATCAGGATGTTCTGGATCAAGGACGACTTCTTCTAGCCGAAGATCGTCATTCGATTTCCTCTCATCCTGGCTCTGTAATTGCTAGATGTCCTGCGACTTTGTCTTCATTGTAATCTTGTAACATTCTCGTGCGACTTTGTTCTCACTAGCAATTTCTTGAATTCCCCATGGAGAAGGAAATTTGATCTTCTGATGGTATGTCGAAGGAATTGCTTTCATCTCGTGGATCCATGGTCTTCCAAGAATAACATTGTAAGCTGATTGGCAGTCCACAACATTGAACTTTGTTTGTTTGTTGATGCCTTTGGCGAAGACAGGCAAGATGATTTCTCCGAGAGTGTTCATCGGGTCTCCATTGAATCCAATCAGAGTAGTACTTCGTCGTACGATTTCTGACCGTTCGATTCTCATGAATTTAAGAGTATCTGCAAAAATAACGTTAGCCGAACTACCTTCATCAATCAATATTCTCTTAGTCGAACAGTTTCCGATTGTCAACTGTATGACTAGAGCGTCATGATGTTTACGATGGACCCCCTGTGTATCGTCTTGGTCGAACGTGATTGCCATTGCATCGAGCTCTCTTTCTGTCTTTGATTTGGCTTCTCCGGGGATAGGATGTTCGTCCGGACCATCTCGTGCATGTCGCTTTGCAGCTGAATACGTAAGTCCGCAAACTTCTGATCCTCCAGTGATGCAGTTTACGACTTTTGTATGAACCGGTGACGCTGGTCGTCCTTGCTCTTCTGGAATGAGGCCTTTTAGATGCCCCTTAGATTTCAAATATGAAATCTCCTTCTTTAAACTGATGCATTCATCCGTCGTATGACCATGATCATCGTGGAAGTCGCACCATTTGTTCTGATCTTTGTCCTTGCTTGGTTTATCAGATTTCTTTGGCCATCGTACGTTTGCATCAATCTTTCTTAGTGAATCCACCAAATCTTTTGATGTACCTGCAAAATTGTAAGTAGATAACTCTGGATATCGTATTTTAACAGTACCTTTGCCTGGTCGAGCTTTTGACTTATATCGAGGATTTCCAATCTTGTTTACTCTTTTGTGCTTAAAATCATGTTTTTGAGCACCAAGAGGTTTCTTTTCAGCAGAATGCTTTCGTCGAAAGAGAGCGTCGTCCTCTATTCTCATGAAAGCTAGTGTTCTAGCTCGTACGTCGTCGAAGTTTTCTGGCGGATATTTCGTCAATTCCAGATATAATCCAGAGGAATCTTCTAATCCACGCTTGTATGCCTCGATTGCGGTTTTCACGTCGCAATTCTTTATTTCAATCATTGCTGCGTTGAATCTGTTGAAGTAGTCGCGGATTGTTTCTCCAGATTTCTGTACGATATAGTACAGGTCACTGGTCTGCTTCTCCATCTTACGACTGCTAGCAAATTGTCGAGTGAATTGGTTCACCAATTCTGCAAAGGATCCAATACTTTTTGGCTTTAGGTTGATAAGCCATTGTAATGCTGCTCCTGTTAGGCCTTGTTCGTTTCACTGCATTCTATGAGATTCAGGGGGATTGGATTTTAAATTCCTGAAGAATCCTGTGTTCGGTTGGAAAATAAGCAAAGGAATGTGTTTTTTCAAAATCCCACACATTCCCCTAGTTGTAGGATTTTTAAATCCTCCACCCCCCATGGTATTTTAAAATCCACAAATAGAGGATTTGTAATTTTTACCATTATAACCCCCAACCACCCCCAACCACCACCACCCCCCCCCCAATCACTTCCTCTAAACCACCACTATCGCCACCACCCTTCAAACCACCACCATCGCCACCACCCTCCAAATCACCACCACCGTCACCACCCTCCAAACCACCACCATCACCACCATCGTCCAAACCACCACCATCACCACCATCGTCCAAACCACCATCACCACCACCATCGTCCAAACCACCATCTTCCAAACCACCACCACCGCTGCCTTCAAACCACCACCACCGCTGCTTCCAAACCACCACCATCGCCAACTCCAAACCACTACCACCGCCGCCGCTGCCACCAAACCACCACCACCGCTGCCTTCAAACCACCACCACCGCTGCTTCCAAACCACCACCATCGCCAACTCCAAACCACTACCACCGTCGCCGCTGCCACCAAACCACCACCACCACCAGCGCTGCCTCTAAACCAACCACCACCAAATCAAAAAAACCCCCAAATCTATTTCACTAGATCTGGAAGGTGGAGAGAGAAAGATTAGAGATTAGAGATAAAGTTGGTGACCTTCGTGGCGGTTACGGGGTGGTGTGGCCGGAATTAGGGCACCATCGTGGTGTGGTGACCTTCGTGGCGGTTTCCGATGGAATTGTAAATCCTGACTGATTTTGTCAACCGAACGCTGGACTGGATTCACAATCCTGCCAAATCCAAATCCTGCCAAATCCAATTCCTTTGACAGAATCCAAATCCCATAAAAATAATCTGTGAAACGAACGGGCCCTTAGAGTTGATCCAAAGCTTTTGCACATGCAAACTTCTTGATATTGCGCCGGTATAGGAACTGTCCACATGAGTTGCTTGTACTGTGCTATATGTTCGACCGGATCTGTGATTCCAGAATATTTTGTTGCGAAAGCTGGGATGGTATATTTCTTGGGAACATCAACAAGAGCTAATTCATCAACCAACGGTGAGGCCTGAAATCCAGTTTTAGGTTCGACTTCGACGGGTACTGCTGCTCCGGGTAGCTTTGTGAGTAATGCGAACAATTTTTGATTCTGTTCTTCCAGGGACTTCAGTCGTACGTTCAGAGGATCTTCAACCTTTATTGGGATTGTTGGAATACAACTAGAAGAGATTCCGGTACTGGGTGGTATTGTCGTATGAACGGTGGACCTAGCAACTGTGGGTATATGACCAGGGATAGGAATTTGTTGGGATACATTGTTAAAAGGCTCGAACGTGAACATGGGTGCTCCTTGAGGCATAGGAGGTGGACCCCGAGGCATAGGTGGCGGGCCATGAGGTATTGGTGGTGGAACCTGTGGTAAAGACGGTCGTATGTTGTTGTATTGTTGGTTCACAGTTGAAAATGGCATTGAGGCATTGAACTGTGGTCGAGGTGGTGGTCTTAGGTGTTGAGGAGGATATGGAGGAGGAATAGACATTGGAATAGACATCGATGGTCCTGGCAAAGCTCGAAGACGTTGAATTTCGTTGTTAGCTTCTTGCAATTGTTGTTGGAGCGATGCTATGAATCCGTTATCCATTATCCTGCGCAAATAGCTCAAAGAGAACTCAAAGAAAAGGTTAGTACTAAGGCGCACTTTTCACCGAATGAAATTTTTCTCAAAACGGAGCCCCACGGTGGGCGCCAAACTGTTTATGTAAAAAATTACACAACTCGATGTCGTAAGAAACTTGTGTGAGGCTTAACCGTCGAGAGAAAGAAATTACAATCAATGATAAGTGCGGAAAAGTAAAATGAGACAAATAATTTGATGACGCAGGAAAAACCTCACGACGGAGGAAAAAACCTGCGGTCGACCTAAAAGATAAGTCGACAGAGCACTATGTTCACCAATCAGGGGTGATGTCCTTCAGGTATACAGCTTTGGTCGTACGATTACAATTGAGAAAACTATGAAATCGAATGTAAATTACAGATGATTCTTAAGAATGATTGCTATAGAACTTGTGAGCTTCAGATAGACTTCGTCCCTTGCAATGCTGGCTTGATTCTTCTTTTATAGTAGCTTGATAATAACGGTCTAACGGTATTGTGGCTCATCAATGATTAAATCGTAACCGTCCAACGTTATTGTCTTTAATTAATGCTTGGAGAGTAACTGTCCAACGGTACTGCTGAGAGTTAATGTCTAGATTGTAACTGCTGCGAGAATCTTGCTTGTAACGGTCGATCTTGACGCTGTCGAACGATACATAACTTACGACTTGCTCATTGTAATGATGGACTTCAATGAGTATAGCATAGTACTCAATTTCAGATTTCCTCAAAGGTGGACAATTGTTAGATATGATAATCAGCTTACCTGCATCAAACATATAAACTTTGTATATTTATTCGTTAGTATTGTCGTACGATATTATTGTTGTCGTTCGACTTATTCGATGTATATGTTCGATGTTTAATGATCTTTGTTCGATAGTTCTTTTAGGTTTTATCTCAGGACCTTATCTTAATACATGACTATTGTCCTAATGGTTATCTTACGATTATAGTCGGTTGTCGTGCGATTGCGGATTTTTACCCTAACAATGATTAAGAATATTTTTACAAAATTTGAACTCCCGGTAATTTTCATGAATTAATAGAGCCTCATCATTTAAACTATTTAAATAAATATAAGATCAAGGTAAAATACAATGTCAATTATGTCAAAAAAAAATCACATATGATTTCAGTATCATATATGATTTTGTACAAATGTTAATGTAAAATCATATGTTATTTTTTTACAAATGTAAATGTAAAATCATATATGATTTTATACAAATGATATTCAAACATGATTACAATGCTAAATATGTAAACAAAATCACATATGATTTGAGTATCATATAAGATTTTGTACAAATGTTAATATAAATTGATATGCGATTTATACAAAGATAAATGTAAATCATATATAATATAATTATAATATAATATAATATACATTATAATATATTATCAATTGAGTTTTATAAAATTTGTATCTTAATAATATATTATAAAATAATAATATATTAGATTAATATATTATCACTATTGTTCATTTCAATTTTACCTGTAACACCCCAAAAATTGGGGCTAACAAAAACCTTAAATGAAAGGTTGGTACAAATAAGACGCCAAGGCGTGAGCTTAACTCAATAACTAAAACAATAGTAACTGTAAAAAAATACATGAACATAATTCAACGGGAGAGGAATAGCAATTAGCTAAACCATCTCCTGACTAAGGGAGGGATCCTATGAAGAATTATCATCTTAAATTCGGTTAAGAGTCCAAAGGTCCGGCCCCCATGAGCATCCCCTGATGCTCGCCTCGCACACTTAGACCTGCTTGCTACTAGAACCTGGAATACACATCGACACCAAACAAGTGTTAGGCCAAAAGAGCCTAGTGAGTTGTACCAAGCAATACAATACATATAGCATCACGTAGAGACTTACAATATATATATATATATATATGCGAGTATATAAATGAACATGAATAAGTATACTTATATGTTTTATCTTTTATCTTCGGAAACAGTGGGAGCGACCCACTTCCACCAACCAATATCCCAACACTCGTTACTTCCAAACACCCCGATGCCGAATTTAGTTTGACATCATCCACTGGGGCCCGCACACCTTGGAGCCACCCGAGATGCCGGCAACATAAGTGCGTACCTATTTCAGTACCTCCCAAGACTGTTTGGTGTGGACATATTGCGTTGGATCGTCCATCCTTATTTATATAGCCGCATATCCGCCACCAGTCCCATCACTCTTTACTTCCAAACACCTCGATGCCATCAACATGCCACCATCAACTGAGGCCCGTACACCTCGGAGTACCCGAGAGTCGGCGACATAGGTGCGTACCTATTTCAGTACCTCCCAAGACTGTTTGGTGTGGAAACATGGTGTTGGATTTGCTTAATTATACATACATTTTATGTATTTTCACCCGGTCTAAGAGACCATACCATACCATACGATATCCATGTTACATACCATCGGAGGTCTCATGACCTTCATTCTCTCGTATATCATGCATCATATAAATACGTGGATTTGGTTCACACATCATGAGCATACCACATTCTATACAATACATCCATATAAGCATCATAAACTCATACAAGCATGAGTAATCTCAAACCTAACAATTTAGGTACTCCATCCATATTGACACTTATTTACACAAATCAAGCATAGCATGTCATACCAAGCAAGGTGATGTGTATCCAGTTTTAACAAAGGTTTTAGAAACTCACCTTGAGGCTTGTAAAGCCAAAAGCCCCAAATCTATGAAACCCTAGTTGGGTGATTTGGATGAACACCTAAACTGATAAGAAATCAAACCCTAGATTAGTTCTTCACTTTCATCATGTATACGAGATCTATACTCAAAGCTTGAATAAAACTTACCCACTTGGATCTTGAACAAAACCCTAGAAAATGGAGAGACTCTTCAACAATGGTAGATGGAAGCTTGAGATGAAGGAGATGAAGACTTAGCCACTAAATCTTGTTAGCTTGGTGATGATTTTAACCTTGAAATCACTTGGTAATAGAGCATTCATGACTCTAAAATTGCCTCCAAAGAAGAGAGAAGAAGAGAGATGAAGTTTTGGGTGAAAATGAGAAGAAAAGGCTGAAAATCGGAATTTAAGACCAGCACCCCGTATGCTATAGTGACAGGCGATAGTGACAGTGTCAGAATTGCTGTCACAATCGCATAAGTGCACCAAGGCAAAACCACTTGTGCGATAGTGCCATGCTATTGTGCCATATGGCACAATCGCGGCGGTAGCCCCATGCTATTGTGCCATATGGCACAATCGCGGGCACAATCATGAAACTCGTACCAAGGCCAAAATCTAACTTTTCACATTTTTGAAGTTTCTTTGCCTAAAAGGAATCCAAGTATAAGTTAAAACTAGCCCTTTAGATAAATTTTCCTTATAAAAAGAGTGGGATTACTTCGGGGTTAATCTATCAAAATTTACGGGTGTTACAATCCTCCCCACCTAAATAGAATTTCGTCCTCGAAATTACTACTCTTGCATGAATTAAAGAGGACACCTTCAACAAACCAATCCAAGAGTCCCGCTAGCATACCCACATTACGTTAGTCTAAACGATTTCGCCACATTTCCTGCATTGCGATAATCAATTCAATAATATTGATACAATACTCATGGTTTGGTAGTACTATACATCACGCGCTTCCTAGTAAAGTCGATTGCTCCACCATAAGTCCTTCATTTCCAAGGGATGCTTCAACGTCCTCAACTAAGCACATTTGTTGTCCTTATTGGTACCTTATGAAACATAAAACTATCACCCAATAGCCCACGACTACTACAATTAAAATAAGTTTCTCCTTTGGCTAGTCGCTAAATACCACCCGATTCTTAAACTTTCTAAATACCCAAGTATCTACACAATCATGTTTGTTTCTTTAGTTGACTTAACCGAAATCTCCAAGTTAAAAAAAAATTTCCCCCTTGTATTCATCCTAATTGAATCAACACAAACCCACTACTTGACCTCGTCGAAACTGGTCGTCATAACTCTGAATTTCTTGCTTAATTTGGTATACAATGCCACTATTTCAGTCACAAAGCTCTTACTCCGCGTAATTCAATTATAAGCAATGTCTTCAAGATCACTCTACACCCATAAAAGGTGTCTTTCTCTAAGGCAATAATAACACATTGGTAGCTTGTACCTCTCAACCGGAATATAATACCCTTAGCGTAATCACATAATCACCAACTGTTGTATTGCTGATAATGTCTTCTCGATACCTAGTCATACCTGACCGCTATTATTTCATCCAAGCAACCACTATACCACTACATCCTCTATAATCGAAGCTTGGAAAATCACTTGGTACACACAACTATTATTGTTTCTTCTATACCACTCACACCAAGATACGTGTTGCCTCACGAATTAGCCTCTCCCAAATCCAAGGAAACCTCAAAAACACGGTCACCTAATCCACTTGAACAAGTCTAGTTCTAGATGGCTTGCTATATGATCTATTAGGAATGCGTTTCGATAGTCCATAGGGCATTCCTTCAAGGAGGTCAATATGCACATCGTGCATTCACATTGGTGATGCAAACTATTCCTTCCTATAAGGATCACCTCAACTCATTGAATAATATACTCCCTTCTAAATAAGGGTCCTTCAACAGATCACCCTTCTTCCCGTAACCTAGGACAACCCGATACTCCTCAACAACATTCTCTCATAAGGGAGACGCGTAACTTAACCCCCACGTAATCTAATACTGATTCACATCAAGATCAAACTCGATCTCGTCTACACCTTTTCTAGTGTTACCCCACTTTATAATAGCATGTTCATAACAATGTAAAAACTAAATTAGTTCATCTAACACATTGTAAGGATAATATACAATTAGTCCACATATGGGTATTAACCCTCAACGAAATTTTGGTACATCAAGGGAACTCAATGATTTTTAAATTAAGCATGGCGAACATCTGTCGAAAACACACAGTCAAATACAAGGTATACACGTATTTTACACAAAAGACTTGACGACAACAGGAGTGATCCGTATTCATCGAGAATGGAGGACACATAAAGTACATAACTCGTACCATATTAACCGTACGACACTTCAATACACAAAATTCTAAGTGTTTGCTACGACAACCAACTAGTGTTGTCCCAAAAATCAAGAATAGAGTAGAAGATGGAATGAAATCAATGAAGAAGATGATGAATACAAAGCTTCAAACAAGCATCAATGGTGGTATTTAGAGTATTGCAATAAGTAGTAAAAACCAAATGATTAAGTATTCATATGGAAACCCTAAACCATCTCATTCCTTTTATAGGAATGAGGTAAAAAGCAAGATTGTCACAAACGGTCCCCGAGGTTTCAAACCTCTAAACAAGGGCAATACAAAAGGAAATTGTTTACAACCAAAGTAATTAAAACTAAGAATGCAGTAAAGATAGACTTTCTGACTTCTTCCCAAAGGGGGAGATTGTTAGACCTCTTTGTTGGGAAGAGTCAGAAAATCTATCTTTACTGCTTTCTTAATTAGTTTTAATTACTTTGGTTGTAAACAATTTCCTTTTGTATTGCCCTTGTTTAGAGGTTTGAAACCTCGGGGGCCGTTTGTGAGAATCTTGCTTTTTACCTCATTCCTATAAAAGGAATGAGATGGTTTAGGGTTTCCATATGAATACTTAATCATTTGGTTTTTACTACTTATTGCAATACTCTAAATACCACCATTGATGCTTGTTTGAAGCTTGTATTCATCATCTTCTTCATTGATTTCATTCCATCTTCTACTCTATTCTTGATTTTTGGGACAACAACTAGTCCTACCAAGAGACAGCTAATCCTGTACCAAACCTCCATGAGCCATACTCCCAAGGACCAACGATTAGACATGGCTACTCAATAAAAATCAAAACCAACCAAATTACACTTAAACCATTTTTACGCAAATAAATTCTCCAAGTGCATGATTAACTCAAAATTCCAAAGGTGGTTGGGAAAATAATTTTTTTAAAGGGAAAATTTCATCTACGTCCTTTAAAATTTCCTATATTACGTATATATCCTTGTAAAGTTTGAAACTACGTATATATCCTTGTAAACTTTTAAAACTCACGCATATATCCATCTCCCAAATTTAATTATCAATTAAATATTTAAAAAATCCAAATCATTATTTCTAAATTAAATTTATATCAAATGACTATTATACCCATACCCAAAGTCATCCATTTCCTCTCATATATTAAAAATCCCTAGCCGTCGAACGGCTTCTCACTGCCACTTCCACGCCGCCGACCACCTGCCTCTTCTTCACCATAACCGGCCGACGAGCAGCAATAGGATAACCTGAAGCATCCGAATCGAGGCCGTCTGAATCACAAACTCTCTCTTTGTACACAAAATCCTTGCAATAAGCTACTCAGGAGATCCAACAAATGGATGTCGTCCAACAATTGAACGACTCCGGACGCTCGCGGAACCAGCGAATCGAAGTCGAATCTGTCAAGGTAGACAAACTGGCCAAGCTGCAACCGGTTGGTGAGGATGAGATATGTGTCCCGTCGGAAAGAGAGACGTAAGTGGAGTTAACGGAGTCGGAGAGAGAGACGTAGAAGCCATGGTTAGGCCAGCGGTCGTCTGAGCCTGCTGCAATAGCGGGAAAGATGCTGATGACCTGGAGAAGAGGGAGCGGTCGTCGCCGGTAACTCGAGTGGTGGTGTTTATGGTCTGGAGGAGTTTTAACATAATTCCAAGGGTTAGGGACGCCATTGGAATGAATTTATGGATGAAATGGAGTGTGGATTTGGGGGAAATTATGGAGAATATATAACTTCGTCCACCGATTCTCCTCCTCGAAATGGGAGAATGCAGATTTCAAACTTGCCGACTTTTTCATCTTCGCCGGTAGCTTCGCCGGCACCTCACCGGTCGCCGATAGAGTGTTGCACTTTGGATCCAAGATGTTTTGATGGTAAGTTTTTGACTTTTTTTTTCTTATGCATCTGGTACTATTTGGGATATGAGAAAGGTTAGGGATGAATTGGAATAAGGGTATCATAGTAATATTATATGTTATGTGATTTTTAGAAAATAAATTTAATTTAAAAGTAATGATTTGTATTTTTTAAATATTTAAATTATAATTAAATTTGGGAGAAGGACATACACGTGAGTTTTAAAGGTTTACAAGGACATATACGTAATTTCAAACTTTACAAGGATATATACGTAATATAAGAAATTTTAAAGGACGTAGATGAAATTTTCCCTTTTTTAAATGAAACTATATACAAAAAGTTCCAATATGCTCTACTATGCACTAATGTGCATCTTCCTAACGGTTCACAATAAACGGGAACACCAAAATAATTTAGGTATAAAATAAAAATAAGTTTGTACAATAATTTACAATGAACATACTCATGAGGTTTATTCTCCAACATGTCTAAATTCAACTATGTTTATTTAACAAGATGCTTTAACCCAAATTTATAAAATATGTCATTTTGCAACACATAGGATAAACACTAAGAAGAATGTTAATACTTCAAAATACTCATTTTTGGCATGTATAACGTTTTCGCAAAGCAATTCGAAGATTTTCATACAACGAAATATAACATTACCACACAATCTTAGATCTCTTTAACACGTTTCTGTAATACTTGCGTAACCACACACCGCAATCTAAAGGATCATCTATACACGACTCCAAGCTACACCCCCACACATCTCCACTTGACGTGAAGTGATTGAATGACTTGTCCTAAAATGACCACAGTGTATAAAACTCTACAAAATTTTATAGCTACCTGTTCCACCAAAGTCATTCACTTACATTCCCCTTACATTACCGTCACTACTTCACTTTCACCTAAGCGGTCCATCTATGATGCAAGCCCTTCCTCAAGTCTTGCATCGATAGGTTCCTATCTTAGACTTGATCTTAGACTTGTACCGATTGACAATGCCTAAGGTATCTCCACATGTTCTTACCCCATACTACTTTAAGTATTTACCTTTCTCAACTATCCTTCCTCAACTAACCTTTCTTTTCTTGTTAGTTATGAGTCAACCTATTCATTCTCATTACCTGATCTTAGGTTAAAGCCATCCAGTTCCTCATATGATCTCCTCCTTTTTAATTTAGATGATTGGCACGACCACTCTAAGAGTGAGGGCTCCTAGAACTAAGACTCATTTATAAAATAACTATTCAACTCAACAAACCCAGTAGGTTCTATCACATAAAGGGATATTCCTATTCCTAATAGTCACATTTTCACATTCCTCAGTTTTAGGCCTAGATCTCTATAACCTACTTGCATGACATACAACATAGTCTCTCATTTATCGCTTCGTCATATAAGTTGTATCTATCTCTTACACTTCCAATATCGACACAGTCTATCAGAGTAAACATTTTCTAAAACATATCTTCCAATCCTAAGCAATAAATTTTACCACAAACTCAAACTCGAGTTAAAGTGCTCAAAGCTCTCTCAAACCAATCGTCGAAACACGATCTCTAAATAAGGGCTCATTGTAACTAGGGGTCCTTTAATATCTGATAACTCCAAAATTATACATGTTTTGGTCGCACTTAATTGCTAGAATTTACCCCGTTTCTCACCCATTTCTGATCTAATTACTCCCATTTTGGGCTAATTCATACTTTTTTAGGTTTTGGAGGCCTTGGAACGGAAAAGTACGAAAAAAGGCAGAAAAGCGTGGAAATTGAGCAAAGTCAACTCAGAGAGCTTTTTGCGTCCACGAGTTATTAAGTCTGGCGCCGCGAAGAGAGCCACTTCTAGAATGTTCATGCTTTTCACTGACTTCGCGTCGACTCTGGAGATTTTCGCGCCGCGAAGTAGGCAAAGACCCTCGATGGAAGATTCCAGAACTTGCTTAAAAAGGAAATATAGGGTTATTTAAGTGCCTCGCACCGCGAAGCTGCCGCCTCGCGACCGCGAACGAGCCTTCAGTCTAGAGATCATCACCAATCATTCAGGAATTAAATCTTTTCATATTTTCTTAGTTTGATAGTCTGTGAGAGAGAGAATTGTGCCGATACGAGTGATTCGATCTTACTCGGAGTTTGTTCTCCGGTTCTCGATCATCTTTTGCTGTACGGTCGGTATAATGTCTGTCTTTTATGGTCTTATTGCTGTTTTTATTATGTCTAGTGAGTAGTTTTATTTAGTAGTGCTTATTGTGGTAGATGAACCTTGTGGATGATGGTTTTATGAATTAATTGATTATTGGTTTGTTATTGGTTCATTGAATGTGAGTTTATGGTTCCAGTTTTATTTGCATTGTACGGTTATTTGAACTCGTTGGTTGGGTGTATCTGTTTAACCAAGATAGATAGACTCCGTTAGGATAATCAACCTTTCTTGACCCTCACTTCGGTAACACGGAGAGTTGTGTTAGGTGGTTAGCTCGAACCGAGAGCAGCTAGATAGTAGAGTTCCGTGCAATAGCAATAGAATTGGGTGACTTGTACTAGATTTCCTGACAAACAGTCTATGTATTAGGGCTAGGAAGACCAACCTAGTTAACAACCATAATCATCGCATGTTAGAGTGTCCTTGACTTAAATTCTTACAATAACCAATTCAACCATACCTTTGGCAAAGTTAAATCATCCACTTGGGGAGTCGTTATTACCATGATAAGTACTACTGTTTTCTCTTATAAAAGTTTAAATCATCTTCTTTTTGCTTTCTAGTTAGTTAATTAGTTATTTATTTGTCTTTTAGTTAATTAAATCATTTTTCTAAAAACCCCCCATAATTCTAGATTAATTAAACTAGTTAGGATTATTAGTCTACATAACTTGACCGTTCCCAGTGGTAAGAACGATATCTGGACTTTTCTACACTATATTACTCGCGATCAGGTACGCTTGCCTGTGAATGTGGTAATTGTGGTTAGGCATTAGAGGTTAAACTTGTTTCGCTTTTTATATGTAATATTTACCGCATCAAGTTTTTGGCGCCGTTGCCGGGGAACGGTAGTTGTTAGATTTTTAGTCTTTATTAGTTTTGTTAATCGATACTTGTGAGGGATTCCGTCTCTTGCAAGTTTTTCGCTTTTTACTTTTTAGTTAATTATTTTTATCTCTTTGTTTCCCGCAAGTTGCCCATAATTGTTTGTTGTGGTTTCAGTCACGACGGAACTATTAGAGGCATTTGAGGAACCGGAGAGGGAATTCAGAAAAAGAAACAAAAAGAAGTCAAAAGGCAACAAAGTTCGACCGCGAGCTTTGAATTTCGAAATGGGAGACGATGCACCAATGTGTACCGCCCGGAGGACCGCTCCAACTGTACCCACCAATCCGATCACGAAGCCAAACTTAGACAAGGAGATCCCGGGGAAGCTTCTTCACATGATTAAGGATCTTACCTTCGACGGGAAAAACGATAGCAATCCTATCGTGCATTTGGAGAACTTCGTGGATATTTGTGATTTGTTCAAAACCGAGGAAAACCGAGATGATGCGATTCGTCTTCGAGTTTTTCCTCTTACGCTCGCCGGAGAAGCAAAAGGTTGGGTACGATCTTTGGAACCGAGTTCGATCACCACTTGGGAAGGACTTCGTTCAAATTTCCCTTCCCAATTTTTCCCACCATCCAAAATTGATAAGCTACGAGCCGAAATCCGATCCTTCCGACAAGATGGCGAGGAGACGATATCCGAATCGTGGGAGCGATTCAAACACCTTCTAAATTCATGCCCGAGTCACGGATTAAGTAAGAGTGAGCAAGTCCAAACTTTCTATAGTGGACTTGGTTATTCTTCTCGAGCTATATTGGATTCATCCGCCGGGGGTGTATTCATGTACAAAACTCCCACGGAAGGGTATAAGCTTCTTGAGGACATGCTAATTCACAACATAGATTGGAGGATGGATAAGCGCTTGCAAATTCCAAGAATGACCGGGAAAATCTCAACCGACTTCGACCCATCCGATGAACTAGCCGCAATGAAAAACCAACAGGTTAAGTTTGAACGTAAAATTGAGGAATTAATAAAATATGTTCATGCTTTGCAGGTTGGATGCGAGAAGTGCATAGGACCACACTTAACGAAGGATTGCCCGAACCGTCCAATGATGACACCCGAGGAGGTACACTACCTCAATCGAGGCGACTACCAAGGGAGGTGGAACAACAACCGTAACTTCAACCCAAGACCTTCCGGTCTCGTTGCACCGAACCAACAAAATCAACGAACGGAGGGAGAGCCGCGTGTTTCCATCGAGGACCGACTCATCCAATTCATGGACGCTCAAAAGAAGATCAATGATGAGGTAGGTTCTGTTAGTAATTATGTGCAGAAGTTGACAAACCAGTAATTACACATCCAATGTTACAAGACACTTGAGGGTCACACCTGTGAGGACCTGTAAATCAAATAAGATAAAAATCCCTGTTTGGAGAGATTTGATTTGTAATAGTTAATTATAAATCGGTTGGGTAATTTCAGTCAGAAATCCCAAAGTTAAAGGGTTATTAATTAATTATGTGAATTATATATTTATTAGGTAAATAAATATATAATACATTAAATAATTAATTAAGTTAATTATCCAGTTAAAATGGAATAAGGAAATATTCTTTTCTTTGGGAGAAAGAAAAGAATAATTTTATTTGGATAATTACCAAGTAAATAAGGAAACCTTATTATATGGAAACTCTTCCATATAAATAAAGGCTAGGCCTTATTGAGAAAAACTAATTTCAATTAACTAGCTCTCAGAAAAACCCTCTCTCTCTCTTTTCTTCTCTCTTTGGCGCCGACCTCACCAACCCATGAAACCAGTTCGGTTTTTCGGTCGTCTCGGGATTAATTCCAGCTAGAAGGAAATTTGTCTGGTCAATCACAGGTGGATCTAATCTCAAGCAATCCAGGTAAAAACCCTAACCATTAGTTAGCATTAAACTAAAGCGATAAAGATCTGTGAGTTTTTCGGGTTTTATTATTATCGCTTCCGCATAGATCAAACCAGTTAGGTTTAATTACATAGACCTTTGGATCAGTTTGACCAAAAGTTTTTGTTGTGCATCTCATCCAGTTAGGATCGAGATCCACACGGATCGCGTGTCAGTTTGATACGGGGATCACACCAAAACCCAACAGGTTCATATTTACATAACCATCAAAGTACAATACAGAATTTGGAAATGCAGGTTGGGCGTATTTCGCAATTGCTAAGTGAGAGGACTCAAGGAGAGCTACCAACGCAAACCCAAGTCAACCCAAAGGTGGATAACACGAAGCCAAAGCTTATGGTGGCCGGAGAAACATCTAAGAAGATGTGGACCGACATCTACACGAAAAAGTACGTGGAGAGCGATAGCGGAAGCGAACCCGACTATGCGACGGACTATGATTCGGAGGGGTTCACAATATCATTCGAGCATCTAGGACTCAAAGGGCCCATTTATTTGAGCGATGACGACGAGGAAGATGGCAAACAAGGTGGATATGCGGAGTTCATGATTCCAAAGAAGAAGAAAGGTAAAGAGAAGGAGAAAGAGAAAGTGGAGGAAGATGAGCTCACCTACATTGCCCCTATCAAGCACGACCCAGGAAGTTACAGTTTACCTATTTCATCTTCTGAATTTAAAGGTCTTGCGTTGTTAGATACGGGTGCTGCACTTAACATGATGCCTGTTTCTTATTGTAGGAAATTCGGGATCAAAAAGCTCGCACCAACGGATTACCAATATCGAGGGATAAACGGATATATGACTACATCGTTGGGGATAGCGGAAGGAGTCCCGATACGCATCGGGAATTTCGTCTATGATAACACAAAAATTATACATGTTTTGGTTGAGCTTAATTGTATGACTTCACCTCATTTCTCGCCCATTTCTGATCATTTCACTCACCAAATGAGCTTATTATTGTTTATGTAGGATTTGGAGGCCGTGGAACGGAAAAGTACGAAAAAAGGCGAAAAAACGTGAAAAATGTGCAACATCAATCCAGTAGCCATCTGGCGTCCGCGAAATCCAAGATCTAGCGCCGCCAAGTTCGACAAAGATAAAGACCAGGGTTTGACCTAAGTGCTTGGCGCCGCGAAACTAGCAGTCTAGCGATCGCCAAATGGCCCTGGACGTTTTCTTTTAAATACCAGCCTCCTCCTTCAATTCAGAATATACTCAAAGACTCACATAGACGCATATACGGGGATACGAAGCAGAGACGAGAGTGAAAGTCAGAGTGGTGCCGATACGCTGCGGGGTTCGATCTCTGATCATCCGTCGTTGTATTGTCGGTATCATGTCTAATATCATGTTCTCTGTTTACATTATGTTTAGTGCGTAGTCTTTTAATAGTGGTACTTGTCATGGTCGATGAACCATTGTGGATGATGATTTTATAATTAATGTTTATTGGTTTGTTTTTGGTTGATTGAATGTGTGTTATGGTTCCGTTCTGATTATTATTGTTTGGTTATTTGAACTTATTGGTTGGGTGTATCTGTTTGACCAAAGTAGATAGACTCCGATAGGATAATCAACCTACCTTAACCTACCCTTTGACCAAGAGCGTTGTGTTAAGTGGTTACTTGGACCGAGAGTGACCTGGAGGTAGAAAACCATGCAATAGAATTAGGATCGGATTTCCGGTACTAGATTGTCTGACAAACGACCTAAGTATTGGAACTAGGAGGACCAAGACCTAGTTAATAACCATAATCACTACATGTTAGGGTGTCCCAGACTTAAATTCCTACAATAACCAAAACAACCAAACCTTTGGCCTATTTAAATCATCCACTTGGGGATTCACTATACCATGATAAGTGCTACTGTTTTCCGTCATATAGTTCTTAATCAATCTTTTTAATCGCTTTCTTAGTTCGTAGTTAACTTAGTTGTCTTTTTAGTCAATAAAACCTTTTTCATAAAAACCCCCCAAAAAGCTTTAGGTTAATTAAACTGATTTAGATTAACAATCTACGATAACTTGACCGTTCCCAGTGGTAGATACGATACCTGGACTTTCCTACACTATATTACTCACGATCAAGTACGCTTGCCTGTATATGTGGTAAGACAGTGGCTAGGCATTAGAGGTTAAAACTTGTTACGCTTTTTATGTATGAAAATTACCGCATCAGTCTACTATACAGACTTCATCATAGCCAACCTCCCGAAGGATACGGAGATTCCAATTATTCTCGGAAGAGCTTTTCTACATACCACCCAAGTGAACGTCGACATGTGCAACCAAGTATCGAGCTTGGGGTATGCAGATAAGAGGATCTACTTCAATCCCGATGGAGAGCCGGTTACCCATCTCAATGCACCTTATGAGGACCCTTCTCAAGCCTATAAGAAGAACACTGGCCGCCTACTACTACCTTACGAGCACATAAAGAAGACGGAGGACTATCCAAACCCGATACAACAAGAGAATAAATCACCTAACGAGTCGGGACCCTCCCAGAAGGAGCATAGAAAAAAGAAGGGCTCGTCAGCCCGACGAGCCAAGAAATGAGCTAAAAGCGGGGTCGAGCTCTAGACCCATTCAAAAATGAAGCGCTTCTCGGGAGGCAACCCGAGCATTTTC
The DNA here is from genome assembly GCA_030169165.1 of Centaurea solstitialis. Lineage (NCBI taxonomy): Eukaryota > Viridiplantae > Streptophyta > Magnoliopsida > Asterales > Asteraceae > Centaurea > Centaurea solstitialis. The sequence continues at coordinate 64,889,123 of CM058040.1, forward strand.
TTTTCCTTTTCATTTTTAGTATTTTCGTGTGTGTTTTTACTGATATTTTTGTTTGTTATTGCTTAGGTAACCATACGGAGGGGATAGAAACCAAAAACGAGAAAATCCGACGCGCAACGAAAATTTTGAAAATCGGATTCAGAGGCATTTTCGCGATCGCGAACTTTTAAGTTTGGCGACGCGAAAATAGCTTTCCCTTTCATCAGGTAAAAATTTCGATCTTCGCGGCGCGAGTGTGCCGTATCGCGGCGTGAAAATTAAAATTAGGGTATTTTTTTCGGAAACCACTCTTTTCGCGACGCGAAGTTCTTTTCTTAGCGGCGCGAAATCGGTGTAGACGGGTTTTAAAACCTTTCTTCCTCACTTTTTCAAAGCACAAAACCCTAATTTCTCTCTAGGCGCCGCGATACCCTTTCATGAACCTGCGAAAATCGAAATTCTTAAGCTTCAATTTCATCAATCATGGCTTCAAAGGTATGTATCCTAACTTGATTTCGTTGGATTAGCTTGCTTTGGTAAGATTTGACCTTCTCTTTGGGCAACAATGGTGTTTTCATGCTCTTCATAGATTTAAGCTCACTCTTGAAACTTCATTGTTTGGTTTTTGCTATTATTTGATGCATGCTATAAGCTTTGATTGCAATTTCGTTTTAGCATGTAATTTTGGTTAATAAATCTAGTTTGAATGTGCTTTGATGATAAGTGTGGGGATTTTGTACCAAAATCCCCCACCTTTGTTTAACCTTCTAGATTTGTTTTCGTTGGGAGCTTGACAAAAGTTCAAGTGTGGGGATGTTTCACACCCCTTTGTTTTTGGATTTTCACGCATGCATTCTTGTGGATTGAACTTGTTAGTCGTTTAGGCTTTGTCTCGTTGGAATAAGCTAGTTTTGATTTTGTCTTGCACTTATCGATCACATTTAGCTAAGACAAGTTCTTTTTAAATCTTTGTAGAGACAAAGGACTCGTTCTTCGACCTCCTCCGCTCCAACTTTCCGTGCACCGGACGGGAGCCATGCATTCACCCACTTTATGAACGATCAAAAGCATACCGAGTACCGGGATATGGTAGCTCGGCTTGCATCCCGTCAAATTTTCATGCCAAGGAGAGTTGATTGGGATCTTCTTCGATCTATGGGCGTTGAGAATGAGATTCGGGCGATACTTGAGAAGCACGCCTACGATGAAGATGGCACCGAGTACTACATTTGCCATGCTTGGGAGCGTGTCTTTGACATTGCCGAGACCCTCTATCGCGAGCTCATCATCGAGTTTACTTTCAGGTTCGACGCCGTAAAGGCCCTCAAGGAATTCTACCAACCATGCATGTCGTTTAGACTTGGTGGGATTTGGCGATCGCTTTCCTTGACCGAGTTCCACGTGGCTTTGGGAGTCTACACCCAAGCCGAGGTGGACGCCCCCGGTTTCGTGGAATATATGTGGGCTAGCGAGAAAAGGCAAGACGGTTTTGATCCTCGTTTGGCTTGGGCGATTCTTGGTGATGGTGATTATGGCAACAACCTCAAGGTTAAGGGTTTTCTCTCTTCTTCGGACCGACTTCTACATCGCATGCTTGTTCACGCGGTGAACGCCCGTTCCTCGAGTGAGGAAAAGGTCTCGACTTATGACCTTTGGCTTCTTGAGCGACTCTCCACGGATGACAAATATCCGAACGCCCCTTACATCATTGTCGTGCAACTCGCTAAAGCGGGTGGTTATCGTGAGGGAAGTAGAATGGTTGGTGGACAATACGTCACCCTCTTCACCAAGCACTTCGGTATCTTAACCGCGGGTGCTATTTCTTCGATGACGAGCCTCGGCGAGATGGGCTTGATTGATATGGACCAACTCCGTGGGATGGGGATCGCGATGGTGGAGCACTTGCTTAGTGGAGATCGGAACATGTGGATTTCAAATCCACAAGCTTATGGAACGAGGAGACAGACGCAAAGCACGCAAGAGCCCGCTGGTACTAGTGGGGCGAATGAGGAAGAGCAACCGGCGGATTGGATGGCGTACTCGGGATATCAAGATTTGAGTCACCGCCTCTCGGAGATGTCTTTATCTTACGGCCGGCATCATCAACGGATGGAGTACAACACTACGAAGGCTCTCCACCAAGGTAATTGGCAAAGTGGAGTGATGAACCAAATGGCCTCCCACTTTGGTATTGAGCCAAACACCGCTTATGCTCCATCGCCGTTTTGGCCGTTCTCCGAGGACACACCGCCCGGTTTCCCAACTTTCGAGGATTGGCGCAACCAACCTCGTGGCCCTTATTGATCTTTATCTCCTTTATCCTTTATTCGATATGGTTGTCTAAACAATTTTATTTCTGCTTTTGTTTGGTTTGTTTGTTTGAACTTCTTTAATTTTGTTTAGTTTGCTTAGGATAATTTTAATTGTTTGCTTTAGTTTGTTTTATTTTTATTTTGTTCTTTTTACTTTTTCTTTTTCTTTTTGGTAATAGATACAGCAGTTTATGATCTTGCACCGTGCACGATTCCGGAATATTTTCTCTCAGATCAGATCAAGTCACATAACCCGGGAAGTTTCTCTTTTTCCAATTACTCCTTACCTGTTTTAATTGTTGCATTGAGGACACTGCAAATTTTAAGTGTGGGGAGGGGGTTATGTAGACTTAACTGTTTAAATGGGTTCACTTTTTGCTTTTTGAATTATCGTTTTTCAAATTTTTGAAAGCTTTGAGACTTGAGCCCAATTTTTTTTTCGAAATCTGAGATTGTTTTTGCAACTTAGTTGCTTATGTAGGAGAACAGGGATTATTTGAGTAAAAGGATACCTTGGAATACCAATTACCATGAGTGCCTCACCCTATTCCTTTGAGAGTTTGAGCCTAATTGTTTATTCATTTCGTGAGGAATACCGACTTTGACCCAAGGTAGAACTTGTCGCTTTGAATGCTTGTCGAGACCACATAAGAGAAGTATTTATCACCATTGCACTGATAGAGGCCTTAGTTTCTAACCCTTTTAGCCTTCGTTAGATAACCTCATCATAAGGTTACTTAATTTGCCTAGCCGAAATTTATAAAGTGTTCAACTTTAACACTTGAACCCTTGAAACCATTTTGAGCCTTAGCCTTTCATTTCTTTACCCATATCATCATATATCCCTTTTAGCCTATCTTTTTATCTATCTTTTGGCCGTGACTTAAATTTGAGAACTTGAGATGTTGTGATCCATATTTTTCATATCTGACAAATAAAGAGGGATTGATTTTGAGCAAAAAGAAAAGAAAGTGATGACTCAAAAGAAAAGAAAAAAAGAATAATACAATCTGTGAAACATTGAATAAAAAACTGAATAACAAAAGCAAACATATATATATATATATAGAAGAATTGAAATCTTAATTATAACATGTTGAGTAAATTTATAACATGTTGTCGTATTTAAAGTTATACATCAAAGATATCATTTGAAGCAAACTACAAATTCAACCCAACTTTCACTGTTTGAGAAATCTTAATTGACCCAATCAAGTCAAACTAGAACCCAACCCAATCGAAATCATGCGGGTTGGTTAAATTGAAACTTTCGTATGTCATTATATAATATAGCTAATTATTTGGGTTTGAATGAAATAAAATAAAAATAAAAATATACCAAAAAGGTTAACAAACTCAAAAACATTTGAAGGTTTATGTGGAGTAAGAAAATAAAATAACGGTTGAAAATAAACTATATACTTATGTGTAAAAAAAACTTCAAACTTACTTTACGCGTCATTGATGGTAAAACGAAAAAACCACGTTCGTTTCTTTACGGTGAACCAATGCAACCACGTGTAATACTAATCTTTTACTTTTTTCTGGATCTTGTATGAATTAAGTAAGTTTTCAGTCCCTACAAGATTCGTATATGAGAATAGAGAAAAGAGAAAGATTTTGTGTATGAGAATGAAAGGAAGGATGGAGAAGATTTTGTGTATGAGAATAGAGAAAACAGAGAGATAATGAAAGGGATGGATGGATGAAGAAGAAGAAGAAGATAAATGAGAACAGAGAAAAGAGAAAAGCGAAAAAGTGATGGTTTGAATGCTGGGTGTCGGCTTAGAGGGATAAAGGGTGAGGGATTAGGGTTTTCTTTTACACTCTATATATGGCCGACACGTGTTGGGGGTCTGATTTTGAAAAAAGCCGTGCGAGGCGGTTTATGCTTGGGCGGGTTATGTCAAGAGGCTAAAAGTGACAATCTTCAATAGATGCCATCAGGGAACAAAATGATAACAAAAACTCAAAACCCCCTACGGGGTGGGTTTCTCTAGGGCGGGTTTCACACAAATGTCACCGACGGTGGTGGATTTTGGTTGGAAAAAGGACGTTTGACCAGAAAAACTAAAACCCGTTCGGGATGAGTTTTATGTGGACGACTTTAATGGTTAGTTTGAAATATCGATCGAGATATAGTTAGGAGGTTAATTGATATTTTTCAATGACTACTTTAATTATTTTCTCTTTTAAGAAATTATTATAAGATAAACAAACAATCCTTTTAGCAATGAAAATAGTATTCTTTCTTTTCAGAAAATCAAAATGTCAAGTTTGTGTATAGAAACGTAATGTTCACAAAGTATCTATAATGCTTATCCTATATATCCTTGAAAGAAAAAAAGCAAATCTTTATTCCTAAAGGGTCAAAAATGTCAAAGTTCATTACACTTTTCTAAGGTCAACTACTTCCTTTTTCTACAAAAATGTTTAGTTTAACAAAATTCATTTAATTTAATAATGTCCGATGGATTTTAGTTATCAATTTCAATTTTTGGATTTGTTATTTTCTAGACTTAATGATACTAAATTCAAAGTAATATATAAACGAACATAAGATAATAATACTGAAAGATTACTGTGAAATCAATGAAATATATTTGTAAAACTATCTCTATAATTAAAAAGGACGTAAATTTGTGTTAAAAAGGTAATAATTAAAAGTTCTTTAATATGCTTTGTTCACTGAAAAATAAGAAAAAAGAATGCAGAAAATATTATCGATGTTGTCAAATTAAACATTATAAGATTATTATTTCTTATATAGTTTGTTTGATTTTATACTTTATTTATTTTTAAGTGAAAAAGTAACGCTAAAATAATATTGTAACCTCCAATTTAGGACAATGCTATTAGAGAAATTTAGGACCAACACAATCTTGATGAGGAAAGTTTAAATTTAGGACATCCTTTATGGCTTCGGTGAGACGGCCGGTACCGGCGGTAACACCATCTTGGATGAGGGGTATGGAACCGGTAGGTAGGGGCATCGGTGCCACCATACCGATCTTCTTTCTCTCTCTCTCTCTATCCCCCCTCTCTCTCTATCTCTCTCTTCTTTCTCTCTCTCTTCTTTTAAACTTTATTTTTTTATTCAATTAATTAATGAGCGGTATGAGGGGTATGAGGGGTACGATAGTGGATGAAAGGTATGGAGTTGGTAGGGTAGTGGTAAAGCTGATGTGGCAACAGGTATGACAGGTATCACAGGTACCATAAAGGATCATAACCTCCAATAAGCTCATTTTTCATTTATAAAAATGTAATTTCGTATATAATTAACCCCTCTCTATATAGAGAGAGAAAAAAGAGAGAGAGGAAAGTTTAAATTTGAACTCATCTTACATTGAAATTGAGAACCAACAAAATCGTATCACGTGGCAATCTGAATCGGTACTTAAATTTTATTTTGATTGAATAACCTTTATTCATTCAGTCTGAATATTTATGCTTTATAGTTTATTCAGACTTACAAGCTTTATTCAGACTGAATACAAGCTTTATTCAGTCTGAATAAAGCATGAATATTGCCACATGACGCGATATTAATGGTCCTCAAGTTGACAATGAAAGATGAGTTCACATTTGAACCTGGCCCTATATATAAACACACACACACACACACACACACACACAGCTTCACGTGAGACCAAGCTGTTTTCGTGAGACCGTTGAAGACCAAGATTTTACGCATGAAACTTCATAACAAAACACCGTGAACGTAAATAAAATTCGAATATTCTTACTAAAACTTTATTGATAAAAAAATCCAAAACAAGGTAAAAAAAATTAAACATTCATAACGAAAATGTTGTGAAGGTAAACTCGAACCTTCACAGCGAAAATGCTATGAAGGAAAATTTGAACCTTCACATTAAAAAATACCGTGAACGTAACATTTACAGTGTTTTTACTATAATTGTTCGAATTTCTTTTTATCTTCACAGTGTTTTGATTTGAAGTTACATTTAAAAAATATTGATGTCATTGGTCTCATGAAAACAGTTTGATCTCACTTGAACCTGACCCAATATATATATATATATATATATATATATATATATATAGTATTAGGTTTAAATGAGAAATGCTAAATAAATGAAAAGTAGAGAAGTGATCTTCACCACTCATCCGGTCAATAAAGGCGGCTTTAACCGGTCCCCCCCTTTAATAATCTTTATGATCCCATGAATCGCGTCAATCCTCCGTGATCACGTCCACCGTAACCGGTCAAAGCCGGCTTTATTGACCGGATGAGTGGTGGAGATCACTTGTCTACTTCTCATTTTTTAACACTTCTTATTTGAACCTTTCTATATATATATATATATATATATTTAGAGAGAGAGAGAGAGAGAGTTAATCAAATAAAAACCATTTTATTAGTGAGAACCAACTAAAAAATAAATTTGTTTACGATTTTTTTATCAAATATTATGATATTAACTATTGCTACACATATATTTTTTTTTATAATGTAAGTATCATCCATGAAAAAATAAAATTTTTCTTCATATTATGAATCGAAAATATACAACATTTTTATTCATGTTATGAAACAAATTCATGGATGATATTCATCTTATGAAAAAAAAAATATATGTTAAACAATATATTAATTCTAACGTTTGATGGAATAAAATCTTAAAAGAAATTATTTTTTAGTCGGTTTTCACGGGTTTTTACTGATAAAATGGTTTTCTCTTGAAGGTCCCGCTATATTATATATATATATATAGGGTTAGATTCAAATGCGAACTCAATTTTAGTTGTAAACGTGAGGACCACTAAAATTGTACCACGTGACAATATTCACTCCGAATATAATAAAATTAGTGAGTGAAACCTTAAATTATTTGTGATCAGTTATCTACTTCTTCATATATCCAAATATCAATATGTCACACATTCGTATACGACATTCATATCATGCAAATATATCACTAGTATGTATACCAATTTTCTAACTCTTTTTTATACTACAAGTCTACAATTATAATGTTCCTTCAATTATCTATAAAGAAGTGTTCGAAAAAAATAACTTAAACATAATAATAGAACAAAATAATTATAGATTACTTGTTAAAACAAAATACAAAAACTTGTGTAGAATATATCATGAAACAGAAAATAAAACAAGCTAATAAAAATATTTCATAATAATCAATTTATAGTTTTTGTAGCGTTATATCCCATTGTTGATGTTTCTATAAAAAGCTCAACATGCGAATATTCTTTTATTTAAAATTTTATTATAGTTTAAACTTTTTAGGTTTAAGAATAAAATTTTGATTTTATATTACTTTTGATGGAAGAGTTAACTTTAATGATAACTTTGATAAGGATATATTTAGTTATGGATCAATCTTATTTCTAATTTAAACATATTTACCAATTAATTCCTAGGGAGTTTTATGACTATGACAAGGTCTCGTAATTCATATGATGATATGAAAGCTATTCTAATTTTAGAAATGGGAAAACAAATTTTAATAAACCTTATGTATATATATATATATATATATCGAATAAGTTGTTTAAAAAATCATAATAAGTTGTTTAATACACATAATTTGCCATTTACTTCAAGATTGCCTCCTTCCAACTTGTAAAATACATGTTTGGATGGAACATAAATTATAATCTTACTTATTGAAACGATACTTTGAATTAGTATTTTAAGAACTTTTAGTAACTTTTTTCAATTATAATCTTGTTATAATTAATTATTATATCTCATGATATCTTTTTGGTCCTTTTAGAGGATCTCCAATAATTATGGTATATTTTTTCTGTAATAAAACATGGAAAATTAAAAAAAAAATGCATTATCTTCACCCGTTACTCTATTTTAGCAATCATCTTTTTGGGAGAGCTTTGCCATTATGCCCATAACGGTGCTCCCCTTTGCACATATACCCATACCATAACGGCGCCATAACGGCGCCATAACGGCCCCATAACGGCGCCATAACGGCCCAAAACGCCGTTATAACGACGCAATATGCATAACGTCCCTTATAACGGCCTTTTAAGGGTATTTGTGCAAAGTGGGGGTAGGGCTTTGGGCATACACATCAATTACCCTCTTTTTGGTCCTTTTAGAGCATCTCCAATAATTATGGTATAATTTTTCTGTAACAAAACATGGAAAATTAAAAAAAATGCATTATCTCTACCGTTACTCTATTTTAGCAATCCTAATAATAATATTAATAAAATATTTGTTAAAGAGAAAGCAAAACATAATAACAAGGAATAGAGAGAGAGAATGAATCGATATTTCTCATTAAGCATAAAGCCCTTTAAATAGGGATGATTACATAATGATAATGATAAGCATGGAAGGAGATTTACTCCATAAATAACTCTTATGTCTATCTCTATCGTCAGATCCTTTAGACGATGGCACATTTATCCTACAACACTCCCCCTTGTGCCGAGTCAAGAGAATGGTGGTGCACATTCGTTGCCTCGTTAAAACCTTACGCCAAAATAAAAACCCAGTGGGAAAAAATAAAAATATGACGAAGGAAAGAGTACAACGCACCGATTTTCTTTGCAGTATAGACTTTTCCTTTAGTCTAATGTATTCTATGATTTGTACATTAATCATGAGAATTAAGAAAACAAGATGGTATATGCAGTGTTGCCTCATTAAAACCTTACCCCAAGGAACAAAACCCAGTGGGAAAAATAAAACCTTGAGTGAAGGAAAGAGCACAACATACCAATATAGTAGACTCCCCCTTTTGTCTACTACTCCCCCTGATTCATGCATTAATCACAGGAGTTCGGAAACATTTGTATATAAATGCTTTCTATATGTTTTCCAAATATGGTTTTATGTAATGATTGGTAAATATGTCACATACTTCTGACATCTTACTTGTATAATAACTTAAGAATAATATACTTTGTTTATCACCCTTTAAGTATCTTACTTTCATCTAATGATACATGATGCATTAGTTCTATATATGCATGTAGGGTATTGGTAGAATCCAAAATACTAACTCCTCTAATATGTGTAATGATAGTCCTTAATCATGTACACTTTGTAAAGTAATATTGTTAAAATGTTTCAAAGAGGTAGTTATATAAGGTTTGCTTAGTTTACTTTCAAGCAATCAACATGTTCCCTATGGTAATTCCTTATCCACTATGGGAACCTTTATATGGGTCAGACACCTAATATTAACAAATAATTAACAGTAGACTATTACATTAGTCACTCATGATAGGTATTGAAATTCCATTATCAACCCCAACCCTCTTTCTTTAGGGAAATTATAAGCCCATGTCAATGGTTTCAAAATATTAATTTTGATACCATTTCAATGACATTGCGTAGGCGCGAAGCTAAAACAAGCTAACAAGTTCATTAAGAGATCATATATGGTCAAGTGTATTATCTAAAGTACAATAATGCGCCTATTGTACTTAGGTACGAAATTCCATCTCCGAACACCTCTTCGTCATCATTCTTTAGACGGAATTGATATTTCCTTATATCCAACACTTTGACCGATCATGGGAGTGCTAGCCATATACGCTTTGTCCATATTATATCCCCTGATCATTTGGGGACATATGCGTATTGGTGGATTAATATTCCACAAACTCGATGCGATAACTCAAAAATCGAGTTTTCCCAAGATCTTTTATCTCAAAATCGGATTTCAAGTAGCTTGTGGGTTCTCTTATTTCATCAAGAGTGTCTATCATATGTTCATACATCAACATATTAAGCCACATTGAAAATCTGGAACTCGTTTTCTTAATAAATACGCAAGGGCAAAATTTATGTTTTCAGCTTTACTGGAAACACACTATGTGGTTTAGAGTTACTTAATATGGTCAATTTAATTTCATCAAGTACTTTTATATATCACTTAATCTAGATCCCCATAGATATATATATCAACCACATCAATGAGCTGCATTTCTAGTTCTTCGAAAACTATTATGCTAAATATTTGGCAGAACGTTTTAACGTTCATCACAGAAGAGTAATTCTCGTTGTCAATCCAGGGCGTTGTGAAAAACCTTGCGCCAAAGAGAAGTCTTATACATCATGACTTAATTATTCTCATTACGCTTCTAGAACAAATGATTTATTTATGTCCTACAGGCTTTACACTTGGTGGGTTAGCACTACCAGACCAAATACCTGTTCATTTGTCAAATAATATAATTATCCTGGATTGCTTATTTAGGCCAATTTACTCTTGTTGACATTGTTCAACTGAGCATGGTTCGATATCATCGTGCTTTATCATCTCATAAGCAACGATGTATACAAATATATCATCATTGGATTATATCTGTCCAGCGATTCATATTCATTCGAGATTCTCTTGATCTTTGGAATCAATATTAACTTCGGAGCGTCCTCCAGTAATGATTCATGGACATAGTTTATGATCAAAAATAATCTCATAAAAGGATGATGATAAATATTGGTTGTGCCTTACTCTTCTCTTCCATTAGATGAGTATATATCGAACCAAGTAGCTTCCCCCATTTCCTTTTGGGAGCTATGGCCTTAACCACACCTCCACCATGTGTGATTGCAACGCTCTTTCCAGGGGCGTTGTTGAAAGGATTATGTGCAAGACAGTAATTAGGATCACTATGTCCAATGTTATAAGACACTAGTGGGTCACACTGCTACACACCCAACCCGAGACCTATTGGATTTATTGTGTGGAATAAATAATAAATTGTTTATTTATTATTTATTGGTAATTACTTAATTGATAAGTATAATTAATTAAGGTAATTATTGAGAGAGATATTTCTTAATTAACAAGTATGATTAATTAAGGAAATTATTGAGAGACATATTTCTTGATTAACAAGAATAGTTAATTAAGGAAATTATTTGGTTTGTGATTCTGTATCATTACCATGTATACCTATATAAATATAGGGTTAGGGTAATGGCAATAATAATCTGATTTCATTCTAACTTATTCACCAAGAATCACAAATCTCTCTCTCTCGCTTTCTCTCTCTTGTCGACGTTGAGACACACACACACACCGGAGGTTTTTCCGATCAAATCCTAGGCGGTCTAGCAGCCAGTCTCACGGTGGTGCAGTAGCGGTGTATCCCTCACTAGCATCCGGAGGATCGTTTATATCGTCTAAAGGTAAACGCGAGAAAACCCCCTTGATATAATTGTGTTTAATAAACTACGGATGGATCATTGTTCGGGTTAGGTTTTTATCCGCTGCGTAATTATTTATCTGTTTATCCGACCCGTTAGAACCCAACAGTGGTATCAGAGCCACTTCCGTATGTTTATCAAACCTGTTTTGATGTTTAGGTTTTGATAAAATTGGTTTTAGGTTTTATAAAATCTGAAAATTTCGCGTTTTTGTTAATTTTTGATTTTATCGTTTATCCGGAAACTCGTGGCAATCGGCGGCGGAACGGCGGTGATAACCGGCCGGACCACCGGGCCGATCGCCGGGCGAGTCGTAGCCACCGAAGCCGTGAACGGCAACGGTGGTGGTGTTCGGTTTGAGCCACCGTAAACCACCACACCACCGAAGCCTAGATTGGCGACGGTGGTGGTGGCCGTTTCTTGCAAAAACCGCAAACCACCACACCACCAAAGCCACACCGGCGATGGTGGTGGTGGTCGTCCCATAACAGCAGCCGCGCCACCGATCGGCTAAGGCAGCCACGGTGCGGCGGGCGGTCTATTGCCTTGAACGCCGAAACGGCGACGGCGGTGGTGTTCAAAAGCGCCGCTGCTGTCGGCCGTAGCTGCTGGTGGCGGTGGCGGTTCCTTGGCGCCGTTCATCGTCGCCGGTGGTGGAGGCGGTGGCGGTTTGTTTCGGTCCAGCAGGAAGGCGGCGGCGGTTGCGCTTCGGCGTTGCCGTCGTGCGCCGGTTTTTCGATTGAACGCCGATCGGCCACGCCACGGTGGTGGCGGCCGATCGCTGCTGCTGCTGTGGTGGTGGCGGTTGTCGATGACGGTGTTCGATCAAGGCGGCGATAGGTGGTTCACGATCACAACCGCGGCCGAAGCCGCGGTGGTGGTTGTTTTGGTTTTAATCGCCGACGAGGGGGTGGTGGCGGTATCCACGTCGCTACCATCATCCGAGATAACCAAAACCGATAATTGATAATGTTTAATTTTACCATTATCAAACCGACGGATAAAAGTGTTTTGGTAATTATCAGTTAGGATAGTTATCAGATCGTAATAATTTTAGAATTGGATAAAGGTTTTAATCGTTTAATTATTATCAATTTAATTTTATGAATTTTATTAAAATCTTATTCTAATCCAGTTTAGATTATTACGGAAAACCAGTTTTATCAAAATCAGTTTAGTTAGTTTAATTTTATTAAACTAGTTTTGTTGTCATAGCCAAGCCCAAAGACCTATGGTTGTGTTTAATGCTCTTTTATCATTTTATTATTCTATTTATGGTAAGGGAGGCCTGCGAGCCATTTACAACCCTTTTGTACTTTATTTAAATAGTCTAGTTGGGAGGCCTGCGTGCCATTTGCAACCCAATTTTGTATTTAGTTAAATTAGAATAGTTCCAAAGGAGTAAAACTTGAAGACGGAGCTTCGCGGAAACACGACCGGAGATGTTGGAGCCAGTGGGAGCACCAAGATTTCATGCCTTGTGGTTGTTTAGTCACATAGGATTTTGGACCGTCAGTTCTCGTGTTGGCTCACGAGACTGACAATAGATCTGGGCAAAAGCTATGACACTGTCTTGTTTTTATCTGCGTGGTTGATTATAATTGCTTAGTCTTAGATAAAAACAAAATTTTATGAAATCAGATTAAAAAGGTTCGATTACAGTTTGTTTTTCGAACCAGTGTTTTTCAAAACTAAAAACTGGCTAAATCCTTAGGAAAATCTTAGATCAGTTAGTGTGATCCATTTGTGGACACCTTTGGCGTAAGGTACGTTGGGCTCGAAGGAGTCGAACCTTTAGCCCCACGTTCAAACCCCAAGCTGAAGGGGGTGAAAAGACTCTGCGATATCGGGGGGTACCGACCAGAGTACATCCAGTTCAAAATGGTGCGATCTATTTTGGTAGTTGTTACAACTCACCGGGTGGTACCGGGCCAAAACACACTAGAGGGACTAAATATGCACGGATTCAAGTATCCGATGTCCCGATGATCTAGAAGTCGTATCTTCGTTTAAAGATGCGATTGGTATAAGTCGTTACCTACCAGAAATAGCATGGATTGGCTTGCGTGAGCAAACCGCCTGTCAATTCATGTGAAATATGGATTCTAGTCTAATATAATTATTGTTCTAAGGTAATAATTTATTAGAAGTACAATCAGATAACTAAATCGGAATTTTATATTTGTCTGTAGATGTCTGCTATTATCTTTTATTCACCTGAGGAATCTCTCCGCCTGATAATGGGGAAATGGAAGCTTACAGGCCAAAATTTTCCAGTATGGAAAATGCACCTTGACAATGTCTTGGATGCACAGGGTAAGCGGTATGTGATAGAGAAACCCGTTTCACGACCCGGTTGCAATGCTCCTGAAAAGGACTTTGCTGAATACTTCAAATTCATGGCTGACGAATCTGATGTGATGTCGATTCTGTCCTTTTCTACCTCACCCGAGTTTACTGCTGATTTGAGGGTTAGATATTGCCATGAGGTCGTGAAGAATATAGAGAACCAGGTGGGTTTCTATAAGAAGAGTGGGAAGTATCTGATCATGAAAGAGATCTATTCTCTGAAACTGGAAAAGGGTCAATCTGTTAAAGAGCATCTCCTAGAGATGAGGAAGCTCTTTAAAAGTTTGTCACGCATGGGATACAAAGTTGTCCAGGAGGAACTTGTGCACCTCATGTGGTTCTCCCTCACTGATGAGATACGTAACACAGTTAGTGCGTACATTGGAGAACCAAAGAGAGACGTGGCAAAGCTTCATGAGGATATTTTGGCCAGTTTGGAGCCGAAAACTGCAGCACCTGCTGACCTCATGGACACGGATTGGATTGACGAGCTGGGAGATCTGAGTTGCCCAGAATGCGGTAGCAAGGATATTTGTGCTCACTCGATGGACATCGACCAGCTAGACATCGGTATGCCCGATGCACCAGGTATCTTTATGATAGACTGTTTGATCACTTCTTATGAATCATGGGTACTTGATACAGGCAGTGGTAATCACATTTGTAATCATGTACAGGGATTCAAAAGAAGGGAGATGCTGGGGAAGGACCGTTCGAACCTAAGAGTCGGCGAAGGCCAGATGCTTGTAGCTGAGTCTATAGGGTCTTACAGTCTTAGTTTACCCTCGGGTCTAGTTTTGGAACTTGAAAATTGTTACTATGTTCCTAGAATGATCAAAAATGTTATTTCTTTCGATTTACTTGTAGACCAAGGGTTTTTCTATAAATATGATTATAAACTTATCTCTTGCTTTAAAAATGATATCTTTTATTTCAAAGCAACTCCCTCTAATGGTCTATATGTGTTAAATCTACAAGAAAATAGAGAAGTCTATCATATAAGTAAACGATCCAAGAATATTGAGGATCAGACTTACCTCTGGCATTGTCGTCTAGGTCACATAAACAAGAAACGCATAGAGAAACTCCAGAAAGGAGGACTCCTTGGGTCTTTCGATTTTAAACCGTTTGACAATTGCGAATCTTGTTTATCCGGCAAGATGACAAAGCAACCCTTCAACAAAGATAATGAAAGGGCAAATGATTTGCTGGGAATTATACACACAGATGTGTGTGGTCCCTTCAGTCATGAAGCTAGAGGAGGATACCGGTACTTCATCACTTTTACTGACGATTTCAGTAGATATGGTTATGTCTACTTGATGAGACATAAATCTGAAGCCTTTGAAAGATTTAAGGAATTTCAGAGTGAAGTACAGAATCAACTTGACAAGAAAATCAAGTTCCTAAGGTCAGATCGAGGTGGGGAATATCTGAGTCAGGAATTTAACAATCATTTGATAGAATGTGGGATTGTTTCACAACTCACACCTCCGTACACACCCCAGATGAATGGTGTGTCAGAAAGGAGAAACCGTACCTTGCTTGATATGGTAAGATCAATGATGTGTCGTTCCTCGCTACCAGTGTCATTTTGGGGACATGCGCTCGAAACAGCGGCCCACATACTGAACAAAGTGCCAACTAAATCGGTAGAAAGGACACCGTATGAAATTTGGACAGGCAAGAAACCAAAATTGTCTTTTCTAAAGATTTGGGGTTGTGAAGTATATGTCAAGAGACCAACTTCTGAAAAACTCAAACCCAAATCAGATAAGTGCTTCTTCGTAGGATATCCCAAGACTACTGTGGGATACTACTTCTACAATCCTACCGAGAACAAAGTCTTTGTAGCTCGGGGAGGTGATTTTCTGGAGGATAAGTTCCTCAACCAAGAGGATACCAGAAATGATGTAGATCTACAGGAGGTAGAGGAAGATGACACTTCACCGATAGTTGAGCCAGTTGCTCAACAAGAATATGTTGAGACTCAACCGGAAACGGTTGAGGAAGTGCAAACACAGGACCTTCGCAGATCCACTAGGATAAGGCAAGAGCCAGATAGGTATCTTGGGTTCTTAGTCTCTCAGGATGATGGAGACTTGAATGAACCGACCTCCTATGGAGAAGCTGTATCAGGCAGTGAGTCTGAACAATGGCAGGAGGCCATGAAGGCTGAGATGCAGTCCATGTACGACAACCAAGTATGGGAGTTGACAGATTTACCCCAACACAGTAGGGCTGTTGGACGTAAATGGGTTTTCAAGAAGAAAACTGACATGGACGGTAATGTGCACACCTTTAAAGCTAGACTGGTAGCAAAAGGTTTCACGCAAACTCATGGTATTGACTATGATGAAACCTTTTCACCAGTAGCAATGTTAAAGTCTATTAGGATCTTGATGGCCATTTCAGCGTACTTCAATTACGAGATTTGGCAGATGGATGTTAAGACGGCCTTCCTGAACGGGAAGTTAACAGAAGACGTCTATATGGAACAGCCGGAAGGTTTCATAGATCCAAAGAATCCTAATAAAGTGTGCAAGTTGTTGAAATCCATATATGGATTAAAACAGGCATCTAGAAGTTGGAACTTACACTTTGATGAGCGAATCAAAGAATTTGGTTTTGCCAAGAGTGAGTTTGAACCATGTGTTTACACAAAGTTCAGTGGGAGCATAGTAACCTTCTTGGTCTTATATGTAGATGATATTCTACTCATTGGAAATGACGTACCAACTTTACAGAGTGTAAAGACTTGGTTAAGCAAGTGTTTCCAAATGAAAGACCTTGGAAAAGCCGCCTATATACTTGGTATAAAGATCTATAGGAATAGATCTAGACGGCTTATCGGGCTTAGTCAGAGTACATACATTGACAAAATCCTGAAAAGATTCAGGATGGAGGAATCCAAGAAAGGATTTATCCCAATGCAGCATGGCATAGTGCTAAGCAAAGCACAGTGTCCTGTTTCTAGTGAAGATCAGGACAAGATGAAATTGATCCCATATGCTTCAGCGATAGGATCAATTATGTATGCCATGTTATGTACAAGGCCCGATGTTGCTTACTCGATAAGTGTTACGAGCAGATACCAGCAGAACCCAGGTGAAGCCCATTGGGTGGCTGTCAAGAACAT
Organism: Centaurea solstitialis; assembly: GCA_030169165.1. Lineage (NCBI taxonomy): Eukaryota > Viridiplantae > Streptophyta > Magnoliopsida > Asterales > Asteraceae > Centaurea > Centaurea solstitialis. The sequence continues at coordinate 64,906,080 of CM058040.1, forward strand.
TCTCAAGTACATGAGACGCACGAAAGAAATGTTCTTGGTCTTTGGAGGATCTGAAGATGAGATTAGCGTCACAGGCTACACTGACGCTAGTTTTCAGACCGACAAAGATGATTTTAGATCACAGTCAGGATATGTATTTACCCTAAATGGAGGCGCGATCTCGTGGAAGAGCTCGAAGCAAGATACCATAGCAGATTCCACTACAGAGGCAGAGTACATTGCAGCATCAGATGCGGCAAAGGAAGCTGTCTGGCTCAGGAGTTTTATCATGGATCTAAGAGTTGTAGCCAGTATCTCTAGACCCATTGATATTTACTGTGATAACTCTGGGGCAGTAGCGCAAGCGAAGGAGCCCAGAGAACATCACAAGTCGAGACATGTACTCAGGAAATATCACCTCATCCGAGAGATTATTGGAAGAGGAGATGTGAGAATATGCAAGATTCCGACGGATGAGAACGTTGCAGATCCGCTAACAAAGCCTTTAGCTAGAGCAAAGCATGAGGGCCATACTAGTTCCATAGGAATGCAGTACCTGGATACTAGTAGTTAGTTTATGTTATCGATTAACAATGTAATTTTGAAACATTATGAAAGTTTATTTCACTGTGTGTTGGAAATAAAGAGATACTATTTTAAAAATGTTTCAAGAAAAATTACTTTTCGCATATTTAAGGTTATCCATGATTTTTCAAGAGTTCGAAAAATCTAAAGTTCCGTAGCTACTTGTTAAGGTGGGAACCTTAGCAGGATTGTAACGCTATTATGAGTGTTTGGTGGTTTATTCAACGTAATGAGTAAAAGCACAAGTGATGTGGCCAAACATTCATAGATACTCATCAGAGTGTTTGAGTATTGGAAGTGACCAGTTTCAAGTCTGCTTCATGGAGCCTTTGTCATAAGCATTGACTTGATGATAGGTTGTCCTTTGACCTGAGATATCTGGTCTATGATCATGAGGACTACTGTACTCTTAGCATGCTCTAACGCCGCACCGTAACTGGGTGGTCATAAGGGGTATGACTAGATGCAGCGGAAGCCGTGGTTGTAGATGCAGATAGTCAAGATGGAATTTACACCTCCCACATGGGAGAGATATTTCTGGGCCCCCTGACGGTTAAGATTGGCAGAAATGCGTGGCCACGCTCGGATAGAATAACAGTGGGTTATTTGGAAGATCCGTTACTGCAGGCAATCGAGATCAGAGTCAGGAAATACTTGAGTTTATGATTGAACTATCTCAGCTCCATGTCAAAACTCACTTTAAAAATATCGTGTGTAAAAGGAATGAACCTGTGTACAATTCAAATATGAATCGTATCTCTGGCTATAAGAGATCTTATAACCTGGTCAACCTAAGTGTCTGGCTAGGGACCTCCTTAGGCTAATAGTGACAGTTAAGTTACTTGTCTGGCACAAGTGGGAGTCTGAAAGGATTATGTGCAAGACAGTAATTAGGATCACTATGTCCAATGTTATAAGACACTAGTGGGTCACACTGCTACACACCCAACCCGAGACCTATTGGATTTATTGTGTGGAATAAATAATAAATTGTTTATTTATTATTTATTGGTAATTACTTAATTGATAAGTATAATTAATTAAGGTAATTATTGAGAGAGATATTTCTTAATTAACAAGTATGATTAATTAAGGAAATTATTGAGAGACATATTTCTTGATTAACAAGAATAGTTAATTAAGGAAATTATTTGGTTTGTGATTCTGTATCATTACCATGTATACCTATATAAATATAGGGTTAGGGTAATGGCAATAATAATCTGATTTCATTCTAACTTATTCACCAAGAATCACAAATCTCTCTCTCTCGCTTTCTCTCTCTTGTCGACGTTGAGACACACACACACACCGGAGGTTTTTCCGATCAAATCCTAGGCGGTCTAGCAGCCAGTCTCACGGTGGTGCAGTAGCGGTGTATCCCTCACTAGCATCCGGAGGATCGTTTATATCGTCTAAAGGTAAACGCGAGAAAACCCCCTTGATATAATTGTGTTTAATAAACTACGGATGGATCATTGTTCGGGTTAGGTTTTTATCCGCTGCGTAATTATTTATCTGTTTATCCGACCCGTTAGAACCCAACAGTTGTGCCCTTCTTTAGGGACTTTTGACTTTACGGGTATATTTGCAGCTCGTATATGTTATATTGTCACTTCTTGTATAACATTAAACGTATCAGGTATCGAGTCTGATTCGTTTGATTTCAACTTTACATTGTGAAATTTGGGGATCAAAATGATATCTAATGGAATTATTCCGTGACATTTCCCGTCGTTCCTTTGGAAAATACTTTTCCTATCTCCCCCTAACGACGGGAAGACTGTCATCAAAGTGACATTCAGCAAATCATGTGGTATAAAAATCACCCGTCAAAGATTTTAAATAGCGGATAATTGTTGGAAATCCATAACCAACATAGATACTTCATCGTTTTTAATGACCCATTTTGGTGCGCTGGTGGGACGCAATAGGCACATATACTGCACAACCAAACATGCATAAATGTAAAAGATCAGGCTTAAATCCAGTTACCAACTGGTATGCATGATATTGGTTGGCTAGTAGTGGGTCTAAAAACAAATTGGTAAAGTTGCATTTAATATTGCAAAACCCATGTATGTAAATTGGTGCGCATAACCAATGTTATAGTTATCATCTACATTCCTTTGATGACAACTTCTACTACTCTATGAGACCATTTGATATCTACACATGGGGTATAGGAGACTTTACATTGATCTCACTATATATATATATATATGCAATAACCATCAAGTTCTTATGATGTAAATTCCCTAGCATTCTAAGTCATGTAGACTTATAAGACAATCAGGGTGGTGATCCCTTAAACGTACAACTAGTGCTAGGAGTGCAACAATTAATGTGGACAGTGATACGACATGCGTTCATCGTGTCGAAACCAGAACCATAAAGTACTTTAATGACCCGCTTTCTGGATTTTTATGTCCATAAATATAACCTTGTATTCGTTGTAAGAATAAGATATTTGTGTATTATGTTCTTAGCTTTAGGATGGTCCCATTCTTGTCTTAGCTAAGGATTAGAGTATATAAAGTTATCGGTATTCGATAAGGCATATAGGGGGGTTGCTTCTTGTGCTGCAGAAGTCAACAGTTGTGTTTCCATTTTTCCTTTCAATCGAATAGTGTAGACGTCTATGTGTATCTTTAATACACAAATTTCTATGTCATGACCATGGTGCATATATGGTTATGTCAAAACATGTATGTGTTCATTGTCCCAAAATTCTTTATTGGAGACAATATATATTATAATACACTGATTTGACACATTAATTTCTCTAATATATATTCCTTTCATATAATTAGACTTGATGTATATACGCATTTCTATTCGTATAATTTTCAATTGATACAAGTATCTTAACAAGGTTTTATTTATATGACAGTTCATAGTCTAATTATTATGTTGGGGGAAAAATAAGTATTAATCTATTTCTTTAGATTAGGTGGGAGGTCTCACAAACTTAAATTCTCCTCGATACATTCCTTCATGGAACGAAGAATATTAAGAGTTTTATATTGGTTTTGATGTATTTCTTTACATCTATGATGGTGAGAAAATCTAGTGTATATATATGTAAATACAACTACTTTAATATATCGAATAAATACTCAAATAATCTAATATTCAATCAACATAAAAGAATGATTTGGTTCATAAGAGATGGTTTAAGCAAGTATCTAGTGTAAGCATACATTTATCCATGTTAAAATTTAAAATGTCCATTATCACGTGAGACAAAAGTTGTATATTTGCTCTAGGTTTTGAAAAATCTTTATGACTCTTACCCCGACCCTGAACCTTTGAAGATCTCATCCACATGGCTCATAGATGTCACATGCGTGAAATTTTGTTAACTCACAATCCTTTGGAGTTGTTTCCACCTCTAATGCTTTCATTATTGATTTAGGGAATTTTTCTTTATCCCGAAATGTCTAGTCTTTGTAACTCGAAAAATCATTGTTATGTCTCTCAACCATTTGCAGTAGGTTGATCATTATGTCTAAAAGTTAATTCCAACTTATACTAGTTCGTTAGTATGTTTGTTGGTATATAAAAGAAGGAAATAATGTTATGGATTATGTCATCTTCTGTGAGTTTCTTGACACAGAGATTAAGACACGTTTTAAGATACAACATTTCTTTGTTGAAATCAATTACCTCTTGTAATTGAGTAAGCGAGTTTCATTAAGCTATACGATTCATTGGGGAAGTATATATTGGTTAGTACTATTGATTCAACTTTTTAGGACATCTCACAGTTCTTTGGAAGTTTCTAGTTGAACATATTTAATTTCTTATGAAAGCTCAAAACATGATGGTATATAAAAGGGTGGAAATAATGTTATAAGTTATATAATCTTCTGCGAGTTCCATGTCACGAAGATTGAGTTGCATTTTGAGACTCAACATTTTCTTTTTGTTGAAATCAATCATCTTCTAATCGAGTGAGTTTCATTCCACTATATGATGAGATTAAAAAAAATACACGACGATATACATCCTAATTTTCTTTTTCAGGATGTCCCACGGTTCTTGGGGGATTCTAGGTATCGATGTTTTATATGAAGATTGTGATTGAAGTGTTGTCTCAAAAATCTCAAGGCATTTACTATTACCTTTTCACAAGATTGGTTTAGGGTCAATATGAAATTGGATTGGTATATTCTTGTACCTTACCAGTAAAAGAGTCTTTATATCTGATTTTTATATACTCAGGTTCTTTTGAGTTTTTGGACATCGAAACATATACGGGTTGTTTCAACTAGTTACATATATAAAAGACAATATATGATTTTCTAAAGCAATGTATCTTTGATGATGTATGAAATTACATTATCATAACAATATTGGATTTTTATTTTATTACATTTTGTTGATAATACTTTATCAATATCTTAATTCATAAAAACAAATCACTCAATCAATGGATTTCCAGGTAGGAGGGGAATCACATGGATTGCTTAAATCCCTACAAACCTTAGAGCTATTTACACTCGTTTGACAAAATCCAAATGATAGTTTGCGATTTATTTAATTTGAAGATATCATTGTATTTTTAAAGGTTTTGGCAAGAGGCCAAAATGAATATAAGTTTGGCATATAAACCAATTTCAATGTTTTGATATCTTAATACTATATAAAAAGATTTTGTCATTAGACAAAAATATTGATTTTAACATAAGATCGGGTTCAAAATTTCAATATCTTCAATAGCATTTTCTTTTTGCTTTTGGAAAAACACCAAGATATATGGGAGGTGGAAGTGTGACTTCCAAAATTATTGTATAACTAGAAATTATAAGTAGGAACTTATAATTAAATTAGACAAATTTGAGGTTGAAAGTGTAACTTTCAGATATTAATTATAAGATTGAAAGTTATGAGTAGGAACTCATAATCAAAATAAGCATTTAAATAGTAAACATTTATATTGATCTAAATAATAAAATAAAACTAACTCTATCCGATAAAGCAATCTAAATCATTATTATATCACATAACTATAATGTAAATCAAGTATGAATACCTAAAACCAATATTAACATACTTAAAATAATTAAAATAAAACTCAATTTTAATAAGATATCAACCATAACAAAACAACAACGAAATATGTGGCTAATATGACTCATTATATAATAGATAATAAAATACACTATTAACCTAAGATATATAATAATATCCAAGCTTAATTAATTTAAACAACAAGATATATAGGTCCAAGATATGATGCCTTTATTTTTTAAGCAGATTACATAATTAAATAAAAAGGATACTTTCTTTCAAAAGTGATAAAAATTATCATATTATAAAATTAAATCTATTCTAAATAAAAAAAATTCAAGATAACTATAAATTTGAAGATAAACGTATGTATACCTTGTTTGCAAGAGATAAAGTCAATTTTTTTAATGAAATCTGTAGTTATTTTAACAAAACAAACACGGGTAGCCAAAATAATTAACAATGTTTATTTAAAAGCTTAAAAATTAATTATAAGCACCATAATAGTTCAATAGGAATAAAGGAAAGATTTTTTTTTGTTTTCAGTAATTCAATATAAAGGGGGAATTATACATTAAATAAATATAATGAGCAAAGAACAAGATGCAATTACAATATCACTTTGAGAAAATTTAATTTAATATGTATTAAAAAGCTAAAGAGATATATTAAAGCATGAGAGATCCAACGCAATGGCAATTAAAAAAAATTCATCTGGTAGAAAACATACCTGATATAACAGATGCATTAAATTTTGGGGAAAGAAAGTTGGTGTGCCGTATGGTTCAAAGTTTGAGCACATACCCATGCGCTCCATTGTTTTCTAGTATTTTGGGATTACAGTAGAGATCGATAGGCCAATTGATGAAGGCATGAAGAGAACCGAGAATTGATCGATGAGTGGATTCATTGAACATACGTGCTGATAACGTGTTAAAGAGAAAGCAAAACATAATAACAAGGAATAGAGAGAGAATGAATCGATATTTCTCATTAAGCATAAAGCCCTTTAAATAGGGATGATTACATAATGATAATGATAAGCATGGAAGGAGATTTACTCCATAAATAACTCTTATGTCTATCTCTATCCTCAGATCCTTTAGACGATGGCACATTTATCTTACAACAATATTTAATATATCTAATAAGTTATTATTTTTTTTCTTCTACACATCTATTTTCTATGTTTTCTATTGGTAAAAAAAGATATAATACTATTTATGTTTTTTCTATCAAGTTTTTTTTTTAAAAATAGTATTTTTGTAATCTGTTTTATTATTTCTTTATTTTACCATACAATATAATAGCTGATTAAACATAAAAATTAATAAAATTCTAGCTTTTTTTGTATTTTAACATAACTACTTTATAGTTTTAGCTCACCATTTTTATGCATTATATTCTTTGTTGCATTTAAAATACCAAAATTAGCCCCTATGGCCCACGAGCATTAACTAGTCTCCAAGGGTAGTCTGGTAAAAAACCAACACCCTACCTTAACTCTAGGTAAACAAGTACACTCCCATCAATGCGGGCATTTGATTCACCTTCAAAAATCAAAATCAAAACCCCCAAACAATTCGCCGGAAATCACTTGCCGGAAAATGGGCTGAACAAAGAAATGGTGGAAGAACAACACCAAACCCAACTCGCCGGAAATTCAAGATTCCGGCAAGCCACCGATCAAATCTCTTCCTTAATCGTCCTCTCTCACTCGATCAAAGTCTTCTCATCAAGATGGAACTTGATAAGAAACAAGCTCAACGAGATCCTCCCCCTTCTTCTCTCGCCGGAATTTCAAAACTCCGGCGAAAACCCTTCTCTCTCCGGCGTCATTAACGCCGTCGAAGAAACGACGGAATTCGCCGCCGAATTGGCGCGCAAATGCATCGATCTTTCCTACGGCGGGAAGCTGTTAATGCAGAGTGATCTTGATATCATTTGCGTCAAATTCAACAACCATATAAAGTCTTTATCTGAATTATCATCATCTTCCATCGATGGGGTTTCGGTTTCAGTTTCATCATCATCATCTTCAAACGGGCGTTACGCCATTGTCGTTTCGAGGCCTGGGGCTGAAGCTTCTAGAGACGAAATCGGTTTCTATTTCAAGGATTTGTTAACGAGGTTTAAGATTGGGAGCAATGAGATGAAGAAAGAGGCTTTGATCTGTTTCAATGAAGCGATTCAAGAAGATGAAGAAGATGATGATGATAATAGGTTTTTGAAGATTGCAATGGAGATTGATGGGATTAGTTTAGTTTTAGTGGAGTTTTTGGGTTCGAAAGAATTGGGGATTCAAGAAGAGGCGTTGAAATCTTTGGATGTTATCTGTGGGTTTGATTCGTATAAAGGTGTTTTAACTTCAATTGGGATCGTTGCTCCATTAATTAGAGCTTTGGAGGGTGGTAGCCATTTGAGCAAAAAACTGTCCACCAGGTGTTTGATGAAAGTCACAGCTGAATCTGATAACGGCTGGGCGGTCTCGGCTCATGGTGGTGTGACTGCGTTGCTCAGGATCGTTGCCAGTGAGTCCGAAAACGGTGCTGAATTGGTTGGTTTGGCTTGTGGGGTTCTTAAAAATCTCGTTGGAGTTGAAGAAATCAAGCGGTTTGTGGTCGAAGATGGCACGATTCCGATGTTCGTAAACCTGGTTAAGTCCGTAAACGAAGTTACCCAGATCAGCGCAATCGAGTTTCTCCAATCTATAGGCTCCGGAGATGAGTCGGTAGCCAATTTGATCCGTAATGAAGGCGGGATTCGTGTTTTAGTTTGTGTTCTTGATCCAAGATCTTCGTTTTCGTCCAAAGTTAGAGAGACGTCGATAATGGCGATCATGCGGTTATGTTCGAATCCAACAAGGTTGAATAATCTGGTGAGCTACGGTTTTATGGATCACATTCTCCATTTTCTTCGAAGCGGTGAGGTATCGGTTCAAGAATCGTGTTTAAAAGCCGCCTTTTGGCTAAGTGGGGCTTCGGATGAGATGAAGAAAGCCATGGGAGATGCAGGGTTCATGCCCGAACTCATCAAATTCGTGGCTGCAAAGTCGTTTGAGGTTCGAGAAATGGCATCTGAAACACTTTCGAGTTTGGTTTCAATCCCCAGAAACAGAAAAAGATTCGTGGAAAATGATCAAAACGTGAGCTTGCTTCTGCAATCGATCGATCCAGAAGAAGGCAGTTCAGGTAACCGAAAGCTTTTACTTCCTATAATCATGTCGTTATCGGGGTGTAATAGTGGCCGAAAGAAAATCTTGGGTTCCGGGTACTTGAAAAACATAGAAAAACTGGCCGATGAGCAAGTTTCGGATGCGAAAAAGATCGTTAGGAACTTATCGTCAAACAAATTTGTTCGTTTGATTAGAGGAATTTGGCGTTGATTTGTTCCTCGTTTTTTGTGTATAATTCGAGTTTATTTTCGTCACATCGTGGTTCATAGAGGTTATGTCGAGTAGGTGCTTACTCAACGTATAAACGATGAAGATAAGCTTGTAAAAAGAAATAACATTGGATCGTTTTAGTTCATTTATGTCCAAAAACGCTCATTCTTGCATACACGGTGTTACGACAATTTTTCGTTTGAGAATACGTTAAACCCTTTGAATCTATCTGTAAAAGAGAAATCAATCAGTAAAAGAGAGTCAAAAGTTAGGTTCCAACATATACTCAGGTTTGATGTTCTATGCTTAGTTCATGTGGGACTAAGGGTAGAATGGAGACGAAAAAAGTGTGTCAGGTCCCAATATGTTGTAGACCTCGGCTATGTCACCATGTGAGATATGTGGAATCCTTTTGAATCTTTCTCTAAATGAGCCTCTAAGAAATGGGAGGTTGTAACGCACACAGAGAGGTATTACGGTCTGTGTCTAGCCGATTTGAGACTCCAACACATGAGGCTAGAGGGTGCCCTTTAGAATGTGACTGAGTCAGCATGTGGTAGACCTCAGCTTTGATACCTTGTGAAGATATATGAAACCGTTTTTCTATATTTCTCTAGAAGAGGTCACGAAGAGAGGGATTTTCTAACATATATAGAAGTTTGACGGTCTGTGTTTAGCCATATGGGACCCTAACAGCTTGATTGATGTAGAACTTGCACAAAATAATCTCGACCCAAAATGCTAGTTGCTCCTAGAACATAATACATTGAATTTGTTGTCGAGCGAGTCAATTGCTCATGGTAACTATTGCGGTCTTATATTGGCTAAACATGGTGTACCTAACCTATATATATGTTGGAAACATTTGCCCTTTTTACAAGGGCTCTTTCATAAAGAGACTCACATGATTTAACATGGTACACTTGAAGGGACGTGTTGGATCCTTCAACGACTAGACATGGTCCATTTAACGTTTATATAGATAAAGTGTCGTTTGTTTTTCGTGAATTTTGAAGTCTAAAGTTTGATTTCACATCTAAAAAATAAGAGGTGGGTGGTGCATCTCTTAAAAATTAAAAGAACGATAACAGGTTTTCAAGCTTTTTCTTAAAAATAAAACAAACAGTCTTAAGTTTGCAAATCTCTTAATTTTCAGACTTACGAGGTTTTAAGAGACACTTTCTAAAAATAAACAACCTCCAAAACTTTTTCCCTCTTTATATAATAACTCTTTTGAAGAAAAAACTTAAAGGGATTTCACAATCTTTTTTGAACGGCAAGCTAACACACACACGTTCACGGGTTATCTGGGATCCAAGACCCAACCCAATTAAAGGTTCTACTACGTGACAGGCCCATGTCTGAATATCGCCATATACTCAAATTTCACATTTTTTAACAATAATGGTCGTAATGGACATAATTTCTAATCCAAAACAAAACTCATTGGATTTGGTACATTTATCTCTTGGTCACCTGTTCAAGTGTTCTTTAATTATTGAAGATTTTCTTGAACTTTTAACTTCATGGCTGTATGCAATTAATTAACATACATGCAAACATCCATGGCTATAAAATGTTAAACAAAAAATCCTAAAGGAAGGCAAAGGATTCTAGTAACTATGGTTTTCTTTTTTGGGGAATCATTCATAATGTGCAAATAATAAATTAGAAGGAGGTACAAGTCATAGTTACTGGTGTTGTTATTTATATGTAGGATGGTGATGTGTGTCTAAATATATATGGGTATTAAAGTGTGCATAAATATACGGGTATTGATGTGTTTGCACTTGTGGATATTTTGGTACTTGAAGCAACAAGGGTTTGCAGATGGAATATATTTAATAGTTTATGCATAATAATGTTCATCTTCTATTCTTCTTCTAATATTATATTCTTTTCATCATAAAAATATATAACATTTAATTTTTGAATAGGAATATTATACTATTGAGGAAAAATCAAATACACACCAAGTAATTCGTAAACACTTACACACCAATCTAAACCATTGATTTACCATTGAATTTTTGATCCGACAATGCATAAATATTGGGGGTGTTTTGATAATATAGTTATGGCAACTAACAATTTGAAATTTGAATTATTAATAGCCTTTAGTTAATAAAATTCATGATTTTAGGAAGTAAATCTCATATGCAAATTGGTGTGTAAGTGTTTACGAATTACTTGGTGTGTATTTTATTGTTCCTCTTATACTATTATCTATACACCACAATACTCCTAAATGAAGACAAAAGATCGTGTGAGCACAACAGTTAAAAGGTGATAAAGGTAAAAGAATATTTGAATCATTGATTACTTTAATCTCGAACACATCTAATGAATTGTGTTTGACAAAGAAATTGATCCATTGCATCTCATCCTAATATGTATTCAAAGGTGAAGATCTCTTATTAGTTCCCTTACATTTATCACAATAACTCTACTTCTCATCGAAACCCAACCATCTAGATGAATCTTTAAAAGTTGCAAAATATAAGTAATGGTTGCTAAAAAAATGTCAAATTGAGTTTAAAGTTAACTACAAGTTTGGTTCATGGTTTATTGGTTATATCATTTTTTTTTGTCTTTACAATTTCAAAAAATACAAGGGGGTCATCGTGGACTATAAAAGCCTCCAGATTTGGTCGCTTCCTTTAACTACCGTTAGGCCATCCGCTAAGGCATCGGGAGGGAGGCGGTACTGGCGGCAACACCGCCGCGCATGGCCGGTATGCGCACCGGTACGCGCATAGCCGGTGTCCCAATGCCGATGCCAAACAGACCTTCTTGTTTGTGGTTTTGGCAACTTTTACCCCCCAACAGCTATATGACCGTTGGGGTTAATCAAAATATTTTTTTTTTATTTTTTTTTTACTTTTTACCTCATATATATATATATATATAGGGGTGGGTTCAATTGCAAACCACTTTTTCATTGTGAACGTGAGGACAAACGAGAGCGCGCCACGTGTCACTCTGAATTTCGGCGACTTAGTGTTATTCAGACTGAATAACGCTATATTCAGACTGAATATAGCGTTATTCAGTCTGAATAACACTAAAGTCGCCGAAATTTCAAAGGACACGCGCGACTTCAACTAAAAAGCGCGCGACCTTAGTGTTATTCATACTGAATAACACTGAATAACAGTGTTATTCAGTATGAATAACACTAAGGTCGCGGGGAAGGTCGCGCGTGTCAGAATTTTTTTTTGCCACGTGTCGCGCTCTCGTTTGTCCTCACGTTCACAATGAAAAGGTGGTTTGCAACTGAACTTTCACCTATATATATATATATATATATACTTACCATCTTTTATTACCTACTCACTAAAACACTATCTCTTCACCATCTTCTTCTCCCATCTTCTCTTCACCATCTTTTATTTCTCCTCACCATCTTTTATCTTTAATGGATCCACACGGCACCCCCTCCGGTTCGAGACGTACTAACCCGAACCAACCGAACCAACTGTATCACCCACCGAACCAACCGAACCAACCGTATCACCCACCGAACATAGCCTCGGATTATTGGATGTATGCGCACTTGCTTGCGCAACATCCACCACCACCACCTACCGGTTTCCACCAACCTACCGGTTTCCACCAACCTACCGGTTCGCACCAAAACCCGCCGACGGGAAGGTGGGCACTACGAGATGAGGAATACGACGACGATGACGACGAACTTGTACCGAAACGCAACCTTTGTCGTCGCCGTCACCGCCACCACCACCACCACCACAAAAAAACAAACGTGGACGCAAGGGTAAGAGTGCGGCCACGGAGGCGGACACGAGTGGGACGCATACCGGTAAAGCCAAATGTAGACCGTGGACCTTGAATGAGGAGGTCGAACTAGCAAAAGCATGGGTCGAAGTCACGGAGGATCCGGCCATAGGTAACTATCAAAAAAGAGGTATATAAAAAACCGTTTTCATTTTATATAGTTTTTCACTAACATTGTTTAACTTTTTACTTTTTGTAGTAGATAACTATTGGAATTCGATCAAGGCTTCTTTCGACACGCGCATGAACTACGACCCAAAAGTCCGGTCCGGCGACGCCCTTCCGACGAAGGTGAGAATGCTCATAGCTAGCGTCTCGAAGTTCGCATGCATTTACAATAACGTGGCGAACTCGCGAGGTAGCAGGGAAGACGACGTTATGGTGCTTAACCGAGCCAAAGACCGATACCATCGCGAGAACGGCAAAAGCTTTCCGCACGAACACGCTTGGAGAGTTGTCAAAGACTCTCCTAAGTTCGACCTGGTCCTCATGATGGACCCACGGAACATATGCGCGCCGAGAAATAAACGGTCGAAAACGACCGAAACCCCAACCGATTCCCCCAACGAATTCGATGCTCGCACTCATTTCGTGAACCTCGATACCGACTCCCCCTCACAAACGGAGCGCACACGACCGATGGGTCGAAACGCCGCAAGACGTGCGGCGTCTTCCTTTACGGCAACCGCGTCATCCGAAGCCGTGTCGATGGTTGCGACCGGACTAGGTTCCCTCACGACCACGAATAGTAGGCTAATCGATGCGATTTCGGCACGACAACGAAGTATCGATTACAAGATCTACATGACACCGCATAGGGGGCTCGAGGGTTTAGAGTTGGAGGCCGTTTTGGAGGAGAAAGAACGGTTACGCGAACAATGGGGGTTTAAAAAATATTATTAGTTTTTATGTTAATGTACTTTTAATTTTAATGTTAATTTTAATTTTAATTATGAAATGTTTTTTTAGTTTTTATGTTAATGTAATTTTTAGTTATTTTTATTAATGTAATTTTAATTTTAAATTTTAATTTTATTGTTTACTTAATGTTTATTTAAAAAAAATAAAATGAAGGGTTTGAATTAAAAATAAAATAAAATGAAGGGTATGAAATGAAAATTAAAAAAATAAAATGAAGGGTATGAAGGGTATGATAGTGGATGAAAGGTATGGAGTTGGTAGGTAGTGGTAAAGGTAGTGGAAAGCTGATGTGACAACAGGTATGAGGGGTACCATAGGTATGGTAAAGGATGGCCTTAAAAAGCTTGTTCGTGTGGGGCATTTTCGACTTTTAGGTTTTTATTTTAACTAGAGTAAATTGTGGATTTGGTCCCTATGGTTTAATAATTTTTTTGACCATAGTACCTATTGTATGTTTATCTTGGATATGATCCTTATGGTTTTCATCTTGTTTTGGCCATGGTCCCTCTAACTAACTCCTTCGTTAACTCCGTTAAATTAAGGACTTTTTTTGTAATTTTTTTTTTTTTTTCCTTTTCCTTGTAAAACATCAAAACAATATTTTTAAACATTCAAGTTCATATATTTATATATAATGGTATCAAAATAAATAAAATAAGAGCTCATTTTACAATTTTATTTTTTAATTAAAAAGTTAATTATATCACATAGAATTTAATTAAATTTAATAAATTAAATCATAAAAACAATTCTTATTCATTCGCTCTCAATAAAATAGGAAACAACTATGATTTGGTTTGTTTAAATTAAAATTTTAGTTACATAAAAACAATAAAACCATATCAATTCCACAATTTCAATGAAAAACTAAAATTTAATATGTTTAAAAGTTCAAAGAATTTAAATAATCAAATATAAAACAAAATATTATCAATTTAATTATATTACATATACAAACATGTATATACATATACACATATTTACTGGTAGTGATCAAATTATATAATAACATTTTGTTCTATATTTGATTGTATAAAAAATTGAAAAAATTTATTTATACTAAACACATTTATTTTATTATTTTATTCTAATAGTAAAAGATGATATGGTTTTATTGTTTTAATTTAGTAAAAAATTTAATTTAAATAAATCAACTTATAATACTTTATTTCGTCGTTTAAAAATCATGACTTTATTTTATTTTGTTTAAAGCGATAAAAATTAGATATGGTTTTATGATTTGTTTTATTTAAGTTAAAAAATAATTAAATTGTATATGATATAATTTATTGTTTAACTTAAAAAATTAAATCATAAACTAATCTTTTTTACAAGGAAAAATCAAAAAAAATAAAAAGTTACAAAAATAGTCCTTAATTTAACGGGAGGGTTAGTCAAGGGACCATGGCCAAAACGAAATGAAAACCACAAGGACCATATCCAAGATAAACATACAATAGGTGTTAGTAATTGTGTGCATAAGTTGACAAACCAGTGATTGTGCGTCCAATGTTACAAGACACTTGAGGGGTCACACTTATGAGGACCTATAAATCGAATAAGTTGAGAAAAACCCAGAAATGAAAAGATTGAATTTATAACAGTCAGTTATAATTCAAAATGGAGGGATTAGATTTATAAATAGTCATTTATAAATCAATCGGGGTATTTCAGTTAAAAATCTCAAAGTTGGAGGGTTGTAAGGAACTTATATATTTAATAAATATATAATAGAATAGTTTAATTAATTAAAGTCATTTAATTAATTAAAGTCATTTAATTAATTAAGGTAATTATCTAGTATATAAACCTTTTCTTAATAGAAAAGAAAAGAATGAGATAATTATTAAAGGAAACTGAGTTGGATGGAAACTGAATATTAAGCCTTATAAATAAACCTTATAGGCTTAAAGAAAAAAGTACAATCAATTAATTAGTTGCTAAGTTTCCAGAAAATCCTCTCAACCCTCTCTCCTCCCTCCTTGCCATCGCCGCCTACCACTTCTCTCTAAACCAGTTCGATTTTTGAGATCAGTCGGGTTTTTCAGCTCTACTAGAGGAGCATTCGTCGGTCGTTCATAGGTGGATCAAAACTCAAGCAATCCATGTAACTTTAGGTTAATATTATTGATTAAAACCTATAAAACGAAAGATCGTGGTTTCCGGGTTTTAAACCACAAATCGCTTCTGCAAAGTTTTCGTGTTTCTCGGATCAGTTACGGTTCGGTGATCACAGTTAAACCCCAACAGTGGTATCAGAGCCACGTTTTTTGTTTTATTCGTTTAGGTTCGGTTAAAAGTTTTAAGCTTTTTCGTATAAAAAAATTTTGATTTTTAAGTTATCGTTACATCGTTTTTCATATAAACCCTAATCGATCACCACCATGGCCGCACCACCGTTTGTGGTGGCGGCAACCGATCGCTACCTTGAGGAGCCACCCGGCCGCACCACCAGTTAGGTGGTGGCGGCCGATCCCGTCGCTACCGTAAAACAACCAGGCCGCACCACAGTCGCTGGTGGCGGCGCCGGCCGTTGTTCGTAAGACCACCGAACCACAACCACCCAGATTGACGGAGGCTGCGGCGGTCACGTACTCACAGCCGCAACCACCAGGTGGTGGCCGCGGCATCACAACCACCAGTGCGGTGGTGGTGGGCTGTTTTAGTTCTTCAAATTGAGCAGCGGCGGGAGGGGGGCGTGTTTGGCCTCATCGCCGTCGATTGATGGTGGTGATAGTAGCCGAAAGTCATCACAACAACGAACCACCGCGGGCCGTATCACCAGATTGGTGGTGGCTGCGGCGTTCACTCACCACACAACCGCAATTACCAGTGCGGTGGTGGCGGGTATTATCGAGAAGACGAACAGCCACCATGGTTGCGGTGACCGAATCGCAACCGCCAAAAACTACTTCGGTGGTGGTGGTGTGTGACGTCGCCTGGTGGTAAACCGGCCACCGCTGGCTGCCTAACGGCCACGCCAAGCGGTGGCGGTAGCCGATTGATCGCCGGCCACAGAAGCCACCACGGTGGTGGATGGTGGCAATCGATAAACAATGATGATGACGGTGATCGCAAGAGACGGTGGCGTTGGCCGCCGTCGCCAGACCAACCACCGCTGGCTGCCTCACGGCCGCGCCTAGCGGTGGTGGTGATCGGCGAATCCAGACCACGACCGCCAGAAACCACCTTGGTGGTGGCGGTATAAGGCGTCGACGGTGGCGGTTCTCGATCGAGTGGCAACCACCAGAAGCCACCACGGTAGCGGTGGTGAACGGTGTCGATAGGTAAGACCGACCACCGCTGGCCAAGCCTAGTGGTGGTAATCTGACCTAGGTTCGCGCCGCGAGCATACTGGTTCGCGCCGCGAACGGCGATAAGTGATGGTTGTGGTGATCAATGCTAGTTCGCGCCACGAACAGCATACTCGAGCCGCGAGCAATGGTCACCGGGTCTTCTGATAGGGTTTTTCGATATACGATATTTTTTCAAACGGGTCATAAAACCAAGGCCCAGATATTACCAGTTTGGTAAAGGGCTTAAAAAGCCCAAATTTTGGACCTAGTTTTCTGAAAGTTTTATCCAAAATTTTCTCTTCGTACGATCAAATGGCTTTTATATAAAATCCAACTAATTCCGGTATAAAACTGATTTATTTGTTTTTAAAATTTTATGATCTTTCGACTTTTAAAATATTAGACTGAGATTAATAAAACAAGCTTGTTTTTACAAATCAGTCAAGATCGTGTTTCGAAAAACGCGTTCAAGATATTCCATAAGATTTAAGGCCATCGTTTATAAGACAGTTTGTCTTTATAAATTAAAACAGATTTTACGAAAAACAAGACAAGACCTTTAATGGATCTAGGATTATTTATCGTATTCATATTTATTATAAATGCATGATTGCATGATTTCTTGAATGAATACACATGTTTTTGTATATGCCTGCCTATTATAGGATTTGCCAACTTAGACCCTTTTGGAATATTATGGGGAGGCCTACGTGCCATTTACAACCCCTTTGTAATAATGACCATAGGACAATAGGTTCTTTTTACCAACGAAGAAGGCGAGGCCAGTCGGAGCTATGCGAGAAAAACCTCTTTCCTTTTCCCGGAGTTCTAACAAGGATGTCGGAGCCAGTGGGAGCTACGCAAGGTGTTAGAATTATCTAGGAGATAAGTCATTATTGGTCCTTAGGAACAAAAGTTGGCAAACCTATAATTAGTTACTGTGTAGTTATAGCTTTTTAACTGCGTGGTTGTTTAATTGTGATATATTGCATGATTAGTAGTTTTAGAATTGTAAGTTTTTAAAACTAGATTATATCACAAAAGGAAATGGTTTTAAATTTTGAAAATCACCAGTTTTTCTAAAAGGATTTTGAACGGTAGAATTTATTTAAAACCGGGAAAATTGTAAATAGATTGTTTAAAGACAAGTTGACAAAACAGTTAGTTTTATCAACTAGAATCCCATTAAAACATATAGTTTTGATCAAACAAGATGCTTTTAAAACAGTTAGTTTTAATTAGCAAGAATCTTTGAAACAGTTAGTTTAAAAAACAAGCGCATGTTTGAAACAGTTAGTTTAAAACATCAGATTAAACAATCAGTTTTCCAAAAATTACAATTTTCTTTAAAACTGGACTATAAAATAAAACCCCGAAAAATCATAGATCAGTGGTGCAATCCATCTAGGGGCACCTCCGGCATAAGGTACGTGGGCATTTTGAGTGAACACACCTTAAATGTCCACGTTCAAACCGAAACTGGAGGGGTTACATAACTCTGCGAATTATCTCCGGGTGGTACCGGCCAGGGTAAAGTGATCAGGTTCCCAAAATGGTAAGATCTATTTTGGTACTGTTAAGTTCACCGGGAGGTACCGGACCAAAATGCACTAAGAGGGACCGAAATATGTACGGATAATTACCGTGGTTCCGAAAAGATCTAGGAGTCATATCAGTTAGATATGATTGGTAAAAGTCCTTATCTACCAAGATAAATACTGGCCTGGTGGAGCAAGAACATACCGCACATCAGGACGTATGAAATAAGGATCCTAGTCCAATAAATGGATCATTTAAGGGTTTATTGATATTTATTGGAATTAATCTATTTACAGTTGCTAAAAACCAAAAGTTTTAAATGTGTAGATGGCAAGCACTGTTACCAGCACAAACAATCTTTCCCTCCGCTCTATCCTTGAGAAGGACAAGTTAACTGGCTCCAATTTCCTTGACTGGGAGCGCAATCTGATGATTGTGCTCAGACACGAAAGGAAATGGTATGTCCTTGAAGAACCTCTTGGGGAGGCTCCTCCAGCAAATGCTCCGGCTGCTGCTAGGAATGCTCACAAGAAGCATTCAGATGATCTGTTAGATGTCGCCTGTCTCATGCTTGCAACTATGAGCCCAGATCTACAAGCAGGGCTCATAAATACAAATGCTTATGACATGATCCGCCAGCTGAGGGACATGTTCCAGACACAGGCTCGTACAGAACGTTACGATGCCACAAAAGCATTTAATGAATACAAGATGATTAAAGGGACATCAGTAAGTGACCACGTCAGAAGACTACAGGCCCTTTGTAGTCAATTACAACATGAATAACATGGAGAAGTCAATAGCAGAATTGCACTCCATGCTTAAGACTGCTGAGTTGAATATGGGGGCCAAGAACAAAATCAAGGACGTCTTGATGGTAAGAGATGGAGGGGTGAAAAAGAAGAATGGGCTTGCTAGCACCAGCAAAGGAAAAGGACCAGTTCAGGCCATCCAGAGTGCACCCAAGAAAGGCAAAGGCAAGGGCAAGGGCAAGAAGGTCAAGCCAAATAAAGCTAGGACCGAGAACCGCTGCTTCACATGCAATGAGGTCGGTCACTGGAGGCAGAACTGCCCAAAGCGTCATGAAGCAGGTATATAAAACCTCAGATATTTGTGATTGCTTTAGTTTGTCACTTCTTACTTGTTAGTTTACAAGTGTACTGATACCTAGAGCAAATGACTATTGCAGGTGGTCAGAAGTGATGTGACCAAGAATTGCAAGGATCCAGATGAAAGTTCATTTTAGTCATTTATTTTTCAAGACAATTTTATGAAACAGTTGTTTTATTTATGGTTACTTTTAAAATACTTATAATTTATTGAATGATTTTAAATTTTATAAGTTATTGTCTTGAATAAATATCTGTTATGCATGAAGTTTTAATTTTGACAAAGTCAAGTGTTGACTTAACTAGATCCTAGATATTGCCTATTTACTTCAATAATTTTTGGTTAAAATTGAAGTAATTTATATGAAAAACTATCAAAACACACGAAATTCTATAGGAATGTGTTTTTGGGAATAAAACATTTATGAATAATATTTTTTTAATTAATTATTCAAATGTTTAAAATAGAATCTAGGATATTAACTCAGATAAAGTGAATAACAGTATTTATAAAACTAGGAAAAATTCCAAGTTTTGGAATTAGGATTTAACAAAAATCCAGTTAAGTTTTATAAATGTTAAGATTCTCAAGTATATTACTTAAAATAATTGACTAATCAAAGTTTTGACTAATCAAAGTTTTGACTAAGTCAATAGTAAATTTTGAGTAATAATTGGTTTTCATATAGGTTAGTGGGAGCCCAATTTATTCTCTATCTAGTCTGAGATAAAGAATGAAAGATATAATTATTGATTCAATATATCTGGGAATTCATGATCCAGGTAGGATAAGAATTCATAAGATATAATTTACCTTATAGTCAAAAGGATAAAAGATCCTTGAAACAAAATAAAGTCATGATTGACTTTTAAATCAATAATTATAGTGTTGGATTAAAATTCCAGTAAATTTACCAGCATAGTAAATGGAATCTGATTTCAGGTAGAAATCATTCATCTACACAGCAACTAAGGAAAGTTGCAGTTTAGTTTTACATATTCAGGAGCTGGGAGTTATTCCAGGTCTCCAAGTTCAAGGGATATGATAAAATAAAAGACTAATTTTTGTTTAAATGCTTGCAAAAACAATAATTAGCATAATTAAGAGGACTGTATCAGTAAATAGAAACTTATATTATTTGGTTATCACTTTGATTAAAATGGTAAACTTAAATCAAAGGATTTAGACTGAAGATAGGTGATACTTCATTTTAGATCAGTATTTAACAAACGTTAAATAGATATTATAAAAGTTATTAAGAAAAGTCATTAATTTTGTTATTATTACAGCGTGTAGTATGGACTATACAAAATTAATTTCTTTATCACTTTTATATTTTGCATGTTTTATAATCCAGGAGTGAAACTAGTTTTCAGTTTTTCATTCAAAATTTGTCCATGACAAACTTATCATGGTGGGAACCCGATAAGGTGTTAAAGTCATTGTGAACTTTTAGGTAGTTATGATCAGTTACTGAATAACAGCTACAAGTGTTGTAGACTAAAAGTTGCACAGATATTTGATAGAATAGCAAATATCGGACGTGATCCGCAGATGAGATTACTTCTTGGAATCAGTCATGAGTAAGTCTCACAGTGGTTGTCCCTATCACCTGAGGTATCTGATTTAATGTCATGAGGACTACTGAATACTTAGTACACTCAACCGCTACGCCGTAACAGGGTGGCTATAAAGGGCATGACTAGGTTCAACGGAAGCCGTGGTGTTGAAGGCAGATATGCAAGATGGGATTTGCACCTCTTCTCTGAAGAGAGATATTTCTGGGCCCTTCTTGACTGACTGAATATACTGATGAAGTGCATGGCCATGCCCAAATGAACTGATTAGTTCTTTGTCGTTTACCTATCAGTAAAAGTCGGATAGTCAAGAAAAACATAATCTTGAGTATTCAGAGTTGACACTTTCCAAGCTCATACTCATAGATGAAATATCGAGATGCAAAGGGAAAAGCCAAGTTATACCCAATTTATGAACAGAAGTTTCATAGATGTAATTTCCTTAAGGAAATGTTCTATCACCAGTCTGGGTATAAGAGTTCTTGTAACCTGGTCAGCCTAAGTGCAATCAAGGCGGTATTGTGTATAAGTTGACAAACCAGTGATTGCGCGCCAATGTTACAAGACACTTGAGGGGTCACACTTATGAGGACCTATAAATCGAATAAGTTGAGAAAAACCCAGAAATGGAAAGATTGAATTTATAACAGTCAGTTATAATTCAAAATGGAGGGATTAGATTTATAAATAGTCATTTATAAATCAATCGGGGTATTTCAGTTAAAAATCTCAAAGTTGGAGGGTTGTAAGGAAATTATATATTTAATAAATATATAATAGAATAGTTTAATTAATTAAAGTCATTTAATTAATTAAGGTAATTATCTAGTATAAACCTTTTCTTAATAGAAAAGAAAAGAATGAGATAATTATTAAAGGAAACTGAGTTGGATGGAAACTGAATATTAAGCCTTATAAATAAACCTTATAGGCTTAAAGAAAAAAGTACAATCAATTAATTAGTTGCTAAGTTTCCAGAAAATCCTCTCAACCCTCTCTCCTCCCTCCTTGCCATCGCCGCCTACCACTTCTCTCTAAACCAGTTCGGTTTTTGAGATCAGTCGGGTTTTTCAGCTCTACTAGAGGAGCATTCGTCGGTCGTTCATAGGTGGATCAAAACTCAAGCAATCCAGGTAACTTTAGGTTAATATTATTGATTAAAACCTATAAAACGAAAGATCGTGGTTTCCAGGTTTAAACCACAAATCGCTTCCGCAAAATTTTCGTGTTTCTCGGATCAGTTACGGTTCGATGATCACAGTTAAACCCCAACAATAGGGACCATGGTCAAAAATAGTTTTTAGATCCATCCCCTAAAATAATTACATGTGTACACTTCCTTCAAAACCTAGCCTTCCAATGAACTTCATCGTGTAACCGTTTCTAGCTATCGTCTAATTTCTAATTTGGGTAAACACCAACATCAAAACAAAACCTACATACAATGCAAATACCATAGAATCCAGAATGCAAACACCAAAACCAAACCCAAATCAAGGTTTATTTATAATCCGAACCAAATAAATGGTTACTTTCTCAAAGCTAATCGCGATATGTCATAACTAAAAGAAAGTAAAGCTGCTTTAAAAACTACCAAATCCAAGTCCATTCATTTTAGCCAACCCAAGTCTTTTACAACGATTGTGAACCCAAAACTTCATCCATCTCCAGGAACAAAGTTGAGAAAGAACATGTAGAAGGGATTAGGTCGGCGAGACAAGAGCACAAAAGAGTAGATCGTCAGAGGGTTTATGTAAATTTAGGGTTTAGGGTGACTGAGAAAAGGGATGGGGTTCAACAGCGGTGGCAATGTCTGGGTAGGAGAGGGGAAACAGAGTTAGGCAGTGGAAATATGGTCGGAGATTGGGTGACTTTGTATTAGATAATTAATAGAGTAAACTCTAATTTTGGTCCCTATGATTTATTAAAATCTTTGAAAGTGGGACTTATGGTTTAATAACTCTAGATATCGTCCTCATAGTTTATGTTTTGCTTTAAAAATGGTCCCCCATCATTAATTTCATTACTTTTCTCTATTGATGGTAAGGGCATAGTTGTCCAATTATATTTTCCATAATTATTCTTAAAAAAATAAATAATATAATATATTATAAACTAATTAATTATGTAATATGTGTTTTTTAGTTTGATATTTTCAAATATATTTGTTTTAATTATTGTTTATCAGTTTTATTTTATTATTTTAATTATCGTCAACTTATTATTGCATTTTAGTACATCATTAGTTTTCTTCAATTTTTAAAAAATAATTTTTATAAAATTTTATAAAAAATTATTTTTGTTTATCTTCTTTATATTTAGATGATATACTTTTTGTATTATTTTCATTTTCATCTAGTTGTTAGTTTAATTTTCAAATATAAATTTTAATGAAGTATATATACAAAAATAAGTTTTATGAAAATATTATAACAATTAATTTCTAAAAAAAATAAGAAAACTAATAATATATTAAAGTGCAATAATAACTAATAAGGTGACAAAATTAAAAATAGTGAAATAAATCAGATAAATAATAACTAAAATGAATATATTTGAAAATATTATACTAAAAAATAAATAACATAAATAATTATATAAATTATTATGTATACATTGTATTTAAATAGTATATATTTTTTATTTTGAATTTTATCTAGTGGTCATTTTATCAAATATAAATTGTAATGAAGGTATAAAAAAATAAGTTTTAATTATTTAGGTTATTTTAAAAAAATTAAGAAAACCAATATTGCACTAAAATGAATAATAAGGTGACGAGAATTACAATATTGAAATAAAAAATAAAAACACAATAACTAAAATGAATGTTTTTGAAAATATCAAATTAAAAGAATATAACTTACACAAGTAAATAGTTTATATTACATTATATTAGTTAATCTCTTAAGAATAATTAAGAAAAATCTAATTGGACAAATATACCCCTACCATCAATAGAGAAATTTACTTAAATTAATAATGGGGGACCATTTTCAAAGTAAAACATAAAACATGGGGACGATTTTTAGAGTTATCAAACCATAGGTTCCACTTTCAAATATTTCAATAAACCACAAGGATCAAAATTAGAGTTTACTCTAATTAATATTAGGGCAAAATGCATGAAATAACAACTTATGTTACAAATTTTCTTATTATAGCATGTAGATCCAAACTCTCTCAATGAATGAATGAATTATGATTTGATGATGATCCTACACTTAGTGAAAATACTTAATTCTATTTTGATATTTTAGTTTTAGCGATTGTCATTTAGGGGCTGTTTGTTTTTTGAAATTCTTCACTGAATCTGTCTGAAATCTAATTCGGTCAGATGTACTCTCGTTCAGATTGTTTGTTTTTTTTAAGTGTTCAGAGGGCTTTCAGTCTGAAATGCCTCAGAAAATAAAAGTGGTAACTTCAAATCTGAAAACCTCTAAATCGCTGCACTGCTCCGGTTCTTCTTCTTCTCATGTCTCTCAAGTTCTTCAGATCGTTACCAGCATCACTCACGTTCATAGATTTGCAAATCGAAATCGACCCAAATCGAGGTGGTGAAGAAGATGGAAACGACCATGGTGAAGAGGTAGAAGATGGGTAAAAAAGAGATGAATCTATAAATACCATATATCTTTAAATAGAAGAAATAAGATAATGATGTTGAAGAAACCATCCATGGCGGCTGTGTTTAGGAAAGAAATAGGGTTTTTTTTGTTTTGCAGAGATAGGGTTTAGTTGGAAGGAAAAAGATAAAACTTTATCTATTTATATTTTCGATGCTTTGTAGAAGTAGGGAAAATATTGATTTCTATATTTTATTTCAAAAAAAATTATAAGAAACATTATTTTTGTTTTATTTTTATGTTATTTTTCCTTAAGTGCTATTTTTTGTTTTCAGACTTCAGACAATATAAAAAACAAACACCCTTATAAATTTAGATTTCAGACTTCAGCACCATCTTTTATTAATTAGAGGTGAAATCAGATTTCAGACTTCAGACCTCTTAAAAAACAAACAGCCCCTTAGTCTTTTTAGTGATTGTTGTACATCCATTGTAATAGATTAGAACTGAGAATCCTCCAAAGACAAAGTTCACATCAAAAGGAACATTCAGCGATGTTGAAGAGGTGGCTGAGAATAGAAACGAGTCTGATCGTGATCTAAAACATGATTTAGTGATATCTTGTTGTTTGCTGGTTGTTGAATGGTTTGGTATTAGATGATTAAGGGGATATATGTTTTTTAAGAGATCTGAAGTCTTAATTTACCTTTAATTAATAAAAGGTGATTCTGAATCATGAAATCTTAATTCACAACGTCTTAAATCGAAAGTCTGATCTTAATCTAAAATATAATAAAGAATGAAAAAAAGACCATTGTTTCTTGTTTTCGATGATATATCATCCATTCAAACAGAAAAAGAAAAAAAAAGGATATGTTTTTTAGGAAATTTTGGGATTTAAAAGAATTTAAAGAGAGAGAAATTTTGGGATTTAAAAGAATTTAGAGAGAGAGAGAGAGAGCAGGGAGAGAAAAAGAAATGGGTATTCAAAGAGCAGAGAGCAACAATGTTGTTGGTTAGGATCAACGACCCCACTGAGTATGTTCAGTGACCACTTGATGTAAACATTACGGCTAAGCCTATCCCTGAAGACAAATAAGTGATGTGCACAGAACCATCAATGATGTCGAAGAATTGGCTGATGATAGAGTCACCGTTGTTCATGATCTTAAGAAGGATTCAGTGATAACAGTTTGACTACCCCTGCATGACAATCTGAAAAAACCAAGACTCGGCGATCATTGACATCACCTAATGTTTAGCGACCTTAGCTCACTGATCAGAATCTTGCAAAGAACACCTCTTAGAACCACATATGATGTGGATCCCACATAATATAAAATCATATCTGATTCAATGGGCCGCCATTGAATCAGATATGATTTTATATTATGTGGGACCCACATCATATGTGGCTATGAGAGTGTTTCTTTGTTCCTTTAGATATGAAAAATTCTCATTTGAACCTACTTCTATATATATATATATATATATAAGAGAGAGAGAGAGAGAGAGAGAGAGAGAGAGAGAGAGAAAGAAAGAAAGAAAGGTTCAAATGAGAAGTGCTAAAAAATGAGAAGTAGAGAAGTGATCTCCACCAATCATCTGGTCAATAAAGGTGGCTTTCACCGGTTACAGTGGATGCAATCACGGAGGATTTACTTCTTATTTTTAAAGGAGGGTGACCCGGTCAAAGTCGTCTTTATTGACCGGATGAGTGATGGAGATCACTTATCTACTTCTTATTTTTTTAGCATTTCTTTGAACCTAATACTATATATATATATATATATATGAGGTTATACGAGAATGATATATATTTAAAAGAACACGAGAACTAAGAAAATCATATATGATTTTGCATTAGGTTTTGAAAAAGCCGCATGGACGCCTTTGACAGCAAATTGCAAAGTCCTGCGATCCATATATGATTTTCTTAGTTCTCGTATTATTTTAAATAGATATCGTTCTCGTTTGAACCCATCCCTATATATATATATATATATATATATATATATATATATATGGGGGGGAAGGTTCAAATGAGAAGTGGTAAAAAATGTGAAATAGAAAAGCGATTTTAGCCATCTATCTAGTAAAAAATAGCGGCTTTGACTGCAAAGCACCAGATAATTTCTCGTACAGGCTGTAGCACACAGAAGGGTATTTTCATAAATTTTACAAATAGTCGACAAATAGGTTCATATATGAATTACACAGATTCATATATGAATTTGTTAAAAATAGTTAATATATGAATTACACAAATTCATGTATGAACGTATAGTTCATATATGAATCGGTTAAAAAATAGCTAGTGAACTACACATGTTCATATATAAACGTATATAAATAGATTCATGCATGAATGTATAATTCGTATATGAATCAGTTAAAAAATAGTTAACTAATTACACAGGTTTATATATGAACATATAAATGAACTACACAGGTTTATATATGAAGGTATAGTTCCTATATGAATCGGTTAAAAATACTTAAAATATGAATTATACATGTTCATATATGAATCTCATAGGTTTATATATGAATCTTACAGGTTCATATATGAACCTGTTATCGGTCTATTTATAACAGTTTCGAAAATACCCTCGATCTTGCAAGTAGATGCGAATTTTAACTAGTCAAAGATTGCGGCTTTGATTGCAAGTAGATGCGAATTTTATTTAGTCAAAGATTGCGGCTTTGACCGGTCAAAGCCGCAATCTTTTACTTTACAACCTTGATCTTAGCCATATCAATGGATGAGATCAGTTCTCTCTTTCACATTTTTTACCACTTCTCTTTTAACATATGGCTATATATATATATATATATATATATATATATATATATAGGGGAAAGTTATTTTGTTAACCACTGAATTTGTGTTAACCGTGTTAACTCATAGTTGCATACGTAAATCAATGAAATTTTTTGTGTAGAGTTGTTTAATATGATAAAAATGTTTCATAAACTAAATTTTTTGATGATATTGTTTCATATGAAGGTGTTTTTTACATAGAAATGAAAAAAAAGTTCACATGAATAAGAAAAAGTTTCATAGAAATAAAAACACCGAAATATGAAACAATTTCATCAAAAATTGAAGTTTATGAAACATTTTCATCATCTTAAACAACTCCACAAAAAAAATTCATTGATTTACGTATGCAACTATGAGTTAACACGGTTAACACAAATTCAGTGGTTAACAAAATAACTCTCCTCTATATATATATAGGAATAATCAAATAAAAACCACTTTTTTGTACAAACTTAAGAACTAATCTTAACCATTAAATACTTTGATCAAGGGTTATTAACACAAGAGGAACATAATAACATCTCTTTAATTTTTTAGCATGTCACACAAGATTATAACCCCAGAGGGGTAATTTGGTCATTTTAAAACTACTCTAACTTTCTCTCCTACATTACCCCATTCTCCTACATTAAATCCAGACCTGCAACTTTAACCCAAAAAAAAATGGTAAAATCAACTCCCTTCCACTCTTTCTCTAGAAATCCAAAACCCTAGCTAAAAATCACGGCCACCAGCCCCATCCGGTCACTCCCAGCGGCGCCACCACCATCAGCCACCGTCATCACCGCCCACCACCACTACTCCACCGGTGATGTCCGCCTCTTCTGCCAACGACGTCCGCCACCACACCACCTTCATCTACGTCACCCGTTCGTCGCTTAAAAACATAACAGATATGTTCTCCGTCACCCGTTCGTCCCTCCGGCAACATCCACGGTAACAGTAACAGATCTGATCGGAAAACGTAACAGATATGATCGGAATCCCTACCTTCTTCGTCCCTCCGCTGTCCCTCCACCGATACGGTCTACGACGGATCTCACTTCGCGTCATTGGCCGGAAGGACCTCCGCCGTGTGCTTCCGAGATCTGATCGCAAAACGTAACAGATCATCCGACGATCTGTTCTCCGAGCGGCGGTTCACGCGGTGTCTCAGCCGTGCCGGATCAAAGAAAAGCTTGGTGGCGGTGGTGACAGTTGATTTTTCCGATGGAAGTGGAACGGACTCCAAGGCGACGTCGTCGTCCGCCACGGTGATGGCGTTTAAGGACGGTAACGGCGTCAGATCGGAGGTGGCGGGAAAAAAGGATGGGAGATCTGGTGGTGGCTGAGTTTGGTGGTGGCGGCGGCGACGCTTTGTGGTGGTGCCGGTGGTGGTGGCTGCGTTTGGTGGCGGTAGCGGCAACGCTTTGTGGTAGTGGTGGCTAGGCTTGGTGGCGGCGGTGGAACGGCAGTAGGGGTGGTGGTGGCAGCAGCGGTGGTGGTGGGGCAGCAGTGGGTGGTGGTTGTGGGGAGGATGAAGGAGTGGAAGGTGTGGAGTGGAGGGAAAAGTAATCTTATTTTGTTTTGAATTAATAAGGTGAATATGAATATTCACCTGATGAATGTATTTATATGATTTTTTCATCTGAAGATTCATAAGATAAATATCAATATGGTGAATATGAATATTCATATGATGAATATTTGGTTATGATGAATATGATATGGTGAATATGATAAGGTGAAATATTTATCTGGTGAATGAATTTATATGTTTCTTTTGGTTAATTTTCAAGTTCATAAGATGAATATGAAATATGAATATTCATATAATGAATAAACTGCGATTTTTTATATTACCCAAATGACGATCATGCCCTTTTCAGATCAAGGGCTTAGATAGTCCTCAAGTTTTTACAAAAAAAGAGATTTTTCCTTGAAGGACCCTCTTTATAACATATGGCTATATATATATATATATATATATAGTATTAGGTTCAAATGAGAAGTGATAAAAAACTATAAAGTAGAGAAATGATCATAGCCTTCCATTTTTTGGAATAGGGAATGTTATTTTGGTAATTATTCCAATTGTTCATATATGAATCATGATAGGAATTATGTGCATAAGTTGACAAACCACTTGATCGCACATCCAACGTTATAAGACACTTGAGGGTCACACCTGTGAGGACCTATAATTCGGATAGTATAATAACCCCAGTTTGGAGAGTTTAGTTTTATAATAGCGAATTATAAAACTGTTGGGTGTTTTCTGTATAAACCCCAACGTGAAAGGTTTCTGATAATTAATTACAGTTATATATTTATTAGTTAAATAAATATATAAAAGGGTTAATTAATTGGTTTATAATTATCTAGTAATTATTATATGAAAAATATAATAATTGGTAAATATTCTTTCTTGGAGAAAAAGAAAGAATAAGATAATTATGGAAATTATTCTTTCTTAGAGAGAAAGAAAGAATAAAGGCTATCTGATAGATGGAAGGTTTTCCATATAAATAGATATGCCAGGTTATCAGAATAAGACACACAATTCATTCAATTAATTCTGAAAGAAACCTCTCTCCTCTCTCTCTCTCTCTTCGTCGATCACACCAAGCAAGAAACCAGATCCGGTTTCGTTTCTGATTGATCGTGTTCTTCGCGTACCGTTTGTTCGTGAAGCGTTCCGGGGTTAGATCCAGCTAGAGGGAATTCCGTTTGGTCGTTTACGGGTGGATCTATCTCAAGCAATCCAGGTAATAACCCTAAACCTACATATTAACTGTAATAAGATAAACAAATAAGATCTGTGATGTTTTCGGGATTTTAATCGTTATTGCTTCCGCTTAATCAAACCAGTTAGGTTTGATTGTTAAACCTTTGGAACAGTTTGTTTCATGTGGTTTTGTCGTGTGTCTCGACCAGTTAGGTTTGAGATCACAATTTTTTCTCGTGTCAGTTTGATACGAGGATCGCACAAAATCCCAACAGTGGTATCAGAGCCACAGTTTTAATTGTTTATTTTATTTATTTGTTTATTAGATCCGTTAAAATTATTTCTTGTGAATAAAGTTTGGATTTAATCTTTATCAGTTTGGTAAAGATTTAATCAGTTTGATAATTATCAGTTTTGAATAAAACACAATCTTTATCAGTTTGGTAAAGATTTGATTTTATTTGGTTTAATCTTTATCAGTTTGATAAAGATTTGATTATCTATATCAGTTTGATAAAGATTTTTGGGTAATTATCAGTTTTTCAATAAAAACTAAAACTTTATCAGTTAGGTAAAGGTTTAATCTTTATCAGTTAGATAAAGGTTTAATCTTTATCAGTTGTGTAAAAATTTATTTTTATCAGTTTTGTTTATCGTTTATCTCATTGAAACTAAAAACACGAAATCACACATGGTAACGAGATCGGTGGCGGAACGGTGGAAAACCACAACCATCCCACCGATCGCCAGTTAGACCACCACGGCGGCAGCTCGGCGGCAGCAACCGACCGGACCGCCAGGCGGCGGCCGAACCGCACTCCAGCGGTGGCCGGACCCGCACGACACCAAGCCGTGGCCAAACCACCAGTTTGGTGGTGGCCGTGAACGGCGGTGATGGCTTCGCAGATATCGATCGACCACCGCAAGCCACGAATCGGCAGCGGTGGTGCATCAGTGGTGGTGGCGGCGGCTGTGGCCGTCGTCGCCGGACGAACAACGAACCACCAAGCCGTCCGCCGGCTGCCTTGCGGCCTCGCCAGGCGGCGGCGGTGGCTGTTTTGTTTCAGAATCGCCAAGCCACCAAGAATGGTGGTGGCAGCGATCGCTGTTGATCGACGGGCACGGCGGCGGCGGCGACTGTCGTCGTCGTCGCTGGTCGAGCCGAAACCACCAAATGGTGGTAACGCTGCTGTCGCCGGACGGTGGCGTCGTAGCGGCGGTGGCGCTTTGGCGTCATCGTCGCCGGACGTGGAAATCGGCCAAGGCCGATCGAATTGCCGAACGTCACCGACGATGGTGGCGTGGCTGCTGCTGTCGTCGGAAGGCGATGGCGGCGGCGGTTGGTGACTTGTTTCGATAGCCGCCTGCCACTTGGTGGCAACGGCGGCGGTGTTTGTTTTTGCAAGCGTCATCGCGGGCGCGTGGTGTTGCGATGATCGCGATGGTGGTGGCGACCGTTTGTTGTTACCATCACCAAACGCGGTGATTACGTGATCGACGACGAGATGTCGATCGAACACGAGATCGTGTTTTTGGGTTTTTCGTTTCTTTGGGCCTAACCTATCCGAGGCCCAAGACCCTGAAAATTTTGGACCCAGTTTGAGGCCCAAAAGGGTTTGATGGTTTTAGGCTTTTATCCGAATTAATTTTATAAATTTATTATCTTATGAAATTGTTTTAATAGATTTTAATTATCTCTATTAAACATGTGTTTATCAAACCAAGCATTTGACTCAGTTTTGGTTAAATGGGCCAGGTGTCATGTTTGACCAGTTGGTCAAACCACGACACAGTTTTTGGGCCAGTGTCTATAATTTCGAACAGTTGGTTCGGAATGTCCGGTTTGATATGTTTTGGATAAAAGCAAATATTTTAGAAAATTGGTTTTATATAAAAGATTTATAGTTTACAAATCTTAGGAGATTTTATAAAACCGATTTCAGATTAAAATATTAGTTTTCGGTTTGTAAAACAGTTTGTTTTATAAATCAGTTAAAACCATGTTTTACGATAAACCAAACGAGATAATCTTTAACGGATCTAGGATTGTTCTCTGCTTGCTTAATGCTTTATATGATTGCATGAATTATACCTGTTGTGTATATTGGTTGTATCTATTACAGTAATTGCCGACTTAGTACATTAAGGCCTGTATGCTATTTGCAACTCCTTTATAAACGTGAATGACCTTAGGATAGTTTTTCAATATTTTCTTTTCCCGGAGTTCCATCAGACATGCCAAGGCCAGTGGGAGCTACGCGAGAAAATTTATAATAGGTCATTTATGATTTAGTTGGCAAATCTATAATTAGATGTTTTAACTGCGTAGTTGTTAATATTTAACTGCGTAAATATGTTTGCTCATGATTAGTTGATAATTATTGCATGCTTAGCTTTTATCAAACGTTTTAAAAATTTAGAGAGAGTTTTAAAACTATTTAATCATGAGATATATTAGGTTTTTATAATTAAATTTACCAAGTTTTTCCAAACCTTTTTCAAACGGTAGATTTTATTTTAAAACCTTATGTTTATAAGATTGTTTTCTTATAAAGGCATGTTGACAAAAACAGTTAGTTTTGGTCAGCAAGAGGGCTTTCAAAAACAGTTAGTTTTTGGTTAGCAGTTATGCTGTTAAAACAGTTAGTTATAATTAGCAAGTGCTTTTAAAACAGTTAGTTTTAAATAACGTCTATGTTTAATTAACAGTTAGTTATTAAACATTGGTTGCCTTTTAAAACAGTCAGTTTTAAAATTGCAAAGTTTTCTAAAAATACTGGAAAATAAAAAGGTTTCTCAAAACTTAGTTAAAAACCCAAGAAAATCATAGATCAGTAGTGCAACCCACTTGGGACACCTAACGGCGTAAGGTACGCGGGCATTGGAAGTGAACAAGCCTTGGACGTCCGCGTTCAAACCCCAAGTTGAAAGGGGTGTGATAAGTACACCAGTCCCAAATGGTGTGATCTATTTTGGTTTTGTAACAATTCACCGTGTCGTATCGGGCCAAAATGCACTGAGGGACTAAAACATGTACGGTTTTATCCGATGTCCCGAAAAGATCTAGGAGTCATGTCAGTTAGATGTGATTGGTATAAGTCCTTACCTACCGAAATAGTACGGGCCTGGTGTGACGTGAGCAAGCCGTACATCAGGACGTATGAAATAAGGATCCTAGCCCAATACTTATCATTTAAGGGTTTATTGATATTTGTTGGGAGTCTATTCACGGTTACTAAAGCCAAATGTTTTATATGTGTAGATGGCAAACACTGTAACCAACACTAATAACCTGTCTCTTCGCTCCATTCTTGAAAAGGACAAGCTCACTGGAGCTAACTTCCTCGACTGGGAGCGCAATCTGATGATTGTGCTCAGGCACGAGAGGAAGTGGTACGTCCTTGAAGAGCCTCTAGGTGAGGCCCCTCCAGCAAATGCTAGTGCCAATGTAAGAAATGCTTATAGAAAGCATTCTGATGATTTGCTGGATGTTGGCTGTCTCATGCTTGCGACTATGAGCCCAGATCTGCAAACAGGGCTCATGAACACCAATGCCTATGACATGATCCGCCAGTTGAGGGACATGTTCCAGACGCAAGCACGCACAGAGCATTATGATGCCACCAGGGCATTCAACGCGTGCAAGATGGCCAAGGGGACCTCGGTCAGTGATCACGTCATGAAAATGAAGAAGCATATTGATCACTTAGAGAGGCTAGGTCACCCAGTTCCGTTGCAGTTAGCAACGGATACGATACTCAACTCACTGTCTGAGGATTATAAGCAGTTTGTAATTAACTATAATATGAATAACATGGAAAAGACAATTGCAGAGTTGCATTCCATGTTGAAAACTGCTGAGTTGAGTATGGGGACCGGGACCAACACCAAGGATGTGCTCATGGTCGGAGATGGTAGAGCGAAGAGAAAGCGTGGGCATGGAAACACCAGTAAGGGCAAAAGCCAGTCTCAGGCAAGCCAGAGTGTGACCAAGGTCGATGACGAACGCAAGGGCAAGGGCAAGAAAGTGAAGCCTAACAAAGCCAAGACCGAGAATAGGTGTTTCATATGCCATGAACTTGGTCATTGGAGGCGAAACTGTCCAAAGCGTCACAAAGAAGGCAATAACGCCTCAGGTATTTGTGATTGCTTTAGTTTATCACTTTCACTTGTTAGTTTACAAGTATGTTGACACCTAGTGCAAATATTCTAATTGCAGGTGGTCAGAAGTGAGGAGCCCAAGATTGCGAGGATCTACGTGCTAGTTTATCATTAGATATTTATCAAGACAATTTTAAATTTATGTTTGTGGTTTTAAAACAATTTTGAATGGTTGTGACCTTTTGGATATTTATGGTTTATTAAAATTGGTTTTAAACTTATTGTCTTGATTTAATATCTTGTGCGTGATGATGTTGTTGAATCTGTTTAAAGTCGAGATTGACTTGATTCAAATAAGTAGATCCTAGATGTCATGTATTACACTAACAGAATTACTTCAATGTTTTAATTAATTGATTTGAAGTAATAGTTATATGAAAACTATCAAAAACACACGAAGTACTATTTTTTTAGGAATGTGTTTTTAAGAATAAAACATACATGAGTAAAAGGATTATAAAATATTACTCACATGTTTTAGAGAGAATTTAGGATGTTGTCTCAGATGACGTTGACAACATCAGTATTTATAAAACTAGGAAATTCCAAGTCTTGGAATTGGGATTTGATAAAATCCAGTTAAGTTTTGTAAATGTTAAATTCTAGTATTACTTGAAATAGAATTGACTAGGAAGTCAAGTTTTGACTAAAGTCAATAGTTAATTTTAAGTAATGGTCAGTTTTCATATAGGTTAGTGGGAGCCCAGTTTATTCTATATCCAGTTCCGTGATAAAGAATAAAAGATATATATAAGTATATATGTCTGTATGTGCTAATTATTGATTCAATATATCTCGGAATTATAATCCAGGTAGGATATAAATTCATAAGATATAAAATCTACCTTTTAGCTAAAAAGGATAGAAACAGTACAAAGTCATAATTGACTTTAAGATAATCAATAATTAAAGTGTGTTGGAATGTTTAATTAAAGATATCAAATATCTTTTTGACTCCAAAGTGTTATAAAACACTAGAGTAAATTTCCTGGATTTACCAGACTTGGTAAATGGAAATTTTGTTGGATTTCAGGTCGAAATCATGTATCTACACAGCAACTAAGGGAAGTTGCAGTTTGATGTTTCATATTCAAGGAAACCAGGAGTTTTTCCAGTATCTCCAGGTTCAGGAAATATGGTGAAAGTCTGATTTTGTTTTAAGGGTGTTTGCAAGAACAAAATTAGCATAGTCAAGTGGAAAGTATCAGATGATACTAAGCTTGTACTATTTTGGTTATTTCTTTGATTAGTATGGTAAACGCTAATCAAAGGGTTTAAACTGAAGAAGGGTGATACTTCGTTTAAATCAGTATTTGGTATACGTTGAGTAGACACCATAAAAGTAGCTTAGAAATGCTATTAATTTCGTTCTTATTACAGAGTGGAATATGGAGGACTAAACGAAATTAGTTTCTTTGTCTCTTTTACACTTAGCATGTTTTGATCCGGGAATAAAAACTAGTTTCAGTTTTTATTTGAAATTATCCGTGACAACTTATCAAGGTGGGAACCTTGGTAGGGCTATAAAGTCATCGTGGAGTTTTTGGGTGGTTATGATCAGTCGTTCAATAACAGCTACAAGTGATGTAGACCAAAAACTACACGGATATTCGATAGAGCAGCGAATATCGGATGTGATCCGCCGGTTGAGATTACTCCATGGATTTAGTCATGAGTAAGACTCCCAGAGGTTGTCCTTAGCACCTGAGGTATTTGGTTTGACATTGCTAGGACTGTTGGATACTTAGTACGTTCTAACATCACGCCGTAACAGGGTGGTCATACGGGGCGTAACTAGATTCAGCGGAAGCCGTGGTGTCAAATGCAGATATGCAAGATGGGATTTGCACCTCTTCTTCGAAGAGAGATATTTCCTGGGCCCCTTGACTGACTGAAAAGACTGATGAAGTGCATGGCCATGCCCAAACGAACTGATTTGTTCTTTGTCGTTTACCAATCAGTAGAGGTCGGATAGTCGAGAAACATAATCTTTGAGTATTCAGAGTTGACTGTATCCATGCTCATACTCAAAATTGAAATATCGTGATGCAAAAGGAAAAGCCTAGTTATACCCGATTTGTGGACAGTTTGTTCATAAATGTTGTTTCCTTTTTAGGAACGTTTTATCACCTACCTGGGTATAAGGGTGCTTATAACCTGGTTAGCCTAAGTGCCTGTCTAGGGGCCTCCTTAGGTCCGTGTCATCAATCTGGTATTGCCAACTTGCACAAGTGGGAGTCTGATAGGAATTATGTGCATAAGTTGACAAACCACTTGATCGCACATCCAACGTTATAAGACACTTGAGGGTCACACCTGTGAGGACCTATAATTCGGATAGTATAATAACCCCAGTTTGGAGAGTTTAGTTTTATAATAGCGAATTATAAAACTGTTGGGTGTTTTCTGTATAAACCCCAACGTGAAAGGTTTCTGATAATTAATTACAGTTATATATTTATTAGTTAAATAAATATATAAAAGGGTTAATTAATTGGTTTATAATTATCTAGTAATTATTATATGAAAAATATAATAATTGGTAAATATTCTTTCTTGGAGAAAAAGAAAGAATAAGATAATTATGGAAATTATTCTTTCTTAGAGAGAAAGAAAGAATAAAGGCTATCTGATAGATGGAAGGTTTTCCATATAAATAGATATGCCAGGTTATCAGAATAAGACACACAATTCATTCAATTAATTCTGAAAGAAACCTCTCTCCTCTCTCTCTCTCTCTTCGTCGATCACACCAAGCAAGAAACCAGATCCGGTTTCGTTTCTGATTGATCGTGTTCTTCGCGTACCGTTTGTTCGTGAAGCGTTCCGGGGTTAGATCCAGCTAGAGGGAATTCCGTTTGGTCGTTTACGGGTGGATCTATCTCAAGCAATCCAGGTAATAACCCTAAACCTACATATTAACTGTAATAAGATAAACAAATAAGATCTGTGATGTTTTCGGGATTTTAATCGTTATTGCTTCCGCTTAATCAAACCAGTTAGGTTTGATTGTTAAACCTTTGGAACAGTTTGTTTCATGTGGTTTTGTCGTGTGTCTCGACCAGTTAGGTTTGAGATCACAATTTTTTCTCGTGTCAGTTTGATACGAGGATCGCACAAAATCCCAACAAATCATTCGTATTATTCATATATGAATCATTGTAGTGTGAAGATTCATATAATAATTCATATCTGAATCTTTGTGAATTGAAGATTTATATATGAATCTTTGTAATATTAAGCTTTGTTATATAAAGGTTGTTATATGAACATTCAGATATGAATCTTCATACTACAATGATTCATATATGAATAATTGGAATAATTACCAAAATACCCTTCCGCTATTCCACAAAACTTACGGTACTCCTTTAATAATCTGCTGCATCAATTAATTAATAACTATTGATCAAATAAATGGAAGGCCATGATCACTTCTCTATTTCATAGTTTTTTATCACTTCTCATTTGAACCTCCATCTCTCTCTCTCTCTCTCTCTCTCTCTCTCTATATATATATATATATATATATATATATACAGGGGTGGGTTCAAATGTGAACCACTTTTTGGTTGTGAACGTGAGGACACCCGAGAGCGCGACACGTGGCGGATGACTAGGCGCCACGTCAAGTCCACGGCGGATGACTAGGCGCGATTCATGGAAGGGCATTGAATTAAAGAGGGGGACCACACTCAAAGCCGCCACGTGTCGGGCTCTCGGTTGTCCTTACGTTCACAACCAAAAAGTGGTTCACATTTGAACTTTCCTCTATATATATATATATATATATATATATATATATACAGGGGTGGGTTCAAATGTGAACCACTTTTTCATTGTGAACGTGAGGACAACCGTGAGCACGCCACGTGGCAATCTGACTTCCGCGGCTTAGCTTTATTCAGTCTGCATAAATCCTGCGGGTTAGCTTTATTCAAGCTTTATTCATATTGCTTTATTCAAATGTGAACCACTTTTTCATTGTGAACGTGAGGACAGCCGTGAGCGCGCCACGTGGCAATCTGACTTCCGCGGCTTAGCTTTATTCAGTCTGCATAAATCCTGCGGGTTAGCTTTATTCAAGCTTTATTCATACTGCATAAAGCTATTATGCAAACTGAATAAAGCTTGAATAAAGTTAACTTGCGCGCTAAGTCACCCACGTCAGAGTGCGACTAAGCTTTATGCATACTGCATAAAGCTTTATTCAGTCTGAATGATAGCTTTATTTAGTCGCGTGTTTTTTAGATTGCCATGTGACGTGCTCTCGGTTGTCCTCACGTTCACAATGAAAAAGTGGTTCACATTTGAACCTTCCTATATATATATATATATATATAGAGAGAGAGAGAGAGAGAGAGGGGGGGGTTCAATGGAAAACCTCAAATTACCGAAAAACCTCTATGCACTTATGCATATTGGGCAATTTGTAATATTTTTTTGCGTATATAAAAGTGCATACATAAATACTAAAATAAAATAAAAAAACATGTATACGAGTAATTTGTAACATGCACAAGTGCATACAAATCATAAAAAACCAAAAATTTAAAACTTTTTTTTGTTTCTTTTTCCTTTTTTAATATTTATTTATGCACTTGTAGATACGTATTCTTTTTACAACTTATCCCATATGCACAAATGTATAAATTTTTTGATCGTCAACAGTGTTGTGACGGATTCGTTAGAGCTCGGGGGTTCATAGTGCCCTAACCGAGTTCGTGTCTTCCCGTACGCATGCCTGGGGACATTTAAGTGGGGTCATGTTTAGCCCCCAAAATTGTCGAGAATTAGTCGGTTTTGGCCCGGACAACCTTCCAAAAAAATTCCAATTATTTTAGGTTTTCCCTTAAACCTGACCTATGTACATCGAAATGTTTAAATGAGAAGTGCTAGCCATTTATCTCGTCAAAAATTGCGGCTTTGATCGTGAAGCATGGATAATTCCTCTCATAGGGTCCAGAAGACAGAAGGATAGTTACGTAATTTTTACAAATAGACGACAAACAAGTTCATATATGAATTTTGTAATTGATATGTGAATTATACAAGCTCATGTATGATATATGAAAGTATAATTCATATATGAATTAGTTAAAAATAGTTAATATGTAAATTACACGTGTTCATGTAGGAACGTATAGTTCATATATAAATCAGTTAATATGAGAATTACACAGGTTCATGAATGTATAGTTTATATGCGAATTACACATGTTCAAATATGAACCCGTTTTCGATCTATTTGTACTAGTTACCAGATACCCATTTATTTTTGACATAATCGTAAATTTTTGACCAATCAAAACTAAAAACTTTAACTAATCAAATTTCATCTCAATCATATCAAGTGCTATAATCATTTCTCCATTTTATAGCACTCTAGACTAACACACATGTGGCATATAAATAGATATTCCCTTTTTCATCTTCTTTGTATTAGTTTTCATCTTCATAATTAAACATTAAAACCAAGAATATGAAAAACAAAACAAAGAGTACACGAAACTATTTTGCTAATCTTTCAGCAAAGTCTGGATCTTCGTATTTGGCTCTGGATTTAACTTTAAATACTTTTTGAAAGATTTCTTTTAAATATTGCAATGGTTTTAAAAGCTCCGAAGGTTAAACATGATTACTGTAAGCTTAGTTCCGATTCTTCATTTTGAACCAAAATAGTCTTTTATCTAAAGTTAGGTTTGGTATGAGACAAGACAAAATAGAAATTTGTTGTCTCATTTTTGGTACCATATTAAGGCTATGTTTGGTAAACTAGCCGATAAGCTAGCTGTTAATTGATAAGCTAGCTAGTAGCTCATAAGCTAGCTTATGAACAAATTATTTTTGACAAAAACTAGCTTATGAGTATGTAAGATGACCAAAAAAGATATATTTGAATTTAACAATTAATATTAATAAAGGTATAATTGGAAAAAGCTACAAAAGCTCCCAATAAGCTAATCAGACTCTCAAAGTAGCGTTTTAAAAAAGCTAGCTTATAATACATGTTTGGATAGACTAGCTTATAAGCTAGCATATTTTTACCAAAAGACGGCCTAAATCAAGATATGATAAAATTAAGTGAGATGCCAAAATAGGTGAATACAAAATCAGGAAGAAGAAAAAAGATGAAGGTTGTTTAACATCCAAAACCCTCTCCCAAATGTAGATTATTTTCTTATATAATTTTAAATTTAAGAATAAAACACGGAATAATCCTTAAAGTTTTGTTTGTTTAACGGTTTAACCCTCAAAGTCTATTTTTAAATGAAATAATTATAATGTTTTATTTAAATGATGTTTTAATTCTCAAAGTTTCGTTTGTTTTATGATTTAACCCTCAAAATTTATTTTTAAATGGAATAACCATAATGTTCCATTTAAATGATGTTTTAATCCTCAAGTTTCGTTTGTTTTATGGTTTATCTCTCAAAGTTTATTTTTATATGGATTAACCATAATGTTTAATTTAAATGATGTTTTAATCCTCAAAGTGGCTTATTTAGTAAGCTTCTAGTGAGAGTTTTATGCAAATCCAAGTTTTTTCCACGCCTATTATTAAGCCACTACCAAACAGACATAAAAGTGGCTTATTCACAACTTATTCAGTTCTTTGAGGGGTTTTTGGTAGTTTTTTTTTTTTTTTGTGTTTTATTCACGTAGAGCGTAAGGGAGCTATATGGTAATGACTTACAGCTTAAAAAGGCAACCGACAGACATAGGTAAAAATTTAAGATAAGGGCTAAAGTAACAAGTCAATGAAACATTATGATTATTCCATTTAAAAATAAACTTTGAGGGTTAAATCGTAAAAAAAAACGAGACTTTGAGTTTAAAACATCATTTAAATGAAACATTATGATTATTTCATTTAAATGTAAACTTTGAGGGTTAAACAGTAAAACAAAAGAAACTTTGAGAATTAAAACATCATTTAAATAAAATTTTATAGTTACTTCATTTAAAAATAAACTTTGAGGATTAAACCGTAAAACAAACAAAACTTTGAAAATTATTCCGTGTTTTACCCTAAATTTAATACTAAAATACATATGGATTCCAATTTCTTTATTTTATTTGGCTTGCAGTCACTTTTACGTTTTTCATAAAAGAAAACGATTGATACAAAATACAAGAGAACAATCAGACCTTTTAGTTTATATCAACTTTCTCTTAGTAGCAATTTTGAAAACCGACTATGCATAAAATTTTTGCAACCGATTTCCATTGTGAACATATGATGTAAAGGTTGGTTAATTATATAGCCTGAATGATTGATTCATGGTCACAAGTCACAACGCATGTTACATCTATAACAAAAGTCTAAAGAAGTCTACATCTTAAGACAGAAATAGAAAATAATGAATATTAAAAGTCAACATCTAAAACAAACCTATCTTCGGACTTCCAATCCTTCCCCTAGAGATAGAAGTGATCCAAGCTGCTCGTGGCTACTCGTTAAAAGCTCAATTCAACCTCGAGCCGAGCCCGAGCTTCATTTTATAATGAAACTTGCGAGTCTAAACGAGCCTCATTTAAGTTATAATATAAATCTTTTTCTTAA
The DNA here is from genome assembly GCA_030169165.1 of Centaurea solstitialis. NCBI lineage: Eukaryota > Viridiplantae > Streptophyta > Magnoliopsida > Asterales > Asteraceae > Centaurea > Centaurea solstitialis. The sequence continues at coordinate 64,948,114 of CM058040.1, forward strand.
ATAATAAACAAAAAAAAACATATTAAGTATTAATTTACAGGTAAACGAGTCAAGCTTGAGCCAAGCCCGAGCCCATTAAATCCTTGACAAAGCTTGAGCTCTGCTCATTTACACCCCTAACCTCCCCAGCCCATGCCCCATCCCCCTTCTCAACCCTCCCAGCACCTTTTTCTTTGCATTCCGAGTCTCTAAAATACAGAAAAGCCAATAACCCAGCCCAAAGCTTTAGACCAACACCGACCTTAAGCCCGACCAAGCCATTTTCACACAAAAAATCCCCATACTAAAAAAAACCTATATTTTTTTTTCTTTCTAAAACGAGCTCATAAGACTAAGCTCTAAATAAGACCGAGCTTTGCTCAAATTTCAGAAAGATTTGAGCAACTAGAAGAAATGAGGTGGTCGGATGTATTGAAGCAAAAGGGGAATTGAATTAGCCGAGACAATAGTCTTGGGAAAACAGAAGCAGTTGCACCATAGTTAAGACGTTCCTAGTGACTAGTTGGGAGTAGACATAGGACCAGTGGTCCTAGCTTAGAAAGCCTGGCATGCCCTGGGTTGTGTGATAGGTCCTAGATTCACCAGATGTGGGTGTGCTTTTGTCACGATCAGTGGAACCGGTTGGGACCAAAAACTAGGCCTAGGCCCGGTGGTCCTACCTCAAAGAAATAGCCATGCGCTGTGTTATTGTGTAGGCCATAGATCAACTTTTAATGCTGTATTAGAGACTTCAGAACTTCAAAGTTGGAAGATATAAATGCCTTCACTTGTAACTTTCCAAACATAGAAACTTTACCAACAATCAATAACTGGGCCTCCCTCCTAATGGTCTAAGATCAGGTCTTAACAAGTTATGGTCCAGAACCAGCCCTCAATCTATGAAGGTCCTAACCAGAGGTTGGCTGGTCATAACTGGTCCCAGTCAGGTCCTAGCTGGTCCCAACTATGGTCCTTAGTTCCGACCTTTTTGCCAATATCAAATCCTGAATGTTAATCCTACCTTTCGTAGCAGTTAAACTAGAAGTATGATATCAGAACAATATAGGTCACTGAAACAAGATTTTTATTAACAAGATATTTTCTGACAAGTTTAGTAGCATTCATGTGTATTGAACTAGCATTCTGACTTATGGAAGTGGCAAGCTAGTACTTGTCAGAAAGTCGTCGATTTAAAATAATTCTTTTGGCAACTCTTTCAATCAAAGGACCCGGCATATGGTGTCACACTCGAGAAACTTTGATTGGATCTTGGTCCACTAGATGATTGGACATGTCGGATGCAAGTATAGACAGTCAGACGGGTAGCCACCGACAAGTTAAATACACATGAAGATTTATTTCTCAAGTTGCACAATGAATTCAAATTCACAAACGCTTTTTACATACATTGAAAACATGTTAATCATCTCCGCACAACCCATTTAAGCAGGGAAATGATGCACAAGCATAAACTGTTAAAAAGGAAAAATAGAACATTACACAGTGGAACACTTTAAAAACAAACCTTTTGTTGTCATACTGAGTCGACACTTTCAACTTGCTGTCGAGCCAGATATCTCTCTCTTCTTTCTTTCTACAGGGAAAGCAAAAGGGAATAGTAAAATCCATACGAGGTACATAAAAACACACGTCACCCAGATACGCACATATGAGAAGGTAAGGATCCCATACAATACAGGGGATCAATCATTTCAGAAATCTAACATTTGTGATATCCGTGAGAACTTCTATCTTAAGGCTTTGTTTCATATGATTTCATTTCAATCTAAGTATAGTATTTAATGTATTGATTAACATATATTTGTTTCAAAATGTGTTTGTTTCATATGTACTCGATTCAGAATGTGAACCTTTTTTACGTGTATTTTTTGTTTCACAAAATGTTCAAATTGTGATGCAAGTACATGTGAAACGAACACAATGTAAAATAGACATATGTTAATTCCTTCATAAAATTCTAGTCATAGATGAAAAAAATTCATATGAAATAGCACATGATGCACCGGTTCTCAAAGATCTCATGATCTAGAGAGTTCTTAGAAGAATGTCCTCTGTGGATACATAACATATATATACACATATATATATATATATGTGTGTGTGTGTGTGTGTGTATGACAACTCACCCATTCATCTATGACAAGGCCTTCATTGATGATTTTTGGCCCCGCATCCTCTGCAGGTTTCTTGTGGGATTCAAGAGCAGCCTCTGCTTCAGCTAACCGGTGCTTCAATTTTTCCAGGGCCTTGAAACATGAAGGAATAATCTTATAAATCCCAAGATAGTTCCAATGTTTCTCCAAGCATTTAGTTCAAAAAATGTTTGAAGATTAACCAAATGTCATAAACACCCCTCACCAACTCGCCAACCCAAATCAATACCATCAGCTTTTGAAATGATGACAATGGATGAGTGCATAAATTTTGTATTATAAAGTTCCCAGAAGAAAAGAAAAAATTCTCAATCTTCATCAAATATCCCAAAATGGGAACTCTTGCAATTGAAGTGAGATATAGGGAGTATAACATAATTGGTTCCGTTCTCTGTGAAGCAAGCTTATGCTGATTTTCACGGTGCTCTCCCACTTGTGCCTTGGGTAAAAGGGGTCTGGTTTAAGGGGGCTATTCCTAAACATGCCTTTTGTACTTGGATGGCTGTGCATCGTAGACTTCCTACACAAGATCGGCTTATTTGGAAGCATGAACCACCGGATCTGAAATGTCCGTTTTGTAAGGTGTCTATGGACAGTCATGATCACTTGTTCTTCTTATGTGACTACCCTTTGGAGGTGTGGCGAAAAATCAAACATGATGTGGGCCTCTATGGTTTTCCTGAAAACTGGAGCGATATCTTAACTTACCTGGTGAATGGTACGGGTCCAAGTCGTATGGTGCATAGACTGGCTTTGCAGGCTACTATTTATGGTATTTGGAGGGAGAGAAATAACAGGTTGTTTGCTGACATGCAGAAGCCGGTGGTTCAGGTTGTCAAGGAGATTCGTGATGTGGTGCTTATGAGGATGGCGTGGTCTCATTTTGATATTGATGACTAGTGTTTGCTTGTTCCTTGTGTTTTTGGTTTGGTGTTTTTGGGTTGCTTTTGGTTGCCCTTTTGAGTGGCTTTGTGCTTTGCTTTTTCTGACTAACCTTGGGGTTTGTCCTTGGTAGTTTAACGTTTGTTTTTTCCCGTTTTTTCTGTTTTTTATTATATTGCCGATTTTTCTTCAAAAAAAAAAAACATAATATGGACTTACAGGACTTGGACGTTCAATATCAAGAAAAACAACTTGCAATATCTGCTCCACAGCCACTTGATCTTTCTGCTCATCAAACTGAGAGAAAAACACAGTAAACTCTATTTAGCAGCTAGTAAAAGTAGCTCAATAACCACTGAGTGGGAGACATTCTTGGAATCATAACATCAACAAATATGCCACAGTCAATGAAGTTTGCTCAAGAGTGATTTCAGTTAAAATATTGGGTATTCTACTGATTTAACTAAATTGCAAACCAAAAAAAAGGAATGGCAGTTTCAAACCGAACCATGGATGCATGAACCACCTTGTTACAAACCAAATTTATCAAATATGGGATGAGATTGGGAATCCCCAACAAATGGGTTGGTTCAGGTACGGGGTGCCTCTTCCTCCTTTTCCCTAAAAACTTGATATTTAAAAGATTATAAGTATATTTATAATCCTATTTATAAAACATATACTTCAAACCAATATATATATATATAACACTTATACCAGCTGAAGTCCCTCAAAAAAATCACAAGACGGGTTTTCACAAAAACATCTTTACCCCTTGGGGTAAAGGAAAAGCCGGCATACATCCTAACCCGCAGACTTTACTCTCGAGAGGAATACGCAGGCTGTATATAGCTTGATTTGGTTCTCATATATACCTACTTGTTTGAAACAAAACCACATTCATTATTTTTTTATCGATGCACCCACAAGTATTTCCAATTGAAATTTCATTTGCAGAAGTATGCCTGCTCAAAAAGGAAAACTTGAATTGAAAAAGGTTAATGCCAAAAATATGAGGCAGCTTCGAAGGATGGTTCAAATTCTTTGCTGCCGATCAGATATGTGGAGTGGAGAATGACTGGAAAAACTACACTAACCATCCCTTGATATGCAAAATCTAAAGCCAGAACCACTTTGTGAAGGTTTTAAGTACTACTCTACGTCTCTACCAATTTAGCAACCACAAGAGGTACATCCACAACTGATGAGAGAGAGAGAGAGATCAATAAACCAAAATAAGCAAAATTATGCATGTGGGGCTTTATTGAAGTTTTACTATTTTACTACTCTTCCAAACCAGCTGTACCTATGAGTTTCGCATTGCATGTGTTAGGTGTTGAAATAATGGCCTTAGCCTGATGAACCCTAAACTCAAGGTTCAAACCCATCAGCCATCAGTCATAAAAGGATGGCAACTTAAAACAAAAGTTCCAATTGGCAAAAGACGAGAAGCTGGCTAATGATAATATAAGAGGATGCGTAACTCACCAGTTCAGGTACATAGTCCATCATTCCTTTTACTTTCAGACTCATGATTTTGAATTTCACCTTTCTCTTCTGGTCCACCTGTTTTTCATTGCTATCCAGGGGCTCCACAAACTTGAAAACTATCACAACAATTAAAAGAAAAGCTTAAAACATACAAGTGGTAATCGTAAAAATAAAGGATGCATTTTGCAAAAATCAAATCTACGAAGAAGTGTAAAGTTTGCCAAACAGTCTCAACCTTCTAGTCAGAGTGCTTGATGCATAAAACAATAAAGAATAAGTAGAGCAAAGGTTATTACCAGTTGCAATTATACTCTCACCAGGAGCAAGAATAGCACCCGGAGGACGCATAAAACAGCTTTTTGGGGCAGTTGTTTGAAACTAAAGCATCATAAACAAACAACATATATCAGATGATAGAAAGTTAGCTACACTGCAAGCCTTAGAGAAAAAGAGTTCCAAATAATAAGTATGTGTCACTAGTACTAGTCAAAAGAAAAAGAACATTAGAAGCCTTAAACAAGTTTTAATGTCATACCTTGAAAGCAACATGAGACTTGCTGGTGTTTTTTATCTTGATGGCACTTTGGACTTGTTTACCAGGTTCATCTAGAAAGTTCCAGAAAATGAGTAAAATGATTCATTGTTAACCATGCACGTATATCCAAAGAGCATATGTTATATGATTACCATGTTATATAAAAAGGCAAATAACTAAGTTCAAAACTACTTTGGCACATGAATAAGTTGAAACAGAAAAATTCAAACTAAAGAAGCATTCACTAACCCACATACAAAATGTAATGAAAAAAATGCTCAAAATCAAATAGCTAAAAAGCTCAACAACATGAATCTAATAACTTAAAGTCCACTTCATAACTCCCAGTATTATTATTAAAAAACATATAAACAGCGGTTCGCTTTACTTAGGATGGCATTCCTACTAACAATGATATCAAATAGGACCCACAAATTAGAAGATAATAGTTAACAACTTGTACAAAACTCTAAAAGGAAGAGGCAATAAATTTCAAGAGTTTATACTTCTTTCATTGAATTGAAATGACAAGCACAGAGAATATTTATAATAAAGAGAAAAGAGCCGGACTAAATCCTGTCCATCCATGATCCATACTACTAATCTACAGCTATGTGCCGGTGAATACGTGGCCTGTGAGAATTTGTTATAACAAAATTATCGTAGCGGTTAACATCAACCCACGAGCCAAGCAGCAGTGTACAAACAGTTAGGCTCAAACGTAGGGCATGAAATCTGGCAGCTGGAAGAGGTTTGGTGAAAATTTCTACCAACAGAATTTTGCTGGACGCAATAGAGATCTTGAGAGATTTAGCGTTGACTCGATCTCGAACAAAGTAATAGTCCAATTACAAGTGTTCTATACAAGAGTTGATGATTGGATTAATTGCCAAATAGGAAGCACCAATATTGTCACGGTATAATGTGAGAGCAGATGGTAAATAAACACCCAATTTTTTTTAAAGATGTTGAATCCAAATTACCTCACAAGTAGTCAAGGCCAAAGCTTTCAATTCTGCTTCACTTGTTGACCTTGCAATAGTGAGTTGCTTCTTGAAACTCACAGGAGGTAAGCTATCATCAAAAAAGATGCAAAATCCTCAGGTAGACTTACCGTCATCCGGGCAACCAGCCCAATCCATATTAAAAAAGGCATGAATGTAAGGAGATTATGCATCAATGAATGCTTGAAGACATGGTAAACTAGACTCTCTAATAAGAAGACCATGATGCAGAGCATTCTTGAGATACGAAGAATGCGTTTGACCGCTGCCCGCTGTGTATCTCTAGGAAAATGCATGAATGAACGCATTTTGTTGACAGCGAAAAGATATATCAGGGCGAGTGAAAGACAGATACTGAAGGATGCCAACAACACAACGATATTGTTTTGGGTCACAAATCGCATGACTATCTATTGATGACAGCACCGTAGAGAAGGCCATTGGAGTCTGTATTGGGTTGCCACTAAGCATTCTAGCTGAAGTGAGCAGATCAATAATGTATTTTGATTGAGATAATAACAAACCTTCGGAGCATTTAGAAACCTCAATACCCAGAAGAGTAATACTGATCACCAAGACTTTTCACAGGGAACTCAATGGCCAACATGTTGATCAGATTGTTGATATTAGAAGAAGAAAACCCAGTGACTATGATGTCATTGACGTAAACTAGCGCATAGATGGAAACATTCACCTGAGAAAAGCAGAACAAGGATAGGTCCATGCGACAAGAATGGAATTCGAGCTAAAAAAGCTTTGTAGAGAGTCTCTCATACCAAGCCCCCAGCGCCTGCTTAAGGCCATAGATAGCTTGCTTTAGCTAGCAGCCTAGCACACATGAAGGGAACTCCGGATGAGTAAAACCGGGGGTTGTTCCATGTAGACATCTTCGTCTATGAAACTGTAAAGAAATGCATTTTGTACATCAAGTTCTTGTAAAACCCATCTTGATGAGACTGCCGTTGAAAGAATTAAATGAATTGTGACTGATTTGACTATAGAAGAGAAAGTGACATGATAATCAAAACCCTCCATTTGTAGAAAACCTTTGGCAACAAATTGGGCCCTGTACTGATCTATTGAGCCATTAGGCTTGTATTTGAGACAAAAAATTCGACAACATTCTAGGATGGAGCTGCTGGAACTAATTCGCATGGAGCTACCGAACTAATTCGCAGGTACCATTTTTTAACAAGGCATGCATCCCATCAATGAGAGCTTGATTCCAGTTTGAGTCATGCAAGGCTATTGTAATGCTTGATGGTGTTGTAACAAAACATTCAGCAGTGTATGCACAGATTAAGACAAAGGTCAAAGGCATGATATGGTTCCATCGGTGTGAACTTTGGGTTGAGATGCGCCGAGCTAAAGTGACTAAGAGAGAATGATCTCCTGGTAAAGGGGCAGCAACAGGTATTGCACCAAGGGATTTTCATCAATGGTTGTATGAGTCGGACAAGGTTTGGGTAGAAATACGTTGTTTGAACTGTGGAGCTGTTGAAAGAGAATGTGTGCTTAGATTAGATGGAGAAGGTGGAGGGGTAAAGGTTGGGGTTGAGAAGAGTGATGGCTGGAAATATGAGTTGGTGATGAAGAAGGTGAGGTGGAACTAGTAAAAGGAAATGTAGTCTCATCTAAAATGACATCATGGTTTGTGAAGATTCTGTGAATCTCAGAAGAGTATAGGTAACCTTGATGGCCACTGCTATATCCCATGAAAACACCTGTCATGTGTTAATTTGCCAGTGTCTGAACTGGATATCATAGATGGTTTGATGAATATTGAGCATCATGATTTAAATGGCGAACTGAAGCAACAAAGTAGTTAGCTTATGGTGTGAGAGATGCAGGTAGAGAGGCTTGAAACGATGCAAACACGTAAAGGCTGTGTGACCAAGCTTGGCACAGACTTGACACATGGGCCTTGGTCCAGCAAATTGATTAGGTAGTGGGCTACCATTAAACATACCTCGTCCAACTGAAAAGTTAGTGGATAGCCCTCTTCAATTGAAAAATCTTCCCCTCAATCCTCAATTTCCATGGTTACGATTTCCATGAGAATAACCAAAATTCCTCATGGCAACATTCGTTGTGATGTCAAGAGTTAATGTAATAGTCGAACCTCAAAAATGAGAAGACGGTTGAGGAGTTTTGGCGAAGAGAAAGGGTCGGAACGAGTGGTAACGAAAGCCATGATAGGGACAACATGTGACCGAAGATCAGCAAGTAAATAAGTAGAAAACTCCTCATCATTGAGTATTTTACCCTTCGACAATCAAAGAGTCAACAAGATTTTGGTTTTGTTATAATACTCTAAAATTGAATCAACAAGCCCAAGGATAACAATTGTTTTCTGAAACATGCCTAGCCCCTAGGATAATTGTGGTTTCTCTCCACTAGTAAGTTATTAACACCAATATATCTGTCAAAAACAAATCACCTAGTGGTAAAGTTGTGCATTCATTATCCTACACTATTTTGAAGGTATGCCTCCCCCCAAGTTAAGGTGAGATTCAGCAGAGATGCTTCACTATGCATTAAAACACAACTTAGATCAATCAAGAGCTTTGTGCATTCAATTTAGGTGCACCATGCAACAGTACGATGCTTTTCTTTAGGAAACATAAAAAGGTATACTTCTCATTAGTTTTTTTTTTCCTTTTACATCAACCTTGATTCCAATCGTTTCTCTTCTTCATATGAACTATGATGCATCGTTATCATCATATTTGTTACCCACCAGTGTTGTTTCCTCCTTTTTTATTGTTCAGTATTTGGAAGTTTCTCAAGAGGGCATCATTGATTAACAAATCTTTATAAAAGTTCAGGTCACAATAAAAATAAAAATGTCCTCAATTTCCAAATCAAGTAGTTGATCATAATGCTTCATAATTATAATAGCACACCTAATTATAAGCATAAAATTTAAAACTTCTTCCACAATACATCTTTGGTAGCGTTTTTACATTAAATACTTCATCAATAACAGCAGTTGCAACTTATCATAGAGAAATAAAAACCTTTCACATCAATCAAAATGCAAATCAGAAAATCACCAGCAATGTTAATTATCATTAAACCACCGCAATTCCTAATTTCCTATATTTAGAAAGAAAAAAAAAACATATAAATTGTTTCATAATTAACCTCTGCTAATCCAAAAACGTACAAAGTAATAATTTCAGTGGCATTTACAAAGGAAAACACTTCATCTACTTGTTGCAGCGATTATCACTTATTAGTACTAAATGAACCATCAGTTTCTTGTCAAAAACTTCAAAAAAAAATAGCAAAAAACAAGAGGCAACGTACATAAATCAGAATAGCTAATACCTACCGTCATTCAGTTTCACTAAGCTGAAATTAAAAACAAAAGTTCTCCAAGTTTATAATCTAATAATAGGTCGGATTCAGAATAGCTAATAGCTAATACCTAATACTCAACCACAAGTAGCAATTGAAGTAAATGGATGAAATAGAGGTTAGATTTCATACTCGGAAAGTACAGCTTGTTGCGTGGATCAAGCCGAAGACGACGTCGTGTCGGTAGCAGAGATCTAGCCACCGAAGACACCGAGCTCGAGCTATGGTGGTTGTTGCTATTGTGAGCGTTCGATCCTTCGATTTGATAAGAAGAAGACGACGTCGTTGTGTGCGTTGTACCACCGTTACCTCCTGTGTTTCGAAACGGTAGCTTAAACAATCCCCAAACCTTTCCGCCGCCGTCCGACGGCGGTCTATTGTCGACGATTGCCATCACCGGCGGCGATTCAAAATTTCGAATTATTTAGGTCTACAGAAGTTCTGGTTCTTCTTCTTCTTCTTCTTTTCTCTCTCTAGAAGTAGAACTGCTTTTCTCTTTCTCTCTCTAGAAACTCTCTTTCGCTTCTGGAAAAATGCAGCAAAACAAGTCGCGTCGTTTCTCCTTTTTCTTCCGCACGATGATTTCAAAAAGATGAGTACGGTTTTTCACATCGCACCCTTCAACTTTTTGTTTCGTACACAATTAATCCCTAACTTTTCTTAAGATGTTGAGTTCTTTTGGATTAATTTCATCAATCTTGACTTGGTTAATAAACCGGTTCATATTTTTAACTTCATAAGTAGGTTATGTATAGATAGATTTGATTAGATTATATGAAAATGATGCAACTGATGTGATTGTAAATATAAGTATGGGACTAATGGTTCTTTTCGTTTTACACCAACAATTTTCGAGAATTAATCTTATGTAACGTGTTAGAGGATACGAGAGTCATCCAACTTAAATATAACACATAAAATGTTTAGAAGTTGTTGCTATATTTAATAAAATGGAATGTCATGAATAAAGAGATTGGGTGGCGAAAATCAATCATTTTATCAATGATTGAACAACTGACACCATAGACCCACTAGAAATAACCTTAAAGTACTCTTGTTGAAGCATACGTATATATTTCTTTGCCACATCCATATATAATATACGAGATTCATCAACCAAATCGTCATTGTTGTTTATCACAACAAAGATAGTTGTGGTTTCATTGCAATATAATATATCGCTAATCGAGGGATCTTCATGAGTGTAACATATCTACTATTTGGGTAGAGGAAATGTATATATCTACTATTTGGGTAGAGGAAATGTATGCATGCATTTTATCACTTTTAAATCTTGTTATGTGAGAAATTTACTAACCATTTGATTAAATTCAGCTATATTATTTCAATCAAGATAAATCATTTGACTTGTATGTCGTTAAAAAAGACGAATTACATGAACAAACGTATTATGTTCAAGTCACTATGATGTGTCAAGTTGTGGTTGTATACAAGTTAATAGTCTAAAGTTACTATCATCTACTATTTCATTAATTACCAAAACAATATTACCGGGATTATAGAAATTTAGAACGATGAATACAACTTTTTTTAGTTTGGGGAATGGAAATAAATTATAGCGAAGCATTAGAAATCATAAACATAAAGGGGTGATGTAACAAGTGGAATATAGTTGAGGTGGTAAAGTGAAAATTAGAAACATTTGCAGCAGGATAATGATGGCATTTAGGACTGGGTGGGTTCCACACGGCTCAAGTACTCTTCACCAAAACGTCGTCGTAACTGCTTTGTCAAGTTACAAAACGTATTGATTGGCTCAAACCGCAGCGGCCCTTAGTCGTTGACTTGAATGAACTTTGACTCTTTCTAATATCATAAAATAATCTAAATTAAACATTAAATTTCAAAAAGAAGTGTGAAATATAATTAAAGTAAATAATGGTTATAAACAATGTTATAAAACTCGGATTGATCCTGACGGTTTACATCATGATTCGGAGAAGAGAGCGGGTTAACTAAGATTTTTTTGGCAATTTTTTATCTGAATTGACTAGAGACTAGGTTTAATAAAAAAAATCAATTGGAATGAATCGGTAAAATCCATGTTGACCTAATGGTTGATGCATTTAATACTTCAGTGTCTCAAAATCCGTGATTTGATTTGATCGTTATGTTTCTTTTTATGTATTTGGTTAATTATATGTCATTTTTAATGTATTTGGATTGATGTAAAACTTGTTGTTATGTGTATTTTTTTAAACGGCGGCTTTAGTTAGTTGTTAGTATACACCTCAATTAGATTATGTTGGTCCCAAGTAGGTGACCTTCAAGTAAGGATAGTGTTTGGGATTATAGAAGGGGGGGTTGAATATAATCACACAATTTTTCACTTTTAAATTCTTGTTGTATTAACAAAATGAATTTACAGATTGTTGCGGAAATAGAAAAGACTAATAGTCTAAACTAAACAATCTAAGTTCTTTCACTATGCACTAAGTGAGAAGAGGATAAAGAAAGAAGATAGAGGGAATAAGAGAGAAAGGACTTGAGTATTTTTGGATGAAGAAGAAGTATGGAGAACATCTCTTCACGTCCTATTTATACTCCATGCATTAAATGCATGCAGACCTAATATTGTGACGTGTCACAATGTGAGTGGTCTGTTGTACTATTTACTATAAACAAATACTCTTTGCATGGTGTGCAAAAGAGGATGTTTGTAAACAGTTGCCTTGAGGTCTGATAAGTACGGAGGGAACAGTAAAGTAACTGCCCTTATGTACTATTGTGTCAGTAAAGGCGGATAATCCTTTTGTGCATTAGACTGAGACATTGTTCTAATCCTTCAGGATCAGGATACTGATCAGTGACTAGAGTCCTGAAACTGAGGAAGTTCAGGGTCACGTGTATCCTGATGAATCTTCAGGATGTCATACGATAGTGAACAGATTGCTATCACTGAGTTCCGTCTTCAGATCACGAGCATGCTGTTCCTGTCATCAGCTATTTCTTCGACGTCGCTGATGGTTCTTTGTGTATGATCTTAATGTCTTCAGGAGGAGGTCTTTACTTCAATGGACAGGATCAGTAAACTGCAGAACAGGCTCGTTAGTTTCCTGATCCTGATCCTGAAATCTATAAAGTTAAGTTACAGCATAAGTAACATGGAATAACACTGAACAGACTCAGTGATAATTCCTCAAGCTATAACAGAAGTAAAAACCTATTCACTAAGTAAAGATTCAGGATCATTATCATTTCATCAGGTCTTAGGAGAGCTGGATCAACAGATTAGAACGCATCTGCTCAAGTTCAAACCCGGGACTTCTACTGCAAGAAGTGATCCCTCTACCAACCGGGCTAGCTCCAGTTGGCAGTTGTTATGTGTATTTTTAATGTTTAAACTTGTAAACAACAAATTCTTGGTGTTATATATATATATATATATATATATATATATAGTATTAGATTCAAATGAGAAGTGCTAAAAATTGAAGAAGTTGAGTAATGATCTTCATCACTCATCTGGTCAATAAATGCGGCTTTGACCACGAAAAACCAAAATATTTCTCCCACATGATGTAAGAAACGGAGGGGTATTTCATAAATTTTTACAAATAGTTCATATATAAAGTCATATGAATTACATGAATTCATATATGAATCTGTTTGTCGACTATTTGTAAAGTTTACGAAAATGCCCCTCGATCTTATGCGTTGATAAGAGTATTTTATATTCCCTTATTTGGGTATTTTATATGTTGGGAATCGAGGGATACAAGAACATGCACAGCGGATAACAAAAACCCGATTCCCAATCGAGGATCCAATCCTAAACCATACAGATACAATTAAGGGTGTTTCAGTGGATTACCTTTTGCGAACAATAACTCTGAAACGCAAGTAAGGGATACACCGCTACTGGCACCGGTTGAGAGAGTTGCTAGACCACCACCGAGGATTACCCGAAAACAAACGCAAACCTTCCTCCTCACTGGATTTTTGGCGCCGGTTTTTGGGAGAGGGAGAGAGAGAGATTTTTCTGGGTTTTTGAACTGAATCAATCAATTAACTGATACCCTAAACCCTTTATTTATATGGACAAAACAAGCAGTGTTTGATTCCATATATAATTCTTGGTAATTATCTCTGAAATAACTTCCATAATTATCCAACTAATTAATCTAACTGATTAATTGATTATAAATAATTAAACTAATTATTTATTTCTTTTTCTCTCTAAATAATTAATTAACCAATTAATTATTTCCCATAATCCAAACATTCTCATTTTGGTGTGCAGCAGTGTGACCTACTAGTGTCTTATAACATTGGACACGATAACCCCGTTACTGTCTCGCACATAATCCTAACAGACTCCCACTTGTGCTAGACATGTAACTGAACTGTTATCATTCGCCTAAGGAGGTCCCTAGCCAGACGCTTAGGTTAACCAGGTTATAAGATCTCTTATATTCAGAGATACAATTCACGCTTGAATTTGTACACAGGTTCATTCCTTTTGCACACGATATTTCTAAAGTGATTTAAGACATGGAGTGGAGGATTCATTTCTTAAATTCAAGTATTTCTTGACTCTGATTTCGATTGCCTGCAGTAACGGATATTACTAAATAACCCCTGTTATTCTATCCGAGCGTGGCCACGCGTTTTCTGCCAATCTTAATCGTCAAGGGGCCCGGAAATATCTCTCTTTTGAAAGAGGTGCAAATCCCTTCTTGACTACTTGCATTTGGATCCACGGCTTCCGCTGCATCTAGTCACGTCCCGTATAGCCACCCAGTTACGGTGCAGCGTTAGTACGTGCTAAGAGTACAGTGGTCCTCGTGTTCCCAAACCAAGTATCTCAGGTCTAAGGACAACCTATCAAGTCAGTGCCTATGACTGAGGCTCCATGAAGCAGACTTGATTACTGGTCACTTCCAATACCCAAACACTCTGATGAGTATCTATAAATACTTGGTCACATCACTTGTGCTTTTATTCTCTACTTTGAATAAATCATCAAGTATTTATAATAGCGTTAAACTCCCTATTGAAATTCCCATTTCAATAAGTGGCTACGGAAATTTAGATTTCATACAAGACTTTGTAGAATCAAGGATACGTTAAATATGCGAAAAATAGTTAATTTAGAACAATCATGAAATTAAAACCTCCATTTATTTCCAACACACTGTGAAATAAAAACTTTACATGATTACATTGTTTCTAAATTAGACTATAGTAATAATTAATAAACTAAGTACTAGCTACTGGCTTCCAGGTACTGCATTCCAATGGAATTCGCATGTGCCTCATGCTTTGCCCTTGCTAGTGGCTTTGTCAGCGGATCTGCGACATTGTCTTCTGTTGGAATCTTGCATATTCTTACATCTCCTCTTCCAATGATCTCTCGGATGAGGTGATACTTTCTGAGCACGTGTCTCGACTTGTGATGCTCTCTAGGTTCCTTTGCTTGCGCCACGGCTCCTGAGTTATCACAGAATATATCTATCGGTCTCGAGATACTGGCAGCCACTCTGAGATCCGATAGAAAATTCCTCAGCCAGACAGCTTCCTTTGCCGCATCACATGCTGCAATGTACTCTGCCTCTGTAGTTGAGTCTGCAATCGTGTCCTGCTTCGAGCTCTTCCACGAGATCGCACCTCCGTTTAGGGTAAAGACGTACCCTGACTGTGACCTGAAGTCATCTCTGTCGGTCTGGAAACTAGCGTCAGAGTATCCTGTGACACTAATTTCATCCTCAGAACCTCCAAAGACCAAGAACATTTCTTTCGTTCTTCTCAGATATTTGAGAATGTTCTTGACAGCCACCCAATGGGGCTCACCTGGATTCTGTTGGTATCTGCTCGTAACACTTACTGAGTAAGCAACATCGGGCCTAGTACATAGCATGGCATACATAATTGATCCAATTGCAGAAGCATATGGGACCGATTTCATCCTGTCCTGATCTTCACTAGAAACAGGACACTGTGTTTTGCTTAACACTATGCCATGTTGCATTGGAATGAATCCTTTCTTGGATTCATCCATCCTGAATCTCTTCAGTACTTTGTCAATGTATGTACTCTGACTAATTCCGATAAGCCGCTTAGATCTGTTTCTGTAGATCTTTATACCTAGTATATAAGCGGCTTCTCCAAGGTCTTTCATCTGGAAACATTTACTTAACCATTCTTTAACACTCTGTAAAGTTGGTACATTGTTTCCTATGAGTAGTATGTCATCTACATACAAGACCAGGAAGGTTACTATGCTCCCACTGAACTTAGTGTAAACACATGGCTCGAACTCACTTTTAGCGAACCCAAACTCTTTGATTCGCTCATCAAAGTGTAAGTTCCAGCTTCGAGATGCTTGTTTTAATCCATAAATAGATTTTAGCAGTTTACACACCTTATTAGGATTCTTAGGATCTTCAAACCCCTCTGGTTGTTCCATATAGACGTCTTCTGTTAACTTTCCATTCAGAAAGGCTGTCTTGACGTCCATTTGCCAAATCTCGTAGTTAAAGTACGCTGAGATGGCCATTAGAATCCTAATTGACTTTAACATGGCCACTGGTGAAAAGGTTTCATCATAGTCGATACCATGAGTTTGTGTGAATCCTTTTGCGACCAGTCTGGCCTTGAAGGTGTGTACATTTCCATCCATGTCGGTTTTCTTCTTGAAAACCCATTTGCGTCCAACAGCCTTACAGTGTTGTGGCAAATCAGTCAACTCCCAGACTTGGTTGTCATACATGGATTGCATCTCGGCCTTCATGGCTTCCTGCCATTGTTCAGACTCACTGCCTGACACAGCTTCTCCATAGGATGTTGGTTCATTTAAGTCTCCGCTATCTTGAGAGACTAGAAACCCAAGATACCTATCTGGTTCTTGTCTTACCCTGCTGGATCTGCGAAGGTCTTGTGTTTGCACTTCCTCAATCGGCTCTGATTGAGGTTCAACATTGTTATGTTGAATTTCTGGCTCAACAACTGGTGTAGTGTTTTCTTCGTCTACTATCTGTAGATCTACATCCTTTCTGGTGTTCTCTAAACTGAGAAACTTTTCTTCCAGAAATTTTCCATTTCGAGCAACAAACACTTTGTTCTCTTCAGGGTTGTAGAAATAATATCCCACGGTGGTCTTAGGATATCCAACGAAGAAACACTTGTCGGATTTGGGTTTGAGTTTTTCTGAGGTAGGTCGTTTGACGTAAACCTCACAACCCCAAATTTTCAGAAAAGATATGTTGGGTTTCTTACCCTTCCATAACTCGTATGGAGTCTTTTCTACCGACTTTGTTGGCGCTCTGTTCAGTATGTGTGCTGCTGTTTCGAGCGCGTGTCCCCAGAATGATACCGGCAGCGAAGAATGACACATCATCGTTCGTACCATGTCAAGTAAGGTACGATTTCTCCTTTCTGATACACCGTTCATCTGAGGTGTATACGGAGGTGTAAGTTGGGATACAATCCCACACTCCATCAGATGATTGTCAAACTCATCACTGAGATATTCGCCACCACGATCTGACCGTAAGAACTTGATCCTCTTGTCAAGTAGATTCTGTACTTCATTCTGATATTCCTTGAATTTCTCAAAGGTTTCAGATTTATGTCTCATCAAGTAGACATATCCATACCTACTGAAGTCGTCAGTGAAGGTAATGAAGTACCGGTATCCTCCTCTTGCTACATGACTGAAAGGTCCACATACATCTGTGTGGATTATTTCAAGCAAGTCAGTAGCCCTTTCATTCTCACTGTTGAAAGGTTGCTTTGTCATTTTACCAGATAAACAAGATTCGCAATTATCAAAAGGTTTGTAGTCGAAATTTCCAAGAAAACCTCCTTTTAGGAGTAGTTCAACACGTTTCTTGTTTATATGGCCCAAACGACAATGCCAGAGGTAAGTCTGATCCTCAATATCCTTGGATCGCTTACTTATATGATAGATTTCACTATTGTTGTCTTTAAGATTTACAGTGTATAGACCATCTACAGGTGTAGCTTTAAAATAGAAAATATTATCTTTAAAAACGGAAATCATCTTATAAGAATATTTATAGTAAAAGCCTTGGTCTACCAACAAATCAAAAGACAATACATTCTTAATCATATTTGGAATATAATAACAATTATTCAGTTCCAAAACTAGACCCGAGGGTAAACTAAGACTATAAGATCCCACGGCTTCAGCAATCAACGGAGTGCCTTCGCCCACTCGTAGGTTCGAACGGTCCTTCCTCAGAGTCTTTCTTCTAGTGAATCCCTGTAAATGATTACAAATGTGGTTACCACTGCCTGTATCAATTACCCATGATTCATAAGAAGTGATTAAGCAATCTATCATAAAGATACCTGGAGTATCGGGTAAACCGATATCCATCTGGTCGATGTTCATCGAGTGCTCGCAAATATCCTCGCTGCCGCACTCTGGGCAACTCAGATCTCCCAGCTCATCTATTATGTCAGTGTCCATGAGATTCGCAGGTTCGGGTACTGGCTCTAGACTGGCCAGGATATCTTCATGAACTTTATCCACGTCGCTCTTTGGTTCCTTCATGTAGGCACTAGCTGTGTCCTGAACTTCCTTTGTGAGGGAGAACCACATGAGATACACTAACTCTTCCTGAGTCATCTTGTACCCCAGACGTGATAAACATTTAAAAAGCCTTCTCATATCAACAAGATGGTTTTTAACTGACTGACCCTTCTGTAGCTTCAGGGAGAGAATCTCTTGCATGATCAATAGCTTTCCCGTGTGCTTGTAGAGACCTAGCTGGTTCTCCACATCTCTCACAACCTCGTGACATGATTTAACTCTTAAATCTCCCGTGAACTCGGGTGACATAGAGAAAATCAGAATGGACATTACATCCGATTCATCTGTCAAGTATCTAAAATACTCAGCAAATTCCTCTTCAGGGGCATTGCTTTTAGGTCGTGATACGGGTTTGTTGATCACATAAAGCTTATCCTGGGCACATAAAACGTTCCTCAAATGTAACTTCCAAACTGGAAAGTTATGGCCCGTAAGCTTCCACTTGCCCGTAATAAGGCGAAGTGACTCTTCAGGTGAATAAAACGGAATACTAATTTGAGACATCTACAGAAGAATATAAAATTCCAGTTTTAGTTTATAATTATATAATTCTAATAAATTATTACCCTTAAAATAAATTTATTAGACTAGAATCCATATTTCACATGTGTCGGGAAGCATGTGATCATGTCATACCGACTCATGCGATCTATGGTAGGTAACACTATACCAATCGTATTCCTATCTGAAAATACGACTTCTAGATCGTCGGGACATCGGATATCAATAATCCGTGCATATTTAGTCCCTCTAGTGCATTTTGGCCTGGTACCACCCAGTGAATAAATAATTACCAAAATAGATTGCACCACCCGGGACCTGGACAAACTCTGGCCGGTACCACCCGGAGATAATTCGCAGAGTTTTATCTCCTTCCAGTTTCGGTTTGAACACGGGCGTTCATAGTGTGAGCACTTACAACGCCCTATGTACCTTACACCGGAAGTGCCCCTAAAGTGGGTTGCACTTACTAATCTATGATTTCTAACAAGGGTTTAAATTGCCAGTTTCCTTTTTTTTCAAAACTTTGAAAAACTGGATCCAAATACTAACTGTATTTGTATCCTTTTGATTTTTAAACAATCCGTTCAAAAAGGGCAATTTATATTTAATGACAATTACATAGATTAAACAACCACGCAATTTAAATATAAAAAGCACAGTCATAGCTTAAACCCTTAAACTAATGTTGTTTTGTGAGCCAACACAAAAACAACGGTCTTAATCCCTAAGTGACAAAGTCTTCAACTTCTGGCACTCCCACTGGCTCCGAGATCCATGGTCGTCGTCTTGTCTCCGTCTTGATGCAATTAAAGTAATTATTACAAATGGGTTTAAATGGCACGCAGGCCTCCCAACTATTCTAATAAAACTTAAAATTACAAAAGGGTTGTAAATGGCTCGCAGGCCTCCCAATTATTCTAACAAAACGGATAATAAACACAACCATGGGTCTAAAGGGTTCAGCTATGACTTATCATATAATTAAATAAATTAAAACACATCTGAATTTTAATTTAATAATTATAAAACTAATTAATTTAAAAAATAATCAATTAAATCTTTATCCTGAATCGTTTTAACTTTATCTGAAAAACGATCCTTAATTCGAAAGATTATCCGGAAACGGATTTCAAACTGATACCCGTTTACGTTAATAACAAAAACGAATTACATCATCGAGTTACCATCGATCCGCCGAAGCTCGGTCGCTGATCGGCGGTTTATAACGCCGGCGACGATGATGACGTGATTGCCACCACCGCCGCCCGTATCTCCCGCAATCGCCGCCAGCAGCGGCGACTTCGATAGTCACCACCGCCGTGGCAACCACCGCTGTCACCAAAAACAACCGGCGACGGCAGCAGCTAAAGAGCCACCACCGCCGCCCACCGTAACAACAATCGTCGGCGACAGCAGCGGCTGAAAGCCACCACCGCCGCCGCGGTCCTGTGCCGAGAACGACGAACGCCGCCACCACCGTATCTGGTGGTACGGCCGGCTTCGCCGCTGCCATCCAATCGCCGCCGCATGATCGCCACCGCCTAGGTGGTCGATCACGGCTTCTGGTTCGATCGTCACCACCGCCACCACAATCGGTGGTGCGGCGGTTTTAATTTCTCGTTGCTTCCATCGATTGCCACCACCACCACTAACGGTGGTGTGGTGGCTTCAACCGGAAACCGCCACCGTCACTATCGACAATAGTGGCTATCGCCACCATCATCAATCGCCACCACCACCACATACGGTGGTGTGGTGCGTGCGACCAACCACAGCCGTGTCCACGATCTGTGGTGCGGCGTGGTGGTGCGTCGGGAGGACAGCCGCCGGCTACCACTAACTGTGGTGTCGCCGGCGGTGGTGTACGGTGGTGCTGGTGGTTTGAACGGCTAACTGCCGTCGATTGCTACTGCAGTCTTGGTTTATACAAAATTCCAATTTTAACAATGAACAAATCAATAAAATTAAAATTTTTAAACCTATTAAACTGATAAACCTGATCTGAAGGTTTTAGGAAGTGGCTCTGATACCACTGTTGGGAATCGAGGGATACAAGAACATGCACAGCGGATAACAAAAACCCGATTCCCAATCGAGGATCCAATCCTAAACCATACAGATACAATTAAGGGTGTTTCAGTGGATTACCTTTTGCGAACAATAACTCTGAAACGCAAGTAAGGGATACACCGCTACTGGCACCGGTTGAGAGAGTTGCTAGACCACCACCGAGGATTACCCGAAAACAAACGCAAACCTTCCTCCTCACTGGATTTTTGGCGCCGGTTTTTGGGAGAGGGAGAGAGAGAGATTTTTCTGGGTTTTTGAACTGAATCAATCAATTAACTGATACCCTAAACCCTTTATTTATATGGACAAAACAAGCAGTGTTTGATTCCATATATAATTCTTGGTAATTATCTCTGAAATAACTTCCATAATTATCCAACTAATTAATCTAACTGATTAATTGATTATAAATAATTAAACTAATTATTTATTTCTTTTTCTCTCTAAATAATTAATTAACCAATTAATTATTTCCCATAATCCAAACATTCTCATTTTGGTGTGCAGCAGTGTGACCTACTAGTGTCTTATAACATTGGACACGATAACCCCGTTACTGTCTCGCACATAATCCTAACATTATAAACACCAATAAATCTATATTATATTATTAAAGAGTTAGTAAAAACATGTTTACTAAACATTAGCTATGACTTAATAATGTATAATTTAAAAAAAATACAAGGTTACGATTTA
The DNA here is from genome assembly GCA_030169165.1 of Centaurea solstitialis. Taxonomy (NCBI): domain Eukaryota; kingdom Viridiplantae; phylum Streptophyta; class Magnoliopsida; order Asterales; family Asteraceae; genus Centaurea; species Centaurea solstitialis. Next base: position 64,969,393 of record CM058040.1, read on the forward strand.
TTATTCCATTTGTACAACTTTTTAAATCTTTTGAACTTCAAAAAAACCAACAAAGGCATTGTTTGGTAAAAATAAGCTAGCTTATAAGCTAACATATAAGCTAGCTTATTTTCTGTGTACATGTTTGGTAAGATCAAAAGTAGCTTATAAGCTAGCTTTTTGATAAGCTACTTTGAGTAGCTTATGAGGAGCTTTTTGTAACTTTATCTAATTATACCCCTTATTAACATTAACAATGTAACATCCCGATTTCAAGTTTAAACCTTTAATTGTGTTATGAGTTAGTTAGCGGCTAGATTAGCGTGTTTGGTAGAAACCGAGGGATAAGGTGTAAAATATGGAAGTGCAAGGTGTGAGTTTAATAAAGAGTTAACCCTTAACTCCCTTAATCCCTAAAGCAGTTTCCAGTGAACGTATTTGGGAGAAAGAGGTCGGCCAAAGATAAGGGCTCTAGAAGGTGCAATTGAAGGTTTTGGTGAAGCATCTAGCCTAGGAATTTCATCAAGTTGGTACTAAGGTATGATTACTATGTTCTTGAAGTGTTCAATTTGATGTTATTCTTAGTAGAGTGGTGAGTTTTGTGGTGAGTTGAATTGGATGATCAATTGATCATCTTGTGGTATGAGAATTGAGCAATTGTGGTGGAATTGTGATCCCACAACTTTCATTTGGTGTAGTGTGGGTCGAATTAGAGGCATGTGAATGTCCCTCATCGACCCTAGTTTGTGTGTAATCACATCTGTGAGTTCAGTAGTCGATTGTGGGTCCTTGGGATGGATTTTCGAAGCCAAATCGCGAGGTTCGTAAGTTCAGGAGAGTTGCGCGACTAGGGCCGCGACCTGAGGTCGCGGGGTCCAGGTCGCGTAACCCTCTGTGTTGATTTTGACTTTTTGCGTTTGCGGTCCTTTTCGAGATTTGGCTTTGGGCTTCCCTTAAGGATGTTAATAGATGACTATGGGTGGATTTTGAGGGTGATTGGACTAGTCTAGCTAGGGCTACGACGTGTTTCTCGGTATCGAATGTTTAGTGTTCATTGTGAGTATGTTTGATAAGTGTATGTATGTGAATTGTGTTTAGGTGCTACGGGGTGATCGTTGTACGTGTGTTTGAGCTACTTGTGATCATTGCTAAGGTGAGTTCACTACCTAGCTATGTATCGTTATATGTTTATGATTATGTCGCATGTGATTATGTTATGATGATGATGTATGTTCCTTTCGGGGATATATGTGGACCGAAGGTAGTAGTAATACTCCTCGGGTAGAGTACCTATGGTGGTAGCAATACCCCTAAAGAATTTTCTCCTTGATTCGGGTTTAGCCGGAGAGGAGATAGTGCAAAGATGGCACGTACGTGATTATGTGTATATATGATTGTGGATGTATGATGGTAGATGGTTTAGGTGTGTTCTCACTAAACGTTTCGCTTACCCCGTTGTTGTTCACTCTTTTAGTTACAGGCATCTCCCGAAAGGGAAAAGTTAAGGTTCGAAGCTCCGGGCTCCGCTAGTTCAGTCTACGAGACAAGAGATGAAGGAATGGTTTTTGGAAGAAAGTGGTTTGGCCTAGTGGGGCACAAACAAGTAATTTGTTAGTCTGGAATGTAAACTGGGGTTTTCCCTTAATGGTGAACTTATGTTTTGTGCTTGGGTTGGGATTTAGTTTTGAATAAACCGTTTTCAGTGTGTTCGTAAAAATGGTTTAAATTTGGTTTGACACCTCATGGTGTTTAGATGTTACCATTAAATCAAATTTTTGGACAAGCTTCCGCATTTTTAATAAAGTTGGTTACTTTTCCCGTCAAAAGGTATTTTCGGATTTTGGGTGTTACAAGTTGGTATCAGAGCCTAGGTTTAAGGGATTCGAGTATTCACAAGAGGTGGGTACTTGAACTTAAACCAAAGCTTTTGTTTTCCTAAGATTAAAAGTAACCAAAAGGTGTTTTACGTGAGAAATGGTTAAAGAGACTGAACTGCGAGCAGGAGCATCAGAACGGGGGTGAGCACACTAAACCTTACCTATGTTGAGTATGATGATGTATGTGATTATAATTGATGCATGTGAAAGCTATGTGTGATGCTAGTGATGAACATAAGATGCATGATAGACGTGTATTACTATGATAGTGATAGAAATGCAAGTATTGTAGGTGCGCCTTGTATAGGCTAGTAGTATCTAACTACGAGTGGAAAAGCATGTTGAGCTATTGATATGATGTAAAGCATGATGATTATTGGTGTAATGATTAATGTATGTGTGAGCCATAAGGGTATATGATTGATGACATGTGATATGAGTAAGTAGTAGTTGCATGCCAGACTAATGTTATGTAGTTATGTTGAGCGTGTACCTTATGATAGATGCTATGTAAGATAATGTATGCATGTTAAGCCTTGTATAGGCTTATGTTGATGTAGTCATGAGTAAGCAGTTTGTTGCTTGTTATGTGGTAAATTGATAGACGAGCTATTGAAGCTCTAGTGTAGAGGTCGTGTATGGGACAACTAGTCGGGAATTGGAATTTTAGTGATGGTGTCGAGGCTAGATATGTACGGTGTATTTATAGTGATACAAGGGCCCGTATCATTGCAAATACATTGTGCATATCAGGGAATTGACATAGTTACTAGAAGTACCATGAACCAACTAGGTTGTGTTTGGGGGGTAGCAAGATGATAGGACTTGTGTATGTCCTTAAGGTAAGTAGTTGGACCCCTAAGAGGCGTGTGATGAGTAGAGAATGTGAAGCCAAGGTTATTGACTTGAGCTAGTAGTTTGTATGTGAAAAGAAGTAGACTCGTGTTTAAATAGCGAGTTTAATTGGATCAGTATGGTTAGACCACCCAATAGTATGATATGAAAGGAAAAGTGTAGTGAGGGTTGCTGACCCGAACGTTGTAGACGAGATGGGAAGGAAAGAGGTTATCTTTAAAGTATGATGATCTTAGGATCAGTATGGGTTGTATACCAGAAAGGGGTATCCTGGTTACGTTAGAAATGGTGATGATTGTGTATAAGTGTGCATGTTTAAAGTCAGTGGACTTAGTTGGCAAATTCGTGGATTAGGATGCCTAGTGGTGAAGTTAAAACCAGGTTTGTATCGGTGTGTGAGAGATGCTGTAGAGAACCCTTTAGTATGTCCTTGTGGAGTAATGCTTTGGGGTTCGAAATACAATTATCTCTTTTGGTGTATTATGAACACCGATACAAATTTGATTTTGATGGAATCATGAGAAGTTTTGAGTTACTGATAAGGGTAAGAGGGTAGAGTAAAAGAGATAGGGGAAGTTTCCATGAGTTACTTCCTAGCTTTTGAATGTACGGAAAGAGAATTAACCCAGGTGGTTCACAGCAGTTAGAAGCAGCACTAGCCGCATGAGTCGGCGATGTAGTAAGCTCTCAGCCTGGTCAGGCTAGAGCATCTAGTTACAAGATTTTTGGCATGACCATCGTCGAAGTTCGAAGGTAAGAAGGATCCAGTGGTTAACACCATCGGCTTATTGAGACAGAAGGTGCCTTCTACACTGGTTGGCATGACAGAATTAGAGGTCAAGTCGTGGTGAGCCAGTTTAGAGAACCCACGGAGGGTTTGTGAGAGTCAATTGATCGGTAAAGGACCTTGAAGCAAGTGGAAAGTATGATGTGAGAGTGATTCTCTGGCTTTCCAGAGAACACCATGTATGTCAGTTAAAGATGGTGACAGCAAGGTGCACTGATCTTATCAGATGTACGAGATAACTTGTGTTAGAAAGTCCGTTAGAAGTAGAAACAGCGGACGAGTGGCACGGTTGGGTAGTGACGCGTATTGAGAGAATGTAATAGAGATAGGTCAGATCAAGTTGTATAGACCCGATCCCTATCTCTATGTGGAAGGTAACGTGGTAGTTGGAATAGGCTGTTTGAGTTGAGATCGAGCTTGCATGGATTGTGGGAAGCAGTAGATAGTAGTTCAAACCCTAAGTGGGGGAGAACTGACTATTGAAGGAGATGGAAAGAGACCACCGAAGGTATGTACTTTGGCTAAGGCCAGAAAGCATGACCTTTATGGAGGTAGTAGCTACTCAGTGTACGTGATTACTAGTCGAGTTGAGATAAAGAAAAAGAAGGAAGCAGTCGTGCCCATGGTCAGCGAGTGACTGGATGTATACCCGGATGACTTGTCTGGTATTTCTTCCGGGAGGCAAGAGAGTACTATCGGGAGCTAACCAAGCTTCCGGTAAGGATTAGATACCCGCTGCCGAGGATCGATGATCTCTTTGATCAGCTTCAGGGAGCCACGTGGTTCTCGAAGTTGGATCTTCGCTTAGGGTACCCCAGTGGAAGGTTCAAGGAGAAGATGTGTGTAAGACGGCCTTTCGTACTCGATATGTGCATCTCGAGTTCATTGGGATGCCATTCGTGTTGACGAACGTGCCTGTAGTTTTATGGATCTGAAGAATCGGGTCTGTAGTCCGATGAAGGAAGGTCAGTGATCGTATGCATAGGAGATATGCTGATCTATCGAGATCGAAGGTGGAGCTCATGGAACACTTATGAGATGTATTCAAGATTCTACGCAAGGAGCGTTGAGCGTGGGAAAGGAAGACAACATCGAGCGGGGCCTTAAGGAGGAAGCTTTGTGAAGCCCTGATGTTGACTTCACCGGAGGATGTAGAGAGCATGACAGTTTAAGGTGGTGCTTACTACCACGAGTTAGTCGTATTAAGATGCAGCGCGAGAAATAAATGGATGTTGTGAAGAGTTATAGCATGTTTTGTGTGCTTATGGACAGCCCTGTACCCATAAGGGTCAATGAGATAGTATCGTTCTCGTTAGAGGAGAAGATATGATCAGTTCCGTTCGTGGGACGGAGAGTAGCTAGATGTGCATATATGTTCTCGGTAATTGATATTGTAGTAAACCATGGAATGAACGCTTGATTGTTCGAAACTGTTGTCGAATTGGGTTAGGAATGAAAAGTGAATGTAACTGTATGTGTTGAGATGTTAGAGTTTGAGATAAGAGAAGATGTGATGGTGGTGAGGTGCATTAAGTGCATGAAGAGGGCGAGCTTGTTGCCCAGATTAATCTTTACTTGATTCTTGTGTTTCCTACACTGGTGGTTACACCCGTAGGCTTCGAGAGTCAAGTAGGGACTGTCAAGATTGGGTGTTTGGGGTTAAATGAAGTATGTGTAAGGTGATGTAAGAGATGTTGAAAGGATTTGTCGATACAAGTGTGATAGAAATAGAAAGAGTGAGAGTTATAACGACCCTATAACCGGATGCGTGTTAGTTGGTGTTGTGAATTGGTAATTAACAATGATGACCTCGCTAGTAGGTATATTTAAGCAGTCACAAAGAAAAGCAGTTAAGAAGGAAGGATGAGTTGGAGTTAGCGTTACTAGTTGGAGGTGAGAGCATGCGACGAAGGATCTGAGTAAAAAATTAGTTGTACTCTCAGAAATCAGTATATCCTATGGGAGATAGTGGTCAGATTGACGGACAGACTTAAGTTAGCGGGTGAGAGGAAGTGCTTCAAAAGGTGTCACCATGGAAAAAGGTGATACGCTTTCAGAAGCGTGCATGGCAACGGGTCTGAGATTCATCGGACCGTTCGAGATGGACGCCCATGTAGGGAAAGTCGCGTATCAACCTGAGTCACCGCCAGGACTCAGTAAGATACACAACACTTTCCATGTCTTGCAGCTTCAGTAGTGCTTAGCAGATGAGTCAACTTGCATACCCATTTGATGACAATCGGGTAGATGAACGACTTAGCTACGTGGAGAGGCCAATAGCAGTCTTGGAAAGAAAGACCAAGACGTTGAGAGTTAAAGAAGTGGGCTTAGTAAAGGTCCAGTGAGAGCTTAGAAAGAGCTCGGAAGGGACGTGGAAACTAAAGGATGAGATGAGGCGGAACTACCCCGAGTTGTTCCGAGTTTGAGCGATTTCGAGGACGAAATCCCGGTAAGTGGGGGAGAGTTGTAACAACCCGATTTCAAGTTTAAACCTTTAATTGTGTTATGAGTTAGTTAGCGGCTAGATTAGCGTGTTTGGTAGAAACCGAGGGCTAAGGTGTAAAATATGGAAGTGCAAGGTGTGAGTTTAATAAAGAGTTAGCCCTTAACTCCCTTAATCCCTAAAGCAGTTTCTAGTGAACGTATTTGGGAGAAAGAGGGCGGCCAAAGAGAAGGGCTCTAGAAGGTGCAATTGAAGGTTTTGGTGAAGCATCTAGCCTAGGAATTTCATCAAGTTGGTACTAAGGTATGATTACTATGTTCTTGAAGTGTTCAATTTGATGTTATTCTTAGTAGAGTGGTGAGTTTTGTGGTGAGTTGAATTGGATGATCAATTGATCATCTTGTGGTATGAGAATTGAGCAATTGTGGTGGAATTGTGATCCCACAACTTTCATTTGGTGTAGTGTGGGTCGAATTAGAGGCATGTGAATGTCCCTCATCGACCCTAGTTTGTGTGTAATCACATTTATGAGTTCAGTAGTCGATTGTGGGTCCTTGGGATGGATTTTCGAAGCCAAATCGCGAGGTTCGTAAGTTCAGGAGAGTTGCGCGACTAGGGCCGCGACCTGAGGTCGCGGGGTCCATGTCGCGTAACCCTCTGTGTTGATTTTGACTTTTTGCGTTTGCGGTCCTTTTCGAGATTTGGCTTTGGGCTTCCCTTAAGGATGTTAATAGATGATTATGGGTGGATTTTGAGGGTGATTGGACTAGTCTAGCTAGGGCTACGACGTGTTTCTCGGTATCGAATGTTTAGTGTCCATTGTGAGTATGTTTGATAAGTGTATGTATGTGAATTGTGTTTAGGTGCTACGGGGTGATCGTTGTACGTGTGTTTGAGCTACTTGTGATCATTGCTAAGGTGAGTTCACTACCTAGCTATGTATCGTTATATGTTTATGATTATGTCGCATGTGATTATGTTATGATGATGATGTATGTTCCCTTCGGGGATATATGTGGACCGAAGGTAGTAGTAATACTCCTCGGGTAGAGTACCTATGGTGGTAGCAATACCCCTAGGGAATTTTCTCCTTGATTCGGGTTTAGCCGGAGAGGAGATAGTGCAAAGATGGCACGTACGTGATTATGTGTATATATGATTGTGGATGTATGATGGTAGATGGTTTAGGTGTGTTCTCACTAAACGTTTCGCTTACCCCGTTGTTGTTCACTCTTTTAGTTACAGGCATCTCCCGAAAGGGAAAAGTTAAGGTTCGAAGCTCCGGGCTCCGCTAGTTCAGTCTACGAGACAAGAGATGAAGGAATGGTTTTTGGAAGAAAGTGGTTTGGCCTAGTGGGGCACAAACAAGTAATTTGTTAGTCTGGAATGTAAACTGGGGTTTTCCTTAATGGCGAACTTATGTTTTGTGCTTGGGTTGGGATTTAGTTTTGAATAATCCGTTTTCAGTGTGTTCGTAAAGATGGTTTAAATTTTGTTTGACACCTCATGGTGTTTAGATGTTACCATTAAATCAAAATTTTGGACAAGCTTTCGCATTTTTAATAAAGTTGGTTATTTTTCCCGTCAAAAGGTATTTTCGGATTTTGGGTGTTACAAACAATTATTAATAAAAATTATATATTAAATATTAATAATAAAAAATATTAAATTTTAATAATTAAAGTTAATTTTTAATTAAATTAAATTATACATTATATATTATTTATTTTTAAATGTTATTAATTATATTAGATATTATTTAATATTTTTAATTATAAAAAATAAATATAATAAATTTTAAAATGTTATATAGTTAAAACGTGTTAAATATATAAGAAAAAAATATTTATATCTAGTTCTTAATTATATATTTTTTAAATTATTAATTATTTAAGATATGTAAATTTGATCAATTTTATTTTTATTTTTATTATATTTAATAGTAATTTAAATTATAAGTTAATTTGTTAATGGAGATTTTTTTTCTAAAATTTGTTTCAATAAATTCTAAATTTATTGTTTGTATATATAATAATAGTAATCAATTCTATATTATTTCAATATATCCTATCATATAACTTTTTTATTGTTTTTAATATTTAACATATTATATTATTATATATTTATTTTAATTATATTATTAGAGATTTATTTTAATTATATTATAAAATACTTGTAATTGATTTTTTATTAAAGATGTCCTTTTTGATCATTTTACATACTCATAAGCTAGTTTTTGCAAAACATAACTTGTTCATAAGCTAGCTTATCAGCTACCAGCTATTTTATTAGTTACCAGATAGTTTATCAGTTATTAGCTAGCTTATCAGCTAGTTTACCAAACATAGCCTAATAAATACATTCGCATAAGCGTCATGACATTACTAATACAAATTAGTTTTTGTTTTCATTTATAATAAGCAATTGAATCAATTTTTTATTTTTAGTTGATCTAAAATAAATTCATTTATTTTGCTGCAACGTATAAATATACAGAGCGAAAAGAAAAGAAAAAATAAGATTCTTTTTTTTCTTAGTTTATTTAATCAAATAAAAAAGCAACTTTAAAATTGATGAATCACATGCCAAAATATATAATAAATATATATTAAGCAATGAAGCCATCATAGTATTTCTAAATTCTCCGAAATGAAAGATGGTAAGTTGATCATTTATCTATCGTAGGATCTCATGATTCCTAATTTTTTTTTCTCTTTGATGGAGGATATAGAGTCATATACTCGTTATGTAAATAATTAAATACACATATGTAGGTAGCTTCATATATTTAACCCTTTTTTAACATTCATCTTGATCTTTGTTTACAGTTTGATTTTAAAATGTAATTTTTCAAACTTCTCCAAGCATCTTCTAAAGAATTTATTATAGGGTTTAGTATCTGAAAATGTATTCAAGTTGTCACGTTTTGTTATTGTATGTATCTAACTCAGAAAACTACCACTCAATATACTGAAGTTTCAAAATTTTGCTATTGTATGTATTGTCACATTCAATAGCAAGTCAACACCTTTTTTTGCAGGTTTGGTCCCTGAGTTTTTGTTACATCTTACGATTTTGGTCCACAAGACGCACCACCACCTTCTTCCACCGTCTGCCGCCACACCACCATCACCTGAACCACCACCGCTCACCATCACCGAAACCACCACCGCCCACCATCACCTGAAACCACCACCGCCCACCATCATCGGAACCACCATCGCAGGCCACCACCATCACCGGAACCACCATCGTAGGCACACACCATCACCGGAACCACCACCGCCCACCATCAACTTAACCACCACCGCCCATCATCACCTTAACCACCACCGCCCACCATTACCGGAACCATCATCATCGAAACCACTATCGCCCACCGTAACCACCATCGCCCACCATCACCACACCACCATCACAGGCCACCACCATCACCGAAACTACCACCACCCACCATCTCCTTAACCACCACCGCCCACCATCACCGGAACCACCATCGTCGGACACTATCATCATCGGAACCACCACCATCACCGTAACCACCATCGCACACCATTGCGGGAGAAGATGATCGGACTTCGCCGGAGAAAATGGTCGGAGTTCGCCGGAGAAGATGACTGGTGCGGCATATGGGAGGTGGTGGTGCGGCGGCAGGCGATAGAGGCAGGCGGTGGTGTGACTTTGAGACCAAATTTGTAACATTTGACAGATCTCAAGGGCCAAATTAGTAAATTGCTCTAATATTATAGAATTAAAAAAATTAAAATTCAAAAAAATAACCTGCAACCTGTTTAGTAGGTTACCCAATACATACAATAGCAATTTTTTGAAACTTCGGTACATTAAATGGTAATTTTTAAAGTATGATACACACAATAGCAAAATGTGCCAACTTGAATACATTTTGAGGAACTAAACCCTTTATTATAACAACGTTAAATGGAGCATATTTTAACAAAACTCTATTAAATTTTTCTTTAATTCTTTGAGTTATAAATAAATTGTACCCGTTTTTTAAATACTGAATTATATATCTCATTTTGATAAATCAATTATTTGGTTCAACTCTTTTATCCAAGATCATTCTATATGTGAAAAAGCTCTATTATTAATATAATGTAAATGCCAAAAAGTAAAAACTAAGGTTGTCTAATTTCTCTATTTAGTCACACGAAGAATAGATACTCCTTCATTCCCACCATAATTGAAGGAGGGGTAAAATTGTCCATTGATATGAAATTGTTGTGAATAGTAAAAAGTTGTTGTGTATGGATCAACTCCCATTTGAAAATCATAAAAAGGACAAATGTATGAAATAGCAATCGACTTTATTTCGGTTTTAATTAATTATTATTGACCAATGAAGAATAGTAAAAACAACCCAACAATAGTGGTCGGAAGCAAGACATATATAGCTCCGTTTCCTAGGGTTGTGCAACAATAAGAGAGAGTCCATAAAATACAAAAGTGAGAGAAAAAAAAGTTCGGCTGCATTTTCCAGGCACGTGCATCGGCATCGTTTTGTATATTCCTGGAGTTTGAACCATTGGATCATTGTGATTTATGAACAGTAGCTTCACGACATATTTATATATGTTTTGAATAGTGGAGATTCGTTTAGGAGGTCCAAAAGTCGACCTATTGTTGTTAAACATATTGCAACTCTTTTGGGTGATATTTCTTACTCTCTTTTTATTTTGTTTGATTTTGTACTTTTTGATGATCTACTCTTGTACTCCACGAGTATTATGATTGTTGTGTGCCTCTAGTTTTATCTAGAAAATATTTTTGTATTGTTTATTGGTGCTAGTGGACTTTAAGCAGCCTAAAGGTCTTGTGGTTTTACTTCGCCTTGAGAGGTTTCCATGCTAAAATCTGTGTATACCGTGCTTGCTTGATTTTTGCTTATTTAAGCTTTTGATAGTTGATTAGCATTGCATTTAGTATACCCTATTTATTTTCAGCCTCAAAGGTTTATATAACTCGAGAAAGTTTTGTCCAACAAAGTATATTCTGCATTTGTCAATGTTGTTGTGACACATTTTTTCTCGTTGGACTCATATAAGAGCTTTTATTATTGTTCTATTATTTAACTTATTTGAATGATGGGAACTAATACAAGTAGGATGATAAGTTATCATGTTTGACATAAAAAGATGGAAATCCTTCTTTATGTGAATGATTTTTATTTGCCAAAATTTTCTATCTTCATGTTTTTGTCTTCTAAAAGAGCCAAAATCTAATGTAAATCCCAAAATCTCATGAAAATTCTTAAAGTCAGCTTCTGAGAAAACAAATACATTGCCATATTCTCTTAACACATCAAATACTACAAATTTAAATCGTTTTCCGATTCTTTACAATGATGTCTCTAGTTTTGTGATCTTGATATTTGAATACACCTCTCCTATAAGCTTTCCTACTTTGTTAACAAAAATCATTATCCTTTCACAAATTGTTCAAACTTGTCATTAAAAGTATCAAAATGGAAACAACTTGAAAGCCTTCACTATCTTTAAGCATGTGACCAAATTTGAATCCCAAAAACCATTCATTGGCATCAATCTCTTCAAACTTTTTCTCATCGGGCTTTTGTTTAGAAGCTTCAACCATCTCAACATCTTTTTCTAGTTTAATAACTACTTTTCTCTAAAAGTTAGTATCTAGATAAATTCTGAATTCCCTTGGCAAAGACACATCTTACTCGAGTACACATCTATGTGAAAATAACCCAAAAAGATTAAATCGGGTCAAAATGTATACAAAGATAGTTTACTCATAAGTAATTGATTCCATCATCAAATAAGGGAAGATTGTTGGGTCAGTGATTTGAAGATGACCTCATGACCTCCCCGACTCTTCTTAACCCTATTTTTGTACTTAAGATGTTTTGGTTCTTTGTAATAGATCAATTGCATATATATAGTTCGATAAAATTGAAGACTAGTTGAAACCAACAGGAAACCAACTCTCAGAATGTGGACTAAAGAAGGAATTCTAACAATCACTAAACTATCGGCCGATTTTAGAAGGAAACTAGCAGACACCTTTACCAATCTTTATAGAAAAATCGGTGGACTTCCTTCCCATATTTTTCTCAACAGTCTTTCCATGTCTTCTTGCTCTTTGAAGGGTTCGATCAAGATTTACTAAATCATGGTATGATGGGGAAATTATTTTATTTGTTAAATAAATAGTGTTTGTTTTTTATATCTTTCTCAGGAGCTGTCTACAACAACCTCTGAAAGTCGACATGGTGCCAAAAAGAAATAAAAAGGACTACTTTGTCTATACTATGACAGACTTGAAGATTAACCTCAAAGTGACAAGTGTCTCATGCATTCAATGTACATGGAAGTATAATGCAATGTTACTCGTTCTGAAGAATTAACTAACCTCAAGTGTAAAAATCGACAACTTTTTTCTCTTTTAGAAGTTCAACAACTTTGTCTAAGTGCTTAAAAAGTGTTTCGTTTTTCTTTTTCCTTGTGTAAAAAGTTATTTGAATAGTTTTAGCTAATCTTTTCCACAACAACTTGTTTTCCAAGTGTAATTCTTGTTTGAGAAATCAATAAACGAATTAAATTAAAGTAATTTTCGTATATTGTATTCAAGCGCCCTTCTACTAGGGGTGTTCAAAAACCCGACAAACCCGATGAACCCAACCCAACCCAACCCAAACCGATGCAAAATAACCCAACCCAAAACAACCTGATGTTTAATCGGGTTGCTATCAGGTTAGAGTCATGCGAACCAAACCCAACCAACCTGATGAACCCAATATCTCTTCATTTTTTGAATTTAATTTGCTTGTTATGCTCGTATTAATATGTAAATTAGATAATTACACCATTACATAACTTCTTCATATGTATATTTACTTTAAATCTCTTATCCATCCCTATGTAATGCATACATATATACATATATATAGATATATGTGTGTGACGGGTGTCGATTCCGGCAAAATTATAAAAGAAATAAAAACTCAAAGCCTATTACCTCTAAACACAAATAAATTGTGATAGTGATAAGTAGGGTCGTCTCCTCAGGGACTTAGAGTTAACCCAGAGTCCAAGACGTGATCACGTGCAATTTCTTTACGTACATTAAATATATATAAAGGGGGGTGGAGTTGGATGATTTATAAATGAAGTAAGCATGCAAAAGAGAGAAAATTAAGATTGTAAATAATAACAAGACAAATCCTAGCAATGAGTGTAAACCAATCTTTATTTTGGATGATGTATCATTAACTCAATTAAGCCAACGTTCTCAAATATAAATCAAATTGGTTGGAACACTAAAATGCTCCAATGCTCTACTTGTTTTTAAAAGCATGATTAACGTGAGAAGCTCGACGACTAATCCCTGACTAATTAATTAGTTTTAGTCAAGAACTTAAAACTAATTATTAATTGCGTTACGAACAAACAAGTACCAATTCTAACCAACAATCGGACGCCGATCATTTAGATTAGACCATGTGATCCTATATTACAATCAATCAACTCAAACGTAAATTGAAGTAATATTTGCTACTACAATTAAGCGATGAACAATTACGGATTCAACACCTAATCTAGCACTTCAATCTTAAATGAAATAAAAAGATGGACCAACTCAAATTATTCAACAAAAGATGAAAAACACTGAAATTGAGGATTCCATGGTTGAAAAAGTAACAACATAGGCTAAAATAAGTTTCAACACATCCAAACCAAATTAGTCCTCGAACCCATTGCTAGAAATCAAGAAATTAGCTACTCATTATCCAACAACTAAAACTTATTGTACTTACAAATTGATTGCTGAAAGAAAATAGAAAAGAAGAACCCTAAATTACTCCAATTTCGTGCTCCTTGAATCTGAAAATCGGCCTTCCCCAAATCTGGAAATCGACCTCTCTTTTGTTCTCTCAAATCAAGTCTGAAATTCGGTGATTCTCCTCTCCAATTGACAGTTAAAGCCAACAATTTATACCCCTCTCCGAAAAACTGCTCAAAATTGAACGTGACTGAAATTTTGTCGCAGACGGCTTTGGTGCGGCTTGTGGCCGCTGATAACCCGCAAGAAAAGTGAGAAATTGAACTTGAAACAGCGTAAACGGAGGGTTGTGTGCGGCTTATTACCCGCCGAAAAGCCGCCCGGCTGCTATTTGCGTCGGCCATGAGAAAGAGATCGAGGTGGGGCTTTGGCTGCTGACTTCACGACTTCTATTCTTTTTCTTGGGCTTGCATCTTTTGTTCATTTGCTTTGTGGGCTGCCAAACATTCAATAAAGAAACCACAACTAAATATGGACTTTTTTTTTTCTTTCCATGTGTAGCCCAACAACACAAATACAAAAACAACAAAACTTATTTTTAATATTTTTTTCTTTTCATGTTAAATACCCATCTAATAATAGATCTAATTAATTTGGGTATTTAACCATCAAAACATCAATAATTCTAGAGGTATTTGACAAAAGTATATATATGTTATATTGGCACTTATGAAATTACCCCACACTTGAATCATTGTCCGTCCCGGCAATGACTAAGTTAACACGATGTGACAAAAACGAATCAAATGAGAACATCAACACACATAGCATATCATGAGCTCGAGATTTGCAACTTAGGATCAAAGAGTTGGTACACAAACAATCAAGTAGACGTAAGCTAATAACGAGAACTCTCACGAAAGGGATAAATGAAACAAAACACCCGTTTCACTCATTGGGGTTAAAGTGTCTCGCTCAAAACCGTCTCTACTCTAGTGTGCACCTTCCATAGGCTTGAAACGTCTCTCACTCTCCACTACTCGATAGAATACATGCCTATAAATCAAAAGGGCTTCTATTGGTGTAATGTAAAACAAGGCTTTGGGTAAGGTAGGATATATTAGGGAAAGAGTGGCTAAGAACCATACACCAAATAGAGATAAACCCAATTATTCAATTATGGAAACTTCATTCCACAAAGGAACTTCATATCTATCTCATAAAGCACATTTCCTTTTGGATGATATGTACCAAGATAACACACATAACATCAACCATATCATCGTTTTCGTCGTCTTTATTTCTTGCTTGACGACATGTTCTCTTCTTGTTTTTTCATTTTTTTCACACTTCTTTTTCTCATTGATTTTATTTCTTTTTGATTTTTCTTTTCATGCCCTTTTTTTCTTTCCCAACATATAATCTTAACTTGTCAAAAACAATGGGAATATCGATACCACTCCATTGGTGATTGGTCGGGTGGGGCGTGTTTGGGTTGCGGTTCATGACGAGGTGACAAAAGATTAGGCTAAGGCTCAAAGTGGTGTACAAAGTGGATAAGGGTAGGTTAAAGGCTAATTGGCTAAACAAAAAAAATTAAAGAAACGATGGCCTTTATCATCTTTATTAGCATGCAAAAATCATGTAGTCTTAAGGAGAGATAAGTCAAGTTCTAGAGACGCAAAAACTAGGTAGGACGTACTCACACAAGAAATGAAATTGAGACTAAACAGTAATTAGTCTAATAGGCTCAAAGTCTCACAGTGTCTACACTAGTTCAAGAGATTAGCAAGCGTCTACTTCGATCGGTCTATTACCACTAATCGACTCCAAGTGCTATCAATCGGACTCAATCATGCTATACATGCATCAATATTCATCATCATCAAACATTTAAAGCTCATACAAACATGCTACCACATTCCAAGACAGACAACAACCCACAATTATGCCCAAAATGCACAAAGAATGCGAAAAATTTACCCATAAAACGCATATATATGCCCAAATCATTCAATTGACCCTTAATCATGCAAATGACCCCACCTCACACTTAATTCATACATTGTCATTAATGTATTCAATAAGTAAAGAACACTCTAAGCATTAAAGAAATAGGGAACAAAAAACTCCCCTGATTTGGTGAGTGGCCTCCCAATATAAGAATCCGTGAAGGTGGGTACGTCCATCTTAAGCTTCCGAAAACCAATGAAAAATCTGAGAACACAAACAGAGGCGAGAGTGAAGTTGGAGAGCCTAAAGGAAACAAACTAGACAACTAAAAGCGATAAAGAACAAGAAATTGAAATTCGTGGGTTGCCTCCCACGCAGCGCCTTTCTTTTATGTCTTTGGCTAGACCACACTCGGTTCAATCCGTGTAGCTTGGTGTGTCCAAGGCTACTCTCTCTAAGTCACCTCTATCAAATCCTTCACAGAACGACTTCAGTCTATGGCCGTTGACCTTGAAAATCTGCCCGGTAGATAGACTTTGGATCTCGACTGCACCATGCTAAAAAACGGTTAGCATAACAAAAGGTCCTATCCATCTGGACCTTAACTTACTGGGAAACAACTTTAATCTACCGGAATTTCTTATGTGATAGAGGAGAACTTTCTGACCTTTTGTGAATTTCTTACGTGAGATGCGCGAATCATGGAATGCCTTTGCCTTTGCCTTTCCTTGTAAATGTGAGCATTCTCGTAGGCGTCGCTCCTTATCTCCTCCAACTCTTGCATTTGAAGATTTCTATGTGAGCCCGCTTCGTCCAAATTCATGTTGCACGTCTTCACCGCCCAATAAGCCTTATGCTCCAATTCCACCGGAAGGTGGCAAGGCTTACCGTACACTAACCGGAAGGGTGACATCCCTATGGCTGTTTTGTAGGCCGAACGATAGGCCCACAAAGCGTCATTGAGCTGTAAACTCCAATCTTTTTGGTTAGGACTCACCGTCTTCTCTAAGATGGACTTTATCTCTCGATTTGACACTTCCGTTTGTCCGTTTGATTGCGGGTGATAGGCGATAGAGATGTGGTGGATAACCCCATACTTCTTGAAAAGTGTGCCGATGACCTTGTTGCAAAAATGGGTGCCGCAATCACTGATGATGGCCTTAGGCATCCCGAACCTAGAAAAGATGTGAGATTTGACAAAATCTGCAACTACACGAGAATCATTAGTTCGAGTGGCCTTTGCCTCAACCCATTTTGAGACATAATCAACGGCCACAATGATATAAAGGTTACCAAAAGAGGCGAGAAAGGGTCCCATGAAATCCATGCCCCATACATCGAAAATCTCACAAACCAACATGGGAAATTGGGGAATTTGATTTTGGGAACTTATGTTTCCCGTCATTTGACATCTAGTGCAACTCTTACAAAAACGATAACAAACTCGCATAAGGGTCAGCCAATACAACCCACACTCAAGGACCTTTCGAAATGTTCACTTATGGCCGAAGTGGCCCCTGCAAGCCTCAGAGTGACAAAACTGCAAAACAGATTGAAACTCCCATTAGGGCACACATCGTCGGATAACTTGGTTCGGACAATGTTTCTATTGGTATGGCTCATCCCACATGTAGAAACGAGCCTCTCTTTTGATATTTCCTCTCTCATTTCTAGACAACGTACCTGGAAAAGGCTTTGAAATGCGGTTTCGCATCCTTCTTCTTGAGCAAGTACTTTAACCCGGCATGATCTGAAAAGACAATCACTTTAGTGCTTAGCAAGTAAGATCTAAACTTCTCCAAGGCAAAAACAACCGCTAGCAACTCTTTCTCGGTGGTCGAGTAGTTGCATTGTGCATTATCAAGTGATCGTGAAGCATAGTAAATAACATGAGAGTTCTTACCATCTTTCTGTCCCAATACCGCCCCAACCGCGTGATTGCTAGCATCACACATGATCTCAAATGGCAATTGCCAATTAGGCGGTTGGATGATAAGGGCAGAAGTGAGCATATCTTTCAACAAATCAAATGAACTCTTACATACCTCATTGAAGTCAAAGTCTACCTCTTTTTGTAGAAGCTCACATAGGGGTTGAGTGATCTTGGAGAAATCTTTAATAAAACGCCGGTAGAAACCTACGTGACCAAGAAAAGAACGGACCTCTCTAACACTCGAGGGGTAAGGTAAGGATTTTATGACATCGATCTTTGCCTTATCAACCTCTATACCCTCTCCGAGATAACATGACCAAGTACAATACCTTTGTTAGTAATTATGTGCAGAAGTTGACAAACCAGTAATTACACATCCAATGTTACAAGACACTTGAGGGTCACACCTGTGAGGACCTATAAATCGAATAAGTTAAATAAACCCAGAAATGGAGAGATTGGATTTATAATAGTTAATTATAAATCAGTTGGATAAATTCAGTCAGAATTCCCAAAGTATAAGGGTTATTAATTAGTTAAGTGAATTATATATTTATTAGGTGAATAAATATATAATAGGATGATTTAATTAATTAAAAGATAATTATCTAGAACATTCTTTTCTTAAGGAAAAAGAAAAGGATTAGATAATTAAAGAAACAGTGTTGTATGGAAACTGTATTCTTTTCCATATAAATAAGCCTTATAGGCTTTAGAAAAATCACTTCAACCTTTAATCAGTTTCCAGAAAACTCTCTCTCTCCCTCTTTCCTAAAATCGGCATCTCCCTCTCTCCCTGCCTAACCAGTTCGGTTTTTCGGTTTATTCGGGTTTCAATTCTGAATATTCGTACGGTCGTTCACGGGTGGATTTAATCTCAAGCATTCCAGGTAACATTCCTAATCTAGTTAAACTGATAAAACAAAAGATCTGTGGAATTTTAGGGTTTTGTTTCCGAATTGCTTCCGCACACGATCGAATCTGTATGTATTCGATTTTATATAACTTTGATCAGTCTGGTCATTATGTTTATAGTATATCTCAATCTAGCTAGGTTTGAGATCCACAATGATCCTCGTGTCAGTTTGATGCGAGGGATCCAACAAAAACCCAACAGTGGTATCAGAGCCCAGTTTTTTCGTTCGTTTTAATTTGTTTAACTAATTAATTAGATCCGTTAAAAGTTTTTCAATTTTTGCTCTTCCGTTAAAAATATTTTTATCACAATAAAGCTTTAGTCTTTATCGAAAAACCCTAACCTATAAACGGCGGTGGAACGACGACAGTTTGCCGATCGGACCACCTGGCAGTGACAAGCCAACCGCCAGCCGCACCACAGTTTGTGGTGGCGGCACCGGTTGCCGTCAACCACACGGCCGCACCACAGATTGGTGGTAGCGGCGATGGTGGTGGCCGTAGGGCAGAGCACCACTCGGTGGTGGCCGAGTCCCACCACGAACCGAGAGCGGTTCGAACACCGCAACCACCAGAAACCGCAATCGCGGTGGTGGAAGGCGGTGCTCACGGCAACCATCAATGGCAGACTCAATCGCCGACCGCACCGCACCTAGCGATGGCGGCGTTCGACTGTTGCTTTTCGACCAACCGGCCGCACCACAGTTCGGTGGTGGCGGCGTCAGTTATGTTGACTGCCGACCACACGCGAGCGCTGGCGACGGGTTGCAATCGCCACAATCGGCGGTGAAGGTCATTCGATTCGCCGACAGCCGCGAAGGACGAGCGGCACCGGCCGCACCACAATGATGGTTGCGGCAGCGGTGATTAATCAGCGGCGATGGTGGCGATGTCGCCGTTGCTGCTATCATCGGTTGGCGGCAGCGATGATGTTTTATTCTGTTTTTGTTCGCCGGTGGTAACCACAGCCGCACCCCAGTGGGTGATGGCGGCAATGGCTATGTTTTCGATCACCAACCACAACCACCACAAGCCACCTTGGTGGCGGTGTGTGCAGTGGCCGCCGCTGGCTGCCTCACGGCTGCGCCAAGCAGTGGTGGTGGCTATTTTGGGTGATTAAGATCACCACCACCAGAAGCCATCACGATGGTAGCAGTGGGGACAATGATGATGACGGTTCGCGCCGCGAGCGGTGGCAGTGGTTACGACTGTCGTGCCGCGAGCGGTGCTGATGAGCACTGGGTCACGCCGCGAACTGAAGTAACGGGTATGATTAGTGGCCGTTTGCTACTAATGTTACCGAGTAGTGATTGGTGAAAGGTGCGGACAAATTAGTCCAAACCAGACGATAGGCTAGGTTTTTCGACCCACGGTTGTTTTTCAAATCTCAAAACCCTGTCAGGCCCAAAATTGCCAGTTTTGGTATTAGGCCCAAAGCCCAGTTTTTTTGGACCAAGATTATGGCCCAAAAGGGATTTATTATTAAATTTTTAACCCATTTGAACAAATAAGTTTTTTTTGGACCAGTTATTTTAACCCATTTGAACAAATAAGTTTTGTGCCGTGTTTCGACCAGTTGGTCAAATCACGACACAGTTCAAAAATTCAATATTTTGTACACTGATCAATTTGATCAATTAATCTAGCTTGATACGTTTTTAGATAAAGTTAATATTTTAAAGATATTTTTTTAAAACCGATTTATCGTTTATAAATCTTAATATTTTATAACACAAAAGTTTTTAGATTAAAGTATTAAATTTAGATTTATAAAACAATTTGTTTTTATAAATCAATTAAAACCGGGTTTTTGAGACGAGATAGTTTTAACGGATCTAGGATTGTTTATCGCTTTATCAAGCTGCTTGATCTATGCTCTATATGTAAATGTGTGGTTGTACACCTGTTTGAGTATATGTCTATTATAGAGCTTGCCAACTTAGACCCATTGGAATATGGGGAGGCCTGCGTGCCATTTACAACCCCTTTTGTAATAATGACTGTTTGGGTAAAAATCTACGATCGCACGACGACTGGCTATAATCGTAAGATACCTTTAAGGATTGTAATCCTGTATTAAGATGAGGTCCTGAGTTAAACTTAATAATACCCTCGAATGAATATAACAATCGGTCGAATAAGTCCGAAGAATAATCGAACGATATTACTATATATGTCGTACGACACCACTAACAAATAAACGCACGAAGAGTTTGTTCTTATTGCAGATTATCATATCTAACAATTGTACACCTTCGAAGAAGTTTGAGATCGAGTACTATGCCATGCTCGTTGAAGTTCATCATTACAACGGTCATAATCCAGTCATAACTCTTCCATTAACGACATCATCAAGAGGTCGACCGTTATGAATGAGATTCACGCGACAGTTACGATTCAAGTATTAATGATCGACAAATCCGTTGGACGGTTATTATCAAGCATCTATAAAAGAAGGATCAAGCCCTCAATTGAAGGGGACTGGAGCATTCTCAAAGATTACAAGCTATACACTCATTACTTTGATAATTAGTTGTAATTTACATTTGATTCTATTGTCTATTCCATTGTAATCGTACGACTAAGGCTGTAATCTTAAAGGACATCACCCCTGCTTGGTGATCATAGTGCACTGTCGACTTATTCTAAGGTCGACCGCAGGTTTTTTCCTTCGTCGTGAGGTTTTTCCTGTGTCATCAAATCTTTCTTGTTATTTAATTTTTATACGTACTTATTATCGACTGAAATTCCTTTCTCTCGACGGTTAAGCCTCACACATTTTCACACGACAATCGGCTTGTGTAATTTTTTACATAAACAGTTTGGCGCCCACCGTGGGGCTCCGTTTTGAGGAAAATTTCATTCGGTGAAAAGTGCGCCTTCGTACTAATCTTTTCTTCGAGTTTTCTTTGAGCTATTTTTACAGGATAATGGATAACTCATTCGTAGCATCTCTACAGCAACAATTGCAACAAGCCAACGAAGAAATCCAACGTCTTCGAGCTTTGCAAGTTCCATTGATGCCTATTCCTTCTCCTTATCCACCTCAACACCTGAGACCACCGTTTCGTCCTCAATTTTATACATCGGTACCTCTATCAAATAACCATGAGAACTTTGTACGACCATCCATGCCTCAAAGCCCACCCGGATTCACATTCGGTCCCTTTAACAACATTTCTCAACAAATTCCTATCCCTGGTCATATACCCACAGCTGCTAGTTCCACAGTTCATACAACAATCCAACCAAACACTGGAACTTCTTCCGGTTTTATCCCAACAATTCCAGTAACCACTGAAGATCCTCTGAACGTACGATTGAAATCTTTGGAGGAACAGAATCAAAAGCTGTTCACATTACTTGCAAAATTACCCGGAGCAGCAGTACCTGTCGAAGTCGAGCCTAAAACCGGATTTCAAGCTTCACCATTCGTCGACGAAATAACTCTTGTCGACGTACCAAAAAAATACAGTATTCCAGCCTTTGCAACAAAATATTCTGGAGTCACCGATCCAGTTAAACATGTCGCACAATATAAACAATTCATGTGGACAGTTCCTATACCGACGCAATACCAAGAAGTTTGCATGTGCAAAAGCTTCGGATCTACTTTGATAGGAACAGCGGTACAATGGCTTATCAACTTAAAGCCAAAAAGTATTGGATCCTTTGCTGAATTGGTAAACCAATTCACCCGACAGTTTGCTAGCAGTCGAAAGATGGAGAAACAGACCAGCGATCTATATTACGTCGTACAAAAACCAGGAGAAACAATCCGCGACTACTTCAACAGATTCAACGCGGCCATGATCGAAGTAAAGAATTGTGACGTAAAGACTGCAATCGAGGCGTATAAACGTGGGTTAGAAGAATCCTCTAGATTATATCTAGAACTAACGAAATACCCACCAGAAAACTTCGACGACGTACGAGCTAGAACGCTAGCTTTTATGAGAATAAAAGATGATGCTCTCTTTCGACGAAAGCATTCCAGCGAGAAGAAACCTCTTAGTGCTCACAAGCACGATTTCAAGCAGAAAAGAGTAAACAAGATTGGAAACCCTCGACACGAGTCAAAAACTCGACCAAGCAAAGGTACCGTTAAAATATGTTATCCAGAATTGTCTACTTACAATTTTGCAGGTACATCGAAAGATTTGGTGGATTCACTACGAAAGATTGATGCAAACGTACGTTGGCTAAAGAAATCTGACAATCCCAGCAAGGACAAAGATCAAAACAAATGGTGCGATTTCTACGAGGATCATGGCCATACGACGGATGAATGCATCAGCCTTAAGAAGGAGATTTCATATTTGAAGTCGAAGGGACATCTTAAAGGTGTCATCCCTGACGAACAAGGAAGACCAGCATCTCCTGCTCATACTAAAGTCATAAATTGCATCACCGGAGGATCAGAAGTATGCGGTCTTACGTATTCTGCAGCCAAAAGACATGCACAAGACGGTCTAGACGAGCGCCCTATCCCCGATGAAGTCAAGTCGAAGGCCGGAAAAGAGCTCGACACAATGACAATAGCATTCGACAAAGATGATACTCAGGGGGTCCACCATAAACATCATGATGCTCTAGTCATACAGTTGACCATCGGAAACTGTTTGACTAAGAGAATATTGATCGATGGAGGCAGCTCTGCTAACGTTATTTTTGCAGATACTCTTAAAGTCATGGGAATTGAACGACCAGAAATCGTACGACGAAGCACTACCCTAATTGGATTCAATGGAGACTCGATGAACACTCTCGGAGAAATCATCTTACCTGTCTTCGCTAAAGGGATCAACAAACAAAGAAAGTTCAATGTTATAGACTGTCAATCGGCCTATAATGTTATTCTTGGAAGACCTTGGATCCATGAGATGAAAGCAGTGCCTTTGACGTACCACCGGAAGATCAAGTTTCCTTCTCCTTGGGGAATTCAGGAGATTGCTAGTGAAAAGAAAATCGCCAGGGAATGTTACAAAATCACCATGAGGACAAAGCCGCAGGACATCTAGCAATTACAGAGCCAGGATGGGAAGAGGTTGAACGATGATCTTCGATTAGAAGAAATCGTGCTCGATCCTGAACATCCTGATCGGAAGGTCTTCGTAGGAGCCTCGCTCCCCCCTGACATAAAAAATACGATTATATCTTTTTTGCAGGAACATTTAGATTGTTTTGCTTGGTCGCACGAAGATATGGTTGGGATAGATCCTAACGTCATATCCCACAAATTGAACGTAGACCCTACTTTCAAGCCAATAAAGCAGAAGCGTCGTAAGTTTGCACCTGAGCGCAACAAAGTAATCAACGATGAAGTCGACAATCTGCTTAAGACTGGCAAGATAAGGGAGGTCAAGTATCCAGATTGGTTGGCAAACGTGGTCGTCGTACAAAAGTAAAACGGGAAATGGCGAGTTTTATCGATTTCACAGACTTGAACAAAGCCTGTCTAAAAGATCCTTTTCCATTACCTCACATTGACGCAATGGTTGACGCGACAGCAGGACATCAATTACTCACATTCATGGATGCGTATTCTGGATACAATCAAATTCTGATGCACACGGACGATCAAGAAAAAACTGCATTCATGACAGACAAAGGCATATACTGTTACAAAGTAATGCCATTTGGTCTTAAGAATGCAGGTTCGACGTATCAAAGATTGGTGAACATGATGTTCAAGGAACATCTAGGACAAACGATGGAGGTTTATATCGACGACATGCTCGTGAAGTCAGAATGTTCGATCGACCACGTAGCACATCTGAAGCAATCGTTCGACATCCTACGACGATACAAGATGAAGCTCAATCCAACAAAGTGTTCTTTTGGAGTACGAGCAGGAAAATTCTTGGGATATCTGGTGACGCAACGAGGAATCGAAGCGAGCCCGGAGAAAGTGAAAGCCATTGCTGAAATACAATCTTCGAGAAACGTCAAAGAAGTTCAGAAATTGACAGGACGTGTGGCTGCTTTAAACCGATTCATCTCACGATCATCGGATAAATGTCACCTGTTCTATAATGTCCTTCGAAAGAACCAGGGATTCCAGTGGACGAACGACCATGAGAAGGCTCTACAAGATTTAAAGCAATATATGGTCTCCCCACCATTATTGACTAAGCCAGTCGAAGGTGAAAGTTTGTAGCTCTACCTAGCGGTGAGCAATAATGCGACAAGTGCCGTACTCGTACGAGAAGAAGATCAACAGCAACGACCGATTTATTACGTAAGCAAATCTTTTCTCGATGCAGAAACCAGGTACATGTCAATGGAAAAATTGCTACTAGGTCTCGTGACCGCTGCGAAAAAGTTAAGACATTACTTTGAGTCGCACCATATTATTGTCGTAACTAACTATCCACTTAAGACTGTCCTACGAAAGCCCGAGCTCACAGGACGTCTAGCTAAGTGGAGTATTCATCTCAGTGGGTTCGACATCGAATTCAAACCCAAGACGGCGATAAAATCACAAGCATTGGCAGACTTTGTAGCAGAATTCAGTCCCGGACTAGAGCCAACGACGTGCGATAAAATTGTGACGATTCAAGACAACCAACCTTGGTTACTCTATGTTGATGGTTCCTCGAACATACGAGGAGCAGGACTAGGTGTTGTCTTAGAATCCTCACAAGGGTGAAATATGGTGTACTTCATACGATGCGAGTTCAAGGTCACAAACAATAAAGCAGAATATGAAGCCTTGATCGCTGGATTGGATATAGCTCATAAACTGGGGGCAAAACACATGAACGTACGAAGTGATTCCTTATTAGTGGTAAATCAAGTAAATGGAGATTTTCAAGCAAACGACTCAAAGATGATGAGCTATCTCAAGGTCGTCAAGGAGCGAATCGCACGATTCGATCATTTCTCAATAGAGCAAATCCCAAAAGATCAAAACACTTAAGTTGACGCATTAGCCAACCTGGGATTTGCATTCAACAATCCATTTTTGGAGAGTATCCCTATACTTCATCTTACGACGCCAGCAATCGAAATGAAGCAAGAAGTACAGATGAACGAATAAATTTACAACTGGTCGCTCGATATCTGGAACTATCTCAAGCACGATAATCTTCCTGAAGATAAGATAGAAGCCTGAAAAACAAGATCCAAAGCTTCGAGATATACAATCTTTGAAGATCAGCTCTATCGAAGATCCACATCTGGACTTCTTTTACGATGCGTCGTAAATCAAGCTCAAATGAATCGAATTCTCCAAGAAATGCATGATGGAGAATGTGGAAACCATGCAGGGGGCAGAAGCCTTGCTAACAGGATTTCACGACAAGGATACTATTGGCCAACTTTACGAGAAGATGCAATAAGGTACGTCCAACGATGTGACGCCTATAAAAAACATTCAGGTATGACTCATCGACCGTCCGAGCCTTTGCATTCTGTTTTAATTCCTTGGCCATTTATGCGATGGGGAATGGACATCGTGGGAAAGTTACCCCCTGCTCCTCGACAAAAAGTATATCTACTTGTGCTTACTGATTATTTCTCGAAGTGGATAGAAGCCGCTGCTTTTTCACAGGTCAGGGATAAGGAAGTTATATCCTTCATCCAAAATAACATTATTTACAGATTTGGAGTACCATCCGAGATCATGTACGACAACGGCTCACAATTTATAAGTGATAAGACTCGCACGTTCTGTGAAAGACGTGGGATCAAATTAGTCATTTCTACTCCAAGGTATCCTCAGTCTAACGGTTTGGCCGAATCAAGCAACAAAGTCATCATCAATTCAATCCGTAAAATACTGAAGGGAGCAAAAGGTAAATGGGTGGAAGAACTACCTTCTGTCCCATGGGCAAATCGAACGACACCAAGAACATCAACAGGAAAAACTCCATACTCTTTAGTATATGGATGTGAAGTTGTGTTACCAGTCGAAGCCCAAATATATGTCGCCAGAAATCGTATGATTGAGCAAAATGCTATAAACCTATCCTACGATTTGGATGCTCTAGAAGAACTACGAGAAAAAACATTAAGTACGATGGCTGCACAGAAGGGAACCGTCGAGCGATATTTCAACAAAAAGATAAAGGCTAAAATCTTCCAAGTTGGAGATTTTGTCTTACGACATGTGTTTCAGAACACTCAAGAGCAAAACGCTAGAAAACTTTCCATCAAATGGAAGGACCATATGTAATTTCCAGAGTTGTTGGAAATGGAGCATACAGACTTACGACAATGGAAGGTATGGAAGTCCCACGTAGTTGGAATGTCCATCACCTCAAAAGGTACTATTTCTAAACCTATTTACATATGATTTATTCTTTATTATCCATTACTGACTTAAGCATCGGAGCGCCGTTGGCCAAGCCAACGGCCACCCCTTAGTCATCTTTCTTCGCAGGTATCGCACGAAAAATCGCATGAATCGCACGATAAATCGCAAGTATCGCATGATCATCGCAAGTATCGCACGATTTAATTGCATACTTATCGCAAGTATCGCATGACAGAAATCGCATGAATTGCGAGTAAAATGTTGTAACGCACGACTACATCGCAAGAGCGCAAGAAAATTCGCCAGTCGCACGAATACTGTTATGAGTACAAAAGAAACGTTTCTAATTTTCCTAAGGCCTAAGTCGCATGACAAAACAAAAGCATGCAAAGCTAAAACGCAAGTCATCAAATACTCAGCTATAAACGCACGATATAAAACCAAAAGTCATTAATTACTATTCAAATGCCTAAAACGGCAAAGTACAAAAGAAAAATTAAAACTTTACGATTACAAAGAAAAAGAAATTAAACTACGGGAACGTCAGATGATGAGGGATCGGCGACGGAAACTTCTTCGACATTAGTTTCACCCACAGGCTGGGATCCAGGAGTCTTCTCTTCAATATCTCCCTCCCCGACAACCGAAGGTTCGACAACTTTTGGTTCATCATCCGCTGTTTTCTCCTCGTCGAGGTCCTTCAAGTCGTCATCATCCAAAAGGTCCTCAGACCCCATCAGATCTCGGAAGGCTGCTACCTCGTCGGATGCCATTTTTTGAGTAACGGTCCCAGCAACCACACGACGCATGAGTGCGGCTCGT
This sequence comes from Centaurea solstitialis, assembly GCA_030169165.1. Lineage (NCBI taxonomy): Eukaryota > Viridiplantae > Streptophyta > Magnoliopsida > Asterales > Asteraceae > Centaurea > Centaurea solstitialis. The sequence goes on from CM058040.1 coordinate 64,996,984, forward strand.
GCGACCACTCAGACCAAGGCAGCATCATCCTCCAACTCTTAGATCCTCGACGAAAGGGACTCCTCTTTCGATCTTCTCTCGACGAACTTCCGCTAGTTCCCTCTCCAGCTCCTTAGAATGGTCTAAGGAGATCTTCATGCGCTCGCGCTGTTCGGCCTGAAAGCGCTCCATGACCTCGATCTTAGATTCCAAGTCCCCAATAAGGACGTTTTTGGCGTCGACTTCTTCGGTCAGCTGAGCCGCCTTCTTCTTGGCCTTCTCGGCCTCCTTCTTAGCCATCTTAGTGTCGGCTTGATTAGCCGACATTTCTTCCTTGATCTTTGCCATCCTGGCATGAAGACCAAGACCAGATTGTAAGGCCTGCAAGAAACAAACATATTAGAATTGTACGATTAATTTAAATATCGTACGACAAAATTAATTCTTACCAAGAAAGAGAGACCAGTGACAGCAGCGTCAAGATCTTCAATCTCCTCTTGCACCATATGATCTCGTTGGGAGGGGAGATGAAACTGCTCCAGTATGGGGAAGATCGACGCCGACCTGATGATGTCGTCCGCCAGAAAATCAGAGGGCATCGTTATGTTCATGGTCGTAAGACCAGAACTCTCGGCACCCTTACCCTTGTCGACTTTAACCGATGGACGACTCGATCCAGTCACTTAAGTCGAAGAAGGAGCGAAACTGAGAGGAATTGCATTTATTCCACCCTCCACCTTTCGTGCGGTTTCATGGGGTGGAGTACCTCCCGGAGCATACGACGAACGAGTTCGCTTGCCCACCGAACCCTCTCCTCCAGTCGCTGCCTTTCTCTTTGCAGCCCTTGCAGCAGCCTCCATTTGATGCACCTTCTTTGGTTTACCTGTAGCACCTGTAAAATCGCACGACGACTTTGATTAGATAAACCGAATGATAAAGTATATAATTTAAGACATGTGAAGTACTTACCCTCCATATCTTCTTCTTCGATCACTTGGACTTCGGGCTCAACGTCGCTGTCGTCCCCACCTTTTGACGTACGATACGTACGATCGGTCACACTATAGCTCAGAAAGTGTGCGATTGCCACCGCTGACTCTTCAGTAGCTTCGAAGGAGAGATTGACAACTGGATAAAAATGATCGATTAGTAACCAGATAAGAACAATGACTAAATAAAAACAAAAAGAAAATTAATTACCAGTCGGGTTCCACTCTGGGACAACCCATGACCCGTCACCTACGACTAAGGACGTCTGAACAAAGACGTATCGAGCTTTCCATCCTCGATTGTTTACTTGAGTACGATGGACGAGCATCGTATCATTCCTACCCCTAGGAAACAACCCATAACGGTTGTAAGGTGACCGCGTCACGTTGTAAGCATTGAGGAGATCATTAACCGAAAACGCTGGGCGACCCCAATCCCTAGTCACCCGTTCGATGACCTGGATGACTCGCCAGAATTGGGGCATCAATTGTCCAAGGGAGAGGTTAAATCGAGTCATAAAGGCTCGAGATAAAGGGGAATACGGCCATCGAAATCCTATCTTAAACGGATACTCAAACAGGGCAAAGAACCCAGTCGGAGTATCCGCCGGCCGAATTTCTCCGGCCACTCTAATCTGAGCACCCTCCAGTAGCCCTGAAAGTTCCCTTAACTCTCCTACCTCAAGACTCTCAGTAATTGAACTCCTAACTTCGTTCGACATAACAAAATCTAATCGGTCTAAGCTACTTCGTAAACGAATAAACCTAAGAACGTCTAAACCCTTGTTGCTCTTTTTTGCAATTGACTTAAGGCGCATGAACAAAAGTAAAAGAAAATACCTTATACGCTATAATCGCTCGGAATCTTTGCTCAATTTGGAAACGGATTACAATCGAAGAATGATTTCGTGAATCAACGGGAGATTAGGAAACAATTTTGTAAAATTTTTTCCTAATCTAAATTGTTGTATTTATAGTAACTGAATCAGGGATGAATCATCGAAGGAAATCAGGCCACGTATCCCCAATTAGCCGTTGAGAGACACGTATCAAGTAACGGCTCTATGACGTCATCCGCGCCAACGATTAATAAAGCCGTTATCCAACGTTCGTTAATCATTCGTCCAGCGAACAAGATGATTTAGTAAATACATAGTACATTTTCTAAGTCTTGGGGGCAAACTGTTTGGGTAAAAATCTACGATCGCACGACGACTGGCTATAATCGTAAGATACCTTTAAGGATCGTAATCCTGTATTAAGATAAGGTCCCGAGTTAAACTTAACAATACCCTCGAATGAATATAACAATCGGTCGAATAAGTCCGATTAATAATCGAACGATATTACTATATATGTCGTACGACACCACTAACAAATAAACGCACGAAGAGTTTGTTCTTATTGCAGATTATCATATCTAACAATTGTACACCTTCGAAGAAGTTTGAGATCGAGTACTATGCCATGCTCGTTGAAGTTCATCATTACAACGGTCATAATCCAGTCATAACTCTTCCATTAACGACATCATCAAGAGGTCGACCGTTATGAACGAGATTCACGCGACAGTTACGATTCAAGTATTAATGATCGACAAATCCATTGGACGGTTATTATCAAGCATCTATAAAAGAAGGATCAAGCCCTCAATTGAAGGGGATTGGAGCATTCTCGAAGTTTACAAGCTATACACTCATTACTTTGATAATTAGTTGTAATTTACATTTGATTCTATTGTCTATTCCATTGTAATCGTACGACTAAGGCTGTAATCTTAAAGGACATCACCCCTGCTTGGTGATCATAGTGCACTGTCGACTTATTCTAAGGTCGTCCACAGGTTTTTTCCTCCGTCGTGAGGTTTTTCCTACGTCATCAAATGTTTCTTGTTATTTAATTTTTATATGTACTTATTATCGACTGAAATTCCTTTCTCTCGACGGTTAAGCCTCACACATTTTCACACGACAATCGGCTTGTGTAATTTTTTACATAAACAATGACCATAGGATAATTATTTTATTTTTGGGGTTCCATCAAAAAAATGCCAAAGGCCAGAGGGAGCTACGCGAGAAAAACTAAGTTTTTCCTTTTCTGGAGTTCTGACGAAGATGACGAAGCCAGTGGGAGCTAAGCGAAGTCTTTTAGAAAATAGGTCATTAATGGTCCTTAGGAACAAAGTTGGCAAACCTATAATTAGTTAATTTTAACTGTATGTTTGTTATTAGCTGCATGGTTGGTTATTTGCTCGTGATAATTAATAGTTATGTATTTATCAAATGTGTTTTAAAATAGGAGAGAGTTTTAAAACAGTTTTAAATAATCACGAGAATGAATAAGTTTTAAAATAAAAAATCATCAATTTTCCTAAACCTTTTAAAACGGTAGATTTTAGTTAAAACCTGTAAATTGTAAATAGATTGTTTAAAGGCAAGTTGACAAAAACAGTTAGTTTCAGTCAACTAGCATGCTATTAAAACAACTAGTTTGATTTAAGCAAGAAAACCGTCTAAAACAGTTAGTTTTAAAACAACGAATGTTTGACACAGTTAGTTTAAACATCAGTTACCTTTAAAACAATCAGTTTTTCCAAAGTTACAATCTTTCAAATTACTGGACATAAAAAGGTTTTTCAAAAACTAATTAAAAAACCCCGAAAATCATAGATCAGTAGTGCAACCCATCTAGGGGCACCTCCGGCGTAAGGTACGCGGGCGTTATAAGTGAGCACACCTTAAACGTCTGCGTTCAAACCGAAGCTGGGAGGGGATTACATGACTCTGCGTATTATTTCCGGGTGGTACCGGCCAGGGTAAAGTGTCCAAGTCCCAAAATGGTGAGATCTATTTTGGTTTCGTTAAGTTTACCGGGAGGTACCGGGCCAAAATGCACTTAGAAGGACTAAAACATGTACGGATAGTTACCGTTGTCCCGAAAAGATCTAGGAGTCATGTCAGTTAGATATGATTGGTAAAAGTCCTTACCTACCGAAATAATACGTGGGCCTGGTGGAGCAAGAACACACCGCACATCAGGGCGTATGAAATAAGGATCCTAGTACAATAAATTGATTATTTTAAGGGTTTATTGATATTTATTGAAAATTAGTCTATTCACAGTTGCTAAAAACCAAAGTTTTTCAAATGTGTAGATGGCAAGCACAATTACCAACACAAACAATCTTTCCCTTCGCTCCATCCTCCAGAAGGATAAACTCACCGGCCCTAACTTCCTAGACTGGGAGCGCAATCTGATGATTGTACTCAAACACGAAAGAAAATGGTATGTCCTTGAAGAGCCTCTTGGGGAGGCTCCTCCAGCAAATGCCCCGGCTGCTGCCAGAAATGCTCACAAGAAGCATTTAGATGATTTGCTGGACGTTGGTTGTCTTATGCTTGCGACAATGAGCCCAGATCTCCAAACAGGGCTCATAAACACAAATGCTTATGACATGATCTGTAAGTGCAAGATGAATCAATCTAACATGAAAGAAATGATATCTAGTAGAGAGAGAAAGTAGAGAGAGAAAATGTGAAACTCATATGTCATTGATAATGAAAGACTTAGAGTACAATACAAGGCAATGAGGTATTTATACCTCATTCCTAAGAAATAGAAAATGTTCACAAATGGTCCCTCAACTTCTATTATAAATCTGACACTAACAATCTCCCCCTTTTATAAAAGAAGGAGGGACATACAAAAGAAACTTAAAAACAACTTTTAACTTTGCTTAACAGATGGTCTTCTCAACTTGAACTTTATCTCAGCAAATCTGATGTCATTTCTTAGCCTTAGTCTTCTATCAATCTCTTGAACAAAATGCTTGATTAAAACTTTATCAGCTGCTGAGATATCATGTATATTCTGTCTATCCATTTGCAGTCTGGTGTTCAGACCATCCATTACCATCTTCAAGGTATCATCACAATACAACATCACCTCATGTGAATACATTCTCTTCTTGTTTCCCAGAGAATCAGGATACACACAAGAAATCTCAGTTTCACTATCATCATAAAACACAGTGTACAAGACCAAGTCCTTTTCATCTCCAATCAGACTTCTTCGAGGCTTGTGACAGAAAAGCTTAGAAGTCCAATTCTCCAACCCCAGCTGAAAATCATATAGATGAGCTAAAGAGATAGATACTTTGACATGTCTAACAATTGCAGTTAGTGCAATTATTTCCTCTTCAGTTCTGAATGCCTTTCCTTTCAGATCATACAAGATCCCAAGTACCACATCAAAGCTCATGTCTTGAAAGTCTGCCTCTGTAATTGTATACTCTTTTCCATCATCCCTTGTAAAAGTAATTACTGGATAGAGATACGTACTCAGTTTGTTGGTCTTGTAGCTCTTTACATTTACAAACTTGTACTCAGACATTAACACTTCTCTTCTTTGCCTGTTCACCCTCCTCATATGAATGTACTCTCTTCTTAGCTCTGTCTTCAAATTTTCTATCCCATACAACTTCACAAAGCTCAACTTTCTCTCATGGTAGCAAAACCGGATTTTGTACCTTTCCTCCAAGTACTTTCCTGTAGCTCTAGTAAACCGGTTCCATTCAGTTCTCTTTAAGAATTTCCCTGAGCTGGCCTTCATACTTTCCCATAACTCCACCTTCTTCGGATCAACTGGCATCAAATCATCTTGAGGCAACACTTCTTCTAATAACGGACCTTCCACATCATCCACAGGCTTTTCTTTCTCAAAATCAAATTCTACATCATCAAACATATCTTTCAATCTAATGTCTTCTACACACCTTGCCTCTTGAACCTCCTCATTCGGCACTTGATAATCTCTGATTTCAGAAGCTACATTCTCAAGCAGCGCTAGAACTCTATCTATTTCAGATGTAGAACTAGACGCCCTGAAAACTTCACTCCTCTTTCTTCAGCTCTTTCTTCTGGCATCTCTTCTTGCACCGACCCCAAAAAGTCTAGAGTAGACTGTAAGACTGGTTCTGATTCCATCTCTTCACCTCCCGTTAGAACAATCGCATCTCTGTGTCTTGCAGGTTGTTTCTCTCTCGGAGGCCTTTCCTCAAACCTGTCAACAATCCGTACATTCGACGTGGTTGGTACCCTAGATGGCTCACTTTCTAATCTCCTTCGTTTCCTCTCCCCCTCATGACGATCATGATCATCATGATCATCATGTCGTCTAGTGGGCCGTCTAGCAGCGACTTGACAAGTTTTCTCAATCCCCCGAATACGATCTGATAACTGTGACAAGCCATCAGTGAACATCTGGTTGATCTCGGTGAATGTCTTGGTAAGTGAAGCATCAAGAGTAGCCTGAAACTGCTGGAATTCCGTATGTGTAACCAAGTGAGCCTGAGACCGTTGCTCTTGAATAGCACGTTGTTGCAGAGCAGTCTGTTGTTGTAGAATACCCACAAGATCACTATCTTCAGCTGAACCCGACTCCAAGAGTTTAGAGAACAACAACCCCTTCAACTCCGGAATAGTAAGGGAGTCAGCCGCTGACTGAGAAGGCTGTGAAGGGGGATCAGACATCGGAGCTTTTCCTTTAGCTAACAGAGCTACTTGTTTCTCCAAGGCAGAAATTCGAGCAGTCTGCTGTTGAATAACAGTTGCCATCTGTTCGTTGTTAGCTCGAAATAAAGATCGGGTAATGATCTGATTGGCTGTAACAACTACCGGAAGACGCGAGAGATCAACATCAGGTGATGATGCCATGCCAGTCGGAGGAGGTACTGAGATAGACGGTGCAGACGATGCAGAAGAAGCCGAAATTGTGGAAGATGTGGAAACTGAGACTGAATCTGACGATAAACTACCAATGGGTGTTGAGGAAGAACCCAAGATAGTATATTGTTGCCTTAACTCCGTGATAATAGTGGATGTGGGTAAACTAACTCCGAGGTCACTCAGACTTCTCGTTGATCCAAGAGTAGAACTCAAGGAACCCATGTTCAGTGTTGGCATGATGTTAGCGCTGATGGGATTTCCCTCCGATCCTGGCAAACCCGCAACAAATGCAGAACTCACTACGGTGGTTCCGGCAGGGCTACTAAAGCCTCCTGCAAAGGTGGTTTGCACCTGTGTCCTAGCCAAAGAAAGATTTACATTTGAAGCAAGTGGTTCTAGACTCGATGAGTGAACAAGTGAAGTCGTGGGCGGGGGCAGCTACCTCACTGTGTCGGTACCACCAACCTCCAAGTGAGGAATGGGTACAAGTTGTGGTAAAACCCGTGAGAAGTTGAAACTACCGTTTGTTGAGAAACGGTAGAGTGGGTGAGTTGGGTTGTGCATTGCATGAGTGGGGATCTCATGTCTTTTTCAATAGGCAGTGGCAACATATGCTCACCCCTAGACGATGTGGCTACCCAGCTAGACTCGGCTTGGAAAGGGGTTTGTACTTCTTTTCTAGCCCCTATCTCACTCTCATCAATTCTTTTATCTCCCCCAACACTCAACCTCACATCCGATTTTTCAACTAAATCTCCCTCAGCCATCCTTATGTCACCCTGAGTCAACAAAGGACTCGAGCCTCGATCAGGCATATCATCATCATGGTCATCATTATCATGATCATCATCATCACGGTCATCATCATTATTTGCTTCAATACTATCTTCAGATGAGGAGTCATATCCCATAAGACGTTGAAGACGTTGTGCCAACTCATTCGGAGAGTAGCACTGTGCATCTGAGATATCCACCATCGGTTGAGACAACTCAAGTAACGACTCTGCAACCTCCTCTATGTCAGGAAAGTCACCCACAAATTGCTCATTGACCGGAGATAGAGCAAAATCATCCATCTCAGCCTCCACATTCATGTGCAAAATAGGGGACGTAGCTCCGTGCTCATCTTCAAGGGTAGCAAATACATCATCCATCTGAACCGCTGAACTTATTTGACCAAGTTGAACTGCTACATTGAGAGTGGATGAGTGAGCTAGTTGATCAGAATGGACCCCACCGGCACCCCTCTCGGTATTTTCCCTCAACACACCCTGACCAAGATCCCGTGATCGTTGGTCCCTAGGAACTATACCCTCACCACTAGGAACTATGACACCTTGGGTAGGTCTCTCCGGCTCTGGTTGGACCATAGGTGGAAACCTAGCCCTATACGCTATCACACACGCCACATTCTGATCAGCATAGTCTAAAAGTTCAGAAAATAACGGAACCTCCGGAGCAAACGTCTTCTTCGGATATCGAATAGACTGCATGTCATGAATCTTGACCTTTTCCGCATCTGATCGGCGCGGAATAGCTGGATTCTGACGCATTGCACTTGCGATAATAGTACTTAGAAATCTCGGATATGGTAGGTGCTTTTGCTTCTTGGCCAGAAGTTCCTTCAGATCGTAAAAAATCAACGAAGCATAATCATAATGCTTGTTGAATAGTACTCCATAAAATAGCACCAAAAATGACTGCGTCGCCGTGTCTTGAGCCGTCCGCTTTCCAGTCAAACATCTACTTAGGATTGTGAACAAGGTGTTGTATGTCGGAGGTAAGTGGGATTTGTTGAACTGAGATGGTGCATTGATCGCCTGTAAGTGACCAACAGATTCAACACCGGCCATTGCAACTTCCAATGATGCAAATGGTTCAAACTGATTTGCATTTGGACGACTATTCGCTTCCGGAAATCCCAGTACACGGCGAAATTTGTTGACTCCAAAACTGATGTTGTAGTGATCTAGCTTAGCTGTAAAGTGATGATTCCCCGGATCAGCATGAAATTGCAGTGTGTGCCATACTTGTTGCACATATATCAAGGGAACTTCAACTGTCTGTGTAAGTACAGTGTACAGTGGATGATTTCGTAAAATGGCAGTAATCACCGGAGCCTTCAGAGTTGCATTTGGGTTGAAAGGAACATTGTTCGATATCGATGGTTGATATAGCGACGGACGAATCAGTTGTCTATCTGCATCAGCATTCGAATTACGTGGAGATGATTGCACTGAAATAATGTCTGAAATCGCCATATCATCTGAGTCTGAAAAAGTATAATCCTCCATGTCTGTAATTCATAAAAACATTAGATTTATCTTTTAAGTTTAAGGTTTTATGAAAAACGTGTTTGAGTGTGAAAAAGAAATTCACACAGTGTGGGACTTGAGAAGAAATGCATCAAAGGAATGACCATTGATCAATATAATGAATTATGAATGTTTTAACATATATAAGTCTTTTATGTTTGAAACACCCAAGTCTTATATCTCAAGCGATATTAAAAACTTATAAGACCAATTTTAGCCATTTTAATCCATGAAAAGACTTATATAGTATTTTTATTTAGTTCACTATATTGTAGAGTTGAAGGTCAATCTTAAGATCAAAAATATGAAGTCCAATGTCTCAAGTCCTTATGATCCGGAACAACGGGTCATTCACACGTTTCGGTTTAAAATGTCAAGAATACAATCCCGAGATGTTAACCCGTGTTTTATGATAAGTTGATACAAACAGTTTTTAACCTACTAGCCTAATCGGTATATGACCGAATGAATACCTATAGGCTTCGTAGAACCCGGAATACGTATACAAAACACACACGAAATAGAAGTACAAAGCAGTTTCTTGAACTTGACAGCAACAACTTGAACAGATCCGCACGAGATTGAATTTCCAGAAAGATTGGAAAGATGAATCGAAACAAAGTATTTATAAGAAAGATTGGAAACTGATCTCTTATTCATGATTACAAGGACACGTGGCTCTCAAGGATTGGACCTCCCATGTCTCGAGCGTTAAATAATGTTTTCAAAGAACCCGCTCGAGACATGTGAACCGGCTCGAGATGCATGTCTCGAGTGTATGTCTCGAGTCCCACTCGAGACACTTGCAACGAAGAATGACCAAATCAAAAACATAAGGACTCGAGATACATGTCTCGAGTGGATGTCTCGAGTCCCACTCGAGATACCTTCAACTAGTGTTAACCAACATATAAGTAAGGCTCGAAATATATCTGAACCGACTCGAGATACAGCATGTCTCGAGTCACCACTCGAGTTACGTTCAATCTAATAATTACCAGCACAAACACTGAGACTCGAGATACATACAACCACTCGAGATACATGTTTCAAGTGGATGTCTCGAGTCATCACTCGAGATACTTGTAACAGGATATGAGTCAAATGAAAACAAGGACTCGAGATGTTTGACTCGAGATATGTGACTCGAGTTAGATGACTCGAGATACAGGACGCGAATTCATGTAGGATAACTGATATAACTAACTCCCACTCGAGTTGCGTTACTCGAGTTGCACGAGTCAAATTGTTAGACTCGAGATGAATGGCTCGAGTAGTGTAACTCGAGTTGTATGACTCTAGACAATTTGCTTGACTCGAGATGTATGACTCGAGTAGTGGGTGCTCGAGTTGTGAGACTCGAGTTATATGACTCGAGTTGGATATGACTCTAGGTGTGTGGCTCGAGTTATATGACTCGAGTTGTGTGACTCGAGTTGGATGTCTCGAGTTGAAACGGCTCGAGATACTTGACTCGAGGTATATGGCTCGAGATAAGGACTCAAAACACATACATCTTAACGAATATAACTAACTCGAGCCTTATTGCAGACTCGAGATAACTCACTCGAGATACATGACTCAAAAATCACTACTCAAGCACAAGGCTCGAATTAACTTGTAATGTTCACATCTCGAGTCAATTACTCCCCTACAATGAAACATCTGTAATACTCCCCTAAAACTATGCATACCTGAATTTACCTGTACGAAGCAAAGACACAGCAACTGTACTAACCTGTATCACTAAGCTCCCCCTTGACAAACCATATACTCAGAAGAAACAAACACATTAGTAATCATAAAGAAAAAGAATAAGAAAAATACCAAAAACACTCAACTTGAATCAAAAACAACAGATGAAACAAATAAACTATATTTCAAAATATACATAGAAGTTCAATGACCATACTGAATTCAGTATTCCATTATACTGCTATGTATAAGAAGAAATACAGATTATACAATCTTTTTGTCAATCATACCAAGTCTAGAGATGAGAAATTTAAAACGTTTCTCATCTAGAGCCTTAGTAAACAAATCAGCAAGTTGATATTCAGTATTGACAAAATACATCTCTATATTTTCTTTTTCCACATTGTCCTTTAAGAAATGATACCTGATATCAATGTGTTTGGTTTTCGAGTGTTGAACTGGATTAGCTGAGATGGCTATTGCACTCTTAGAATCACAATAGATGGGAATCTTTTTGTATTCAAGACCATAATCACGAAGTTGCGACTGCATCCAAAGTACTTGCGAACAGCAACTCGCAGCAGCAACATATTCAGATTCCACAGTAGAGGTAGAGACACACTGTTGCTTTTTAGAAGCCCATGAAACCAACTTATTTCCCAGGAATTGCAAATGACCTGATGTACTCTTCCGGTCCATATTGCAGCCTCCATAATCAGCATCAGTATACGCTTGTAGCTCAAATCCAAGACCTTTTGGATACCAAATGCCATAGTAGGGTGTCCCCTTTAAGTATCGAAAAATACGCTTAACTGCTGCTAAGTGAGACTCCTTTGGTTTGGCTTGATATCTAGCACACACACATGTTGCAAACATGATATCAGGTCTGCTGGCAGTGAGATACATTAAAGAACCAACCATACTTCTATAAGTCCTCAAATCTACATCCTTTCCTTCATGATCAGGGCCAATTGAATTACCCGTAGCCATTGGAGTTCCTATTGAATGACATCCAGACATATCATACTTCTTCAGTAAATAAAAAATATACTTGGATTGATTTATGAAAATGTCATCTGAAAACTGTCGCACTTGAAGACCAAGAAAGAAATTAATCTCTCCCATCATACTCATTTTAAATTCTTCAGTCATGACAGTCTCAAACTTTTTACACAACTCCCGACTAGTTGATCCAAAGATAATGTCATCAACATAGATCTGAATGACCACAATATGTTCGCCTTCCTTCATCAAGAACAATGTTGAATCCACCGAACCTTTCTTGAAACCCTTGGAAAGTAAATGTTTAGACAACTCCTCATACCAAGCACGTGGTGCCTGCTTTAAGCCATATAAAGCCTTGTCTAGAACATAGACATAATCTGGATGTTCTTTATCTACAAATCCTTCTGGTTGAGCTACATATACTTCTTCTTTCAAATGACCATATAGAAATGCTGTTTTGACATCCATTTGAAAAACAGTGAAATCTTTGTAAGCAGCATATGCCAGAAACATGCGAATAGCTTCAAGTCGAGCAACAGGTGCAAAAGTTTCATCGTAGTCAATGCCCTCCTGTTGACGATAACCTTTGGCCACAAGTCGTGCTTTGTTACGAACAATTATGTTATTCGCATCTTTCTTATTTTTGAATATCCACTTCGTATCAATAACTGATTTAGACTCAGGTAACTTGACCAACCGCCATACTTTTAAAGCCTCAAACTGATTGAGTTCCTCTTGCATAGCAGTAACCCAATCAGAATCTTGTAAAGCATCAGATACGCGTGTTGGTTCAATGTTACTCAAAAATACGGAGAAGTTGCACTCATTTGCGGAAGCAGCTCGTGTTTGAACACCAGAAGTAGGATCACCAATGATCAGATCAATAGGATGATCCTTTGTCCATTTGGCAGTATGTGGTAAAGGTGTTTGATTATTTACAGAAGATGGTTCCAAGATATTGTCAGTTGATGTAGGATGCATAGTAAGTGGTCCATGCCCTTCAGGAATATAATCATTATGAGCAACCTCATGAAAAGACGACTGATCATGAGAATCTATTATAATATCTGGATGAGGAGTATCCATAACTATGGGAGATGATGAAGGTGAGGAGACAAGACTAGGAAGATCTGAACATGGTATAGATGATGTGGGAGAAACTTCAGATGAGGGAGTAGTCGAACTCGAAGGGGTAGATGAGATACCTACATTAGACGAAGATATTTGATTAGTACCGTACAAGTCATCATAAAAATACTCAAACAAATTGTCTAACTCAGTGGATGTAGCCGGAGGATCAATGGAGCTAGTTGTGGATGAAGATGCATCTGTAAACACAACATTGTTAGACACAGTATCTGCATTGGAAGATATAGTTGAAGACAATTCAACAAATGGATCAAATCTAACATTTACACTTTCGTACACAACTCTTGACTTTTTATTAAAAACTCGATAAGCAACTGAACAATCTGAATATCCCACAAAAATCATCTCATCAGACTTAGGTCCAAACTTTCCCCGATTCTCGGTTTCATTAAGAACAAAACAAGGACACCCAAACACTTTAAAATAATCAATATTTGGAATTCTTCCAAACAAAACATGATAGGGTGTTTGTCCAAATCTCTGATGAATAATAGACTGATTTTGTGTGTAACACGCAGTATTCACAGCTTCAGCCCATAGGTACTGAGGTAATTGACTTTGAGCCAACATAGACCGAGCTGCTTCAACTAACGTACGATTACGACGCTCAACTACACCATTTTGTTCAGGAGTTCGTGCGACAGAAAAAGTTTGAGTAATTCCTAAGGAATTGTAAAAACCTTTTAACACTTGATTTTTGAACTCCGTCCCATTATCTGACCTGACAGTCTGAACAGGTAGTTTAAGTTGTACTTGAACAGCTTTGATGAAATTTATTATTAAATTTGATGTTTCATCTTTTGTTTTCAAAAACCTTGTCCAAGTATATCGTGAATAATCATCAACGATGACTAAAACGTATTTTCTACCTGCTAGACTGACAGTTTTCATCGGGCCACACAGATCCATATGAATTAAAGTCAACGGAGATTTGGACCCTTGTTCAGGTTTTGGGGGATGAGATACTCTTTTCATTTTTCCTTGAGCACAACCTGAGCACATTTGATCGGGTTCAAACTTGATCATTGGAATGCCAGATACTAACCTTTCTTTGACCAGTCTGTCAAGATATCTGTAATTCAAATGAGACAATCGACGATGCCAAAGTAAAGATTGATGAGATGACTTCTGAGTGATGAGACACTGTGATTTCTTTGCAAGCATATGTCGAAGTTTGATCGTATAGAGATTAGTTTTCCGAGTGCCAACTAATAATTCTCTACCCCATTCAGTTCTGACAGCACATCGACGTTTATTAAAATTTACCTCTAAATCTTTATCACAAAATTTGCCAATACTGAATAGGTTATGATTCAAACCTTCGACATGTGCTACATTATTGATTGTAATATCCTTACACACAATATCTCCATGACCCAAACTGGTGACAGTTCATTATTACCAAATTTGACTGAGCCTCCATATTCTTCTCTGTAATTAGACAGAAGCTCTTTCCTCCCAGTCATATGTTTGGAACACCCAGAATCGAGGTACCATTTATGACTGGCCTGCAGTGAGGAAATCAGATGGATTTAGGAACCCATTTTAAAATGGGTCCACTCCGTGCATTACTCTTAAAAGTACAAGCTATTGAATCCCAGTAATACTTTGTTCCTCTAAGCATATTAAAAACATGATATGGAACATATGTAGGAACAGAAGAACGAAGAGTCGTAGAGAAATTAGATTTAGTATGATGTATATTCTGTGAGGAACGTGAAGCATGAGAAACTGAAGAACAGATGTAGACCTTTTATTCATAGAATTGAATTTGGAAGGTACATTATTTTTAGAATTCAGTTTGTTTCCCACACTAAACTTGCTATATGCATATTTCATACTAAAATCTAATTTCTTAACATTTCTCTTCGTTGACCTCTTCTTTCTGGACTTCTCAAGGCTCACACTGTTGGAACTTCCTGTAGATGGATTAGTACAGATATCAAAAGGTTTCAACTTAGGTTGAACAGTTGGAATGACTTGTTCAGTTTCCTCAGGAAACACCATGTTCGGATTTTGCTTTTTCAAATCAATGTGATGCTGGAATTTCCGTAACATAGATTTTACTCCCTGAGAGAACTGAACATTGTTGATGTATGCATGAGTGACTGGAGTATGAACAATCTTTTGGTTTTTCCCAGCATAGTGATGACCTTCTTCATATATAGACAGTCTTTCAACTAGTCTATCATAGTTTTTAGTTAAGGTTACACATTTACTGTTCCAAAATATTGTATCACACTTTTGACGAGAAAGTTCTGTCTTTAACTGTTTAATTGTGTTTTGAAAACTTTGCTTTTCCTTGTCATGTTTCTTTTCTAAATAAGAGATTTCATCATGAAAATGACAAACTTTTGATCTTGTTGCTGAGTACACAGGTTCAGAATTTTCAAGAGATAGCTTCTTTGATTCCTTTGAAGATTCACCCAATTCACTATCACTTTTTGACAAATCAGTTGAAGATAAACCATTTGTCGGTGTTGTTGAAAATGATGGGGCAGAAGATATTTCATCAATTATGGGTTGTTTTGAATTAACAGAATCCAAATCATAAGGAACCTCAACATCATCAGTTGACATTGCTGAGGGTTCTTTGTATTCAAAATAACCTTTATTATTAACAACACAAACAACTTTTTCCTGCTCATCATCAACACCCTCTTTCAGTTTTTGGTTTATCCCAGAATTATCTTGAGAAGAATTTCTGGTTTCTACTGATGTTGAGACATTACTAATTAAATCATTTAGAATTTCTGACACCAGTGAAATTGGTTCAGAATCAACATCAGTAGTATTCCAATGAAGAAAATTCTTTGACTTAGTTAAGAGATTTGAGTTTTGAATTTTCAAATCTTCAATTTGTTTCTCAAGCTCTGAAACTTTACATTCCAACTCCTTGGTTGATATGTATGGTTTCACAATATTGTTTGATGATTCTGGATAAACAAAAAATACTGGATCATCCTTGAGAGAATTGGATTTAATCTTCAGAGTATCATCATTATACACAAACTTGACCCTATGATATTTAGAATCATGATACAGAGGATCATGTAGTTTCATATGTTGCATCTCTGAAAATTCTTCCTTCATTTGAAAACCTTTTAATGAAGGAAACCTCTTACTCATTAACATGCTTGTAAGGTCATAAAATGCTGCATTTTCTTTAAGAGCTTTTTGCAAATGATTTGGATTTTTAACTCCAAGGGTCTTTTTCAAATAATTTGGATTTGTATATCCAAGACCTTCTTTGGAGTAATAATCTCTAAACTCAACTTGTTTATTCAAGAAAATTGTATGCTCAGTTTGACCTATCTTATGAAGTTTAAGATCAAGATCTGAAATCATCTTATTTAGTTTAGAAACATTTTCTTTTTCCACACTTAAACTGATGGTTAGAAAATCAATTTCCAGCTTTTGTGACTTATGTTCAGCTCGAATTGTCTCAAACTCATTTACTGATTGTTGCAATTTTGCACATTGAAAACTTAATTGTTCTTTTTGTTGCAACAAATCAGTAATTTCGTTAGTTTGTTTTGAAATGACAAGTTCGAGTTCTTTATTCTTGTTATGAATCAATGTTGTCACCTCAAGCATTTTTCTATTATGATCATCAAGAGAAACAGAACGTACCGTTGAAGTTTCTCCTTCACTCTCTATTTCTTCATCAGATTCTGATTCTTCCTCCACTAAGCCCATAAAACACATCTGTGCTTGATCATCATTGTCAGAATAATCCAACCATTCTTCATCATCAGCCATCAATACCAATCCTTGTTCTTGCTTCTCTGCTAGTTCCAACTTCTTCCTCAGCAGTTCCACTTTCGACATCTTAGTAGTACACCCTTTAGCAATATGACCTGTCTTTCCACACTTATAACATGTAATACCAGCTTGACCTTTCTTTTCCTCTGTTTTCTCTGGAGTATCTTTTACAACCTCCTCTTTCTTTGTTGCATATCTGTCAACATACTGATTTTCAACCTGAGGAGGATATCCTTGTGAACTTTGCATGTAGTTTCTATTAAAACCTCGTCCACCTCTTGTAGAAAACCTTCTGTTGTTTGATCCAGATCTATTATAATACTTCTTCTTATAAGCCTCAGTTAGACTCAATAAGCTTTGCAACATTTGATCTCTTTCATCTTCATCATATTCATCCTCATCCTCTTCTTCCTCATCTTCAAATACTTCCAACACTTTAGCTTTCCCTTTTCTTACTTTCTTCTTTGCTTTCTCCTTTTCAGCAAGCAATGCCATAGAATCAGCTTCAGACTTTTCTTTCTTCTTTCTTTCAGCAGCAATTTCGTTCACCTCTTCCTCGAACAATAGCAGATTCTCATACACCTCATAAACTTTCAACTCATTTAAAACTTTGTGTTGCTTCACAAACCTTGAAAATTGCTTCCAGTCTGAAGACAAATTGTTGATGAACTTCACAATGTAATCCATCTCTGATCGAATGATATTATTTTTCTTCATATCATTCATCAGTTCTACAAACCTGTCATAAGTCTCTTCTAGTGTTTCATCCTCCTTCATTCTAAAATTTTCATACCTATCCATCAAATTAGTTACCCTCATTTGATTTCCGACCTTGGAACCCATCATTATCTTTTGTAGCTGATCCCATATAGATTTTGCTGACTCATCATAACTATCTAACTTGCGAAAGATTTCATTCGGAATTGCTTGAATTAGACAGTTTTGAGCTTCAACATCAATCATAAACCTTTCTCTTTCAGCCACATCCATCTCTGAATATTCTTTTGGCACTTGTCTTCCATCAAGTGTGGTAACTGGAATAGGATGAGGTCCATGTAAAATCGAATGAAGAATTTTATCTCCATATTTCTTTCTCCTAATGTATAGCTTGAATCGTGAGACCCACAATTCATACTCATCTTTGAATAGCACCGGTGCTTTGGTCTCTGATCCCATTGACATATCATCTCTTCGATTAGCAAGACTCATCTTTAAAACGGATCTTTATTACTGATTTTATGATTGTGAATTTGAAGAATTCCAACTTTATAACTCGAAATACAATGCTTCACTCGAAATATGACTTGGCTCGAGACACAACTTGGTCTTGGCTCGAGACACAAGCAAGTTTATGCTTGAAATACGACTCGAGATACGGCTCGAGATACTCTGCTCGAGATGGCTCGAGATACACCTTCAATTACACTCGAGATGCTCTTCTTTGCTCAAGATACACAACTCGAGTCAACTTTTAACCCTGCTCGAGAATCTCAATTCGAGCCACTACTTACTTCACTCGAGATAATCAACTCGAGCTAAACACTTATACTGCTCGAGAAGTACAACTCGAGCCAAACTCTCTTTCACTCAAGATACTTAACTCGAGCCAAAATCAACTCGAGCTAAACTCAATTCGAGCCAAAAAATCTTCTTCTACTCGAATTCTACCTAACACCTAACTACCACTCGAGACATATGAAGATTGACTCGAGACATAAGAACATTTACGAACAAAACCCCATTTTCAGCTTATTTCAACTCAAAATTCAAATCTGAACACTTTCAAATGATTCCTAATCAATCCTAATGCATAAAACTTGATAGATTCATGAAATTACACACAATTTCATGAATAATCAAGTAATATGTCTTCAAATTTGCTTCAAACTAGAATTCTTCAAGTTTTCTCCATTTTCTTCAAATCTTCAACAAATTCACATGATAGATCTTCATACAATCAGCAAATCCAGCTCTGATACCACTTGTAAGTGCAAGATGAATCAATCTAACATGAAAGAAATGATATCTAGTAGAGAGAGAAAGTAGAGAGAGAAAATGTGAAACTCATATGTCATTGATAATGAAAGACTTAGAGTACAATACAAGGCAATGAGGTATTTATACCTCATTCCTAAGAAATAGAAAATGTTCACAAATGGTCCCTCAACTTCTATTATAAATCTGACACTAACATGATCCGCCAGTTGAGGAACATGTTCCAGACGCAAGCTCGCACAGAACGCTATGATGCCACGAAGGCATTTAACGAGTGCAAGATGATCAAAGGGACCTCAGTAAGTGACCATGTCATGAAAATGAAACGGCACATGGATCACCTGGAGAGACTCGGTCACCCAGTTCCGTTGCAGCTAGCGACGGATACAATACTCAACTCACTCTCAGAAGATTACAAACCTTTTGTGATCAACTATAACATGAACAACATGGAGAAAACAATAGCCGAATTGCACTCCATGCTTAAGACTGCTGAGTTGAATATGGGGGCCAAGAACAAGACAAAAGATGTACTGATGGTGAGAGATGGGGGTGTAAAGAAGAAACATGGGCATGGAGGCACCAACAAGGGAAAGGGACCAGTTCAGGCCATCCAGAGTGCACCCAAGGTTCGTAAAAACATCAAAAGCAAGGGCAAGGGCAAGAAGGTTAAGCCAAACAAAGCAAGGACCGAAAATCGTTGCTTCACATGCAATGAGGTTGGTCATTGGAGGCAAAACTGCCCAAAGCGTCATGAAGCAGGTATGTAAACCTCAGATATTTATGATTTCTTAGTTTGTCACCTTTTACTTGTGTAATGTACAAGTATGCTGATACCTAGTGCAAATGCTTATTGCAGGTAATCAGAAGTGAATGCCCAGGAATGCAAGGATCTAAAGCACAAAGTTCTCTTATCAAATTATTTTCAAGACATTTATTTTAGATTTCTTTTTGGGAAACAATTACATATTTCTTTATAATTACATAATTTTTGGAATGTTTATTGAATGATTTTTAAGGTTTTAAAATTATTGTCTTGAAATATTTGTTGTGCGTGTTATGAATCTGACAAAGTCAATTTTTTACTTGATTCAAGTTTAGATCCTAGATGCTGATGATTACACTAACACTACTACCTTGATAAAAATATCATATATGAAAACTGTCAAAAACACACAGTTATAGGAATGTGTTTTTTTTATAAAACAATCATGAGTAATAGGTTATAAAAGGATTTTATGATCTAGAATTAAAATTACTCATATAGTTTTAAGAATTTAGGATATTATCTCAGAAACCGTTGATAATATCAGTATAAAACTAGGAAATAATTCCAAGTGTTGGAATTAGGATTTGATTAAAAGTCCAGTTAAGTTTTATAAAAGTACTAAATTCTAGAGTCTTATTACTTAAAATAGAATTGACTAAATAAGTCAAGTTTTGACTAAAGTCAATAGTTAATTTCTGAGTTATAATTAGTTTTCATAGAGGTTAGTGGGACCCCAAGCTTATTCTATATCCAGATTTGAGATAAAGAATAAAAGATATATGTGTTAATTATTGATTAGATATATTTCAGAATTATAATCCAGATAGGATATAAATTCATGAGATCTGAAACCTACATTTTAGTTAAAAGGAGATAGGATATAGTTTCATATTTTTGAAACAATATAATTAACTTTAAATCAATAATTGTGTTGGAGAAATTAATAAAGATATTAATTATCTTTTAGTGTTATAAAACGCTAAAATAGAATTTCTAAGAATTTACCAGTATGGTAAATAGAAATCTGATTTCAGATAGAAAACAATCATCTACACTGCGACTAAGGAAAGTTGCAATTTGACTTTACATATTCAGGGAACTCGGAGTTAGTCCAGATCTCCAAGTTCAGTGAAATATGGTAAAGTGAAGTCTAATTTTTGTTTTATGGTGTTTGCGAAACAAAATTAGCTGAAACAAGTATAAAATATCAGTAGGTATTAAACTTGTAATATTTTTGGTTATAACTTTGATTAAAACGGTAAACATTAATCAAAGGGTTTAAACTGAAGATTAGGTGATACTTCATTTAGACCAGTATTTAACAAACGTTGAATAGACACAATCAAAGAGATATTATTAATTTTGTTATTATTACAGAGTGTAATATGGACTATACAAAATTAGTCTCTTAAATCGCTTTTATATTTTGCATGTTTTATAATCCGGGAATGAGACTAGCTTCCAGTTCTTCGTTCAAAACTGTCCGTGACAACTTATTGTGGTGGGAACCCAATAGGGTGTTAAAGTCATTGTGAGCTTTTGAGTAGTTATGATCAGTGGTTGAATAACAGCTACAAGCGCTGTAGACCAAAAGCTGCACAGATATTCGATGGAGTAGCGAATATCAAACGTGATCCATGGTTGAGATTTCTTCTTGGATTTTGTCATAAGTAAAATCTCACAGTGGTTGTCCCTATTACCTGAGATATCTGGTTTGATATCATGAGGACTGCTGGATACTTAGTGCGCTCAACCGCTACGCCGTAACAGGGTGGCTATAAAGAGCATGACTAGATTCAGCGGAAGCCGTGGTGTTAAATGCAGGTATGCAAGATGGGATTTGCACCTCTTCTTTGAAGAGAGATATTTCTGGGCCCCTTGACTAACTGAATATACTGATGAAGTGCATGGCCATGCCCAAACGAACTGATTAGTTCTTTGTTGTTTACCTATCAGTAGAGGTCGGATAGTCGAGAAACAGAATCTTGAGTATTTAGAGTTGACTTAATCCAGGCTCATGCTCATAGATGAAATATCGTGTTGCAAAGGGAAAAACCAAGATATACCCAATTTATGAACAGTTGTTTCATAAATGTTATTTCCTGGTGGAAATGTTTATATCACCTATCTGGGTATAAGAGTTCTTGTAACTTGGTTAGCCTAAGTGGCTGTCTAGGGGCTCCTTAGGTCCGTGTGATCAAGACGGTATTGCCAACTTGCACAAGTGGGAGTCTGTTAGTAATTATGTGCAGAAGTTGACAAACCAGTAATTACACATCCAATGTTACAAGACACTTGAGGGTCACACCTGTGAGGACCTATAAATCGAATAAGTTAAATAAACCCAGAAATGGAGAGATTGGATTTATAATAGTTAATTATAAATCAGTTGGGTAAATTCAGTCAGAAATCCCAAAGTATAAGGGTTATTAATTAGTTAAGTGAATTATATATTTATTAGGTGAGTAAATATATAATAAGATGATTTAATTAATTAAGAGATAATTATCTAGAACATTCTTTTCTTAATGAAAAAGAAAAGGATTAGATAATTAAAGAAACAGTCTTGTATGGAAACTGTATTCTTTTCCATATAAATAAGCCTTATAGGCTTTAGAAAAATCACTTCAACCTTTAATCAGTTTCCAGAAAACTCTCTCTCTCCCTCTCTCCTAAAACCGTCGCCGCCCTCTCTCCCTGCCTAACCAGTTCGGTTTTTTCGGTTTATTCGGGTTTCAATTCTGCTAGAGGAATATTCGTACGGTCATTCACGGGTGGATTTAATCTCAAGCATTCCAGGTAACATTCCTAATATAGTTAAACTGATAAAACAAAAGATCTGTGGAATTTTAGGGTTTTGTTTCCGAATCGCTTCCGCACACGATCGAATCTGTATGTATTCGATTTTATATAACTTTGATCAGTTTGGTCATTAGGTTTATAGTATATCTCAATCCAGCTAGGTTTGAGATCCACAATGATCCTCGTGTCAGTTTGATGCGAGGGATCCAACAAAAACCCAACAACCTTGGTTGACCATGAAGTGGCATTTTTCATAATTTAAAACTAATTTAGTTTCAATGCACCTCTTCAAGATTTTGGTCAAGTTATCTAAACAAGCACTAAATGAATTACCATAGACCGTGAAGTCATCCATGAAGACTTCAATGATGTTCTCGACATAATCTAAAAAGATACTTATCATACATCTTTGGAATGTCACCGGTGCATTGCAAAGACCGAAAGGCATCCTTCGGTAGGCGAATGTACCGAAGGGGCATGTAAACGTGGTCTTCTCTTGATCCTCTCTAACCACCGGTATTTGATGAAAACCTGAATAACCATCAAGAAAACAATAGTGAGTACGACTGGCTAATCTTTCTAACATTTGATCTATAATGGGTAAGAGGAAGTGATATTTCCTAGTTAATGCATTAAACTTACGATAGTCAATACATACCCTCCACCCGTTTTGAACACGGGTTGGCACCAACTCACCTTCGGCATTCTCTACCACAGTATTGTCGGTTTTCTTAGGTACTACCTGGACCGGGCGTACCCACTTGCTGTATGAGATTGGGTAGATCATGTCGGCATCCAAAAGCTTCAATATCTCCTTGACAACTTCCATCATCGTGGGTTCAACTGTCGTTGCGCCTCTCGAAAGGGCTTGTACTCCTCTTCAATTAAGATCTTGTGTTGGCATAATGAAGGACTAAGACCCTTGATGTCGGCGATGGTCCATCCTATCGCCCTCTTGTGCTCCTTCAAAACCTCAACGAGCTCGCTTTCCTCCTTGGGTGACAAAGTAGCGGATATGATCACGGGTAGAGTCTATTTGTCTCCCAAGTAGGCATACTTTAAGTGATCCGGCAACGGCTTCAACTCTAGCTCGGGTGCATGTTCAATAGAAGGTAGAAGTCTAGTGTGAGATAAAGGCAAATCAATTTTAGCGACCTCATACCTTGGCTTTGATGGTCGCCCTTTTTCCATCCAAGACACCAATTCGGCGTAATCATCACCAAGCTTGTATTCTTGGGCAAGCTTCTTCAAACTTCCATTCGTCAAGTCCCTGTCTAAGATCACTTCTAACACATCCTCATTAGACAAATCAAACATAGTATCAGATAAGGACTCGATAATATTAACAAAGCACAAAGAAGAAACATCACTCGGATATCGCATTGCATCATATATATTGAATTTAATTATCTCGCCATTGAACTCCATAGTCAAAGTTCCATAAAAATGTCTATCTTGGTCCTAGCGGTTTTTAAAAACGGTCTCCCTAGCAATATCATACCGGCCTTGGAGGTATTACTCTTCTCTAGGTCGATGACATAAAAATCTGCCGGAAATACCAACTAGTTCACTTGAACAAGTACATTCTCTAACACCCCTTTAGGGTAGACTATAGACATATTCGCTAGTTGTAGCACCACACCGGTTGGCCTTAGGGACCCTACATCCAAAGATGAGTAAATGGCATATGGCATAACATTAATTGATGCCCCTAATTCACACAATGCTTGATTGACCGAGACATTGCCCACCTTACATGGTATGGTAAACATGTCCGGGTCATCGCATTTTGGTGGTAACCGCTTTTGCAAAACAGCAGAGACATTTTGACTCATGCTTATCTTTTCATTTCCTTTCAACTTCCTTTTATTAGTGCAAAGCTCTTTAAGAAATTTAGCATATCTAGGAACCTGCTTAATTGCATCTAATAAAGGAATGTTTACCTGAACCTTGCGGAAAGTGTCAAGGATCTCCTTCTCTTCGTTTTCTCGCTTAGTCTTCTCAAACCGGCTCGGGAAAGGTGGTGCTTGTGCTATCACCTTGGGTGTCTTTTTCTTTGTCTCCACTTCCTTGACATCTTTTTCACCCGAACTTGTTGGTTTGACCTCTAAGTCCTCCTTTTCATCATGAATCTTCTCTTTCTTCTTCTTTTTCTCACCTTCTTGTGGCTCTTTTCCGCTCCTCAAGGTTATGGCGTTCACATTCGCCTTCGGATTGGTCTCCGTTTGAGAAGGCAACTTGCCTTTGTTCACCAATTGGCCAATGGTGGCCCGAAGATCTTGTATGTTTGCTTCCATTTCCTGTTGAAACTTAGACATGTTAGTAGCTATAGATTTCACAGTATCTTCTAGGGACATACCTGAGCTACTAGGAGCTTGAGATGCTTGATGTTGTTGTTGACCACCCGACTAAAACGGTGCTCTCGAATGGCGTTGTTGTTGAAAACCGGGTGGTGCTTGGAACTATTGAGCTTGGGGCTGCTGGAATGAAGTCTTTTGCTGAAAATGTTGGCCTTGACCTTGACCTTGCTTTTGGCCATAGCTCAGATTCGGGTGGTGCCTCCAACCAGGATTGTATGTTCTTGAAAAAGGATCGTAAGCTTGATTGTTGGACTACTAAAAATTGCCACCCCCAATGGCGTTCACTTGCTCTTCTTCTTCATGGAGAGTTGGGCATGCATCGGTTGGATGTGCTACCGATGAGCAAAATCCGCACACCTTTACTTGAGATGTATTCCCCATAGCAAGCTGTTTCACAAGATTAGTCAAGTAAGTAATTTTAGTTTCAAGAGACTTCACATGTACCTAACTTACGCCACGACCAACGTCACTTCGAACTCCAAATTGCTTGGAGTTTTCCGCCATGGTGTCTATCAAAGCTCTCGCTTCAGTTGGCGTTTTGTTCACTATCGCTCCTCCGCTTGTGGCGTCCATCATCTTCCTCTCCATCGGTAGCAAACCTTCATAAAAGTATTGAATTAGTAATTGCTCAGAAATATCGTGTTAAGGAAAACTTACACAAAGGCGTTTGAAACGCTCCCAATATTCATAGAGAGACTCCGCATCGGTTTGCTTGATCCCGCATATCTCCCTTTTAAGCCTGGCGGCTTTAGATGCAGGAAAGAACTTGTCGAGAAATGTTCTTGCCATTTGTGCCCATGTAGTGATGGATCCCGGCGGTAGATAGAAAAGCCAACTCCTTGCCTCATCAACCAAAGAGAACGGAAACGCCTTCAACTTCAGATTCTCGATGCTCGTACCTTGAGGCTTCATCCCCAAGCACACCATGTGAAACTCGGTCATGTGCTTGTACGGATCTTCGTTAGCTAAACCATGAAAACGAGGTAGTAAGTGAATTAATCCGGTTTTTAGTTAGGTACCTACCTCTTCCGCTGGGTATGTGATGCAAAGAGGTGTGTGATCGACATTGGGTGCCGCCCATTGTCTAAGAGTGCATTCGGGAGGTGGTGCTGCCATCTCTTCTTCTTCTTCTTCTTCTAATTCTTCGGTCTCGGTGACCGGTTATTCTTCTTCGGTAAGAGGCTTCTCTTACTTTTCTAAATGTCGTTCCTCCGTGTTGCTCTCTGAATCGGAAGACAACTCAATGTCTTTCCAAATGTTGATCACCGGTGAAGGTGTGGACTCGCCTTGCTTATTTCAAAGTTTCGCTTGCTTCCTTAGCTTATTGGCGGTCTTCTCAATTTCTGGATCAAAGATTAACGGTGAACCTGCACGAGAAGATCTTGGCATACATAATTAAACTTTCCGAGTCCCCGGCAATGGCACCAAAAATTTGACGGGTGTCGAGTCCGGCAAAATTATAAAACAAATAAAAACTCAAAGCCTATTACCTCTAAACACAAATAAATTGTGATAGTGATAAGTAGGGTCGTCTCCTCAGGGACTCAGAGTTAACCGAGAGTCCAAGACGTGATCACGTGCAATTTCTTTACGTACATTAAATATATATAAAGGGGGGTGGAGTTGGATGATTTATAAACGAAGTAAGCATGCAAAAGAGAGAACATTAAGATTGTAAACAATAACAAGACAAATCCTAGCAATGAGTGTAAACCAATCTTTATTTTGGATGATGTATCATTAACTCAATTAAGCCAACGTTCTCAAATAGAAATCAAATCGGTTGGAACACTAAAACGATTCAATGCTCTACTTGTTTTAAAAGCATGATTAACGTGAGAAGCTCGACGACTAATCCCTAACTAATTAATTAGTTTTAGTCAAGAACTTAAAACTAATTATTAACTGCGTTACAAACAAACAAGTACCAATTCTAACGAACAATTGGATGCCGATCATTTAGATTAGACCATGTGATCCCATATTACAATCACTCAACTCAAACGTAAATTGAAGTAATATTTGCTACTACAATTAAGCGATGAATAATTACGGATTCAACACCTAATCTAGCACTTCAATCTTAAGTTAAATAAAAAGATGGACCAACTCAAATTATTCAACAAAAGATGAAAAACACTGAAATTGAGGATTCCATGGTTGAAAAAGTAACAACATAGTTCAACACATCCAAACCAAATTAGTCTACGAACCCATTGCTAGAAATCAAGAAATTAGCTACTCATTATCCAAAAACTAAAACTAATTGTACTTACAAATTGATTGCTGAAAGAAAATAGAAAAGAAGAACCCTAAATTACTCCAATTTCGTGCTCCTTGAATCTGAAAATCGGCCTTCCCCAAATCTGGAAATCGACCTCTCTTTTGTTCTTTCAAATCAAGTATGAAATTCGGTGATTCTCCTCTCCAATTGACGGTTAAAGCCATCAATTTATACCCCTCTCCGAAAAACCGCTCGAAGTTGAACGTGGCTGAAATTCTGTCGCAGGCGGCTTTGGTGCAGCTTGTGGCCGCTGATAACCCATAAGAAAAGTGAGAAATTGAACTTGAAACAGTGTAAACGGCGGGTTGTGCGCGGCTTGTTACCCGCCGGAAAGCCACCCGACTGCTGTTTGCGTCGGCCATGAGAAAGAGATCGAGGTGGGGCTTTAGCTGCTGACTTCACGACTTCTTTTCTTTTTCTTGGGATTGCGTCTTTTGTTCATTTGCTCTGTGGGCTGCCAAACAATCAATAAAGAAACCACAATTAAATATGGACTTTTTTTTCCATGCGTTACACATACAAAAACAACAAAAAAAAATTAATATATTTTTTTTCTTTTCATGTTAAATACCCATCTAATAATAAATCTAATTAATTTGGGTATTTAACCATCAAAACATCAATAATTCTAGAGGTATTTGACAAAAGTATTTAACATCAATATGTTATATTGGCAATTATCAGTGTGTGTGTGTGTGTGTGTGTGTGAGAATGTGTTTTAAATCGAATATACACACACATACATATGGAAATTAAGAAAAGTAGTCTTGTGTACTGTAACACCCGAAAGCTATACATAAATCGCCTTTAACCATTTAATTATTCCTCCTTTTTAGGTTTATTAGCTAATTTCAAACATAACCCGGCCAACTCGATCAACCTGAACGGGTTGGGTTGGGTTAGATTGCAAAAGTTTCAAACCGCCAACATCGGGTTGAATTCTTGAAACACCTTCAACTCGATCAACCCAACCCGTGTGCACCCCTACCTTCTACAATACTTTTTGGATAGGTCTTATGAGCTATGCCCAAACTAATGCTGACAAATTACAATTGTAAGATATCACCTTATGATTGGGTTAGGTTGCAAAAGTTTCAAACCGCCAACATCGGGTTGAATTCTTGAAACACCTTCAACCCGATCAACCCAACCCATGTGCACCCCTACCTTCTACAATACTTTTTGGATGGGTCTTATGAGCTATGCCCAAACTAATGCTGACAAATTACAACTGTAAGACATCACCTTATGATAACTCAAATGGCCACAATTGTTGTGGACGCCTTGATTAAAACTTTGGGCAAGTGAGATATTCCATCACATTCCCATGAGCCTCAACCATTACGCCACAACCTTTATGGTTCCATCTTTATTACTTGTTATCTTACTTTCCATTCTTTTGGGACTAACAATAACAATGAAAGAAATATAGAATTTCATTAGTATAAATTAAGATCAAGAATTAAATGGTCTAAACAAATTGGAAGGTTAGTTTATGTAGGAGTGTGCAACGGTCGGGTTCGGGTTTAGAAGTTCGGGTACCCAAACTTTTCGGGTTCTATTTTAAAGACTCGAACTCCAACCGAGGAGTTTGGTTAACCGACAAAGTTCGAGTTAGCCTCAGGTCGGGTCGGGTTCGGCCGGGTTGGGCCTGGAACGAACTTTCACTAAAAAACCCATTTTCTGTTTTTTCTAGATTAAATTCAGCCCAAATCAAATTTTATCCAATTTTTTCGGCTTTTCTTGTAACACCTTAAAATTTATAACAACTATTTAACGAAAAACTATTAAAAGTCAAGCGGAAGCTTTGTTAAGAAACCACTAAAAATAAAATACCAACAATTCGGAAGAACATTTAAAAGTTGAAACTTGACAGAACCATTCTTAGTAAAATCATAAAATCAATATCTCAAACTTAACCGAAATCATAATCTAAAACATAGTTCCAACAAAACATCGTTCACATGTCAAACCCCCATTTTCATTCTGAAGACTGACTGAGCTGCTGACATTCCGGTCAATCAAACATGAGCCTTACCTTTGCTTTCCGAAGTCGTACCTGACACTAAAAGAGTGAATAACAACGGGTAAGCTTTCGCTTAGTAAGCACACATCTATACTAGCATAACCACACATACATAACCGATAGACAATGCCATCACATGCACATAACTTAATCCATGACACTGGTACCAGGCCTCTTAATCCGTAACATCTTCCCTAGGGGTGATGAACAGCACCTAGGTACTATCATAACCAAACAAAATCCACATGTCACATAATCACATATGCATATCAATCATATACGCATAATCATGTTAATATAGATAGAGTACTCACCTGACGATGTGTCACTTAAACAATCACGTTTAAAAGTAAAATGTTCACCACGTACCACCTATAACATATACGCATACATAACATGTATCAACAAATATTTAAATATTCCTAATAAATGTACCCGAGCCTTAGGCTCTAAATTCAAGGAAAAGCTACTCCAACTCTATCAACTTTTCTACATTATTAACTTAAACAATCCCTTACGGAAAACCCCTTGAGAGAACCCCAAATGGTTGCCGCAAGAAAAA
This sequence comes from Centaurea solstitialis, assembly GCA_030169165.1. Taxonomy (NCBI): domain Eukaryota; kingdom Viridiplantae; phylum Streptophyta; class Magnoliopsida; order Asterales; family Asteraceae; genus Centaurea; species Centaurea solstitialis. The sequence continues at coordinate 65,026,405 of CM058040.1, forward strand.
GTCACAAAAAAAAATATAAACTTTATGCCCAACTCCCCGGCCGGGGAAGAATTCTTCTTGGCCGCGAAAGGAGGCAGATTTCCTTTCTCCATGAATTTTCAATCCCAAATTTGTGGGTTTTCACTCCAACCCATAAATTCAACCATTCTTTGAGCAAATAAGTGTATACAAACCATCTCTAAACATTCAATTACATTCTATAACATATAACCATTACAAAACCTCCAATTGATGATCAATAAATCATAAATTCCCAAACCAAATTAATTGGAACCCTAACCTCCAAAATTCGATTCAATCCAACCAAATACAAGTCTATACTTCATTCTCATACCAATAACCAATAATTATGACATCAATTTGAAGTATAAACAAGTATTTGATGATCAATTGATCATCTCTCTACAAACCCTAATCCCAACCATAAACTCAATCTTACACAAACATGAATTGGGATCATACCTTATGCAATTCTCGTAGTCACCACTTCAATTGCACCAAAGCAACCTTTGAACTTACTTCAATCGCTTCCAATTTCTCCAAGGATTCGCTATCTCTTTTCCTTCTCTTCTCTGGAAAACGTCTAAACAAAACAGAAGGGAAGTTGAGGGCTTTTCTTCTTATACACATGCCACCACTTAACCCTTGCACTTTCACTTAATACACTTTAACCCCTAAGCTCCTACAAACACATTAATTGGGTTAATTAACTAATCAGACATCGTTAAACTTAGCATGGGAAACGGGGCGTTACATTTCTAATTTCTAAATTATAGATAGTAAATACTAAATACTTTAAAAAAAATATAGTAACACACTCAAACATAATTTATAATTACAATTCACACAAACAAAGTCACGAAAACCCATGAGTCCATAAGTCCATAAGGCCATCCGCTACGGGGTAAGGATGGTATGGTATGGTGGTGGTAAGGTGGTATGGGTAAGGATGGTATGGTATAGTGGTGGTAAAGCTGATGTGGCGCTGAGGTGGCAGCCGGTATGGGTGGTATGGTTAAGGATGGCCTAAGTGATAAGATAAAAAAACCATAAGTTTTAAAGTTCCAAAGTCCAAACATCAACAAAAAAACAAGTTCCAACCATAAGTCCATAAGTAAAAGAGGCATCGATTATTAGGTTAGGAATTAGGAAAAACACAATTTATATTTTATATAAAAAAATAAAAATAAAAATACTTTAGAAATGTTCGGATTTTCGGGCGGGTTCAGTTATGAAAACACCAACCCAAACCGAACCCAAACTACACACAAGTATATTAGTTTCGGTTAGTTCGGGTCTTTGGGTTTTGATTTTAAGGCTTAATGTACGGATTCGGGTTCCAGGCGGGTAGTTCAGGTTGGGCGGGTTTTGCTCACCCCTAAGTTTATGTAAGTCGTAGGCTAAATACACCCCTACAATTGCGTTCCAATGAGAAATTTTTTCACTTTTGATACAAATATCTAAAAAATTATCAAAACTAGATGTTTTTTTTTATTTTCAAAACTAGTGTTTTCGGGGAGTGAGAACCCGAAAACTCAAAAAGTAAACCTTACACTGAAGAAGCTACTTGTACCTTAAGCTATATCTGACATTTTGGACTATATCTGACATTTTGGACTCTAAGGCCATCATTAACGGGGGACGGTGTGGCATCGGTACCGCCGGTACCGATGGTGCACACCGTCGTGCTTCATCGGTATGGAACTGTAAGACCCGGTTTTGAACCGTTACGTTACCCTATCGTTTTAGTGTCGTATTTAGTTGTCAATCAAGATAGTTTAGGGGTCATTTTTGTTCTTTAACCAAACTCCTTATTAATCTAAAGGGAGCTTAGTATATTAAGCCTTAGAGATCATTAGAGTAAATTACAATTGCTTCATCCTTGGGTCTGTTCCACCGCCATCACCATATCCTCTCAACCTTGTCAATTTTCTTCTCCAATTCTCTCTTTTTGTTGAAGCAATCAAAGATTAAACTTCATAGTAGGTCTCATCTCGTCAAATCTTGTTTGAAGGTATAATTTTCTTTCTCTTTTAATAGGTTTTAAAATAGTTTTGAATTGGTTTATCAATTTAGGTTTAGGCTTAAATTATGTGTTATACATGTTTATAACACTTTGGTGTAGTCAAATTTGTAGTAGAAACCAATTGGGTAAAGTGTAGTTACAAACTGATAAGATTTTATCAGTTCCTTAAATCGCACACAAAGTGTTCGATTTAATGTCTAAGAGACCAAAACGACGTGATTAAGCTTAGGATGAGAACCTTTGAACTTTTTTTGGTGTCTATAACTCTTGCATGTAGTAGATTTACGAAGATTTGATCATTGTAGCATAAGTTGGGAAAAGTCAAGAATCGGTTTATGGAATTTGGTAAAAGTCAGCAGATTTGGCAGCCTATAACTCTCGGACCGTATCTCCGATCGAGCTGAAATTTTGCAGTTAGATAGCCCTTTATATGTACTTCATTTCGTATGAAGAGAGTAAGACCCGGTTCTAACTCGAAACAGGTCAAAACAACGTGTTTTCGGGGCTGGTCACATCAGATACGGACCAGACCCTGTCTTACCGTAAATTCCGTATATAATCAACCAAGTCTCCAATTGGGGTGATTCCAATTTGAGTAGAACCATAAGAGGACGTTCTACAACTCTCGTTTAGAACTTGTAGTCTGTATTGGCCTTTAAATAGGAGAAAAACGCTTGCGAACACAGCGTTCAAAAGCTGAATTGCAGAAATGAAAGTGAGCGTAACCGACTTTTGAGTTTGGTTCCTTAACGCATAGCCTGCTGTTCGTACCTCTTATTGAGTTGTTTTAATACCTTTAGGACCTAAGTACACTACTTTAAGAATTAGTGTGAGTTTTAAGTCGTTCAAGTGTTAACATCTTATCATTCCTTAGGCTCGCGAACAAATCAACCATCATCGTGAATTTCCGTCCGATCGTATCTTGTTACTCAAGTTCAATTAAGGTATGGATTTCGCTTCCTTGATTCGTGGGACAACTACTTGCTGTAGTTAACCCTTCCTAGATGTGGTTCACCACCTTATGATTGACCATGAGAACGTGGTCAACAAAATATGAAATTATATATATATATATATATATATATATACATATATTAATGAATTATTGAACATTTATCATTGATTTTTGATTTGTTGAGTTCTATGCTTAAACGTTTTCACGTGTTGTTATATTATGTCTCGTATTGAACTGATTATGAAGTTTGTGAAATATATGGAACTTGTTTCTATCATGTTTTGAATTGAATCCTTTTGAGTTCCGTGATTTATATTGAACTTGAATTTTATGAACGCCATCGGGTAAGTGGCATGTCACTAGTTTTTATGGTTTTGACATGACCCAATTAATGGGCACGTTAGTTGGGATGCCTTCTGTGGCGGCTTTGTAGTCACGGCGTCCTGCAGGTGAACGCGGTCCCGAGGTTAAGTCCAATAGTGGCTTACGTGAACCCACCTCGTGGACTAGGCCTATTCTGTGGGCTCCAGGGCGGATGGATCGATCCTAGAATTTTACCCAAAGAACAGAATAGAACATGAGACCGTGGTTAAATCCACGGGGGTTTTGAGCTTGTGTGCCCACATGCCAGACCCAATAGTTCGTGTGGTTTGGCCACCCCACGAACACGTGAACAAGAATTGACGGAACATGAGAACTGGAATTGACGGATTTTATTTTTATCATGATTTAAAGTGAATTGTGAATTATTTGAAGTTACCATGTGTTTGAATTAAACTGAATTATGAACTATAAATCTTCTTTGAGTTTTCATGATTTATTTTAGTTGAATTAAAAGTCTTCCGCTTTGTTTTCGATATTCTATGTTGGTTCCCAGTTATTATTATAATCCATTCACTGGGCCCATGCTCAGCCGTGTTTCTTGTTTTCTAACACGGCAGATTCGAAGTGATTCAGTTGGGGACGGGACGAGAGATTGAGCATGCCGCTTCAGGGTTATAGATTCGTCTAGCTGTATCAAAGGTTGTAAAATAGTTGTTAAAATGTATTTGTCGTATTTGTAAGCACATTTGAGATGTTGTATTATATATTTGGAGTATAATAGTGCTCTGAATTTGTGTGTTATTTTTTAAGTCCCGTTAGTGACGTTCCCTATTCGGTTTAGACAAACGGGGGATGTTACAGGAACCGGCAGTGGGCCTAGTCGGTACCCACATACCGGCTTCGAAATTGCGTGCATGACCCCCACCCCCCCCCCCCCCCCACCCCCTCCCGCCAACGGCTCTCTAACGGCTATTTTTTTTTAAAAAAAATTTTTATCTCTATATATATACATCCAAACAACAAACAACTCCACATCTCATTCTATTCTCCAAACAACAAACAACTCCGATTATCCTTTTGATCCTACGGAGGTTTTACCGGAAGATATCGAAACAAATATCTCCGAAGCAGACCGGGCAAGAAACAAATATCTCAACACTTGTGGGACTCTTTGCACAATAATTAGTTTTATTGTATTTTTTAGTTTTAATAAAATGTAATTTTAATTTTAATTTTAATTTTAGTTTTAATTTTAGTTTTAATTTTAATTTTAATTTTAATTTTAATTTTAATTTTAATTTAAATTTAAATGATAATTTGAATTTTAGTTATTTTAATTTTAAGTAAATTATAGAAATATATTTTAGAAATAAAAAAAATAAAATGAGGGGTATGAGTGGTATGGTTAAGGATGAAAGGTATGGAATTGGTAGGGTAGTGGTAAAGCTGATGTGGCAGCAGAAATGGGTTGTATGGGTGGTATGGCTAAGGATGGCCTAAGAGTCCAACTTCTCAAAAAGTGAACTTTCACGTGATCATGTGTAAGACTGAAAAGATTCCTCACATGTTGGACTTTGAGAGTCCAACTTCTCAAAAAGTTCTACTGTATGGAATGCATGCATGTGTTGGAAGTTGGAATTGAGAAGAAAAGAGAGCAAACACCCATAAATTCACAAACACATTCAGACGAAAAAACACCCATTCAAACATATTTATCTATCTCTTTCACACAAACACATTCAAACACATTTTCTATCTCTTTCACACAAGAAAACTCACATATACTCAACTTTCTATCTCATCCAAACACATAAACTCTCACACCTCATTCAAACATGGAGAATATGAGAATCCGTCCTGGTCCGTTAAACAATGAGTTGCTGTTTTTAGAGACTAGTCACAGAGCGTATAAGATGTTTTACAGGGAGGGGAACGCCGAAGAGGTGCTTGACGTTAGAAGAAGTGATCAGGGATTGTGGAGAAAAACAGTTTGACACGTCGAGGGGCCACTTCGAAAGACTGGGTTGCCAAACTGGCTCCCCAAATAAATCATTGGAGGAATCGCACGCAACATTACGTCAACGGGCAAATCACCATGCAACCGACAACTGAGAATGGGTATATGAATTGGTACCTGCAGTGTACTGTAATTCATATAGTCCAACCAATGCCCAATAATGAAAACGCCTATCGTTACCAAAATTATGGAGGAACTGTTGAGCTACTCGTATGTGTATATATATATATATATTTATAATTATTTTTTCGTGTTTAAACTATATTGTAATATTTATTAATAAATATTGTAACATGTAAACTCTACGCAGATGGAGGGTTTGGGCCAGGCGCATGAAGGTTTGAGCCAGGTGAATGAAAATCACCCGGATTATCAATATCTACATGGCTTGTACGAAACGACTGGGCATTATCTCAGGTTCACATATGGAGAAAATCGTCCGCAGGGTTATGGTCCGCATGTGGTACCTGTAGGTGATTTTGCCCCGGTTAATGCGAACCCAGTGGAAAGAGTTCGTAGACAACCACGTGTGCAAAGGCGTAGACATGAGGATGAAGCGGGTCCCTCGAACCGAGGTGAACGGGCACCTTCACATCATGACGATGAAGCGGGTCCCTCGTACCAAGGTGAACGGGCACCTTCACATCATGACGATGAAGCGGGTCCCTCAAGTATGCAGTTAACACCGGGAATTTTCAACGATGGACCGCCTGAACCATCTGGACAATATGAATATATGTCGCCCATTCCACACCTTAACCCTTTTCAGTCGTCTCAAGAGACCCCACGATATGGTAACCTATTTGCCAATTGTTACCACCCATCTCTAGACTCAAACTATCCTGTAAATAGAAATACCTCTGCTGTTCCTTTTGATATAAATCTACCATGGGACGAAAATGAAACAGAGCCGGTAGTAGAATTCCCGGTAGTACAACAAGACGAATATGTACAACATAGACCCGCAAGAAATAGACAACCACCTGGTTGTGGAACAGGAGGACGGAATGGATTTTTGGAGTGCAGGGGCATCAAATGTGATTCGAGCGGGTATGTATTTCTCTAACAAACAAGAGTTGATACAAGCCATTAGGGGATGGCATATATCACAGCATAGGGAGCTTGTAGTTCTACAAAGCACGCCGACATTATGGACAGCGGTTTGCTACACTCAAAACCCGAGAAACAACACTGAATACCCTACATCTGGTGCACCATGTAACTGGCAGGTTCGTGCAACAAAAAAGAAGAGGCAAGGTTTGTGGCAAATCAGAACCTGGGTGGCTGCTCACATTTGCTATGGGACAGTTATTGCTCACAACAACCGAAGTTTGAAGTCATCGGTCATAACCGTTCATATCCTACACTCGATCCGTGCAAATATCGCCTACCCAGTTAAACAGATCCAGGCAGATATTAAAAACAACATGCACGTTGATATATCATACATCAAGGGATGGCGGGCTAGAAAGAAGGCTATAGACAACATATACGGGAGTTGGGAGAGCAACTTTGAGGTGTTACCGAGGTACATTCATGCTTTAGAAACATCTAACCCTAACACGGTTGTTGTGTGGTCGCATGACCCGAATAGCTCGTCCAGTATCAATAGGTTTAAATACGTTTTTTGGGCTTTTGGACCTGCTATCGAAGCTTTTACCCGTTGCATCCCTGCGATATGTGTGGACGGGACCCATTTAAAGAGTTCATACAAGGGGAAGCTCCTGATCGCGGTAACAAAGGATGCCAATAATCACATTTTGCCGCTTGCCTATGCGATTGTTGATGAGGAGACGGTGGATAGTTGGAATTGGTTTTTTAAGCAACTAAGGTGGTACGTTGCAAATAACAGTACCAGACAGTTGTGTGTCATTTCTGATAGGCACAATGGGATCCTTAACGCAATGAGCAATCTAGATGAATGGAAGGAGCCAATTGCATATCACCGGTTTTGTCTCCGACATATTCAAAGCAACTTCATGAGGCAGTTCAAGAGCTACCGACTGAAGAAACTTTGTTACGAAATGGGTTGTACGTCGCAGAAGAGAAAATATCTTCTAGCCCTAAAGAAGATAAAAGAGATCGACCCCGCTGCATGGGAGTACCTTAAAGAGATCGGTACTTCTAAGTGGACTCTTCTGCGTGACTAAAAAAATTGTCATTGGGGAAACCTAAAAACAAATATTGCAGAAAGTTTTAATAATGTCTTGCGTGGAGCTAGGGTTCTTCCTATTAAGGCTTTAATTGATTTCACATTCAATAAAGCCGTGCAACATTTTAGGAAGCATATGGAAATCGCTAGCAACTGCCCAACTCCCCTACCCCCATGTATGTGGAAAGAATTCAACAAGCGCGACCAATATGCACAAGGGCACACAATTACAGAGTTTGGCTACACGACCGGCATTTATAGAGTGGTTTCAAGGATGCAAAATGACTACACTGTCGACTACGATAAAGGTACGTGTACGTGTGGGAAGTGGCAAATACATCGGTTTCCTTGTTCGCACGGTATTGTCGTTTGTCGTGTAAGGGGAGAGGACCCACATACACTTGTCAATAAAGTGTATACAACATATACGTGCAAACGGCAATACCGAAGTCACTTTGTGCCGCTTCCTCATGTTGACTACTGGAATGACCCAGGTTGGAGAATAAGAGCCAATGCATCAAGACTTTCCACATCTACAGGTAGGAGACGCACGCGGAGAATACGTAATGAGATGGACGTCCGTGATCCAAACGAACCAATTATAAGAAGATGTGGATTATGCAAGCAACCCGGACATAACAGGACCACTTGCCCAAACTCTCATCCTTAAGTTAACTTGTCATGTTTTACGTTGTAATGTAATTTTTTTCACCCGTTTAATGTAATGGTATTATTATTATTATTATATTATTATTATTATTATTATTATTATTATTATTATGTCATTCTTAATATTTTTGTCAATTTTACAATACAATTATATCAAAAACTCTAAACCACCTAAAAACCCTAAAATAACCAAAACCCTAATAAACCATAAATTATATATATATATAGGGTTTGAAGAGTTTCAACATGCAGAGTTCACGTGAAAGCTTCCAACATGCATGCTTTTTGAGGAGTTGGACTCCAAGAGTTTCTCTTTTTTCAAGGGATTGAGAATTCGGACCCCAGGAGTCCAAATTCTCTTTTTCTCAAATCACTTTTTTCAAGAGGTCAGTACTTGGCAGACGAGGGTTGAAAGTTGGACTCCCGGAGTCCAACATCTCATTTAAATCCGGGATCTCAAACCCCGAAAACACTAGTTTTGAAAATAAATAAAAAAGACATCTAGTTTTGATAATTTTTTAGATATTTGTATCAAAGTGAAAAAAAATTCTTCCAATGAGAAGTGCCAAATATGGTGAGAGTTATCAACCATTGAATGACAAATGGACAAACATTAGGATGAGATGCACCAGATCAATTCTCTTATAAGTTGTAGGGTAATTTATTAAAAGTGATCAATGATTTAAAAATACTTTTCACACTTGTCACCAAAAATGGTACTTCTCACATGATTGATAAATCTCATGCCGACACCCCTTACCTGCTAATTCCATTTTTACATACATTAATATCGCTAGTGGTGCATACGGGTTGGGTTGATCGGGTTGAAGACGTTTCGAAAGTTCAACCCGATGTTGGTGGTTTGAAACTTTATCAACCCAACGCAACCCAAACAAAAGTTCAACCCAACCCAACAGGTTGGTCGGATTATGTTTAAAATTTAGGTAATAAACCTAAAAATGATGAATAATAAGAGGGTTAAACACGATTTATATATTGCTTTCGAGTGTCGCAATACACAAAACTACTTTTTTTAATTTCTATATGTATGTGTGCATATATATGATTTAACACACACAAATGCACACACACACACACACACATTCACATTTATATATGTGTATGAGTTATATAGATACGAAGAAGAAATTTAAAGTACATACATATGAAGAGGCTATGTAATGGTGTAATACGAGCTTACAATCAAATTAAATTCAAAAATTAAAGAGATATCGAGTTCACCGGGTCGGGTTGGGTTTGCATTACACTAACCCGATATTAACCCAATACATACAGTTTGAAAAAAATTCAACTCGATTAGACGTTGGGTTACATTGATTTGGGTTGGGTTTTTCGGGTTTTTAAACACCCCTAAATATCACTACTTATTTTTTTACATTTAAAAAAAATGATTTAACCTTATTATAACATAAAAAGGGTATGCATAGCAAACGAAGGATCGTGTGAGAAATTGAGTTAACGTGAGAAGTGTGAGAAATAGATATGAACCCTTGATCACTTTTAATCTCAAGCCATCCATGAATCATGCTTCATATAAGGATTGATCCGGTATATCATATCTCAATGCATCTCATAATGATTTGCATCAACGGTTGATAACCGTTTCTTAGTGTTCTCACGTAACTCCAACTTAGGGGGTGTCTTGTTAGTGCATAGGTGGCGTTTGGTTCGCAGAATGGAATCTATTGGAGTTGGAATTTGTCTAAAGAATTGGAATGAAATTTAAATATCTTTGACCATGCGTTTTGTTGGCAAGAATTGGAATTTGTCAAAAAAAATTAATATGTCTGTTTAGTTCATTGAATATATAATATTGGTGGGGTGGAGGAGGAGGTGGAGACGGCGATGTTAGGTGGTGGTGGCGGTGGCAATGACTGTTGTAGGCGGTGGTGGCAATGACATCGGCGGTGGTGATACTTAGCGACAATGACAAAAGATTGTAATGGCGACAACAACGATAGTGGTGGCACGACGGTGGCGAAAGGTGGTGGTGACAACAATGATGACGGGTTGTGATAATGATGACTGTAGTAGTGGCGGGGGGGGGGGGGGGGGGGTAGGGAGGCGATGACAACAGGTGGTAATGACTAGTGAAGACGGGGAGTAGGTGGTGGCAGTGGCCGATGGTGGTTGTGGTAGCAACTTGACACGTGTGGTGCCGTTGGCAGTGACGGTTGGCGTGGTAGCAGCGGTAATGGGTGATGGTTGTGGTAGCAACGTGATGGGTGTTGTTAGGATTATGTGCGAGACAGTAACAGGGTTACCGTGTCCAATGTTATAAGACACTAGTAGGTCACACCGCTGCACACCTAATTGAGAATTTGTGTGAAAGAGATAAATGAGAAGAGAGAATTAAATAATTATTAGTTAAATAATTATTTACTAGTTTTAATTAATCAGTAAATTAATTAAAGATTAATTAATTAAGGAATTGATTAAAAGGATAATCATGAAAGGAATTATAATCAGGTTAAATCACTGCCTTATCTGATCCTATAAATAAAGGGTTAAGGCTTTGATGAATCAGTAGATTAATCCTACGAAATCTCTCGCTCTCTCTTTCTCTCTCCCAACCGTCGACCTCTCTCTCTCTCACACATCGGTCGGAATTTTTCCGATCAGTCACGGTGGTCTAGCAACCCTCTCGCGTGGTGTCAGTAGCGGTGTACCCCCTGTCAGCTTTCCGGAAGTCTATTCACTAAAAGGTAAACCGTCAAACCCACTTTGATTGTATCTGTTATGGTTTAAGATGGGTCCGGGTTTGGGAATCGTTTTTGTTATCCGCTGTGCACCGTTAGTGCTTACGGTTCCCAACAGTGGTATCAGAGCCACTTCTTAAACCTACAGATCAGGATTAAATTGTTGTTTGCGATAAACTGTTATTTGGATTATGGTTTTGTTAAAAAAATTCGATTTTTATCTGTTTATATTAAAAATTGGATTTTATCGTTTATCACACGAACCGTGTTAATCGACAGTGGAACGACGGCAGTTAGCCGAATCGAACCACCGGATCGATTAAAGGCCGTGGTGGTGGCGACGGTGGCTTTAGCGCCGCTGTCCGCCGGCGGTTGCACCGCAAAACCACCAAGACCGCCGGCTGCCTCGCTAGGCGGCGGCTGTGGCCGTGTCTTTCAATCGCACAAGGCGATGGTGGTGGCGTTAAAGCCGCTGCTGTCGCCGACGAGATCAGACCGCCGGTCGACAGCCCCTAGTGGCGGATCGATGGCGGTAGCGTGGTTGTTTGTCCCGCCAAGCCGCCGGCTGCCTTACGGCCACGCCAAGGCGGCGGCGGTGATCGGTTACGCGAATTGCCAAACCACCGAATGGTGGTGGCGCTGTTGTTGCCCAGCGGTGGCGACGGCGGCGTAGTGGTGGCAACGGCTTTGGCCGTTTGTCGCCGGATAAGCCACGAACCACCAGGCCACACGCCGGCTGCCCTAAGGCCGAGCCAAGGCGGTGGCGGTGGCTGATTGTTTCCGCGATCGCAAGCCGCACCACCGAACGGTGGTGACGGCGTTTGTTGTTGGTGATGGAGCCGTCGGCCACGGCGGCGATGGCAGCCTCGGCTGCTGTTGTCGTCGATCGGCCTAGCGGTGGCGGCGGTGGTGACCTTGGTTATCGCTGCTGCCGCCGGTGGCGGTTTCGGGAAGATTGCCGACGATCGGCGGCAATGGTAGCTTCGGCTACGTTGTCGTTGATCACCGGTAGTAACAATGGTAACCGTTTGTTATTTTGTTGCTATCGGTGATGATATCGGATAAGTTTTTCGTGTGGATAGGGTCGTTTTGCCCGATAGGCTAAAACCCCAGATAAAATTAATTTTTACTTTTATCTTATAAAATTAAAATCAATCTTAAGTAATTATAAAATCAGTTAGGTTTTATAATTCTGGTTTATCGTAACTGTATATATTTTAGTTTAACTGTTTTGTTTAAACTGTTAGTTGCGAGTGTCATAGCCAAGCCCTAGACCAGTGTTTGTGTTTCGTCTTTATATTATTGTTATTGTACTCTGTCTTGGTAAGGGAGGCCTGCGTGCCATTTACAACCCTTTTATTGTAATTTTGTTTTATATAATTTTAATTTACGCCGAAGACGGAGAAAACCTTAAAGACCGAGTTTGGAGGCACAACCAAGGATGTCGGAGCCAGTGGGAGCGTTCTACCTTCATGCCTTGTGTATTGCTTGTCACTTAGGTTAAAGACCGTCAGTTTAGTGTTGGCTCACTTAACTGACAATAGTTTTAAGGGTAAAGGCTATGACACAGTAGTTTTTAAGTTTTGTATATAATTGCGTGGTTTGGTTTTAATTGCGTAATTGTGATAAAACGGAGTTTTAAAATCTAATGAGATAATTTTATAAAAAACCTAGAGGTTCGAATACAGAGTGTTTTTCGAATCAGTTTTAAAATTAAGGTTTTTGAAAAACTGGCATTTATGACCCTTGTAAAATCATAGATTAGTAAGTGCAACCCACTTTAGGGGCACCTCCGGTGTAAGGTACATAGGGCGTTGTAAGTGCACACACTATGAACGCCCGTGTTCAAACCGAAACTGGAGGGTGATAAAACTCTGCGAATTATCTCCGGGTGGTACCGGCCAGAGTTTGTCCAGGTCCCGGGTGGTGCAATCTATTTTGGTAATTATTTATTCACCGGGTGGTACCGGGCCAAAATGCACTAGAGGGACTAAATATGCACGGACTATATATCCGATGTCCCGACGATCTAGAAGTCGTATTTTCGAGTTAGAATACGATTGGTATAGTTTTACCTACCATAAATCGCATGAGTCGGTTTGACGTGATCACATGCTTCCCGACACATGTGAAATATGGATTCTAGTCTAATAAATTTATTTTAAGGGTAATAATTTATTAGAATTTTATAATTATAAACTAAATTGGAATTTATATTCTTCTGTAGATGTCTCCAATTAGCATTCCGTTTATTCACCTGAGGAATCACTTCGCCTTATTATGGGCAAGTGGAAGCTTACGGGCCAGAACTTTCCAGTTTGGAAGTTACATTTACAGAATGTTTTGAGTGCCCAGGGTAAGCTTTATGTGATCAATAAGCCTATGTCACGACCTAAGAGCAATGCCCCTGAAGAGGAATTTGCTGAGTATTTTAGATTCATGGCAGATGAATCGGATGTAATGTCCATTCTATTTTTCTCTATGTCACCCGAGTTCACGGGAGATTTAAGAGTCAAATTCTGTCACGAGGTTGTGAAAAATGTGGAGAACCAGTTAGGTCTCTACAAGCATACGGGTAAGCTTTTGGTCATGCAAGAGATATTCTCCCTGAAGCTGAAAAAGGGTCAGTCAGTTAAAGACCATCTCATTGAAATAAGAAGGCTCTTTAAATGTTTATCACGTTTGGGGTACAAGATGACTCAGGAAGAGTTAGTGTATCTCATGTGGTTTTCCCTCACAAAAGAAGTTCAGGACACAGCTAGTGTCTACATGAAGGAACCAAAGAACGACGTGGATAAAGTTCATGAAGATATTCTGGCCAGTTTAGAGCCAGTACCTGCACCTGCTGATCTCATGGATACTGACTTAATTAATGAGCTGGGAGATCTGAGTTGCCCAGAATGCGGTAGCAAGGATTTTTGCGAGCACTTGATGAATATCGACCAGATAGAGATCGGTTTACCCGATGCTCCAGGTATCTTTATGATAGATTGCTTAATCACTTATTATGAATCATGGGTAATTGATACAGGCAGTGGTAACCACATTTGTAATCATTTACAGGGATTCACTAGAAGAAAGACTTTGAGGAAGGACCGTTCGAACCTACGAGTTGGCGAAGGCACTCCGTTGATTGCTGAAGCCGTGGGATCTTATAGTCTTAGTTTACCCTCGGGTCTAGTTTTGGAACTGGATAATTGTTATTATATTCCAAATATGATTAAGAATGTATTGTCTTTTGATTTGTTAGTACACCAAGGTTTTCATTACAAATATGATCATAAAATGATTTCTGTCTTAAAAAATAATATTTTCTATTTTAAAGCAACACCTGTAAATGGTCTATATACGGTAAATCTACAAGATAATAGTAGTGAAATCTATCATATAAGTAAACGATCCAAAGACATTGAGGATCAGACTTACCTCTGGCATTGTCGTTTGGGCCACATAAACAAGAAACGCGTTGAACTACTCCTAAAAGGAGGTTTTCTTGGCAATTTCGATTATAAACCTTTTGATAATTGCGAGTCTTGTTTATCTGGAAAAATGACAAAGCAACCTTTCAACAATGAAAATGAAAGGGCTACTGACTTGCTTGAAATAATCCACACAGATGTGTGTGGACCTTTCAGTCATGTGGCAAGAGGAGGATACCGGTACTTCATTACCTTTACTGACGATTTCAGTAGGTATGGTTATGTCTACCTTATGAGACATAAATCTGAAAGCTTTGAAAGATTCAAGGAATTTCATAATGAAGTACAGAATCAACTTGACAAGAGGATCAAGTTCTTGCGGTCGGATCGTGGTGGCGAATATCTTAGTGATGAGTTTGACAATCATTTGATGGAGTGTGGGATTGTATCCCAACTTACACCTCCGTATACACCTCAGATGAACGGTGTATCAGAAAGGAGAAATCGTACTTTGCTTGATATGGTACGAACGATGATGTGTCACTCTACGCTGCCAATATCATTCTGGGGACATGCGCTCGAAACAGCAGCACACATACTGAACAGAGCGCCAACAAAGTCGGTAGAAAAGACTCCATATGAACTATGGAAGGGTAAGAAACCCAACATATCTTTTCTAAAAATTTGGGGTTGTGAGGTTTACGTCAAACGACCCACCTCAGAAAAACTCAGGCCCAAATCCGACAAGTGTTTCTTCGTTGGATATCCCAAGACCACCGTGGGATATTACTTCTACAACCCTGAAGAGAACAAAGTTTTTGTTGCTCGAAATGGAAAATTTCTGGAAGAAAAGTTTCTCAATTTAGAGAACACCAGAAAGGATGTAGATCTACAGGTAGTAGACGAAGAAAACACTGCACCGATTGTTGAGCCAGAAATTCAACATAGCAATGTTGAACCTCAATCAGAGCCGATTGAGGAAGTGCAAACACAGGACCTTCGCAGATCCAGTAGGGTGAGACAAGAACCAGATAGGTATCTTGGGTTTCTAGTCTCTCAGGACAGTGGAGACCTGAATGAACCAACATCCTATGGAGAAGCTGTGTCAGGCAATGAGTCTGAACAATGGCAAGAAGCCATGAAGGCCGAGATGCAATCCATGTACGACAACCAAGTTTGGGAGTTGACTGATTTGCCACAACACTGTAGAGCTGTTGGGCGCAAATGGGTTTTCAAGAAGAAAACTGACATGGATGAGAATGTACACACTTTCAAGGCCAGACTGGTCGCAAAAGGGTTCACGCAAACTCATGGTATCGACTATGATGAAACCTTTTCACCAGTGGCCATGTTAAAGTCAATTAGGATTCTAATGGCCATCTCAGCGTACTTTAACTACGAGATTTGGCAAATGGACATCAAGACAGCCTTTCTGAATGGAAAGTTAACAAAAGACGTCTATATGGAACAACCAGAGGGGTTTGAAGATCCTAAGAATCCTAATAAAGTGTGTAAACTGCTAAAATCCATTTATGGATTAAAGCAAGCATCTCGAAGCTGGAACTTACACTTTGATGAGCGAATCAAAGAGTTTGGTTTTACCAAAAGTGAGTTCGAGCCGTGTGTCTACACTAAGTTCAGTGGGAGCATAGTAACCTTCTTGGTCTTGTATGTAGATGACATTCTGCTCATAGGAAACGATGCACCAACTTTACAGAGTGTAAAAGGTTGGTTAAGCAAATGTTTCCAGATGAAGGACCTTGGAGAAGCCGCTTATATACTCGGTATAAAGATCTATAGGAATAGATCCAAGCGGCTTATCGGACTTAGTCAAAGTACGTATATCGATAAAATCCTGAAGAAATTCAGGATGGATGAATCCAAGAAAGGATTTATCCCGATGCAACATGGCATAGTGTTAAGTAAAACACAGTGTCCTGTTTCTAGTCAAGATCAGGACAAGATGAAATCGGTCCCATATGCTTCTGCAATTGGATCGATTATGTATGCCATGCTGTGTACTAGGCCCGATGTTGCTTACTCAGTAAGTGTTACGAGCAGATACCAACAGAATCCGGGTGAACCTCATTGGGTGGCTGTCAAGAACATTCTTAAATATCTGAGAAGAACGAAAGAAATGTTCTTGGTCTTTGGAGGATCTGAGGATGAAATTAGTGTCACCGGATACTCTGACACTAGTTTCCAGACCGACAGAGATGACTTCAGGTCACAGTCAGGGTACGTCTTTACCCTAAACGGAGGCGCGATCTCATGGAAGAGCTCGAAGCAGGACACGATTGCAGATTCAACTACAGAAGCAGAGTACATTGCAGCATCTGATGCGGCAAAGGAAGCTGTCTGGCTAAGGAATTTTCTATCGGATCTCAGAGTGGTTGCCAGTATCTCGAGACCGATCGATATATTCTGTGATAACTCGGGAGCCATGGCGCAAGCAAAGGAACCTAGAGAGCATCACAAGTCAAGACACGTGCTCATGAAATATCACCTCATCTGAGAGATTATTGGAAGAGGAGATGTAAGAATATGCAAGATTCCAACAGAAGAAAATGTCGCAGATCCGCTGACAAAGCCACTAGCAAGGGTGAAGCATGAGGCACATGCAAGTTCCATTGGGATGCAGTACCTGGACGCCAGTAGCTAGTTTTAGTTTATTGAATTATTACTATAGTTTAATTTTGAAACAATGTAATCATGTAAAGTTTTATTTCACAGTGTGTTGGAAATAAATGGAGGTTTTAA
The DNA here is from genome assembly GCA_030169165.1 of Centaurea solstitialis. Classification (NCBI taxonomy): domain Eukaryota; kingdom Viridiplantae; phylum Streptophyta; class Magnoliopsida; order Asterales; family Asteraceae; genus Centaurea; species Centaurea solstitialis. The sequence goes on from CM058040.1 coordinate 65,043,447, forward strand.
TTTCATGATTGTTCTAAAATTAACTATTTTTCGCATATTTAAACGTATCCATGATTTTTTACAAAGTTTTGTAAGAAAATCAAAATTTCCGTAGCCACTTATTGAAATGGGAATTTCAATAGGAAGTTTAACGCTATTATAAATACTTGATGATTTATTCGAAGTAAAGAATAAAAGCACAAGTGATGTGACCAAGTATTTATAGATACTCATCAGAGTGTTTGGGTATTGGAAGTGACCAGTAATCAAGTCTGCTTCATGGAGCCTCAGTCATAAGCATTGACTTGATAGGTTGTCCTTAGACCTGAGATACTTGGTTTGGAAACATGAGGACTGTTGTACTCTTAGCACGTACTAACGCTGCACCGTAACAGGGCGGCCATACGGGACGTGACTAGATGCAGCGGAAGCCGTGGATCCAAATGCAAGTAGTCAAGAAGGGATTTGCACCTCTTTCAAAAGAGAGATATTTCCGGGCCCCTTGACGATTAAGATTGGCAGAAAACGCGTGGCCACGCTCGGATAGAATAACAGGTGTTATTTAGTAATATCCGTTACTGCAGGCAATCGAAATCAGAGTCAAGAAATACTTGATTTTAAGAAATGAATCCTCCACTCCATGTCTTAAAATCACTTTAGAAATATCGTGTGCAAAAGGAATGAACCTGTGTTCAATTTTAAGAATTGTATCTCTGGATGTAAGAGATCTTATAACCTGGTTAACCTAAGTGTCTGGCTAGGGACCTCCTTAGGTTAATGGTAACAAGCATAGTTACATGTCTAGCACAAGTGGGAGTCTGTTAGGATTATGTGCGAGACAGTAACAGGGTTACCGTGTCCAATGTTATAAGACACTAGTAGGTCACACCGCTGCACACCTAATTGAGAATTTGTGTGAAAGAGATAAATGAGAAGAGAGAATTAAATAATTATTAGTTAAATAATTATTTACTAGTTTTAATTAATCAGTAAATTAATTAAAGATTAATTAATTAAGGAATTGATTAAAAGGATAATCATGAAAGGAATTATAATCAGGTTAAATCACTGCCTTATCTGATCCTATAAATAAAGGGTTAAGGCTTTGATGAATCAGTAGATTAATCCTACGAAAATCTCTCGCTCTCTCTTTCTCTCTCCCAACCGTCGACCTCTCTCTCTCACACATCGGTCGGAATTTTTCCGATCAGTCACGGTGGTCTAGCAACCCTCTCGCGTGGTGTCAGTAGCGGTGTACCCCTGCCAGCTTTCCGGAAGTCTATTCACTAAAAGGTAAACCGTCAAACCCACTTTGATTGTATCTGTTATGGTTTAAAATGGGTCCGGGTTTGGGAATCGTTTTTGTTATCCGCTGCGCACCGTTAGTGCTTACGGTTCCCAACAGGTGTGATAGCGGTGGCAAAGACGACTAGGACGGTGATGGTGACAATGACGTTGTGGTGTGTGGTGGCGGCAGTGGTAGGTGGTGGTTATGGTAGCAGCGGTGACAGGTGTGGTGGTGGCGTCCATATGAAGGTACCGGTGGCAACCACCGCTAGGAACGTGGCGGCGGCGGCGGTGAAGACAACGGCGAGAAAGATGGTGGCGGCGACAACGGTGATGGGAATCACGGTAGTTACATCCATCATGGGTGAATGAAATGAAGGAATATAGTTTTTTTTAAAAGATGGTAGGAAGGAATTTAAATTCCTTGCTAAAACCTGATAACATTCCATTCCAATTCCTTCCAGAATCCAATTCATTTGACAGATTCCATTCCTTCAGTTTCCATTCTGCGAACCAAACGCCCCCTGAAAAATCTACATTACATCATTTGTGGAACTCGAATTCCTTGTGAAAATTCAAAAGACGAACCAAACACATGAATGGAATTTCATTGACCATTCCAACTCCTTCAAATTCCGTCGGATTCCAACAAATCAAACCCCGCCTTATTTAGAATCATCGTTTGCAATTCACTCTTTTTAGTATGATGGTACCGAAGAGGTGACCCGCATGCTTTAAGAAGTTGTACATTGATGCATCACATCTGTACACGTACATGCATTGTTCTCCACGAGATTTCCTTTGCAAACAAGACACCTATTATTTGGGGGGTCTGTGTGAACCAACCTCCTTATTAACAAACAAAGAAAAAGTCTCTATTGCCTCCATTGCAACCCTCCTTCATTCCTCTTCTCCAAAACGCCGCCATACCATAGCTTTTTCATTCAGCTCCACCTTCTTCCTTTCACCACCACCATCATCATATCTATAGTCTATACATACATATATACATATATACATATATATATATATACATATACGGTTGCCCTAGCGAACGAATCTTGAAATCGGTTTTTGATTCTGATGATCTATAGCGGTGGAATCACGGTTCCTATTTCTAGAAAATGCTTGCGATTCGCAAATTATTAGATTCAATCACGAACCGAATATATCATCATCTCTCTTCTCGCTATGTCAAGGTTCTATTCTAATTAATTCCTTTTTCTATATCTCAATTTCTTCATATGCTTTGCATTGTAATTAATCTCTGTTAGGTTTTTAGGTTTATAGGTTTATGCTTTTTGTTGTTATTGAATGAATTACTGATGAAAATTAGGTTTAACACTTGGAGATTTTTGAAAATTGGAAGGTTTTAGGAAAGAATTGCTGACCTTGAAAGTTTGAATTTTTATATAATATAACCTAGAGTGGTTGGTTGGCTTTTTCAACTGTCTGCTTGCCTTTTGGTTGTTCAAAAAAGCTAGAATTTGTAAATTTTTTAGTATGATTGTTTTTTCTTTCTTTTTGCAGTTAGATCTTTACAATCTGTTAAAACTTGCCTACATCATGCTACTTGTAATATGCATTTTTTTTGTTTTGACATTTTCGTAATATCGATAGGTAGGTGGTTTGTCTAGTCAATCACTCTAAACTCACGCCATGAAGTAATTATCGTTTGCCTAAAAAGTAACATATTACTCTATTTTATGGGGGGTTTTCTATTCTGCGAATACTATTCAGCTACTCAGAAGCCAGAACTATATCAAGCTTTATATGATGTAGGATCATGATTCTTTAACTAAAATTATACATTGTTAAGCTAAGGGATTGGGATGAGCGATGATCCATCTAGGGAATTATAGCTTTATGCAGGTAAATTAAGAGAAACAATGTCAAAGATTGTAGTCTAGCTTTTGTATCGAATTGGGTTCAAATTAGAATTTTTCTTTACCCTGGGCAAGGTGGTTGGGGTGGAGGCATGGAGCAAGACAGAAGTAATCTATGGGCAATGATGGATGTTTCTTTTCCAGATGGAAAGTTAGGTTAGAGAACTGATGCTTGTACCTTGATTTGGGATCTAGCACTTTAAATGGGACACTAACTTTAACTTAATTGATAAACGTGACATCTTCTTGAATGGGTCTTAAAAATGTAAAGCTGCCGTTAGTCTACTCTTAGATTTTGATTTTAATTTCTTTAATCTTGTTCCATAGTTTTATTTGTTCTGCCTCACATGGGAACATCGTGTTTATCATTGTTTGGTTAGCCCTACATAGAGGCCATCCTACTTCATTTATTGTTCAATATGGAGACATCTTATTTTTTAAATATTTTCTTCAATGGGCATTTTGGTGAGATGCCAAACGTCTAACATGTGAAACTGAAGATATCTAGGAGTGACTCCTGAAACTCTGATTCTTCTCCTTTCTACTTTTTCATGGTTTTTTGCATCGGATTTGTTTCAAAATGGACTCTCTTATTGTAAAAACAGGCTCTTGGCGTTCAGAAATATTAAGAGAACAGCACAAGTAATTAGAACAAGCAACTGGGGAGTTCATTCAGATGATGGAAAGCATGGGTCAACCGTCAGATTGGGTTTATACTCTTTCAGATTCAGGATACACTCTCAAAGCACGCTCTCTAATAGAGGGTTTGCTTCCGTCTTGGCATGTAAAGCCAAGTGTATTGGCAAGAATAGTTTTTCTAGAAAACTATTCTGTTCTCCCAGCCAATAACACGATAACACATCATGCGCAAATTGCTTGGAAGAGGCTTGCGTATAGTTCGTATCAAAATGGGCAAACTTCTGGCATAAGTAGGATTGCTCAAGCATTTAGTTTGGCGTTGAGCCGATCGTATGTTGTTCTTCCTGGTATATTTGCCTTGACATGTGGCAACATGGCATTGGCAGATGCAGGGTCAAACCTTGATTATCTTCAGCCAAGAAATATGTACATGCGTGCTGAAAATGGACATGCATTTTTAGTTTCATCGTTACTTTCGGTGTTTGAAGGTCTAGTGTTGCTGTTCAGAGCTTTTTATTTGGCAATTTTGTTCTCACCCACTATGGTGATGGCCCCATTTGCGGAGTATTTAGGGGCCTCATCTAGACAAACGTGGCTTCAGCTTGTACGTCGTACTTTGGAAATAGCGGGTCCCGCATTCATAAAGTGGGGTCAATGGGCAGCCACACGTCCAGACCTTTTTCCTACAGACTTGTGCACTGAGCTCTCTAAGCTTCACAGCAAGGCTCCTGAACATAGCTTTGCATATACAAAAAAGACAGTTGAGAAGGCTTTTGGTCGTAAAATTTCTGAAATTTTCGATGATTTCGAGGAGGTGCCTGTGGCATCTGGAAGTATTGCACAAATCCATCGAGCTTCTTTGAAGTATAGATACCGGGGCAAGCGTAACAAGCCTCTATTAGTTGCAGTTAAAGTTAGACATCCTGGGGTGGGTGAATCAATTAGAAGAGATTTTGAGATTATTAATGTAGTTGCAAAGATCTCTAAATTTATTCCTACACTTAATTGGTTGAGATTGGATGAAAGTGTACAACAATTTGCTGTTTTTATGATGTCCCAAGTTGATCTTGCACGGGAAGCTGCTCATTTGAGTAGATTTATATATAACTTCCGCAGTTGGAGAGATGTTTCGTTCCCGAAACCTGTATATCCACTTGTTCACCCTGCGGTTTTGGTAGAAACTTTTGAACATGGAGAAAGCGTTGCACGCTATGTTGATGAGCTTGAAGGACACGTCCGACTTAAGAGTTCTCTTGCTCACATTGGGACACATGCGCTTTTGAAAATGCTGCTGGTAACATCTTCAATCCCCTTAATGTATCTACCTCTTACTATTATGACTTGCTTTATTTTGTTATGTGATCTCATAGCTACCTTGTGCTGATAATAATTGATATATAATCTATACTTCAAATTGATACTGTTTTCTTTATAAAGAATGTGGTGCCATAAGTTTGATGTGTCCAGTAATCACTAAATCAATGAAAAGATTGACTTTATGAATCATGGTACTTTGGTTTTGTTGCAAACAAGTTATTTTTCTTGGGAAAGTGTAGGAAGGAAAGGACGGAAAACTTTGGAAGAATGAGCCAGTTTTGGATATTTCTGGAAACATAAACCCAAGAAAACCATCTTGTTTGTAACCTTTTGTTCATACATTTTTCAGGATTTTTGGAAATTGTTCATGCATCTTGGTATGTTTGCAGCAAAAAAGTCAAGTTGATGGTTTGAAAGTTTATTCGCTCCTAAGATCTAAATGCATATTGATCATGTGAAAATGCTAAAAAAAAAACAACCGGGCTTGCTAGAAGTCTAGAACAAGTGATGTTAGATAAATTGTACCAATGTAAATGCAAAAAAAAGCCTTCATGGTTGGCACCTTTGTCCAAAATCACTTATTCTTGCAAAACGTCGGCCTTTTCTTCTTGGTATTATTCAAGGACAATGGTTTGTTTGCAATGTAAAGGCAAGTATAATGGTTAGATAAACCAATCACTCATTTAAGGCTTCTACCTAATGAGATTTACTGTTTCAGTTGCATACTGTCTTAGCTGCTTTCTGCTGATAGCATTGACATAATGATAACTTTAATCGATTATACTTTACAATGATTTGCATCATTCACAAATTATATTGTGTGATAGTCACCACACCAACTCAAGTTTGATGCTTGATTACACTTTTTATAGAAGTGATTAGCTTTTTGATTTATTGTTTTTGGTCTGTGTTTTAAACAAACATCCTTCTTGCGTAAAAGCCAAAAACTCTCCAATGAACATGAATCAGTGATTCTGGGAATGTGAATGCAAAAGTAATCATTGTACCCCGCTCCTTTTTTCCATATCACTCATCATGCAGAGGTAATGTTCTTTTTGTATTTTCACAAGAATGATGGTTTGTTAGCAGCTAATAGGGAAAAAATTATTGTTTGAAAAATCATCTTCACTTTAAATTGAGTTCTGATCTAATTTTTCAACAACCTTGCTGTTGTCATGAGATAAATTTGTGTGGTAATGTTGCATCCACTTGAGATGATGTACCCCAGAACAATACATTTTTGTTTTCGTTGTTCGATTAGGCTTAATATGAGTGATTGTTTTGGACGTCAACTTGGCTTTTCGTTGCAAATTAACTTGTCATTTTTTTAAAAATGCCAAAGGTCGTGGTAGTTTGCAAAAATGGGCCACTTGACATATTGTGGGAATGTAAATGCAAAATTAAGCATCTTACTTGGATCTTGTTTGCCTAAAATTACGCATTATAGCAAAATCTAATGTTCTTTTGGTGTTCCACAAGAACTGTGGCTTGCTTGTAGTGAAGGATGGTTCAGAAAGTAGAGAACTCCTTTCTTTAGGGATCGACTCAGCCTTGTTTAATCGAGTTTGTTTGTAAACCCAGCCTATATCCAACCCAAGCTGATAACATTATAAAAAATCGATTTCTTTAGGTTGATAATTTGTTAACTTGAGCTTTCATTAAAATATTAACTGTTTTTAAAGTGAAAATATTACAGTTCTGATGTCCACACAATATCCAAAGCAATTGGACTTGCTTTTATGGATTCATTGGTTTACAACACCTTATGCCTACAAAGAACATATAGATGAGCATGGAAACAATCTCCACAAAAACTGACTTTATACAAAATTTTGGGGGACAAAGTAGACATGTCTTGTTTGTGGAGCATGGAAACAACTGAATGCATAAAAAGCATATAACACTACTTGATGAGTGAGCACACAGACAGCATTCATTGAAATTGCTTTTATGGTACAACACCATAATGCACAAGAAAATCAAGTGAGGTTACTGTATGATGCCTTGATGAGAAAAGAGATGGACGAACTCTAGGAGCATAACAACAAACAGATGAACTTGTACAGTACACCATCTTAAAGCACAAGAATGCATTTTAGGGAGCAGAAAACCGAAAAAAATAAAATTTGAAGTACATATATTTTACAACATCCTAGTGCACAAAAAACTTAGTATTGTTCATGAATAACGTTTTTTTCTTTTTCTTTGTCTAGGTTGATAACTTCATTCATGCTGACATGCATCCTGGAAACATTCTTGTTCGGAGCAAGTCATCTCGTAAAGGGATCTTCAAATCAAAGCCTCATGTGATATTCCTTGATGTAGGCATGACTGCTGAACTTTCAAAGAGTGATAGAGTCAATTTGTTGGAATTTTTTAAGGCTGTTGCTCGTCGAGATGGACGCACTGCAGCAGAGTGTACACTCAGGCTATCCAAACAACAGAACTGCCCTAATCCTCAGGCTTTCATCAAGGTAATTTGAGTTTTGTTTATCTGTTTTTGTATCATATTCATTCATCTTTAAGTATGTTCCCAATTATACTTATGAAGCTTTCTTTATGCTGCTTTCACCTTGAAGAAGTGTCTTGATATTAGATGAAACATCATTGATATGAGTAGACTTATTTCTCAAGGCTAGCATTTGCTGTAATTGGAAATGAAAAATCTGATAGATCTTTGATATGAGTAGACTATAATATGTAATTAATAATAGATCTTTGAGTAAATTACATATTTGGTCCTCCGTCGTGTGGTTTACACTATAATTCACTGTTGATCCCTATTTTGAAATAATTATGGAAAAGGTCCCTGTGGTTTACATTATATTGCACTGTTGGTCCCTAGCCTAACTCTTGTGAAATCAGTCTGTTAAGCTAGACCAATAGTGCAATATAGTCGTAAACCACAGGGACCACAATGCAATATAGTGTAAACCACAGGGACCAACAGTGCAATATAAGGTAAACCGCATGTACCTTTTTCATAATTATTCAAAATAGGGACCAACAGTGCAATATAATGTAAACCACAGGGACCAAATATGTAATTTAATCTAGATCTTTTTATTAGACAAAAACATTGCTAAAAAAAGGTAAGGATTTACATTTAAGCATCTGTATTCTGAACCACATGCATAGATTCTTACACGATTGGTTTTCTGTATTGATTTGACCCCTGTAAAGTGCGACCACCATCCAACAGCATTTTGTCGGCTAGATAATTGGTTAAATACAAGGCAAGATGTAAATGGTTACGATTTCTTAATTTCGTTTTCCAATTCGCCACTGTTCTGAGCTGTAAGATAGGAGGTTAACTTTTTCTTTTTTTCCATTAAATGCAAAGATTGATTATGAAATGCTAAAGAGATGTTGTATTTGAATGCTAAGAGATGTTGTATTACATGTTTTTATTGTTCTAAGTTAGAACAAATGCATAAAGGCACATTTACTAATGTTTGTATATCTAAGTGTTTTTGTGGGTTTAACAGGAAGTGACAGAGTCTTTTGATTTCTGGGGTACTCCAGAGGGTGACATTGTTCATCCCGCTGATTGCATGCATCAAGTGCTGAGCAAGTGAGGCGTCATAGAGTCAATGTGGATGGAAATGTCTGCACTGTTATGGTTACAACTCTCGTTCTTGAGGTAACCCTTTTTTGGTATTATTTTTTTTTTTTAATGCAAAGCTCGGCTATAATATGAACATGAAGTCATTAACAGAAAATGTGTGGGTTATATAGGAGAATAACTTTTAAGAATGCCTCAAAATCTGTTAGAAGGTCATACATCTAAAAAAAATCTGTCAGAAGATCATTTTCCTAAATAACCCTTCTTCGAAATGAACCCACCAGTATGTTTTAGATGTCTTTGGGTGTGTTACTGAAATTGATAGACAGTATGCTGGGGGGGGGGGGGGGGGGGGGTATGACTTACGTGTGGTACATCTGCGTGATCCTTTTTGTGGTAGAGATTTTAGCCATTCTGCTGTTTATGTGTTGGTCTTTTGGTAAAATACACCTTCAACTGTAAAGCATTGTACTCTACAGTGATTCTCTTATTAAAAGCAATGCGCTTTCAAAATCTCATTTTGTTACCTAATATATAATATCTCTAAACATTTAGACCAAAGCCAAAATAGGAACCACACCAAAGTATGTTTAAGATGTCATATCTGAGGTGCCAACAACTGTTACCTAAATTAAGAGAATAGACCAAAGTATGCTGCATTTTCATTCAGTTTGCTCAAAATGTAAAGCAACATATTGTTCTATTATCATGTAGGATCAATAATCACATTGCACAATAACAATTGCAAGCTATTGAAAATCGAGACAAACAATAATCATGCAGTCTAGCAGTTTGCCTACATTCATGGTTCTCTAACACGTTTGGAGTTTGGACTGCTCACTGATCTAACAAAAAGGTTATAATTAGAATCATGCTTCATAACAAGTGTGCTTTATGGTTTTCTATATACTTTTTGATTTATATATTTACATTAAAAACATAAATGGGACCCTAAAAAAGGAGGTTCTTGTAAGCGAACTACCATAGTAGAATTTTATGAAGGTTCTTAGTTTATTGAGTTGGCAATAATATAGCAAGAAGTGCAAGATGCTTTCGTAACAATCATTGGTAACATTGGTTTTGGTTCAGGAAAGGGGCTCTTATTTTTTATTCCCATTTCCCACGGTCCCAAAATAAATGTTTAAAATGAAAAAGGCGCACATTAGATTTAGAAATGTGTAATTATTACATTATAATCAACTAAATGACAATTTTATCTTATTAATCGAGGAAGTAATGAATTTCTCCATCTTATAATTGTGGGTGTATTGAAAACTGGACACTATTTTGTGATTGACGAAAATAGAGAGGTGGAGACTTTTTATGAGCGGAGGGGTTATATGCTATACATATCATGTTAAAGTTTGCTTTTTGGTACTTGATGAATGGTTTAAACTTTGCTAGTCTTGGTCTTTGGTTTCTGATTTGTCTCTACTACAGGGTTGGCAACGGAAGCTTGACCCAGATTACGATGTTATGCACACTCTTCAAACGTTGTTGCTGAAAGAAGACTGGGCAAAGTCACTAACCTACACAATCGAAGGCTTGATGGCCCCATAAAAGAAGTTTGTAAACCGCTAGTTTTTATACATGTTTTATGGACCCTGGAAATTTTGTTTTTGTATTTAGGTATCCAGTTTTTATAAGATATAAAGAATGGGACATTCTTTATGAAAGGGACCATGTTTGAATTCAATCTTTGAGTGGTATAACTACCATAATGTAATCAAATATCTTCATCTCTATGCACACATTTCTTCAAGATACTTCAAAGATGAAAAGTTTATTGCATACATTTTAACCTTGATCCCAATTTGGACAGAGATCAGAGTTCTTGATGGCAAAGATGATTAGCATGTTGTCCTTCAAAGGGCATTAGTGTATTTTGTTTTTTAACTTAATTTTTTTTTGGTAGCTTAAAATAAAAAGACAAGTGCATGATTCTAGCAAGGGATCTTATTTGATTAAGGGTAAGAAGCCAACCATGAGAAGAATATTTTATGAAAAGTTATCATAGTTAAATGTACATCACTAGAAAGCTTTCCAGAAAGAAAAGTATTAAAAACAACAAGGCTATGGCGTACTGATTAAGGTCTGAGGGGAAGTGGCTTGTTAAGCCTTCTACCCCATGTTCGAATCCAGACGCTTTCAGATTTTTTTCACTGGGGATTAACTCAAGGACAATATGCTTTAGCTGTCAGTGAACCTTGCCGGATTGTCGGGGCAAAACCTCGGATACTCTTGAAAAAAAATATTACATACACCATCCAATAAAAATTACCTGACTATATGATATGAGCAGGAGTTAAATTGGTACACAAATGGGTCTAACGTCTTGTATATATTACTTATTTTGGCTTTTCCAAGACATGCTCAATCAGGCTTTTTCAAAAACAGGCTTAGGGGCCTTTTACCAAATTCTTACCTACCAGCAAGAAATTCACACTTAACTACCTTATTGTAGAACCACTTTGGCTTTGAAAACGGATTGTGATAAGCATTTTAAACTTAATAAGCACTTACC